>OY754916.1:15000-1215000 GCA_963576535.1 Plemyria rubiginata | reverse complement strand
TAAAATTATAGATAATTGTAGACGTCTGTCTAAATACAATATACATAATGTATCTTAATGGGTAAAAAATTGTATTATGTATTCCAATTTATTTTTAATTATTATGTGATACCGCTTCGCGAACTATCCTACTGATAGTGTATATGAATGATAATAGCCTACGTAGCTCAGTTGGTAGTAGCTATGCCTTCTGCGCCGTAGGTCGTGGGTTCGATTCCCACCGTGAACAAACATTTGTGTGGTGAACATAAATGTTTGTTCTCTGTCTGGGTGTTATATAATATTATAAGTATGTATTTACAAAAAAAAAGTATTATAAGTAGTATATCAGCTATCTGGTTCCCATATCACAAGCATAAGCTTAGTTTGGGGGTAGATAGTGCTGTGTGGAAAGTCCACCAATATTTATTTATTTATAATAGAATATAGAGTCTATAGCCTATATCAGAGGCCTATTCCCAGCAGTTTTTAAGTCAGGCTGCTTTTGTGCCGGCTTTTCTGTAAAATAAATATTTTGCACTTTTGTTTAATTGATGTGCACAATGCCTACTCTCAAACGGTGCAGGAAAACATCGTGAGGAAACCGGCCTGCTGTAGAACCTAAAAAAACTCTTATTGACACATGTTATAGGGGTTTTTTTAGGTCCTACAGGCCGGTTTCCTGCTCGAAAGGAGCCTCTTTGAAGTGCATTTAAATTCCTTTCACCACACTGTTTCGAAAGAAACTTGTGACACGACAAGAAGAAGAAGAAGATGACTTCAATATTTTAAATATGGAGTCATACGCAATTCACAAATACTGGTGACCCACAAACCTACAGACTTGTGAAGTGTGATACATGTCGTTGTCACCCATCGCTTCGGCTGATGTATCCGTGAAACTTCGCCAATAATATGAGATACCTAATCTACCTCTAAAATATCGTCTTTCTCACTAAAAGGCAATTTTTTAGACGAAACGATTTGCTACTAACTGACGTACTTTCGTTCACATGAACCGGGTATCAAACTGAAATAGCTGTCTATACCTGTAGACAAGTAGTGGACGAATCGATGGCTCCGTCTGACGTCAGACGGAGCACACTGTCACAGATTCGCCACCACTTCCACTAGTGATGAACAATCTGAATATATTCATCTACAAACTTATCAACTACGTTTAGTTATTGTTTTAAAAATGTATGTGCGCAATGCCAGTGCTCTTAAACGGTGAAGGAAAACATCGTGAGGAAACCAGTTAGTATTCTAACAGCGGCGATGGGCTTGCAACCTGTCACGTATGGAATACTAACTACTGCAAAATGTGGGTATGTGCCAAATGTAATGTTTGGACGTACCTCTGGCTACCCCCCTTAGACATCCTCAAAGAATCTTGAATTAGTACCTACTTGGTACTGGGAGATCTGAAGGGATATCTACCGTACCTGGGGATCAAAGTCGTGAAGCTGTTTCAGTTTTTTAAAAACCCCCATCATCATCCATGTATGTGCACTACCCTTTAAATTTTTTCAAAACTGCACAAAGGTTAACTGGAAGAGAATGCTCTCTAGCATTAAGTTCGCCTATGTACGATAAATTTCGTTTAATATGTGCAATAAAGAATTTTCTATCTATCTAACTACTTCGCTTGTATTAGTAGCAGTGATTGCTAAAATATACCTTTTGAGTTTGTTTATTTGTCTACACCGTTCCCGATAATTTTAGGATAAAAATTAAAAGTACCTATAGAAAAAGCAGAATATTATGCTTAAGAGCCCGGTAACAGCAGCTCGCAATTTCAAAATGCGATTGGCTTTTATTTCATTTCAGGGAAATTATTTGAAAAAATAACTATCCAGTGACACACATAAATACTCGAATACAAATAATACAATAATATAAGGGAAATATGCTTGAATCAGAAATTATTTTGGTATTAGGTAAACGTAAGGCCAAACATACACACAAACCTAATACCAAAGTTATTTCTGAATCAAGCATTATTATTGTATTATTTGTATTCGAATAGTATTTATGTGTGTCACTGGATAGTTACTTTTTCAAATAATTTCCCTGAAATGAAAAAATAACCAATTGCATTTTGAATTGCGAGCTGCTGTCACCGGGCTACTTTCAGCTCAACGCTCGACGAGGTAACGTGTGCATGTCTCCAGCTTCCTCATATTGAAAATGTAATTTCTATAAATGCCAATATTTAAAGCATAATTAGTGCACTCATAGATTTGAATCATAATTTAGCTGCCAAATAAACAACGATGCTATAAGCTTATAATAGTGTGTAAGCTGGAGTAACATGTCTCCAGCTGCCTCAGTCAGTGTGGGCAAACGGCTAATGATAGAGATATATAGTAAACGCAAGGATTTAGTACCTATTTAGTGCACCTGGTACCAAAAATTTCAGGTCTGTAGCTAGGAAACTCTTCGAGTTATAAGACTTCATTAACGTGTAAGCTGGAGTAACGGTACGTGAAAAAGCATATGCTCGTTCTCTGGAATGGCTGGAGCTAGCAGGTTGCTTTAAGTCTCCAGATTTAGTACCAAACGAATTAGCGAGGTACCAAATATTTGAAGTGTCTCTGTTCAAAACTCTATGAGTTACAAGCTTTTCCAGCTTTTTTTGTTTGTCCAGCTTGCACATGTTGGATCTCAGCAACCACAATAGGTACAGACACGGTTGATGTCTCTGAACCGAGCTATAAATTAGTGCACTCGGTACCAAAAATTTGGAATCTCTAGGACAAGCAGTTCTGTTGTAATCAGCAAAATAACATTTAACCGCCAAAAATTCAAAGCATTTCGACGCGACCATAAAAATGATGCGTTGCCGCTCTGAAGGTGATATTACGCTCTGCGGATTTGAACGTATTTTACCCGCGATAAGAGTCTTTTTTGTATGCACTCAGTCCTTTAAATTTCTGAAGGCATAATTATTATACCCTTCTCTTTCCGATGTGCGTTGAAGAGCGGGGCGTTGTATGTTGCCATATCTCATCAATTAAATAGTTTGGTATGGTTTGACATTTTATATTTTTTTTTTGATAAAATATACCAATTATATTGCAGAATTTGCAGGCAAGGCAGGGAGCGAGCAGCACGTCCGTCCGTCCGTATTTTGACAGTTTGACAGCCAATCTAATCTTGCTAGTGTCATGTCAAGTGAATCGTCATCAAACTAAGTCAAGTCATTCGAATTTGAGAGGTTAAAATATACCAAACATATATATTGCAGAATTTGCAGGCAAGGCAGGGAGCGAGAAGCATGTCCGTCCGTCCGTATTTTGACAGTTTGACAGCCAATCTAATCTTGCTAGTGTCATGTCAAGTGAATCGTCATCAGACCTAAGTCAAGTCATTCAAATTTGAGAGGTTTTCGATTTGCAAAAACGAATCCTTCCTACCTATATAAACCAGTATTATGGTAGGTAGCAGTTAAATAAATAATTAGGTAAATTTAGATTTACGTAGGTACCTAATCATTTATTAGTTTTACTACTTAACTTCTCCTATGGGTACTGTGGTAGGTGTTAAAGAACTGGCGCTTTGAGTAGGTACCTATGTAGATACAGATACAACTCCGTTATTTTAACACTGCCAAAAAGGTAAAAAGAGGGGCTACCTACCAGTAAAAACGCACCTCTTGTATCTATGTATGTTTCTTCCGCATCAATTTGGACATCCGCATCGCACCAATAATGCGGATGTTCATGCGGATGTGACAAAAACAAAAAATAAAATAGACGCAACCAGTGACTGGCGCGTAGTATCACCTTCAGAGCGGCAACGCATCATTTTTGTGGTCGCGTCGAAATGCTTTGAATTTTTAGCGGTAAAATGTTATTTTGCTGATTACAACAGAACTGCTTGTCCTAGAGATTCCAAATTTTTGGTACCGAGTGCACTAATTCATAGCTCGGTTCAGAGACATCAACCGTGTCTGTACCTATTGTGGTTGCTGAGATCCAACATGTGCAAGCTGGACAAACAAAAAAAGCTGGAAAAGCTTGTAACTCATAGAGTTTTGAACAGAGACACTTCAAATATTTGGTACCTCGCTAATTCGTTTGGTACTAAATCTGGAGACTTAAAGCAACCTGCTAGCTCCAGCCATTCCAGAGAACGAGCATATGCTTTTTCACGTATCGTTACTCCAGCTTACACGTTGATAAAGTCTTATAACTCGAAGAGTTTCCTAGCTACAGACCTGAAATTTTTGGTACCAGGTGCACTAAATAGATACTAAATCCTTGCGTTTACTATATATCTCTATCATTAGCCGTTTGCCCACACTGACTGAGGCAGCTGGAGACATGTTACTCCAGCTTACACACTATTATAAGCTTATAGCATCGTTGTTTATTTGGCAGCTAAATTATGATTCAAATCTATGAGTGCACTAATTATGCTTTAAATATTGGCATTTATAGAAATTACATTTTCAATATGAGGAAGCTGGAGACATGCACACCGAGGTAACACGTTCAGTGCACAGCTAGTCAATTTCGTGAAGATGCTTCGTAGAGAGGTGAAACACGTGTCGAATTCTAATTAAGTTTATTCCAGCTTAAGGAGATTAGATCAGCGGATTAGTACTACATATTGCTTTGTTCAAGTTAATTTGTATTTAGCGATACTTTTTTACATCATCGACAATTGTAGCAGCCCAAGGAATTTGAATACAAGTCAAATTCCTTGTAGCAGCCTTTATTCTGTGTCAGAATAGTTTATTGATTAGTAAATATTAGAAAATATCGATACCGAGGTATCAGATTCCATTTGTTCCAAATGTTTGATCCATTAATGGATTGTCACTAATTCTAGCAAAGTTCAAAGGTAGATAGAATTAACTGTGGCTGATAGCTTTATCGTATTTGATTGAAGTTTTGTAACGAAACTCACGTTTTTTGTTAGTTTTCAGTTCATAAAAAGCGAATGGTTGAAATGGTGGCTGAACAGAACTTTGGATGAACGGATTTGATATTCAATTTTAGCTTTAAATAGGTGTAATGACTAATGAAAATTGCAATGGCGCGAAAAACGTAATCATATGCGGGGTTTTGTGCATATGAGGCAGAAAACATGATCGAACGAAGAGAAGAGAACCACCTACCAATACGCGAGCAAAGCTAGCACAGGCGGCTGCTTGTCCTTCCTACTTTTTTCTTCATTCTTCACTAATGCACCCTCCTTTCCAAGTACCTTTGGTACTTCCAACTAACTTGCACCATATTCCTGCGAGGCGAGAATCCGAATGAAGGCAGAGTGGGGCGGCAGGATCCGATCGATGCGGCAAGGTCACGGTCGTGATAAATGTCCCTTCGAATACCGATCAGCCTATTTATAAACATTCCGATGGCTAAAAGACAAAGAAACCAGGAAATAATAACCCCTAGTTCTCATTCTCGCAGCGGCGATAGGCTTGCCACCTGTCATGTATGGAATTTACTACTAGAATAGAATTTACCAACAATTTTGATCCGTATATTTGTACATCTAGCTGACTTTCTCAAAAGACTTTTCAGATATTATAATATTCTCTCATTTTCTCTGAGGTATGTATACTGTGCCTGGAGATTAAAAACGAGATTAAAACTATTAAAATTTATGTTAATCAATAACCATACAAACGCTGTTATTTTCGACTCAAACATTTGGTTCAAAAAATGGTTTGACAACACTGTACCTATCCTTTTTTTTTGTAGAAAACCAACCCTATTTATTGTATTTAAGTTAATGTAATTATTATTAAATGTTAGGTAGTTACCTAGATAGGTAGGTTACCTAGTAGGTTTACTTCTAGATAGAAGTAAAAACATTTCAAATAAAAAACTTTTAGAGACTACTCGATTAATAATAGAAAACCTTTAGGTACCAAAATTATACACTTAAAAAAAGGCAACCGTTACACGACCAACCGAGGCATGAATAACTGATGAAAAATCGTACGTCATTACTGTTTTTACTCCAAATCGGTCTTTACGTTTAAAGTGGTCTCAATTATTTTGGTTAGCTTAGGTGGTATCGACAACAGATGAGGGTAGACCAAAAACAAGTTTACATATTTTCTATACATAGATGACTTGTTTAGGTATAAATTAAAATTAAATATAGGTTTACGTCTTTATTGATAATTTCGTTTTAATTTTGATTTGTGAATGGAGAGCTAATTGAAACTAACATTCAATGTATAAATTGACTTTGACATTTCGGATAGCTAGTGGTATTATCAACAAAGCTTTTCTTACAAAACTAACATAAAAAAAATAAGAAGAGCAAGAGTCAATCTGTAGGCTCTACGGGATAGTTACCTGTCAATTACTGCTTTGACAGATGTGACAGCTGTCATCTAAGTGGCACAAACCTTGAAACCGAGACTTGTGAGTAATGGACTAAATACGAGTATTTGGTGTCTGAAAGTTGAAAGCCTGAAAGTTGGCTTAGAAAACTTTCTGAAGGTCAAACAAAACATTAAGAGAAACTTTGAAGACTTGTAACGTCGAATTAATTCAAACTTCGAAGAAGATTATTTTAGTTGACTAACAATTTATAAAACGGGATCATCAGATACCTAATGTCCGCCGGGAGACCGGAGGCTAGTTTATTTAAGTATAAGATTATATTTTAAGGTATAAGTTACCTATTTAATGCCCGGGATATAAGAGGCTAGTTTTTGAAGCTAGGATAGCAAGGTAACCGATACACCCCAACTCCGCTTGATGTCACAAATAGGCATGGCGGTATGTAGTACTTCCGCGGACGAGCCCTTCACTAAAAAGCTGTACTACTCTCAAAATAATTTAACTGTCTTTAGATACAATGTACATAGGGGTAGCAGGGGTAATGGCGATCATGTCGGGTAATACCGCTCACTCCAATAACTTATTAATTAAGGTGCCACAGCGAACACGCTGCAGCGCATCAAGGGTTACGCTTGAGTAGGCAGAGTATCTAAGACAAATGAAAAAACAAATAGAGCATTTTTCTCTCAGGTGATCGGCATTCCCCCATCTTCCCGTACACATGCTAATAATTTATTAATAACAAGAGGCTTTGTAGGTACACCTGAAGGTAGTACCTATGTTAGTATAACAATCTCATCAGGACTTAAAGTCTTAGAACTCCAATGAGAGCTTTATTCTATTTCCAGCTACAAAAGGCGATCCTTAGAGCGTTCGGTAATAACGCGCAGTCTACAAAGAGGATGTACGAGTAGCTCGGAGCTACGTGGGCGGGCGCTCTATCGATGCACTGGAGAAAGCTTGGATACACTATGATAGGTAAATATAGTTTTTTTTTACTGAATAGACCGTCCTTTGACTACATGTATAGATACACACATTCAAGCCGTGAAAATTCCTCTCTTATTTATTAAAACTTTTATATTTCGAGATGGGTTGACGACATCGGTTAAGGTCGCAGGAAACACCTGGGCCCGTACCACCATCTCTTGAAGCATTCTTATTTAAATATTACCTATATGTCAATGTCTTCTAACAACAAGTGATATTGAAATAAGACTACTTTATTTTATGACATAAAACACTAACATTCGTTTTTAAGTTTTTATTTTGTGTGTGCTAACAAATTGGATTTATATAGTCTGAAAATAAATGATTTGATTTGATTTATTTGGGGCTAGATGGCTTTGGATGTGAAGGAGCATACATGGTTAGTTAGTCGTGAGGGTAGTCTCACTAATCAAAACACGTCATCGAATTCCAATCCACAGATGTCCTCTAGGGTAACTAAAGGTTAGAAAAAGACGATTCCTTTTAGGAATTTCGTAATCGTCTTCATCTCAAAGCCATTAAAGGTTCGTATCTGATAAGAGATAAAAGTAATAGAGCTTTTTGTGTGTGGCCTGTTCGAGGTTTGTTTTCAGATAAAACGCCCAACCAGCACCAAATTCAATTACCTACAACGCCTTTAGTTATCAAATTTATAGTTGAATCTTTGCTACGAATAATTTAATAATTTATAAATGAGTTTAGCGATGGCGACCATATATGCCCGCATGCATTCACTTATAGCAGTTGTCATCATCAGCATCTTAAAAACTATAATTTTTTTCTAATTTTACTCGCGATTGACAAACAAAAACATGAAACAGATAATCAAAGAGCAGAAATAATTTATTGTTTGACTGTAGTACAAAAAATATGTTATTACTATGGTTAAGTACAGTTTTAACCGTTTCTCCGTTCCGGACGTACAACAAAAATACTTGTGGTCTTACGTTTGCTTCGATTTTTTTTCTTCAAGAAATTAGAGGTACTTAATGTACTTTCCTGTAATATAATTAAAGACCGGAAACGCTATAACTAGTGGCTCTGGGAGCTGTAGACCTCACGAGCATACTAAAAGTGAGCTATTTGAGGAATGTAATGTGCAAGTGCATTTTCCGTTTTGTGATTTTTTTGATCTTTTTTGTATTTTTTTGCATCATCTTGTGTAGAATGAGGTCCTTTGTGTTTCTCTCAAATTTGATTGAAAACCATCGATTGTTTGATGAGCTATCCTGTTCATCATGCTGAAGATCCTTATCAGATCTTCGCCAAACTTTTATGAAACTAACTTATAGTTACACCTTTCAAATAAAAAAAAATAATCGAAATCGGATCTCATTTGGTGGAGATATCCAGTATATCAAATAGCCCCCTTTTTGCCCTTTTTTTGGGGGAAGTACCCCTCCAATCAAAAATCCCCGACGACAAAAAAAATCTAATAAGTCATATAACCTGTGTACCAAGTTTCGTCCAGATCTGTTGAAAAATGCGACCTGTAGAGGAGAACAGACAGACAGACAGACAGACAGACATCCGGACAAACGCATTTTTGGCCAATATGGAAACTGAGACGCTTCGCTCGCTTCGCTCGCTCGGTCAATAATAGTAATTAAATAATTGTAATAAAATAAAACTATCAAACATAGCCCATAGCACCTGCATTCCAGCTAAAATATTTAGAGAATGAGTCGTGTTTACTTGTTTTGTATTTGTGAAGAACCGGCCGTACAAATGCATTCTAACCAAATGTCATATACAACTCACTACAAAACTGATATTACAAATGGTGAACGGGTACTTTGTCGTATGGGCTGACCGGCTCTTTCAAGTCTTCCCTTATTATAATTTCAAATTTTCTCAAACTAATCGACAACAAATCTTCAGCGGGCAGACAACATTGTAGCCCTGTAGCCCCCTTAAACTTATTTCAAACAAAAGTAATTGTTTTAGCATAATGTATATTGTTCTATCAAATAATAAAACCACTACCAACGCTGTTTAGCATTGACAGTGGAAGCAATGAAATGTAATTGAATAAAAGTGGTTAATTTTCATTCGTTATTCAATAGAATATATAATATTAAACTAAGGCAGACCTTTTCATTACAAACTGATTTCTAATAGTTAAGCAATATCCTACTACTATTATAAACGCGAAAGTTTCTAAGTATGGATGGATGGATGTTTGTTACTCTTTCACGCCAGAACAGTTTAACGGATGGATCTGGATGAAACTTGGCAGAGAGATTATAGTCTGGAATAGCACATAGGCTACTTTTTATCCCGTGGGAATACAGGGATTTAATTCTGCGCGAGTGAAACCGCGGGGCGCAACTAGTAATCCTAATCCTAACTAATATTATAAATGCGAAAGTAACTCTGCGAGCCAGTCTTAGTTCTTTGGTGAACTTATTCAGCGGAAGGCTTCTGAACTCTCTGGGTAAAGTGTTAAATATATTTTTCCGCACATTGCGTAACAATTATTTAAATATAATGTTGTGCTATTTATTATTTACTAGCTGGTACCCGCGACTTCGTCTGCGTACTTTTAATGTGAATATTATGCAATAAAAGGTAGCCTATGTTCTTTCCCAGGGTCTAAAGATTGTCTGTGCCAAATTTCATCAAAATCGGTTGAGAGGTTTAAGCGGGAAAGCGTAACAGACAGACAGACAGACAGAGTTACTTTCTCATTTATAATATTAGTTGGGATTATTATGATTTTCCTTTAAGTATGACATTTGCATGCGTGTTAATAATTTGACTAATATTTGATGATGTTGATTTTTTTTTCTTGTTTTTGTTCTGTATGACATTTTGTAATTGTACCTACTGTTTTATTTGATTTAAATTTGTGGAAGTATATTGTACTAGCTGGTACCCGCGACTTCGTCTGCGTACTTTTAATCTCTTCATCTCTTTTTTTCGCAATAAAAGATAGCCTATGTTCTTTCTCAGGGTCTAAAGATTGTCTGTGCCAAATTTCATCAAAATCGGTTGAGAGGTTTAAGCGGGAAAGCGTAACAGACAGACAGACAGACAGACAGACAGACAGACAGACAGAGTTACTTTCGCATTTATAATATTAGTTGGGATTAGGCTGACCTGTAATAATAGATGTAATGTTTAAATAAATAAATAAATATTCTACTAAAGTAACGAGTGCTGGTTCATTTCTCTTTTAAATATAATATCATGAAAAAGACATGTCATTAGGCTTGAAGCATTATTCAAATCGCCCTGAAAAAATATCAGTAAAATCTTTATTTTTTGGGGACACCTAAATACATTCAAATTCAAACCTAAACAAATATTGATGGGAAAGCATTTGCTTGGAACGTTACCGAAATTGAAGACGATAATTCTCAATTTGTAGATTCTGCGTATATTTTTCGGAGACAGTTGACTTACAAAAACTGAAACTGAAACAGCTTCACGACTTTGATCCCCAGGCACGGTAGATATCCCTTCAGATCTCCCAGTACCAAGTAGGTACTAATTCAAGATTCTTTGAGGATGTCTAAGGGGGGTAGTCAGAGGTACGTCCAAACATTACATTTGGCACATATCCACATTTTGCAGTAGTAAGTATTCCAAACGTGACAGGTTGCAAGCCCATCGCCGCTGTTAGAATACTAACTGGTTTCCTCACGATGTTTTCCTTCACAGTTTTAGAGCACTGGCATTGCGCACATAAATTTTTCGATAGAAAAATCCATTGGTGCACGACCGGATTCGAACCTGCGACCTTACGATCGGAAGGCGAGGTCACTCCCACTAGACCACCGGTGCTCCACCGGTGCACCGGTTGACTTACAAAACCGGTATATTTTTAAGTAAATCGATATTAAAATAAATTTAAAATATTATTGTTACAGTGGTGGATGCAGAGGGCTCAGAATCTTTCCTCCAGAAAAAACATAGGGTAGGGCGATGTCCGGCAGTGAGCTTACTCAGCCTGATAATGATAATGGCAGTGGCTTACAATCCTACTAATATTGTAAGCGCGAAAGTTTCTAAGTATGGATGGATGGATGTTTGTTACTCTTTCACGCCGGAACGGCTGAACGGATCTGGATGAAACTTCGCAGAGAGATAGATTATAGTCTGGAATAGCATATAGGGTAATTTTTATCCCGTGGAAATACCGGGGTTTAAATCTGCGCGGGTGAAACCGCGGGGTGCAACTAGTAAAAAATAAATTGAAAATATAATGTTAATTACAAATGCATGTTCTCGGTGGGGATCGAACCCGTGGCCTACAGCGCAGAAGGCAAAGCTACTACCAAGCTTCAAGGCCTTGCTCTATTCACGGAAAAAGTTGATATTATTTCTTTGTTAGGCTTTTGTGAGCGTCAAACGGTCAAACGCACGGAATAGAGAAAACCCTACGCGTCAAACGGTCAAACGCACGGAATAGAGAAAACCCTACGCGTCAAACGGTCAAACGCACGGAATAGAGAAAACCCTACGCGTCAAACGGTCAAACGCACGGAATAGAGAAAACCCTACGCGTCAAACGGTCAAACGCACGGAATAGAGAAAACCCTACGCGTCAAACGGTCAAACGCACGGAATAGAGAAAACCCTACGCGTCAAACGGTCAAACGCACGGAATAGAGAAAACCCTACGCGTCAAACGTCAAATAATCTTATTTCTTTCATGTACCAACCAATTATGTAGTGTGTGTGTTTCAAGTAGGTATGTAAGTGCGTCCTTCGGTTAATGTATGCTTTTAGCCGGTCGCCTCATGTGGTGGAGGCCATTAATTATATACGGATGCTATGAACTAGTGATTTAGGACGTTAACCTATAGAGGACACTCTAGGTCCAGTCGCGTGGAATTGATCTAAAAGTTACTTAAAGTGTTTATCGGTATTTTAGAGGATACAGTTCAGAGTGTGCGATGGAACTCCACAACTCGCCCCCCATTCCCGTTCTCCCATCGGACCAGACGTACGGAAACGAGGCATCCACACGGTTGACACACCTACTGCCCGCCTAAAGCGCATTGCTTCTATTTTTATAATGCAAATAGCCAAAAGCTGGCACTCTTTACCAGTGTCTGTATTTCAGAATGTCAATACTTTAGATGTTTTCAAGAAACGAGTGAATAGGTCTTCTCGGTAAGCGTGCTACACGGTATAGACCGCATCGTCCCTTAACAACAGGTGAGATTGCGGTCATTAGTTTTGCCTATAAATTGTAAAATCTATATAAATTCGCGCCTAGATTTCCCTAGCTTTAAGAATGTGATCCTTGTGATTCAAGTGGATTATTTTTTATTTGCTATTTTTATCGCCATTTGACTTGACTATGCAGTCTGCCTTACTAGAATTTTTACAATAGTTTATTCAAGAGATATTTTGTATAAAATTCTAGGTTTTTTATGTAGTCTGTGGAAATTAGGATCACACTCGATTTGATACTCGATTTAAATTGTCAAAAAAAGTTTTAAAATAAATCTTATAGAATTTAGATATACCACAGCTACCTTGCAATTTTCATTATCCTAGATTGTCGGTCAGCAAGTCAGTACCATAAATTTTTATATATTTTAGGAGATAGCTAGCAAATTAAACTGTTGATTTATGCTCCCTGTCTCAGAACATACCGCTACGCCTGCCGCGTAGCGCGTAGACCGTAGCGTAGCAATACTACGCTTCGTAGACCGTAAAATCTAAACTTATTCGTACTTTTCACTTTTTTAAACAGTAATAAAAAATGCTTATGTACTTTAAATGCCTATACTCATGACCCGTCTATTTTTATTTTCCCATTCAGGTTAAAATTCTATGTAAAGTTTTTTTTATGTCTATAAACCCATAGCACATTCTTAAAATCGATTAAAATATACGTACAAATATAAAGTACATACATATAAAGGCTAGAAAAAAAAACCGAAATACGAAAGCTGTCTAAACTTACCGACGAGAGTAGTTTCGAGATGCTGGCCTAAAGAATCGTTTCAAAAAAAGAAACAAAGTTCGTATTTGGTAGGTGTTTCCCGCGCGAACTGGCGTCGTTCCCGGCGGCAGGGAGGCATCTGTACAGCCTAGTTTATAGCCGGCTTGGGAAGGCTTTGGGGGGAGATACCATTACACAGTCCGACACGATTCTGACGTTACCTTACGATACAAATGACGTTTATGGGGGGTCACCATATTGCCGCGTAGTGTATCTAAAAATTGAACACAAAACTTTTTTTTTATTATTGTATGATAGCTAGACGTTTGACTGCCAACCCACCATGTAAAGTGAAGATGCAGTCTAAGGTAGAGCACGCTTAGCTATAATCCACTTACTCTTAACTTAAAAATTCTTAAGTTATAACGTTCCGGAAATACTGACGACGGCAAAGAGTTCCACCAAACTTCACTTATATTTTTGAAGAGACTCCCAAAGGCCAGTTAAAAGATAGGACGATCTGTTCATTCGTTATCCCTGTTCATTTACTTCTCTGGAATATATAATCTATCTGTTTTTGTTTTTGGCCAAACGTAACTTACTTGTAATGCCTAATTATCAGTCAGATATCAGCCGAAGAATAATTACATAAAACTACTACTTCTACTTCTTTTTCTTTTTGAACGGAACTAGGTTATTTTTTTCCGTGTACCTACATAATCGATTGGTCTAAAAGACCCCACAAACCTATCAATGAAAGTAGTATAGGAGCGAAACCTGCGCACTCCGCCCGCGCCGCTTGACTCGGCTTTATCAATGGACACGCCATGTTGCTGACGTCAGCAATATGGCCGATCCAATATTGTTTGTTTGCATTTTATGGGATTTATTTCAGCTTTTGACCAATCACTCGTATGAAAATAAAATACGCTTGAGATAATTATGGAAATTGTGGCATGGTAAATTTGGGAAATGGTGGGAATCAATGAAATTCGTCGATATGTCCGATTCTAGCGGTGAGACAAAATGTACATTAGGTCGGGTGAGACGTTCGTATTTTATTTTAATTTCTAGACTTTTTACATTACTTAAATTATATGTACGTACGTTTGACAACTTGTTGCCATCTTGTAGGTAGTGATATAAATTTTTGCCGTAGAAATCGTAGTACTAGATAACTGATATACATATACTTACATAGATATTATATGTTTTTATTATACATAGAAAACACCCAGATCGCCGTAACAAATTTCTGCAGATCGTGCACAAATTTGTTCCGAGGCGGGAATCGAACCCGCAACCTCTGCGTCGCAGGCGGACTCTCGCCCCCTGCGCCACTGGGGTCGTCATTTCACATTACTTATTATGTCGTGTGTTCTTTGTAGCAATATTTTCTTTGCAGAAAAACAATTAAAAATAGCGGGAAAGTGTTTTGTTAATTCTTCTTAATATCCTCTATTTATATAAAAATCAGCCAGATACAAGCATTAGGTACGACTAAATATGATAAATTTTATACATACAAAATACGAAAGGACTTTTTCACGGGGTATTATAGTAACACCACAGAAGAAATACATAGTAGAGGCAGGTTACTATGTTTTTTGACTTTTGGCCGTTTTTGTATTAAACACAGTGTTTTCAACAGTATCCGCATTCATTTATTTTTTGTAAACAGTGGTCCTATGAAACTTTAATTTTCTTAATGAAAGTGAAGGCCTGGGTAAATTAAAGAATCCGGCTAGGGATCCCTGAAGGCCCCAAATAATAGAGTGAAATAACCACGCCAAATTTTACAAAATAGGTTGTTGCGGGTCTAGAAAACCCCTTATCCTGGGAGAGAGAATATTAAAGTGTGCCTGTGGTAAGAACAACGAAATAACAATATTTTGATACAGTAATAAACATGCAAAATAGGTCAGTTTAATCTAGCACTTTTAAAAATATGGGTTTTGTTATTTCATTTTTAACGTTAACCTGATTTTGACGATGGATCTTTGATGGATGAAAGATGATTGAAGAAAAAGGAAAGATTTGAGGGATGATTGAAGAAATCGATGATCTGTATGTTAAAGCATTTGCGAACTCATAGTGGAAAACACTGATCAGGGACTAGAATATTCAGAAGACGCTTCCCCTCTCCCCTACCCCCATCGTTCCTATCCGATAGACCAATGTCATTGTGAAGTTCGCGAGAAGTTGGTAAATGCAGAATGCTCGAAATCCCTCTTCTATATAGAATTCCCAATAGCTGAGGCCGTACAGCGTGGATTTTCAAAATAAAAGAGGAACCAAGCCGTAAGTTTGTTGCATTTGCTTCTTAGTTCACCTTTCAAGAATTATGTCAATGTCTATTTGTTTTGCTTATTTTTGAAGAATAGATCCTACCTAAAACCATTATAATTCCCAAATGGGTTGTATTGTACCGATGATGGGCACAATCACAGAACACATATATCCGGCACAATTTAGCACAAAATGAACCGTGTCAGCTACTGAGACAACAGGTGGCCAAAACCCTGATGCTCGTGTAATCTTGCTCAGACTTGCTTACGTTATTGCTAAAATAAATTACTTATATTTTTCACAAAAATTGCCTGTTTAATAAGGAAAGCTACAACGAAAGCAAAAAATAAAAAACAACATTTACCTACATACTTTTGTTACTCAATCTGACTTTCTAAGGAGCAAGATTCGGGCCAATTTATAGGTCACATTTGACATCTGTCAGTTTCAGTCAGAACAAGTCAAAGTGAGTCGTAAAATTGCCATATTATTGACAAAAGAGAGCAAGTTTACGACTTATGTACTTTGAAAACTAAGATATCATTTTGTATGCGTTTCCATCAAAAGTAGATAACGACTACAAACTTAAACCGAATTAGAAAAGTACGTCCACGCTACTAAAACCACAGAAGCCCTTGTTAAGCAAACCAACACAACATTAAACAATTAGGGTACCTACGACCCACGCAACTACGTCCTCTAGGCTGTTTGTAAATAAGTTGGTAAATTGTAAATTGGTGTTGGTAAATAAATTTTTACAAAATGACGACGGTGACCATGCTGTGATGATAGACTGATCACGATGCTAGTTTGATTCCCGCAATGGAACATGGACGTTATATAAAAAAAAATACACTACTTGTTGATATAACTAACAGATGACCTACCTGATGCCGAGTGGTAATCATCACCTAATAAAGCCACATTAATAAAAAGCCCTGCTTTCAGGTATTTCGATCGTTAAATCTTTCAGGATTTTCTACTGGACACACTTTCAGATAGTATAATAGTGTGTAGTCAGTATTATGAAATAACCTTATTCGTAGATTAATCTTTGTTATTTTCGATGAATTATAACGTGAGCCTAATTCACTATGACCAATCAAATCGCATTTGCGTTTAGATCACGTTGTGACGTCACACGGTTATGGCAAAGTAGGTATCTCCTATGTCATAAATAATAATGCACAAGATCACGTCGTGACTTCACACGGTTTGGGGCAAGGAGTCTCCTATGTCATAGAGAATAATGCCTAGTGGGTGTCTGGCTCAACGCATCAGCGTAGCCAAACAATGGTGCAATGCAGCCAGCGTCCAGGGAAGCTCTCGAATAGTAGTACTGCCATAGATCGATTGAGCTATCTCTAGATCGTTGGCAACGGTCTGCAGATAGCTCTACTAATGTTTTTTGTACATTGAGTAAATACTCTTACTTAAATAGCTACTCTTGCATTCATTACTCTAGCTAATTTTTTTGAATAAAAGTTTAATTACCTACCTATCAGAGATCTAGAAGATATCTAACTTGCCTGAGGTTTACAACATAACATACCTACTGAGTCTTTTTTTTATGATTTAAAAGATGATACCTACTTGTGGCTCACAGTATAATTCGTATTCATATTCGAATCAGTTGATAAAATCATAAAAGTCCTTTTAAATTAACTCAACCGAAACTAATAAAGTCACACTCTGCGGAAATTGTAAACAAAGACATCCATATCTCCGATCTCTTTCTAACCATTAACATACACTACGAGTGAGAAAGAGACGAGTAAAGCTCGCCTTTTAGCAAATAACCCCCCTTCAAGGGTCGCGCGAATAAAGATACCGCGCGTGCGTAATCAATAAAATGGCTTGTACCACACGAGTTTCACGTTCGAACACTCGCTTCTAGTTTGTATACATTACTGGTTTTGTGAGAACGTTTATTCGCTCTATGGTTTCAAGCTAGCAATGTATAAAGAGGAACTTGATGGTGAGGTCGTTTAGAAACAGTTTGTGTGGAGTTTGGTACAGTGTCGCGCCTGCGCCCTGCATCCATGGACCATTATTATAGCAAGTGTAACTCGAACCAAGTGTAAAGTGCAACCATTTTGTGATAAAATACGTGGATTGTATTCAAAGGTAAGTTTTTTTGTGTAATTTAGTATGTTAATGTGGTAAATTTCGGTAGCTTTCATACAACAGTCAATGTATAGTCTTTTTTTATAAGTAATGGTACCTTCCGTCTTCTAGTGGAGAACGAGGGAGGATGAATGACTCCAATTTAATATCTATATTTTTGAGTATGTATTTAAATTATGTACCGTATTAAAGAATCTCCAGGTATACACCTCAACGCCTCATACCATGACGATAACGTAGTATGTTTTTTAGCGAGTCAATTAAATCCTGAAAACCTTTTTGGCGCATCAGGTTACCATCTTGCTTAAGCGCAAGGGGTGCGGGTTCTATTCTCGTGGTAGGACTTTCATGATACCATAGAACCTACTTAAAGGAAATCGTTAGATTTTTTGTAATAAAATCATAATTAACAAATCCTAAAGAGTGATTCACCCGCTCTAGCAATTGAAATTATTTAATAAGATTTCTAGAAACAAATATAAGAATAATATCTTCGAAAGATATCATTTTAGGCAGGTGAACTTTTATACGTAAACATTCTCGTAGCTTCGTAGCAAAGTGCTACGACAACGTTTGGCCAAGTAATTATATCCTGTACTAGCTGGTACCCGCGACTTCGTCTGCGTACTTTTAATTTGAATATTATGCAATAAAAGGTGGCCTAAAGCCTATGTTCTTTCTCAGGGTCTAAAGATTGTCTGTGCCAAATTTCATCAAAATCGGTTGATAGGTTTGAGCGGGAAAGCGTAACAGACAGACAGACAGACAGACAGACAGACAGACAGACAGAGTTACTTTCGCATTTATAATATTAGTTAGGATAAGTGTATACATACACTGGCTTCAAACTAGTTAAGTTTAATAAATGCATGAATTCTAAATTCCTTGGTTAAGCTTTATAAAGTCAAAAAATCCTTGTAAATTGTTATTCTGAGATTATTAATGCTTTTCTACTTTACCTGACCAGACTTTTTGTTAAACTCTATTAACAAACGCAATCTGTCAAAAAGTTTTATCGTCAGTCTGTGTGGGGAGTACCTACAGTATAAGTCTGTGCATTGCCACGGAAGAAAATAAGAATAGCCCAAGAGGCAGCATGGTTGGTATTTCATTATAAGAGAGTATAATAATATATTCTTTGACAGTGCGCCTCAAAAATATAACAAGTTGAGATATCCAACAATTGAGACTATCGTGAACATTATTTTAAACTAGCTGCGCCCCGCGGTTTCACCCGCGTAGTATTTTGTTTTATTTAATTCCGAGCATTTTCATATTTATTCATCTTTTAAACCTTCTCTGGACTTTCACAAATAATTCAAGGCCAAAATTAACCAAGTCGGATCAGCCACTCTCGAGATTTAGCGAGACTACCGAACAGCAATTCATTTATACATATATACTTAGATGAATGCTGTGAAAAACTCAAAAAAGGAATCAAACTCTGAAAGTCAGGGGTAGTCATCAGGTGAGATTGCGGTCAAACGTTTTACCTATAGACTATAAAAAAAAAAAAAAAAAAAAAAAAAAAAATCAGAGCGGTATAATGTCCAAACTACATGTACCTACGTATGTTACCTACATTTACGTAGGTACATAGTTTTTTTTTTAATTCAAGAGAATCTACAGTCAATGTTTTTCTCCAGAATGACGTGCGGGTCAGAATGCCTGTCCCTGGGGCCGCCTCCCGACTTCATCCTGCACATGCCACCGCCGCCATTGCCGGCATTCCTCGCCAGTGCTGCCAACTTGACGCCGCCGTGCCGCGCGACCAAATGCCCCTCTCTGCCCAACACTGAGGAGAACTCTCTCTTCCCTGGAGTGGAGTATCATGAGCTGCCGAGGCATGGTGGGTCAAATATATTTCTTTATTATCTGTAATGTAGCTGTTTTTGTTGTGTTATAATAATTGTTGGTGTTGTAATCATTTTGTTTCACTTCTCTATGGACTATGTAGTTGTCTGAATTAAACAATTTTTATTTTATTTATTTATTTAATATTAATTTTAATTATTATTTGAGAGTCAATAATTAATCATCGAATAATTTTTTTTACTTTAAACATATCCTCTTCAATTGAGTCAAACTAGAAATCGTCCGTGTCATCAGCCTAAAAATAATACAAAATAAGTCCACTGCTGGGACATAATCCTTCTACTCATGTTTGTGGGAGGTTAGAAGTAGTCCCTTAGTTCCTACTTGTCGGGACCACCGCAGAAAAACTTATTATTTTAAATTTTCGTGAATCGTAAGCCAGTAGGTACTGTGAAGATCTTTTTACCCCATTATGAACTTAGAAATAGTAATTCAATGAGAATAATTTCCTTTTTCTTAAAGATAATCAAAACTTCCATATTTCTATTTCCATATTCCATTTAGAGAGTTGAGATAAAGTTTTAGACTGGGTTACCATCAGCCCCTAAGCATGGCATCTTCATCAAGTCAGCCTATACCATACATAGACCTAGCAACTGCAGCGTTGCTGTTTTGCTATACCATACATAGACCTAGCAACTGCAGCGTTGCTGTTTTGCTATACCATACATAGACCTAGCAACTGCAGCGTTGCTGTTTTGGTTTTAGAAGTGTCGTTGCCGGTGAAGTTACAGGCACATTAAGCTTAACATCTGTATGCCTCAAGTTGACAGAGTACCTCATAGACGCAGGGCAGTGAATCTTATTTCCTACAGAGCGTGACTTACGATGCAACGCTTTGTTACTTATTTTTTATACAACTAGTCGATGGAACGAGCAGATGGCCCACCTGATGTTAAGTGGTAACCATCACCTATAACAAAGTGTTGCTGCTTGGCGGCAGAAAAAGGCGTGGTGGTAGTACTTCCCCGAACAGTTTACAATTAAGATTATTCTGATTCTGATTCTGACGAGCCACACACAAAGAGCTCTACTGACTACCTTAGGTTACCACTTAGGTATGATCAGCTCGCCCATGTGCTAGTTCCGTAAAGTTGTAGGTAAAAGCTACGTGCTCTTGAATGTAAAACCTGGTTCCCTCAGAGCCGGCCAGCAGCGACGACACATGGTTCCTGGTCCTGATCACTTGCTGCATCGCCGTCCTCTGCATCGCGGCTCTGCTAGCGCTGTTCCTGCTCAAGTGCAGAGAGTGAGTACCAACTACCATCGCCATCTTATACCAGTCGAATCAAAATCAAAAAACTTTTATTTTGTATCACATACCTAAACAGGGGTGAAGACAAGAGCTAATGTGACTCTCGCTCGCACGATATGACTTGTTGAAGGATATAAAATCACAAAACCCATTCTCGAAAATCGCAAACAACCATTTTGTGTGCAATCACATTGCAAACAGTTTAGTAAAAATTTCATTTTGATCGATACATTTTTTCCTACTTAAAAGTTTTTTTTTCTAGTTTTCGTACATAAGTAAACTTTTGAGTAAGAAAACTTGCATCGATCAAAATGAAATTTTTACCAAACTGTGTGCAATGTGATTGCACACAAAATAGCTGTTTGCGATTTTTCAATATTGTGTTTAGCGATTTTATATCTTTTAAAATGTCAAATCGTGCGAGCGAGAGGTAAATTAGGTGTTGCCAACGCCTTAAGCCCACCTTTTGTACACTTATAAATTTTTAATTTGTACAAATAACAAACGTGGTTCATAGGGCAACAAAATCGGTTGTCACTCAGCTTTATGCTGCAATAGTGTTTGCTGCTCTGATAGAAAGCTGGTCTGCCGTGACGCGGAGTCCATGATATCAAGGAAGCGTGGTGGTTCTAGCAACTGCTTGGCAATCTTCGAATCCTTATTTTAAATAGGTGTAGTTAGAACAGTTTTGTTTGTCGATGCTTGCCGGTTTGAATAAAAAAATCACTTTTGCTGCATCTTTTATGAAATAAATAAATAAATAATAATACTGGACAATCCACACAGCACCATCTAGCCCCAAAGTAAGCTACTCAAAGCTTGTGTTGTGGGTACTAGATAACTGATATATTTAATACATTATATACTTACACAGATAGATATTTTTTAAAATAAACTTCAGAAAGCACATGTAACATGTGAGTGTAATTGTTTGTTATCCTAAATAAAAACAATAAAACAATAAAGCATATTATTACCTATGTTGTTACTTAACAAAATTTTAGATTTTGTCTAGGTTACCAAATTTTTGTGTTTTTACTATATTGCCAGATAGCAAGAGTTAGGACTCTAGGAATAATTAATTGCTTGAGAAAAACCATAACCCCCTTTTAAAGTATCTTATAATGTACTCAGGTACTGTAAATTCGTGTCCATCAGGGCCCGTGGAGGCTGCAAAAGCGGCGCCAGCAAGGCTGGAGGCTCCAACGCTCTGTACGGGGGCGCAGCCCTAGACTCCCGCGTCCTCTGGGCAGCGCTCACCCCCCGAGGCACGAGACACTTCGTCGCAGACACTTACCCGCACGACGAGACTGAGGATCACCACTACGAATGCGTGGAGCCTCCTCTGTACAAGCTCGGACCTCCAGAAGACCTGGCTATTACTCGACACTTCAACGTGGAGTACGAAGACCCGGCTCCGCTGATCGAGAGCTACAGCGAGAGAGAGGACTATTTCCGCAACGGACTGGACACGCTTCGCAGAGGGAATAGACCGCTAGTCTCCTCCCCCACTAGGTGAGATAGTTGTATTGAAGGACTTTTTATAAAGTGGTATTCAGTACCTACTTGGATTTAAAAGTCGAATGGTTTTTTGGATAAAATCATATGACGGGGAAATTCAATAGCGGGGTAAAAGTACATAAGGGAATGTGTTTATGGTATATTTTTTAAAGAAAACTAGTGCTGCCATCTTTGACTTACTTTTTTGATGGTAACTATGAATTTGAAATTAAAACAAACTAAAAGTGGTGTATGGTTGAATGCATAATTCTAGTCATGGTATTCACATTTACCCCAAATTGTAGTTATAAAAATTGGTTCCCTATAAGTAGAGTCCTTTTACGTCTAGAAAGCCTAGAAAGTTCTCGCTTTTATTACCCCTATGTCGAGTTTTTTGCACAGATATTTTGAAAGAACAAAAGATTCAGACTCGACGTAAGGGGACTCGACACAAAGGGAACCAACGGTCGCATTTGCCCCACTTGACCCTAAGTAATTTTATATATCCATTCTAATTATGTAGATCCGTCAAATAAACAAATTCCATTTTTAGAATCGAGCGCCCGAATCTCCCTCCCCTGAATCTCCAGCCCCGAACACTGCGCCGCACGCCACATTCCCGCCGCGTCAGCGATGCCAACAACTCTGAGAAGTCCGCCATTTGAGGCGAGAATGGCGCTGTGTTCTCCGTCGCCGGCGCCGACTCAGAGATCGACTACGAGTGGATGGACCGCTCGGCCGTCGATCGCCTCGTTTAAAAGACCACTGTCTCCCGATCTTGTGATCTTCAATTCCGTGGAACTTTCTGTACTGTGTGGTAGTTTATTTTTTGGTGACGGTTTTAGTGATAGCGGTTTTACCAATTCGCGCCAGATATGTCCAGCAGTGTAGCAAAAACGGCATCCCTAGCCTCAAAATATTTTTTTAACATTTTGCTTGGCGATCACATAAAAGTCGCGATCTACTGAGGACTACTTAGGGTTTACGAAGGGTTACGACGGGTTTAAGAAGGACTCGAAAAATAGGTAGTCTTGATATTGACATCGCGTTACAA
The DNA here is from genome assembly GCA_963576535.1 of Plemyria rubiginata. Lineage (NCBI taxonomy): Eukaryota > Metazoa > Arthropoda > Insecta > Lepidoptera > Geometridae > Plemyria > Plemyria rubiginata. Next base: position 1,191,709 of record OY754916.1, on the reverse strand, counting down.
GTTTAAATAGGTACTTACATAAAGCAATATTCCTAGGTATGACATGTATTTATTCAAAATATCTTTTTGTAAATCTAGCTGTAAGTTCACACAATATTTAACGCTTGGTTTTGTTATAAGACTGCTAAGCTATGTATATAAATGATAACAAGCATGTATTTTCAAGTTGTCTAGTCTTTATTGTGCACGTTTTCTAGTCATTCTAGCACTAGTCACTTCCGTTGTGGATACTACCATTAGATGTACTAGTAGGTACCTAATTAGGTACTTACTTTAATCATAGTCAAATTTTGTTACTCTATTGATCTTCAAAATGTAATGACTTATAAGAATGTACCTACCTACCTAAGACTTTCTTTGTAGGTAGGTAGGTTCTTAGGTACCTAACGTACTGAATACCTATTATACTTCGGTAGTTAGGAGGTACCTATACCTTCCTCTAGGTACCTAAACCAGTTTTTTCTCAAATAAAAGTGAATAATTAAGTTAGGTACCAAGTTTTATACCTACCATAGAACAATATTTAATAAAGATTATTGTATGTGCACCAATTTCATTTTAATGAACCTTCTTACTATGCCTATGTAGTAGGTAGGTACCTATGCTTGCCTAATACCTACCCAGGGGAATAACGTCGATTGGATGGCAATGTTTTGTTATGGTGGTTACCACTTATAATCAGGTGGGCCATCTACTTGTTCCATCAGCTGCATACTTGTATACAAGTATGCAGCTGACTACGAATCCTAAACTACTTATTTATAGCAAGAACCACTGATCTGTACAAGTGCTACCTCTGTACAAGCAAGTGTTTAAGTCCGGGAACCTATGAACAAGAGTCGACATTAGCATTTATAGGTCGTACGTAGTACATATCTAAATTCCTAGGCGGGAACAGAAATACCATCTGTGTAACAGAAATTACATCATCTGTGGGGTAATTCTTAGCGGGCTCTACAAGATGTCTAAAGAAATAAATTACCTATGTATGTAGGTACCTGGTCGCACAGCGACAAAGCCCTTTAAATAAATAAAAAAAAAATGTAGGTACCTACCTATACCTAACTCTTTTAACGTTTTGTAGTGTAGGTAATGTACATGATGGAATGAAATGAAAAGCATTTTTTGGACACTCATGCAATGAGTAGTAAACAAAAATATAAGTTTATTGATTATTCTAGCTAATAACAACACTGTTTGGTAGGTGAGCTACGTTATTCGCAAATCTTTTTTTCTTTATTGTGGATTACCCACAATATGAAATGAGAAAAAACATTTCGTGAACGCTACCTTTAGAATAAAAAGGATATAATATACAAAATCAAAACAATAAATATACGTGAGGCATCAGTGTGAGATCACAATTTTTATAGGGAATTTTCAACAACATTCATGGTGTCTAGTTTTTACTTTAAAAAATATACAAAATTATATCACAAATGGACATGATTCAAGTTTTAAATAAGCAAACTAACTAACAAACTAAATTGCATGACCTTTTTGAAAGAAGGCTATAACTTTGAGTACTTAGCATTTGCAGGCAACAAATATCCGCTAACAGCTCATGCTTTTTGGCCTGTTTTCAAGCTAAACATTAGAGGAAGACGGGGGAATACCGATCACCTCAGAGAAAAATGCTCTATTTGTTTTTTCATTAGCCTTATGTTAGTTTTCCGGTATAAAGACTCTGCCTGCTCAAGCGTCACAAACCCTGCGCTGCAGCGTGCTGGCTGTGTTTTAAAGCACCTTATTTAAAAAATAATTGGAGTGAGCGGTATTACCTGACACGGTCGCCATTACCCCTGCATCCCTTTTAGGTGTAATTCTCGAGTAGCATTATCTCAATAAAGTTGTTATTTGCGGGGTTAAGCTGGAGTTGCTGTCGGCACCAAAGGCCGTATTCTAAGCAGTGCATGAGTAATTTTAATTGATAAAAAATACACTTCTCATCGATAAATTGTCGAAGGCTTAGCACTATTTTAGAATACGAGCTTCTGCCATCTCATATCTCGTCTTCCAAGTCGAACTCCTCCACGGGGAAGTCCCCGACACTCACGTAGACGGGTTTCACAAACCCGCCGTACTTTGGGGGACACGTGAAGTACCGCTGCCCATTTACACTGTCAACAAAAAAAATAAATCATAGAATAAATGAATCCAACTACTATTATAAGCGCGAAAGTTTGTAAGTATGGATGGATGGATGTTTGTTACTCTTTCACGCCGGAACGGCCGAACGGATCTGGATGAAACTTGGCAGAGAGATTATAGTCCGGAATAGCACATAGGCTACTTTTTATCCCGTGGGAATACCGGGATTTAAATATACGCGGATGGAACCGCGGGGCCCAACTAGTTAATAATAAGTCTATTTTACCTGGGTGGTGCGGGTGAGTTTGCGCATACAAACACTCTCGACATCAAACCCTCTCCACTTTTTCCAGCGTTCTTTTTATATGACGCGACTTACACTCTCACTGATGTCGTCGCACAATATCAGTAAGATAAGTTTTGATATGAGATGTATTTTTTTATGTTTCGTTATGGGGTGTGGTCGCTATAGTTATGTATATCTGTTGTGCCCAGCGACAAAGCCCTTAATTTCCTAGAAGAGATCACTGTTACCGTTAAGACCGCAAATTGTTTACTATGATTGTTCATATTATTGTATGATTGTACTCACGATCCATCGTTCTTTCCTCTCGGCTCATCATACTGCACTCCGATCCACAGTCCCTTTGCACCGTCCAGAGGGCCGTTGTATCTGCGTATAGAGAATATAGACATACAACCTACGAATCACGACAAACAACTAAAGCAATCTAACCCCGGTGCCAGATATGTATGAACTCACGTGATCACTGAGCCGCACGCTTAGTGAGCCACGAGAAAACTCTTCACCGTCTTGTGCATCACTAAGGGAAGGTTCATATCTGACGGAACATGCGTCGCGTATTGTCGGTCGCGTAACGCCAGAACAGACAAATGTTTTTCAGTCAAGTGTTTTTCTATACATTTCTGTTCTGGCGTTACGCGACCGATAAATACGCGACACATGTTCCGTCAGATATGAACCATCCCTAAGCGTGCGGCTCAGTGATCACGTAAGTTCATAAATATCTGGCACCGGCTTAATAATAATAATTGATTCAATTGACATTGGCTTCCCGGGCCGATGTGCAAGAATTCAATATTTGAGAAAATTTTCCCACCATAAAAATGACTTTACTAGTTTTCGTACTTATGCGAAGATTTTACGACGACCTCTGTGGCGCAGCGGGCGAGAGCCTGCCTGCGACGCAAGAGGTTGCGGGTTCGATTCCCGCCGTGGAACAAAATTGTGTACGATCTGCAGAAATTTGTTCCGATGGTCTGGGTGTTTTCTATGTATAATAAAAAATATCTATCTATGTAAGTATATAATGTATTAAATATATCAGTTATCTAGTACCCATAACACAAGCTTTGAATAGCTTACTTTGGGGCTAGATAGTGCTGTGTGGATTGTCCAGCATTATTTATTTATTTATTTATATCTTCAAAATTTTTCAGTCGTGCGAGCGAGATAGCGGCGCTCCGTATGCTGCCCATTATGTAATAAACGCATATATCCGTGTGTGTTATAGACTTATCCTCCTTTCCTACATCCGTGGTGTGTGTACATACCGCACGGTACCGCGGCGCGCGCCTTGTTGCGGCACTCGCACTTCGCATCGCGCGCCCACCACCGCCGCCTCTGCTAACCTGTGAGGAAACCACTCATCATATACCACTTCTCTTTTTATGACTTAACTAGCGACCCGCCCCCGCGCCCCTGCTTCGCACGGGTGCACATATCATGCATGTATTATACATATAAACCTTCCTCTTGAATCACTCTATCTATTAAAAAAACCGCATCAAAATCCGTTGTGTAGTTTTAAAGATTTAAGCATACAAAGGGACATGGGGACATAGGGATATAGGACAGAGAAAGCGACTTTGTTGTATACTATGTAGTGATGTAGTGATAGAACCTAAGTCGATTGGTTCCCTTTATGTTGAGTTCCCTTACGTCGAGTCTGAGTCTTGTTTTTTCAAAATATCTGTGCGAAAAACTCGACATAGGGGTAATAAAAGCGTAAACTTTCTAGGCTCGACGTAAAGGGACTCGACTTATAGAGAACCAATCCCTAGGTCGACCTCTGTGGCGCAGCGGGCGAGAGTCCGCCTGCGACGCAAGAGGTTGCGGGTTCGATTCCCGCCTTGGAACTTTGTGTACGATCTGCAGAAATTTGTTCCGTGGTGGTGGAGAAATTTGTTTGGTGTTTTCTGTGTATAACAAAAAAAAATCTATCTATGTAAGTATATAATGTATGTTGCGAGGCGCAACTAGTAAGAGATTATGAATGTAAAGTCTCATGTGCCTATATCTGCAACAACATCTCTTCCCTTTCTTCTTGGCAGTTATAGTTGTATGGTGGTAGCATTTCCCTGAACAAACTATTTCACAAAGAGCTCTACCTATAAATAAAAACTGATGATGATGATCATCATCATCATCAAAACAGAAAATTTATACAATTATAAAAAGTGGTTAAATAATTGAAGCAGATTTTTGTCATTTTAACTATCTGTTTCATCTCTTTACTTACTTTGCTTCATCCTCCAACTCCTTCTGTAGCTGCTCTTTCATCTTACTTGTCTCTTCCTCATTGTACTTGCCGAGACGGTTTTGTTGTAAGAATGAGCGGAGAGTGTCTCCCTTTTTGCCATACTCTTCTTCTGACAGCTGGAACCTTGGAAATAAAGCACAAAAGCTTTACATACAATAATCATGGAAAAACCAAGATGAGTCTTACTTTTAGGATTCACAATATTCTAACACACATTTAGATTTAGATTTATTTATTGCCAACATGTACATACATCAGTTATATACATTTGAATAAATTAAAACTAGCATCCCATCCCATCTCAAGCTCTATTCTTAGTGGAATTTACACAATATCTTATTCTTGGTTACACATCACACCATGTATATTGCAGGTTTATTTCAAAGCCATCTAGAATTCAGAGTTATTTAGAATAGAATAGAATATAAGTTTATTTGACAACTAAGGTAAGTGGTAACAAATATACAATCCATTGCATCTAGAATCATGAAATATTTTTAAGATGCATGGTAGGGTATTACACTGACCTTTCTGCACTATCTGTTCCGGAAAAGTCCTTAGTGAGCACAAACTTGTCAATGACATGGATCCGGCTGCCGTCATCAATGTGGTATGAACCGAGGAGGGCCTCATCATTGTCAATGTCACATACAAAGTTGTTTTTGGCATCATAAACCTTCAGCTTCATTGTTAGAGCTGAACCTCCAGTGACCAGCTCCAGTTTTGTCTGTTAAAGATACCATTTAAAAGCTCATGTTATTAAATTAAAAGGAGTAAGATTTTATCATCTAGGTTTTTGTGAGATGGCTCTTTTTTTTATACAGCCAGCTGATGGAATAAGCAAATGGTCCACCTGATGTTAAGTGGTAACCATCACCTATAACAAAGCATTACCTCGCAAGTCATGCATGATAGGAATGTGCTCTACGATGCACTGCCATGGATCCATCAACTTGAGGCATACTGACGTTAAGCCTCATGCGCCTGTAATTACACCGGCAACCACACTCTCCAAACCGAAACACAGCATCGCTGCTTGGAGGCAGAAACAAGGTGTGGTCGTAGTACTTTTCCTGCCGAGCCCTACACGAAGAATTCTACTTCTTAAATTTAATTTTAATTGACAAACAAAACACAGCAACAATGAATCAGATTAGCAAATAAAATTTGTTTCTATGTTTTCTGAAACACATGTATAGGAGGGAACATTTAGAACATTTATAGGTAAAAAAAATAAAAAAAAAACACAGGTAACAGATAATTTATTGGAGGTAGATCTTATTTCCATGAACATAGTAGGTACTTGTATCAAAATGTTTCCTATCTGCCTTCTTCATAAGCTCTGAAACCAATGGAATAGGAACTCCAGAAACTTCATTTAAGGTAGCTAACTTAGGAATCGCTGACTACAACAAAATAAGAAGCATGAATAACGTGTAGGTACATTTACAGCAAACCGGCAAATGTATACATTTGCACTGATGAATCATGCCCACACCTTGAAGTCTTGAACGGTGATCCCTTTCTTGAATCGTCTCTCCACCGGAGCCGCATCTTCGCTGTCCGATTTTGTTATGTGCACGTTCACAAAGTCTTGGGTTACCACTTGTATCACATCCATTTTCCAAAGCACAAGGCACCTTCAAGTGCAAACTCGGCCCGTAAAATCTTTGGTAAAATCAAGGAATTTAATATTGGGAGCGTAAAATAAAATAAAAACACTCAATTTGACTCAATCGACGAAGAAAGAAAGAGAAAATGAAAGTATATTGTTTGACTCTTTGATGAAATCAGTCAGTTTTGTTTTGACATTCAAATTCTTTGGTTTTGACTTTTGTTTTTTTTTATTTAGATAATTGGCTTCTGCCTGTCCCACCCAAGGAATCTTGACAGTGTCAAGTGATTTTTCGTACCCATAGGTATATGGGTGGTCAATCGAATCGATCAATGATCATGCTGTCATCCATCAGATGACTGATGGATGACAGCTGTCATTGTCTCTCGCATGCACTCTGACGTGACGGCATTTCTCGGCAATTCGGCATTTTGTTTGTTGTTATAGATGAAATAGGACTTTTTTTGCGATAAAACTAGTAGTAAGTAATGAAGCGTGTATCGTAATTTAAGCAAACCAAACTCAACATTCTATAGACTAGGATCATTCTCCTTTACAATGTCGGACGACGTGATAAAACACTCGGTTCACACCTTAGTGTTTAGGTCCTTGAAGAGGTCTCATGATATGTTCCTCTCAAACCAGGGTATGCTGCCTCCAATTGACGACAATGCGTAAGTTATAGATAAATACAAAAAATATACATTTATCTCTTTGATATGTAAATAGTAGGTAAGGTTACGTTTACAAACATTTTTTATTTAGCTAGGTATTGATTGTCCAACAATCATAGCTAGCTCATACTGTAGTCTCTCTCAGCCTTATTATAAACAAATCAAACCTGGGTTTAAAACCTAGCTCAAGTCACGTTTTCTTATTATAAACAACTTAAACCTGGTTTATCTCATAAATTTAGGATCATCTCAGGTTTATCATTTTCGTATTACAAAAGACACTTTAGTCGAAGACTACATAGTACCTGAGATAGTCCATGATTCATCATCACAGAACATAATCATTCAACAAATATCCACAGACTATAACAAATTATGGCAATCAATCGTTCATTCATTTTGGAATCACCAACTTATCTGAGCCGGTCTGAAGTAAGCCGCTTGTGCATAAATGGCCAATAGTGAATCGAGAATTCTCTAAACAGCTAACTTCAGACCGGCTTAGATAAGTTGGTATAACTGTACTCTCTTGCCGCAGGCTAAAGTCATATGCGCATACTACCTCGTCTTTCGTTTTAACGAATCAATTTTTAGTTTCTCTTCTTGACTCAGATCTCCGCCTTTTTGTTTTAAATCTCGTTATCAACTTGATATTGACAAATTTGTGGCAACCCATGCATTTTGACATTTCAAATTTAGATCGGAGTCTAGAGTTTGAAATGTATGTTGGATAATGCAGTGCTACAAGTTGTTTTATTGAATAAACTTATGTGGGAGACCAAATAAAATTTGGCAAAATGAGATTTTTATTAGTTAGACCATACTTAAACTAGGGGTCGTTCGGGTTTATCTTTAAACCGTGGTTTAGGGGATAAACTCCGTTTTATAATAACGTCTGGCCTAAGTCTTTGATTTTTCTATAGAGCAGGGACCAACTTCGGTATCAAAGTTAGACCACGGACCAGTTAGTCCTGGCTTAAGCCTAGTCTAACTCACATTTTTATAATAAGACGGTCTGTCTTTGTCTGTCCAGCAGTGGACTTCTGTATGTAGGCTGATGATGATGATAATTACTGTCTAGTATGGTTTCAGTTTGGCAGAAAAGGCTAATTTGGCCTGGGAAACCCTTATATTTATATATCAGTAGTTTTTAATTATTCTAATTCAGATGATTAAACAATAAATACATCTCCTAACAAAACTTACTTTGGTGATTATAGTGAAAAGATATTGAGAATGGTAAAAGCGCGAGACAGCTATGGACAAGTGATGTCAGTGGTACAGAAAGCACAAGATATGAAGAACCTGGAGTCAATAAGCCGTCCTGACACTCCCATGGACTTGACGGGTAAGTTATGTTTTTACAAAAATATTTAACCTCTATCAGTCGCTAATATCTTAGTTTTGTAGGCAACTCATAATACTATACAGTAAATACCTAGCTATCTAGAATAAATATTATTACAAAATTAACATGTTGGAGCATTCATTTTGATTGAGATTATTTTGAGCATGCTCAAAATTCAACCAACGACCGACCAAATAAGCATGCTTATTTACTAGCATGCACATGCTTTTATTGAGCAAGGCTCGAAAAAAGCATGCTTTTAGCTCGAAAATAAGCATGTGTGTCAGTACCTTTACCGGAGTCCAACAAATTCGTTAGACAGGAGGTTGCTCATACCTGACCTGATAATAATAATAATAATAGTTATTTATTTCAGACAATAGTCCTTAAAAAACAGTAAATAGGTACATAAAAACAGAAAACATAGAAAAGTAGGTACAGAACCATGTCAAAAAAACATTTTGTTTACACTATCCACAATGAATATGAGTTTGCAGACATAGCAGAGTCAGCAGCCCTGGGTTCCGACGGCGCTATGCTGCCGTACAGCGGTCCCGCGGCCGCGCCGTCGCCCGCGCCCGCCGCCGCCACGTCGGCACTCGGCATCTTGCCGCGCAAGGCTCCCACCATGCCCAAACCCAAGTGGCACGCTCCGTGGAAGCTGTTCAGAGTCATATCAGGCCATTTAGGCTGGGTGCGCTGTGTGGCTGTAGAACCGGGAAATGAGTGGTTTGCCACAGGTACCTATAACTATTTTACTGGCTAATAGCACCCCCCAGGTAACAAACCCGAGGTGTAATATAAAATATCTTTCACCGCATGCGTTGCGGAAACTATAGATCATAGAACAAAAAAATTTTCTACAGTATTAAAGAACACATCATTATCTACAATTGTATATATTCCTGCCTGTTGACTATAATATGTTCAGTATGGATTCCTGTTGTATGGCTCACTATTCCTTAGATTCCAGAAACTAAAAAAGCACAGCATCCATTCTCAATGTGATTCATTGACGGAAAGTGGTGCCTTACAATGCCAAATTTACAGATATATTTAATGAAGCATGTTAAATCAAAAATGAAAGTAATATTTTAAAGAGTGAAAATATAACGAAAGTTCTTAAACATTCATAGGTGCGGCAGACAGAGTCATAAAAATATGGGACCTTGCCAGCGGAAAGCTAAAGGTTTCACTCACAGGACATGTGAGCACCGTCAGAGGTAAAACTTAATGTTTTCTTTTTAAAGTTAGTCTCATTTTAATACAAGTGCTAACTGATAAATTTGTCTTGGTCTCTAGGCTTAGAAGTATCGCCCAGACATCCATATCTATTCAGCTGTGGAGAAGACAGACAAGTCAAATGCTGGGACTTAGAATATAACAAGGTAAATACTTTAAAATACAGTAAAATTTTGCCTAATATAAAGGTTTTCCGTCAAAATTCAACCAAATCGAGATCCCAGTGTTTTCGTGCTAAAGCCTGTGTTCGTTAGGGCTTTTATTTTTACTGAATAGACCGTCTTACCGGGCAGAACGGTCTAGATGACACCTATTCACTCTTGCCTTCAGGAGACTCGTATTATAATGATCAGAAAAAACTGACGACCGTAACGAGGTCCACTCAGCGGTTCGCATAATGAAGGTGGTGTTATATTGGCTGTATGATTAAATAAATATAATGATGGACAGTCCACACAACACTCTCCAGCCCCAAAGTAAGCTACTCAAAGCTTGTGTTATGGGTACTAGATGACTGATATATTTAATACATTATATACTTACATAGATAGTTTTTTTTTTTATTATATATAGAACACCCAGACCAACGGAACAGATTTCTGCAGATCGTACACAAATTTGTTCCGAGGCGGGAATCGAACGCGCAACCTCTTGCGTCGCAGGCAGACCCTCGCCCGCTGCGCCACTGAGGTCGTCATTGTGTTGTTGCAGGTGATCCGTCACTACCACGGGCACCTGTCGGCCGTGTCCAGCATCAAGCTGCACCCCGGCATAGACGTGCTGGTGACGGCCGGCCGCGACGCCACCGCGCGCGTCTGGGACATGCGCACCAAGGCCAACGTGCACACGCTCTCGGGCCACACCGACACCGTGGCCTCGCTCGCCTGCCAGGCGGCCGAGCCACAGGTAATGCACGCAGTCATGGCGCGTCTCCGGGAGCCTTAATCACTATTATTTTTTTTATATAACTCGCTGATGGAACAAGCAAATGGCCCACCTGATGTTAAATGGTAACCATCACCTATAAACAGAACATTGCCCCGTAGGTCACGCACAATAAAAACGTGCCCTACGATGCACTGCCCTGCGTCCATCAACTTGAGGCATACAGATGTTAAGCCTCATGTGCCTGTAATTACACCGGCGACCACACTCTTGAAACCGAAACACAGCGTTGCTGCTTGGCGGCAGAAAAAGGCGTGGTGGTAGTACTTCCCCGGACGAACCCTTCACAAAGAGTTCTACTACTCTTAAATGACCATTTGCACCGCGATCACAGCTAAGACAAGGCAGCCGGTGTCATACGGTCAGGGCAAAGTATCTCCTATGTCGTATAGAATAAAGCCCAACATCAAGTTTGGACGTTTCACGGTTTGGGGCAAGGAATCTCTTATTTTCATATTGAATAATGCCCCAGGGCACGCCGACGATACGCCGAATTTATAGACTGATCACTTCATCACTATCACTGCATAGTATAAAACAAAGTCGCTTTCTGTCCCTATATCCCTATGTATGCTTAAATCTTTAAAACTACGCAACGGATTTTGATGCGGTTTTTTTTAATAGAGAGAGTGATTCAGGAAGGTTAATATGTATAATACATGCATGATATGTGCACCCGTGCGAAGCAGGGGCGCGCGGGCGGGTCGCTAGTTTGATTATAAAAAAAAGGGTTAAAGTTCTCGAATGGCGACCACGAACAGGAAAACGAAGCGAGGGACGCCCTCCTACACGATGGACTGACGACCGCGGGAAGTCGGTGGATGGAAAGGTCTCAGAATCGTTCTTCCTGGAAACGTATAGGGGAGGCCTATGTCCAGCAGTGGACTTCTTGAGGCTGATTCTTCTTTCGAATCGATGATCAACTTTTTTTTTTATTTTAATTACAGCCATTTTATTTTGACCAATAGGTGACCTTGTCTACGGCACTATCAGTGCAGGTCCAGGTCTTCCACTGTGCAGGTGTTGGGGCAGGCTGGACACTCAAGCACGTGTGGCATAGACTGTAGCGGGGTCACCACACACATTGTGTTTCGTTTTCGCCAAATTTGATATTATAAAAATAAACCTCAGTGACGGCCTCAGTGGCGCAGCGGGCGAGAGTCCGCCTGCGACGCAAGAGGTTGCGGGTTCGATTCCCGCCTCGGAACAAATTTGTGTACGATCTGCAGAAATTTGTTTCGTTGGGTGTTTACTATGTATGATAAAAAATATCTATCTGTGTAAGTATATAATGTATTAAATACTAGCTGGTACCCGCGACTTCGTCTGCGTACTTTTAATTTAAATATTATGCAATAAAAGGTAGCCTATGTCCTTTCTCAGGGTCTAAAGATTGTCTGTGCCAAATTTCATCAAAATCGGTTGAGAGGTTTAAGCGGGAAAGCGTAACAAACAGACAGACAGACAGAGTTACTTTGGCATTTATAATATTATAGTAGGGATAAGTAGGGATATATAGCAGGGATATCAGTCATCTAGTACCCATTACACAAGCTAGAAGCTTCCTTTGGGGCTAGATGGTGCTGTGTGGATTTTCCAGCATTATTTTTATTATTATTATATTAAAATAAAAATATGATTTGCAGATAATAACGGGATCGCACGACTCTACGATCCGGCTGTGGGACCTGGCGGCGGGTCGCTCCATCTGCTCGCTGACCAACCACAAGAAGTCAGTGCGCGCGCTCGCGTTGCATCCTACCTTATACACGTTCGCGAGCGCCTCGCCGGATAATATCAAGCAGTGGAAGTGCCCCGAGGGGAACTTCATTCAGGTATTTTTTTTTATGGACAATCCACAGCACTATCTAGCCCCAAAGTAAGCTATTCAAAGCTTGTGTTATGGGTACTAGATAACTGATATATTTAATACATTATATACTTACATAGATAGATATTTTTTATTATACATAGAAAACACCCAGACCATCAGAACAAATTTCTGCAGATCGTACATAAATTTGTTCCACGGAATCGAACCCGCAACCTCTTGCGTCGCAGGCAGGCTCTCGCCCGCTGTGCCACAGAGGTCGTCAAATCGCTATTGGTCGCGTCAACCAAAAAGAACGCTGGAAAACAGTGGAGGGGATGTATTCGCACGACACACAAACGACGTCACACCTCTCCATCTCTTTCTGGCGTTCTTTTGCGTGACGCGTACTATATGTGCGCTAATCAGTTTACAGATAAGCAAATTAGAGCAAAAAAAATTAAATAAAACAAATTGTTATTTTTGCCGTAAAAGAGTTTTGGAAGTGGCAAGCCTTTAACCCTGTCTTTCTCCTCATCAATTGCAAAGAAAATACTATAACTAAGTACATACCTACTAACCTATCAGTTTGATTTTATCATATTTATAGCTTAATTTCATAAGAATATCTTTCTACCACCAAGCGAAGTATGATGCCTCTTGAAACCTGCATTTAGCAAATCATTTCTTATGGTGTCTGTTGTTTGATATTATTATTATTTATACAACTAGCTGATGGAACAAGCAGATGGCCCACCTGATGTTAAGTGGTAACAATCACCTATAACAAAACATTGCATTTGACGACCTCTGTGGCGCAGCGGGCGAGAGCCTGCCTGCGACGCAAGAGGTTGCGGGTTCGATTCCCGCCTCGGAACAAATTTGTGTACGATCTGCAGAAATTTGTTCCGATGGTCTTGGTGTTTTCTATGTATAATAAAAAATAACTATCTATGTAAGTATATAATATATTGAATATATCAGTTATCTAGTACCCATAACACAAGCTTTGAATAGCTTACTTTTGTGCTAGATAGATGCTGTGTGGATTGTCCAGCATTATTTATTATATTATTTATTTATTGCCTCGTAAGTCACGCACGATAGGAACGTGCCCTACGATGCAAGGCCCCATCCATCAACTTGAGGCATACAGATGTTAAGCCTCATGTGCCTGTAATTGCAACGGCGACCACACTCTTGAAACCGAAACACAGCGTTGCTGCTTAGCGGTAGAAAAAAGCGTGGTGGTAGTTCCCCGGACGAGCCCTTCACAAAGAGCTCTACTACTCTTGTAGTATTGTTTGAGTTCAGGGCTAAGGTGGCGAGAATCAATATTTTCTGCTCTTTTATCATCAGTTATGATGAGGTTCAAAAAACATTAACATAAAAATAAAATAGGCATGAAAAAACTAATGATGTAGTAGCTCATCCAAATGTATGGTTCCATTTCAGAACCTATCGGGGCACAACGCGATAGTGAACTGTATGGCCGTGAACCCCGAAGGCGTGCTGGTGAGCGGCGGAGACAACGGCACAATGTTCCTCTGGGATTGGCGCACAGGATACAACTTCCAGCGGCTACAGGTCTTTACAATCTAAACATTATTGTACAAATGGCCTAACAGAAATAATTTTAAGTTTTAATGCTTGCAACACCGATATTTAATTAGTACTGCACAGATTTAAATCCCGGTATTCCCACGGAATAAAATGTAGCCTATGTGCTATTCCAGGCTATAATCTATCTCTAAGTTACATACAGATCCGTTCAGCCGTTCCGACGTGAAAAATTAACAAACATCCATCCATACTTACAAACTTTCGCGTTTATAATGATTTGGTATATAGTACCTAGAAGTCGTCATCTCCCAAGTTCTCTAAAGACAGTTGTGACCCTCTTTCAGTTTTACAACAACTTATTCTTGAAAGAAAATTTTCTTTGTTCTTTATCCTATTCTAATGAACATATTGTTTCCTTTTCTCTAGGCTGCGGTCCAACCCGGTTCGATGGACTCTGAAGCCGGCGTATTCGCGATGACCTTCGACCAGTCAGGCTCTCGTCTCATCACCACGGAAGCAGACAAGACCATCAAGATATACAAGGAAGACGACACGGCTTCCGAAGAAACGCATCCCGTCAACTGGCGCCCTGAGATACTCAAAAGACGGAAGTTCTAATAGAAATAAATATTTTGATAGCATTACATATCTATTCTTTTAGCGACTCCTGCTTTTTGTTTTTGGCTGTTATTTACTACCTACTGGTCCATGGTATACCCCTATTATGTAGTTCTGTGAAGGAAAATACTTCCGTCGCAGTACTATCACCATGTCTATTTCTGCCACAAGCAACGGTGCTGTTTCTTCGTTTTGAAAGAGGGTTTTGGGGGCAGATGGTTTTTTTTCTATCAAACTAATTTAAAAAATAATATTGCAAAACAAGTTAGGTACTATCAATAAAAGAAAAATATTTCAATCAAGAGCAGTGTTTCATATCTTGGGGGCAAATAATTAATTTTAGGTACCGAGGTACTTTGGAAGTAGGTTTGGGTGATGGTTAACATGTAATAAAATTACATCAGATGCTCACTAAGCTATGTATTCAACTGAAAGGTAAATGAAGTTAGAAAGAGTGCATTATTTACACAAATACAAAATCCCTAAATCCCTTCCAGTGGCTGGTAGACGAAGCATTTGAATTTCTGGATCTAGACGAATTCTGGAATATCATTGCTGAAATGAATGAAAAGGCAGCACAAGCTAATCAATGTGTGCAAAATAACCCCTGTTCCGAGCTCCCAATATCCCTAGCACGGACCTGTATAGAGAAAACTAGATATATTTTGGATTTTAAAAACTTTTATTGAAGCACAAAATGACAAACATTGAAGAGACATGCAATGAATCGACTACACAGCTAAAACTAACAACTACATAAGTGAGTAAGCAAACTCATTTCTCCTAGAATAATGTTCAAATTAGTCAATACCTAAGATTACACCTGTCAAAATTTATAAATTGATTTACATAAGTATTTAAATAGTTCAATGTTGAACTAGCATATAGAATAGCAAATGCTGCTATATAACTGGTTCTAATGACCTACCTACAGTAATGTGATGAATAAATCAATTTTGATTTCTACACATTAACTTTTATATCTTCATCTATTTAATATTTAATCTGTTTCCAACCTCCACCCTAAAATAAGACATTTAGAAACAAGACAAAATGTGTTCAAATCAAGAGAAGCTAAGTTTTTTGTTACAAACGCAAGTAAAATAGTGGTTGCATATCGGAGTGTCCAATATACATAGGTAAACTTATGTACGTTATGAACCGATGAAATGAACCCCTTAGTTAAAAGTATTATATTACGATGATGTAACAATTATTAGATACAATTATTTTGATAGAGTATACATTATGACGTGGAATCGTGTTGTTCGTAGACGCTGCTCCTTGACGCTTCCAGGGATGATTCGAGTGACGACCGTCCAGTCGGTCGCAGAGGTATTTTGCACACATTGCTAGCGATATTATATTATGTCGGAATGGTAATCTTTAATCATTAAACATATCTACCACTATTATTGCTAGTTAAAATATACAAAAAAAACAACAATATTTAGAAGATTCCATTCCGACATTATCCAAAAAATATAAAAACACGCCCGCCGAGTACAATTTGAGTTGTAATTTTGGATTGAAATACGTCCGATTAAATTGTTGCAACATGAGGATTTAACGATTTATAATTAAATGTGAGTCAATGGTTTCGTTCATATGTTTTTTCGCGATCATGTTGCAACATTGCAAATTGTTCTGCGACGCGCGTTTCGTATATCAGTTAGCAACCGTACCTTGCCCGGATCACTCGACTTGAGCGTCCGGGCGCGTTCCTCGCCCGCCGCCGTCGATCGCCGTAAAAAATAAACACCACATTCGGTAACCAATAAGGCACTCGTATATTTCATTTTTCGAAGTGTGTATAAAAATAACTCTTTGGCGTTAAACGATTTCGACGGTCCGAGCGAGTCATGGCCGCGGACCCTCTTGGAATCGACGACAGACTAAAAGAGATGCGATCGATCGGTCAAGGAATCGTCTCGCGATTCACCCGTCCGTCGGCCGGTCGAAGGCCGAGACCATAACTCGCACGCGGATCGAATCCGCGCGTCACCCGAATCATGTCCACTGGAAGCGTCCGTCCCGCGGCGAGCGGCGTCAGGCGCCCTTGCTGTCCGTGGCCGTGGCGTCGCCGGCGTCGTCCGCCGCGAACATGTCGCCCGTGGGCGGCGCTGAGGGCGCGGAGGGCGCGGGCGCGGGCGGCGCGGCTACGGGCTCCGCGGACGGCGGGCGTGCGAAGCTGGTGTCGTCGCCGCCGTCGGCCGCCTCGTCGTACAGCGGGCCGGGCGCGCTCCCCGCGTCGTCCCGGACGGGCTCCGGTGCGTCACTGTGCTTCGTGCTTTCCGATCCGGGGCTTCCCTCCGCGCTCTCCGCAACGAAGTTGCCCTTCATGCTCTCCGTCTCGAGGCTTCGCGTTATGCTCTCCGACTCGGGACTTCGCGTTATGCTCTCCGACTCGGGGCTTCGCTTCGGGTTCTCAGGTTCGGGACTTTCATTTGCGCTCTTCGATTCGAAGCTTCCCTTCATGCTCTCCGCTTCGGGACTTCGCTTCGGGCTCTCCGACTCGGGGCTTCGCTTCGCGCTCTCCGATTCCGAGTTCTTCGCGTCGCTCGGAGACAAATTGGCCACTGCAGGATCGAGATCCATCCGATCGGCTCGCGGGAAGGACGCCGGTTCCGAATCCTCCTCCTGCGGAAGTTTCATCTCGACATTGTCCGAAGCGTCCCCTACCTTGGATTCGGGATCATCATTTAGCGGAGCGGGTTCCCCTTTCTGCGGGGCCTCGATCGCGTCCCCGCCTCGGTCGCGCCCGGCGCCGGCGTCGCTGTGCTCGAGGCGCGCGATCGTCTCCCGCAGCTTCAGCTTGACGTCGTCCGGCACGTGCACCGGCGGCGCGGGCGCGGGCGCGGGCTCGCTGTCGGCGCCCCAGCGCGACTTCCTGTCGTTGCGGTCGCGGCGGCGCTCCTCGCGGCGCTCGTGGCGCGCGGCGCCGCGCTCGTCGCCGCCGGCCGGCTCGCGCTCGTCCCTGTGCGGCGCGCGCGGCTCCTGCTGGCGGCGCGGGTGCGGCGCGCGCTCGTCCCGCGCCCGCCTCCCACGCTCCTCCCACTCGCGCCGCTCCCAGCCGCCGCCGCCGCCGCCGCCGGGGAACCGGTCGCGTTCCTCGAAGTGCCGCTCGCCGCGCTCGAACGTGTCATCCGCAGGTTCGAAGCCGGCGGGGCCCTCGAACGGCACGCCGTCGTACGCCGGGCGCACGCCGTCGTACGCGGGCCGCGCTCCGTCGTACGCCGGTCTCGGGCCGTCGTACGCGGGCCGCGGCCCCGCGAATGGCGGCCGCATGCCGTCGAACGGCGGCCTCGGCCCGTCGAAGTGCGAGCGGGGTCCGTCGAACGGCGGCCGGTTCATCTCGAAGGGCATGCGGAAGGGAGGGCGGTCGAAGGGCGACGGCAGCATGCCGTCGAAGGGCGGTCGCTCGAAGGGCGGCCGGTTGAACGGCGGCGGGCCGAGCCCGTTGAACCGCGGGCCGAACGGACCGGGCGGCCCCGGCGGTCCGTCCATCCAAGGTCCTCCTGAAAATGATAAGTTCGTATCACCCGATGTCCTGTTGAACTCCGAGTAATGGAATGAATTTAAAACGGTTCGAGAGCCGTACCTTGCATTAGTTCGTTAGGCGGCCCTCGCATTCTCATGTCTGCAATTTTAATGATTGAAATTTAGATACTATTCCAGTATTAATAAATAAAATATGAGATCTAAAAACAGTACCCGATAGGTAATAGTAATAATAAATTGTGTGTCTATGTATGTATGGCTCACCTGGTCGGAAGGGAGGCGCGAGGTGTGATGGAGGTCGTGGATGCGCCCCCCACCCGTCAGCCCCCTCGCCTGAACCCCCGGCCCCGCCGCTAGATCTCTCTGCAGAGAACAAACAACATTATTGCCAGTCAAAATCAAAATTATCAATGACTTTTATTTTCTGGCCACTTTAACTTATCAGAATCATTTGTTGGCAAAGATTAAACACATCAACAATATATTGCTATGCATAATAAAACTTTTGGTAGTCATTGTTGTGGTGTAAAAAAAGTATAGGCACAATATTGGCAGTTTTTTGCGCACAAGGGCCAAGCTACTACAAACTGAGCTGTGAAATGATGATGCCTCAGCACTGGAGTGGAGTGGACTCACCGCTGTCGGAGAGGCGCCCCCTCTCCGGCGGCGCGCCCCCGCCGGCGCCCCCGGCCGCGCCCCCCGCCGGCTTGCCGTTAGCCATCTCCCACAGGCGCGCTTGCAGTGACTTCTCACCGCTGTCCGCAGGGCCCGCTTGCCGAGGCGACTTCTCTCGATTGCGATCGCTAATAAACATAATGACTTGTAATGAGCCATACAAGAACGAGAGAGACAGGATCAAACATTTTGTGCAAGCAAGCACTGTCTTTATTCTTTATCGTATGTACTACTAACATAAAAACATGTACATACATACAAGGGCAAACATAACTCTAAAAATAAACCTCGAAGGATAGAGAAAATTGAAATGAGAGGTGCGTGATGTATACAAAATGAGAGTACCGAAAATATAATTACCTTCATGTCCCGATGTGGGTTTGTGATACAACGGTCCCCCATTTAAACTAAGGCAGTCCCTTATGCGTGAAGGGTGATTTGGCTTAACTTCAGCCTACTACCTTCCACATAAGTTTCCTGGGAGCTTCGCAAGCTTGGAGGAGTGACCTAGGGTGGTCTGGATTTCAAGTCATCGAGTAGCTATACTTCGTTGTATTCCAGTGTGTCCAGTCAGCTGATTCTTCTTCTGAATCTCTAAACCTCTCTAAATGTATTTAGATGATGAACTCACCCATTATTATCTCTGTTCGCGCCTCGGTCCCGGTCCCGTTCCCTCCGGTCCCGGCCTCGGTCTCTGTCCCGGCGGTCGTCACGCCCGCCATCCCTGAACGAACATTACATTAGTTTTTTTAGGATATCCTATTGTATGTGAGGGTTAGAGTCCAATAGTGAGCACGTCAATAAAAAAGCTTTTCAAAAGTAATGATCCAATAAAAATATGGTCAATTAAATGCAATATAACAGAAAGAGTACGCAAATGACTCGTTATTGACTTTAACTAACAATCCTTGGCGGGGAATTCGCCATTGGCCATATAACTAACACAGTAAATTGTAATTGTGTATTTTCTTTCTTTTTCTTTCTTTAAAAAAATATGTAACACAATCTCACCTGTCTCTCTCGTTCCCACGATCCCTCCGATCATTTAGTCTCTCAATTCCACGCTCGTTCCCTCGTTCATTCCCTCGATCATTTCCACGCTCGATTCCACGATCGTTTCCTCGTTCATTCCCTCTCTCGTTGCCTCGCTCGATTCCACGATCATTCCCTCTCTCATTGCCTCGTTCATTCCCTCGCTCGATTCCACGATCATTCCCTCTCTCGTTGCCTCGTTCATTCCCTCGCTCGATTCCACGATCATTCCCTCGCTCGATTCCACGATCGTTCCCTCTCTCGTTTCCTCGTTCATTCCCTCTCTCATTGCCTCGATCGTTCCCTCGATCATTCCCTCGCTCGATTCCACGATCATTTCCTCTCTCGTTTCCTCGATCGTTTCCCCTCCTGTTGTCTCTATCTCTCCTATCGCCGCTTCTCCTGTCCCTGTCGGCGCGGTCTCTGTCTCTCCTATCGCGCTCTCTGTCGCCCTTGCGCTCGTCATCTTGTTTATCGTCGGAGGGTTGTTGCTGCTGGTGCTGTTTTTGTGGGAAGGGGGGAGGTTCAGATGCGTTGAAGCCCGGAGGTGGTTCTGATGCGTTGAATTTTGGCGGCGGTTTCGATAGTAGTGCTTGGATCTGTGGAAAGAATAAATTCTCACCCTCCTATTCAAATCCCTGCCATTTTATATAGGCTCTATAGAGTATTCTTGTCATTGTCACTTTCCAGTCAACGAAAAGAGACAGCAACAGACTTATCAGTCTGATAAGTATTGGCGCGCTTAAAGACCATTATGATTAAAGGGCTTACAATTTGATTAGGAAAGTACCTCGGTGGCGCGGGCGTGACGCTTAACAAATGGACTGGACAAATGTGTATGATAATTTTTCAAAGTTTTTCTCTCTTTATGTAATCACTAGCTGTGCCCCGCGGTTTCACCCGCGTAGTTTAGTACTTTTGCGCCTAAGTACTTAGATACAGCGGTCCAAGTCCCAGCTAGGCCCGCTAAGGGCCAACTACTGCAAAATGTGGGAGCGCCTTTGTAATTTTTTGAGTATCCTCACATGGCTGGGGGCTGTCGTGAACCTGCATCCTAAACTGACCTGGTCCGGTAGTAGCGCCGGGGGCAGGTTATCAGAGTTGTCACCGTTGGTCTCCTCTTGATGCATGTCTTCCGTGTCCAGGTCCATAGCATCATCATCGTTGCTGTCGGTTGGTCGCTGTACGTAATACACAAACATTTTACATATAAAGCTATTTCAGATGGAAATAAAGAAAATGGTTTAAAATAGCATCAGTAAAATTTAAAATCATGTTAGGTATCATACAAAATTCGCCAAAAATCATCATATGAGAAACGGTAGAAGCAAGCGGTGAGTTTCTAAGGATGTTTCAATGGGATCCTAGTGTTTCTTATTCTCTTTATTATTAATAACTAGCGTGCACATATCATGCATGTATTATACATATAAACCTTCTTCTTGAATCACTGTATCTATTAAAAAAAACCGCATCAAAATCCGTTGCGTAGTTTTAAAGATTTAAGCATACATAGGGACATGGGGATATAGGGACAGAAAAAGCGACTTCGTTTTATACTATGCAGTGATTTTTGAGTTAACTTGACTTCTATAATTAAAAAAAAACTGAGTGTTGGATGATTATCATTAGGTAGAATATTTAAGGACCTTTACCTCACTTAGCAAAAGATGTCTACCTGCCTGGGAATTACAATCGTAACTTATATTATATTTTCTGTCTCACCTGAGGCATCTGGAGCGATGGAGGAGCGTGTTGTGGCATGACCGGAGCGAACATAGGCATGTTGGGAATATTGGGCATATTTTGCATATTAGGCATATTGGGCATTCCCATGTTGCCCATCCCACCCACTCCGAGCAGACCAGGGAGGAAGCCGGGCACCATGCCTGAACATAGTTACACAACTGTCAGATAATAGGAAAACAAATATTAAACATCATGGTCAATACTAATAATATCCTGCTGCAGCATTGTTTGTGTTACCTACGGTTAAAGAATGTGGTTGCCAGTGAAATTTCAGGTACATGAAACTTAAGCCTTCGGTTTGTTTTTACGCAAGTTAAGAAAAAAAATACAATAAATTTTATTCCATTTTAGACGTAATATTTTTTTTGTCATACAAAAAGGTTATCTGGAAGATAATGCTTTATAGCATTAAGTTCGCCTTTGTACTGTTATTTTTATGTGCAATAAAGTATTTTCAATCAATTCAATCAATCAAAAACTAAAATTTGGTACATAGTCGTACCTACACACTTTTTTTGGTGTGTGTGTCATTTCCGTTGTTCTGTATCTGTTCTGTTGTCTTTAGCATAGAGTATATGACGCTACGCGCTTTCGTTTGCTTGCAGGCTCCACAGCAAAAAATCATTTTAGTTTCCTTTGGTTTCATATGTAAATACTTTATTAGATGTAAGTAAAAACAAATGTTGTATTCTATGGTGTAAATTGTTTATTGTTATAATTACTATGTATGTACCTACTGTTTGCTAAAATATATTCTGTGTTTTTTACTTTTACTTGTCTACCGGTCGCATGTCACACTAGGCCAGGCCACGTCTGAAAACCAGCGTTGCACTGTACCTACGGTACCTAGGTACCTAGGTTTAGTGCAGCATTTAAGCTGAGACGTGACCTTTTTGCCCCGCACAACGGTAGGTAGGTGGTCCTTTATTAGTGTAGGTTATAATTTTATTTTCTGTTAGTTTTAAGTAAGTACCTACTTGTTTTGTGGGACGAAATAAATATGTTTTCTTTCTTTCTTTCTACACACAAACAGATAAAAAACCACTCATGCTATATAACATGCTAAAATCATCATCATTGGTATTGATTGACTAACCTGGCTGTCCCATTGCTTGTGGCGGCATTCCAGGTGGGAATCTGATCATGGAGCCCGGCGGCATGCCTCCGTCACCTCCCAACCCTGAGGATAACCAGTGTGGTTACTAACAACTCTCAACGCATGTACTGCTACCAACAAATAACAATACTCAGTAAAGATTTTTAAATCATGTAGGTATCATACAAAATTCGCCAAAAATCATCATTTGTGTTTTTTTAACCAGCCTATATCCTGAACCTTTAAGAGTAGTAGAGCTCTTTGTGAAGGGCTCGTCCGGGGAAGTACTACCACCACGCCTTTTTCTGCCGCCAAGCAGCAACGCTGTGTTTCGGTTTGAAGAGTGTGGTCGCCGGTGTAATTACAGGCACATGAGGTTTAACATCTGTATGCCTCAAGTTGATGGACGCAGGGCAGGGCATCGTAGGGCACGTTTCTATTGTGCGTAACCTACGGGGAAATGTTTTGTTTATAGGTGATGGTTACCACTTAACATCAGGTGGGCCATCTGCTTGCTCCATCAGCTAGTTGAATAAAAAAAAAAAAAAAAAAACCTAAAACTGGTTTCCTTGTGCTCAGATATAAAAACTAAAAGTACCATAGTACCTACAAGTTCACCCAAAAATTTACAGCTAAAAAAACATCTTACCAGATTCAAGCAAAACTTTAATCCATGAATAAATAAAAATTGGGAAACTGTCCACATAATAATTTCAAATAAATAAATAAAAGAAAAAAATTATTTCAGATATATAAGATCCATAGACTAAAAATTTACATACACTTGTAACATGGTTTTTTTATATAAATTTAAAAAACGAAAAAAATTCTGTAACATCAATCGGCCACCTCGCTAGTGGTCGACACAAGGAAACCTTTTTTTTTTTTTTTTTTTTTTTTTTTTTTTTATACAACTAGCTGATGGAACAAGCAGATGGCCCACCTGATGTTAAGTGGTAACCATCACCTATAAACAAAACATTGCTCCGTAGGTCACGCACAACAGGAACGTGCCCTAAGATGCACTGCCCTGCGTCCATCAACTTGAGGCATACAGATGTTAAACCTCATGTGCCTGTAATTACACCGGCGACCACACTCTTCAAACCGAAACACAGCGTTGCTGCTTGGCGGCAGAAAAAGGCGTGGTGGTAGTACTTCCCCGGACGAGCCCTTCACAAAGAGCTCTACTACTCTTAGCCTAGCATCAGGTAAGGACTGACCATTAAAAACTATAATTACCTGGAACTCCACCTGGCATATTGGGCGGCCTGATGCCGGGCGGCATTCCTGGAGGCATCCCTGGAGGCAGTACACCAGGCATACTGTCGAAGACATAACTAGAGTTACTAACATAACTAATGTAACAAGGAGCCTCTTAAACAAAGAACATTTTGTAAATTAGTTAATATATGCTACTTACCCCGGGGGCGGCATTCTGGGGACGGCCATATTGGCGGGGGAGCCCAGAGCAGCGCCCGCCATATCTGTTAACAAAAACATCATCGAAATATTATTTATGAAAATAAAACTGAGGTTTGAATAGTGTTGTCGCCGGTGTAATTGCAGGCACATGATGCTTAGAATCTCGTATGCCTCAAGTTGATGGAAGCGTGTACCGATAGGTATTAATTTATTCCGTTATTGTTACCTGTCATCTGCGGTCGCATCGGCGGCGGCAAGCCCGGAGGCAGTGCGATCATACCGGGAGGCAAGCCCATCAGAGACATATTCTCCATCATTGACTTCGGCATTATCTGGAAACAAATACTTTGTCAGAATAACCAATACTATCGAAAATCGAACATGTTTATTTTTCACCTGTGAGAATCTATTTTGTCAGAAAAACAATTTGTTTTATTTATTGTGTACGTTATTATTTTATAACATACCTAATAATATTACAATCTAGCCATAAATACGGCTAATAGGTAATCTAACACAGACCTAGTTTTATAAAGTACTAGCGACCCGCCCGCGCGCCCCTGCTTCGCACGGGTGCACATTGTTTTTCTATAATTAATTTGACATATTACTGAAAAAACTGAAACAGTTTCACGACTTTAATCCCCAGGTACGGTAGATATTCCTTCAGATCTCCCAGTACCAAGTAGGTACTAATTCAAGATTCTTTGAGGATGTCTAAGGAGGGTAGTCAGAGGTACGTCCAAACATTACATTTGGCACATACCCACATTTTGCAGTAGTTAGTATTCCATACGTGACAGGTTGCAAGCCCATCGCCGCTGTTAGAATACTAACTAGTTTCCTCACGATGTTTTCCTTCACCGTTTAAGAGCACTGGCATTGCGCACATACATTTTTCGATAGAAAAATCCATTGGTGCACGACCGGATTCGAACCTGCGACCTTACGATCGGAAGGCGGGGTCACTCCCACTAGACCACCGGTACTCTTTGACATACTACACGGGTATTTATCGATAATTTCCCGAAGTTTCGGCTATGTTGCAATAGCCGTGGTCGCGGGCAGACTGTCCGCGGGGAAATTATTAAAGGTAAAACGCGATAAATGCTGCTGAGCCGGGACCTTTTTGCTGCTGTAGCACACAGCACTATTGTTAGGTTAATGTTAAATATTAGTATATGTTTCATAGTATGTAGGCATGGGTGAGTGTATAGTGGGTACCTATAGTTTTTTATTTTTATTATCTTCTTGTCAAATTACCTACTTTAGAAAGTTGATTTTAAGTAATGTGTAAAATTAGTCGTTTTCTATTTAATATTATTTTTATTATACCTACCTACAATACCCTAATTGTATGCTGTGTGTTATTGTGGCCAATAAAATACTGTCTATGTCTATAAATACCTGTGTAATATGTAAAATTAATTATGTGTTATGATCGCGAAAGTTTAAAAAACACTATTGTTTTTCTACTATATCATGCATGTACGAGGGCGCCACTGAAAATTTCGGGAATCAAGAAAGTGACACAACATTACTATTTAAAAATGTATTTATTGCTTTTCGAAGTATTCTCCGCGAAATTTGACACATTTTTCCATACGATGGACCAACCATTCCATTCGGAAGTTGGGGTCTCCAAAATGGCCGTTTTGTAGGCGTCCACAGCTTCTTCAGGTGATGAAAATCTCTGACCTCGCAATTTATTCTTTATTTTAGGGAAAGTATAGAAATCATTAGGGCTTAGGTCGGGGCTGTACGGCGGATGGTCTAATAATTCTATGTTTTCTTGCTCTAAAAACTCTTTTGTTCTGTGCGCGGTGTGAGAACTCGCATTGTCGTGATGGAGGATGATGCGGCGGTTGCAGTTCTCTTTACGGAGTTCAGAAACGACCTGTGGCAAACAAATGCTAGCATACCATTCTGCATTAACCGTTCTTTGTCCCTAAAGAGGAATAGTCGCAACATGGCCGGTTTTGGAGACAAACGTGGCCACCATTTTTTTTGCAACACTCCGTGAACGAACAATTTTTGTTGGCTTTAACTCATTTTCGAACACCCAAACTCGTGACTGGTTTTTTGTTTCGGGTTCGTACGCGTATATCCAGGATTCGTCACCTGATACTGTTGTTTTAGAATAGGAACTATTTTGAATCATCGACAATGTTCCTTAACAACTGTTGTTTGCTTATCAACAGAGTTGTTGCTAGTCAAGCAGAGTTGTCAGTTACGAGAAAAAATGTAATTTTGTGTTTCAATATAAAATGTATATTTTATTTTTACTTTCTCTTATTAAACCACTGCAAGTTACATCAGATTAATTATTATTCCGAGTAACCTAATTGCATCAGATACTATGCTGTATACAGCATTTGAGGATCCTGCGTGGAATCTTTCGAGAGTTCTAAAGCACCAAGTAACGCGAGCCGCTTTTTGCTCTTCACAGAGCGAATGCGGTATCCATCGGGAAAACAACTTTTCACCTAAATGTTCATGCAATATTATTTGTATTTGACTAAAGACTTTAGACCAACGTCTAAAGTTGCCTGAATTTCGCGGTATGTCACATGTCGATCTTCCTCAATCAGCTTACGCACAGCATCAACGTTTTCTTGGGTGACTGCAGTTTTTGGACGACCTTGACAGGGATCATCACTGAGCTTGACACATCCACGTTGAAATTCAGCAAACCAGCGATAAATTGTGGTTTTGGATGGGGCTTCATCACCAAATGCAGAAATCATCCGGTCAACACACTGTTTTTGTGTTAAACCACTTCGAAAGTCATAATAAATCATCGCTCTTGAATTTTCTCGAGTCAATTCCATTTTCTCAACGACTAAACAAGTTTGACAAAACCTTGTGACAAGACCGAGAATCTTTTTTTAAATAAATAAATGGTATTCAATTTGTAAAACCAAGGAATTTTCAATTAAAAAGATTTTAATATGACAGGAACAGTGGAAATATTCCATTCCCGATACTTTTAGTGCAGCCCTCGTATTATACATATAAACCCTTCTCTTGAATCACTATCTATTAAAAAAAACCGCAACAAAATTCGTTGCGTGGTTTTAAAAATTTAAGCATACCTACATAGGGACATAGGGATATAGGGACAGAGAAAGCTACTTTGTTTTATACTGGATACCTATGTAGTGATAGTGATAGTGATGCTACAACTAAGAATGTGTCCACTGGCACTTTTCTTACTGTCTCTATGTGAAGACACTTTGTTTTTTGTTCTTGATTAAATTATGGTCAACAAACAATATTGGTCTTATTCATAAACATCGCTTTGGTAAATATTTAGTATTATTTTATGTTACGTTACACCTTTTATTTTTCAAAAGTTGTTCCCTTCTATTGTCCAAAGAGCACTACCACCCACTCCACAAAACCCAAAGGTTAACTGGAAGAAAATGCTAATTAGCATTAAGTTCGCCTAATGTACTTCATTTATGTGCAATAAAGAATTTTCTTATCTTATCTTATCGCTCCATTACCTATACCTATTACCAATGAAAGACAAGTAAACTTTATGGAGCCGGTGTATATGAATAAGGGCCACAATTTTTGTTTTTCGTTCCAGAAACCTTGAACTATATAAAATTAATAAAACTGTTTTTTTATATGACCTCAATAATCCTAAACCTTAGATTAACCTTGAAATTCTTCAAAACTTGTTTGTTGTCTGTTTTATAACTAATCAATGATTTTACTATTGATGTCTTAAAATTTATCCTGCAAAACACATTTTCATTTGTTAGCTTAACACAAATTTTATCTTTTAGCATAAAGGTTGTGATTTTGTGAATATCTATGTTTAAAAATACAGAAGTACATACTATGTAGGTACTCAGCTTTATTATTTAACCCTTCGTCGCCTCGTCTTGGCAAGACACACGCGCCCCTTTTTGTACATAGCAGAGAAGTTCCCTGCTATCAATGGTAACCTAAATATGTATGAACTAGAAGGATTTAACGTAGCACATCTTACGCCGTCTACAGAAAAAAATCAGCAGCTTTGCTGGAAGAGAGCTCTATCGAGCGATAAGCTCGCTTTTGAACATGACTAATAAATCTTTATTGTGTACAACCTAGAATAAAAAACAGATGTTATCTGTTCTTTAAGGTTAGGAGGCTATTTTATCGTTATCTGATAACCAATAAATAACCTCCCCGTTAGAATTTGCGTAGCACAAAGACATGGTCATACATAATGATAAGGTTTTTAAAACTACTTACCGCCTCTCCATAGTACTGGACTGCCCATTATTAAAATAAAACGAATGGTGACTTTAGCAGTACATCAACTACAAATTCCTAGAACAAAATAAATGAACACCGAATAATAGGTATTTAAATTATAAACAACATATTTTAAAACAAATTATGGAGAAAACCTCACCAATTTTAAAAAATACGAGTGTAACCCTTGATTTGGGATTTATAACTATCAATTCAGAACGTCTTGGATCAAGAATAAATTCACACACATGTGATTAAATTCAATAAAAGTATCCTAACAACAAGTTACAAAGAAATTAACAAAGAAATGATAGACGCGGCGGATAAGTGAACAGTGAGGTTAGGTTATGTGACCTCGCTCGTTTACCATTACCACAACCGCACGCACGCAAGCAATGTCAATCAAAGAATCCAGAGCTGTCACTGATGACAGACACAGAGAATCCAAAGCTGTCACTGACGACAGGTGACAGACAGTAACCTCAAACTTATCAACTAACCGAAATCCTCTAAAATTCCATTCAATCGAAAGAACCTCTTGACATAAACTGTGGGCCGATTCTAGACCCGTGACTTTTTTGTCACATTAGACATATGTCACGAAAACTGTCAAATTTCAATAGACACGACAATTTGCAATCGATTTTGTATTCTAGCAATATCACATTAGACATTTGTCGAGCGTAGGCTGGTAGACATGTACTGTCGAGTGACATCACCACTAGACATTTAGCATGCCACGGTAGACATATATCACGGTAACTGTCAAATTTCAATAGACACTAAAATTTCAACAGATTTCGTATTTATCAATGTCACTGTAGATATTTGTCGAGCGTAGGCCGCTAGATACGTATCGAGTGGTCAGCAGCGGTCGACACTGACTACTCTACACTACATGTTCATGAGGGACTGACATATTAGTTTCATAGTTTGGGCTGCAGTCGGATATATTTTCCGCACTCTCACCACGTCGTCGTTATTATTCATTATTATTGTGTGTGTTTTATTTAGGTACCTAACCAACAACATATCAACAACTTTTGTTTGAATTGATATTTAGCAAGTTTTTTTCATTCTGACTGACTGATATGCAATCTACAAATTACAATACCTAACCTATCAAAGATTATACAAAAACTATTTGCGTAAGCATCCCTAGGGTTTGCCAGATGTTTTTAATCGAGTGATATCGATCGTACGCAAGGTGTTTAGAAAACCCGATTTTCGAGAAAAAATTAAAAAAAAAGTCGTAAATAGGTACTTAATTTATGTAAGAAAATTTAGTAATAAAATAAGTTACGTCATAAACATTTTTTTATGTACATCAGATTGAGCGTTTCATTTGCTGGTTCATAAATAATTAATTAACCTTTTGAATCTTTTTTTTTTGCATATAACAATATCACACGCCCCGCACCGCGCGCCTCCCCGATTTTTGATTTTCCGAAAATGAAAATTAAATAAAAAAATACTAGACCACGTATCTAAGTTCTGTAAACGATGTTAGCTTCCTAAATAATATTTCTATAAGTATTTATCATTTTCGTAAGCCAAAATGTACAAACCACAAAACAAAAACATAATGAATACGTAAAAAAATGAAAATTTTGATACCCGTAATGTCGAAAACAAGAAAACTACAACGAAATTCGCAAATCCAATGACGTAAATAGCTTTACCGTACCCTAATTATTACAAAATATTCCATAAAACATCCATTTACCTTGATAAAATGACAAATTTAGAGCCCACCTTCATCAACACAACCAAAACAACACGGTACACAGATAAATTATTTTCTCTTTTTTTTCTCTAAGAAACGACTGTTTATCGTTCGAATACATAGCAAATATATCAATCTTAAACTGTGTAAAACATTGTTCATACCAATAAAGACTCTAAATTTTATTTTATTTTTAACATTAAAAAACATGGTGAGAGTAGCATGAAGTTGTAGATTCTCGTAGTTTTACATTCTCTTTGTTGTAGATAAAAATGGAGACCACACTTCGAATACCTACTTGAAGCATAACCTATGTATTACTATCTCGCTCTATGTGGGCAGACCCTCTCTTTCTAAATAGATAGATAGCAATACTATAGTCACAGATAAGAGAATACTATACTAGTACTATAGTCCACACTAAAAAGAGAGGTCTGCCCACAGAGAGCGAGATAGACATACGTAGGTATTTGACTCAAGTTGTAGTTCCAAGTGTGGCCTCCATTTTTATCTACAACTTCATGGTGAGTAGTGTGTAGTTTGGTTTGTTAAAGTTCCATAAGGTTTGATTGCTTGATTTGACATAATGCAAGACTGATGGATGTAAATGACATTGACTGCTGAACTTTCTAAGACCACCGCTTGAAAGCCATCATAGAATAAAGAAGCACAGAATCGTACATTTACGTACGTATCCTGTGATTCGAGCGTATAATAGTAAAACGGGGAAAAAATTAAATGAATACAATTTACATCTGGCAACGCCTACTAATCACAGATTAGTAGGGATGCCAGATCTAAGTCAGTTTTTTTTTATATCTACCTACCTAACATTCCGTTTCGTAAAATGCGAATAAGTTTCTAGAACTGTAACTAGTATTTTATATGCACTCCACTGACATTGCTGTAATAATGGAAATTAATTCATTATGAACAACATCAAGAACGCATTATTAACCCAGTTTAAGTACTAGACAATGTATTTAATTGAAGACAGTGCAGAGTTAGTTAGTGTTACCGAACTATTCTATAGAGATCGAAACGGACCGTTTCTAGTGTGGGACAGTCTGTGGAAGCTTTATTAACTATCCTTTTTTCCAGCGTTGCCAGATGTAGGTACGATTTAAATCGTATTCGTACGATTTATTCCCGTTTACAACTGTACGATCGAATCACAGAAATCGTACGGACTTAGTAATTGTACGATTCTTTTACTATGTTGAATGATCATAATCTGTGCATATTTTTAACACCTAATGTATCTCTCGCTCGCACGATTTGAAATTTTGAAAGATATATGTTCTGTTTTCTAAAAATGCTAAATAATTTTGATACTCTATATTCCTTGAATAATGTAAACAAGTTTAAAAACTGTAATTAATATTTTATACGAAAACTACACTGATTAAAATAAATCTTTTATGAACAACAACAAAAACGCATAATAAATCCAAATTACTAGAAAAAAAAATGAAGACATTGTATGTATGTACCATCGTACATACAATTATTGAGAAACGGAAGTTATCGGAACTTGTCTTGGCATTCTATAGTGCGAGATAGTCTGTGGAAGCTCTATGAATGAACCTTCTTTTTGACATGTCTACTAACGTAGCCACCTGAACCGGTCTGAGGTTAGCTGTTTGTGCCTAAATGGCCAATAGCGAATGGAAGATGCCCCAATCGGCTAACTTCAGACAAACGGTGGCACAAAGTCTATCGGTAGCTAGAATACGTATTTTGGCGCGGTTAGATATATTTCGTATAAACATTTGATGATTTTCGTGACATTTCAAATGTCTATCTCTAACGTAAATGTCATAAGTCTGGAATTGGGCTCCTGGACGCCAAACGTCAAACGAGATGTCAACAAAATTTCGAACTGTCATGTAGAATCAAAACAAACAAATGCCCAACAACATTATCCTATAAGAAAAATTGTTTGTTACCTATTAGAATTGAGAAACATTAAGAAAGATAAATATTGAAAAACGACTTCCTTTCCTACTTCCAAAAAATCTACCTGATAACAAGTTTTCCTTTTTTTTCTTATTTTTCATGGAACAAGTATATTGGCCCGTCTGAGCTTAAGTGGTAACCATCATCAAGCATTGCCATTCAAATTAAACACGAGATGAAACTATTTTGTTAAACAAAAAAAGTGACACTACAGGAGCCATAAACTTGAACATTCAAAAAGGCTAAAATTTCAAATTTTTACACATAAATATTTTTATTTTTTTATTCTACCGATTCACATGTCAATCACCCTAAGAATAATTCGAATCTTTGCCCAAAATATTATTTTTTGATTCTACCAAATAAATATTTTTATAACATACACTCATCATAATATTACAATCTAATTTTTGGCAATGAACTAATTTTCATACGGAGTTCTTATTTTTAGGTAATGTAAATCCTGAATGACTAGAAAAACTATTTCAAAATTCTACAAAACATCAAAACTTCTAAATCATTATTATAGATTTTCAAAAAACCTATCATATCAACAATAAATTCTATTTATATTTTTCCACTATTATTTTTAAATTAGATAAGTCTAAAATGTTCATTCCAAGGAGATGAAACTTAAAAACAAATGACGTAAGATGTCCAAATCAAATATACGCAAATACATAATATCTTCCGATATGAGAAACACGCAAAAAGGGCCCATCTGCGGCCTGCGGAAACCAGTCCGCTCACCATGTATCGATATGAGAAACCGTAATGTTTTTAATTATTTTCAGAAATATGTACTGCTCCCCACGAATTTAAGTTTTTCGAAGTGTTGAATATTATTGTTACAGTACATGTACCTACATAAAATCCTTGCCGGAAACTAACTTAACGCGATTTTGACATTTTCACACAAAGCTTTTGACATTAGGATTCGAAAAGATAACATGTGAAACCTTTCCGTCAAAGGTCGTAAGTCCAAACTGTCGTTTCAAAACTATGTAAAAACTCTGTTTTAATACAATACATTTGCTTGTAAATCTGCTGAAGTTGCCATCCCGTCGCAAAAAAGTTATTCACTTATTATTACCTACGTGATATGGATTTTCACGTGAATTCAATGAGACAATACGCGCGGTAGGTACATCCCTTAAAAAAACTGTCAATTGACTTTCCGTAACGAATCAGATACCGAATGAATCAAAATAACCCCCCAGG
Source organism: Plemyria rubiginata (assembly GCA_963576535.1). Classification (NCBI taxonomy): domain Eukaryota; kingdom Metazoa; phylum Arthropoda; class Insecta; order Lepidoptera; family Geometridae; genus Plemyria; species Plemyria rubiginata. The sequence continues at coordinate 1,158,601 of OY754916.1, read as the reverse complement.
AAAGACAGACGACGAGAATGAGTTCAACTCCTTGAGAAAAATCCGCCGCCCACGGCAGGTAGGTACTCACGCGTGGAGGCAGCCACGGAGGCAGCGTCTCCTCGTCCACCATCCCGCCGTCCTCTAGCGCGTCCAGCTGCAGGTCGCCCAGCGCCCAGCGCGCGTGCAGCGCCGCCCACGGCAGGTAAGACACGCCCAACTCCGCCTCCCACTGCTCCTTCCACTCGCGCCCTTTCACGCCTTTGCCGGGCGCCCATGCCACCTGCAACAACGACAATAAATAAATACAAGAATTAACTAGTTTATTTTTACGTATGGATTTGTTCTGTGGTCGATTATAAAGACACAATAGATATTATAAATTATTATAATATTTGCATAACACTATAACAACGCATATCATGTCATATCTTCAGCCAGGTGCCACTTGAGAAAGTTTGACAGTTTAGAATTGACTTTGATAGTTGTGTAATTTCGGTGGTATTTTAAACAACATCACTTGAGGTCTTAACGCAAAGTGTAAGCATTTGGAATAAAAGTGTATTATGTAATATCGTGATTTGACCGAACATGTTTCGAATGTTTTGAAGGAAACCGACACCATTTTCTTCAAAACAAATGACGTGACTTGACTATGGACTGATTTGACAAAAAAGTGTTTTTTTAGCCTATTTTGTCCCACTGCTGGGCAAAGGCCTAAAATAAAGTTATTATACGATAAAAATAAACAAAAAACTAAAAAGAACAAAAAAAAAAAACAAAAAAGAAGAAGAAATCGCAGGGATTATAAATAAGCGGGTTAACATATTATAATTATAATACATTTTTGTTTTTTTTTTACTTCGTGCTGTGACGATAAACTTACGGTGATTTCCTTAGAATGCAGTTTGTGCTTGTTCAGTTTGTTGAGCGCTTTGTACGCGTCGCGCCGCCGCTCCATGACGACGAAGGCGCAGCCGCGCGGCGCCACCACGTCGATGGAGACGACGCCGCCGACGCCGCCGAACAGGTCCGACAGCTCCTCGGGCGTCGCCAGCTTCGACAGGTGTCCCACCCACAGCGTTGTACTGCACACTGGCAACACAAACAAACAACATACTAATTACCATCACTACATCACTATCACTACATAGCATAAAACAAAGTCTTTCTCTGTCCCTATATCCCTATGTCCCTATGTATGCTTAAATCTTTAAAACTACGCAACGGATTTTGATGCGGTTTTTTTTAGGTAGAGTGATTCAAGAGGAAGGTTTATATGTACAATACATGCATGATATGTGCACCCGAGCGAAGCAGGGGCGCGCGCGCGGGTCGCTAGTTACAAATAAACAACATCAACACTATGGTGCCTTGGGACCATTTTACTTTTTTTTTTTAACTTTTAGGTTTTACAACATGCCGGTTCCCACCATCATGTTTTCATGCCGGCTCGCATTTGTCCTGTCTAGGTGTTATCCTACATCTATTTTTTTAAGAATGTATTTAGTAAAAAATTTTAAGAATTTATAAGTAGCATATCAACTATCTGGTTCCCATAATTATGGTGTTTGTAATTTGTATTTTTTGTACCTATAAAATAAGCTTATGATAATATCACAAGCTTCTATTATAGGTACAAATAAAAATAACAAATATTTCATGTGTTGCTCTACAAATACATGGTACTAGGTAAAGATTTTAAAATAAGGTTAATAGCGCTAAGGCTATTGGAAATATTCTATTTTATAATAACATACCACTCAGGTTTTCCTTCTTGATTGGAGGGAGTCCCTTTTTCTCTCTTTCCTTCTGCTTCTCCCTATCCGCCTCTCTTTCTTTGTAGTCCTTTCCTTTGTCGCGGTCCCGCTCTTTTTCTCGGTCTCTGAAATACACACATTTGATAGAATACTTATCCTTACTTACAAACTTTGCTAATTACTAATGTAGGTTTTAGTTTTTTGGGTTAGTCAAAAAAATGGCATATAGACTCAAAATGTGAAGCTAAGTTGCTAAGTAACGCTACTCGCTGAGTTATGGAGAGAAACCGAGGCTACTACCGATCGCAGTAGCAGTAGAGTAAATGCAATTCAAGCTTTCGCCACCGACCGCAACCGGCGAGACTTGTATAGGTCACGTTAATCAAAAAGAACGCTGGAAAACAGTAGAGGGGATCTTTACGCATACAAAATACTCGCGCCATCACACTATTTCCTTCCAGCGTTATTTTTGCGTGACGCGCACTATATTATGCATGTGTTCTACTTCTTTGTTATGTAACTTTTCTTAAATCTTTGCTTTGTTTCTTTATTTGCTATCTTTGTCCTTATCAAATGTGCACTACCCAAAAAATGTTTTCCGATTACCCAAAGGTTAGCTGGTAGATAATGTACACTGTATTTTTGTGCAATAAAGAATTTTCTATTTTCTATCTATCTATCATGTGTGGCACCTCTCTCTCTCGCGATCGCGCGTGCGGTCGCGGCGGCGGCGCGGCGAGCGGCTGCGGCTGCGCGAGCGGCGGCTGCGGCGGCGCGGCGACTTGGAGCGGGAACGCACGCGTCGAGACTTCGGGGATGGACTCCTGGAAACAACACACCACTAGTTATGGGTTTGTAGGTCTGTGAACACAATTAACTTAAACACAATGTGGGGTCTCAGTGCTAACTATGTTGTATGCTGTGACGTGGATTTTGCGAGTGAGCAGTTTTGAAGCCGTCACGAGCCTCGCGCCTCGACAGTTGCCTCTAACCATTCGTATGATAACGGACAATAAACAGTGAATTCAATTAAGCAACTTTCTATCATTGCTCCTGCCCCGTAAGACATTAAAATAGAGTTACTCCCAACAGTGGTGACCCCGACGCGATAAAAAAAAATTATTCATAAGTCGAACGCTGACCGTTAATGCGCAGAAGTCTAAAATAAGGTAGCTATGCCTCGGCATTCGCGCGCGCTCATTGGCCCATAGTATGCGCAGTATCCCCTCCACGTTTCGTTCACCGCTAGACTTACGTGCCGCGTCATAGACTAAAATCCTACTAATATTATAAACGTGAAAGTTTGTAAGTATGGATGGATGGATGGATGTTTGTTACTATTTCACGCCGAAACGGCTAAACGGATCTGGATGAAACTTGGCAGGGCGATACATTATAGTCTGGAATAACACATAGGCTACTTTTTATCCCGTGGGAATACCGGGATTTAAAACTACGCGGGTGAAACCGCGGGACGCTATTAGTAATATTATATAACACCCAGACAGAGAACAAACATCTATGAACAATCACACAAATGTTTGTTCATGGTGGAAATCGAACCCAAGACCTACAGCGCAGAAGGCAGAGCTACTACCAACTGAGCTATGTAGGCTGTCAGTATGTAACGTACAGTAAGTACTGGATCAGTTACCTGGAATCATTGGCATCTGGTATTTCAATGACTTGCGGCCCGGCATCAACAAACTCTATGTCAGATTCATTGGCCATTTCGTCTTTGGCATCATTCTGTTGATCTTGATTACTCTGAAACATAATTAAACAGGATGACTATATATTTATGCAAACAAAATCTACCAGATATGGGTAAATGCTCTTAAAAATCTAGCTCTTACATGAAACATAACTCATGTTTTAACTTAAAATAAGCTAATAATTAATAAGTTAATAATTAAAAAAAAAAATAAAAAAAACTAGGACTAGGACACACACTAGGAAACTTCGTAACAGTTTTTAACTGATGCCGCTTCCATTGGCGAAAGTTGGTTTATCTCTTTTGATAGATTTTTATGGGATCGCTTAAGTTTTTGGGCTATACTTACCAGAAATGGGAGTCCTGGCTGATTTTGATTCTGTTGTAGCTGCATGTCTGACATCATTGGCATTAGATTCTGAAACCACGCCAACATAGTTAAAAAGGAGCTTTATTGAATTTTACTTATTTATAAAAAACACTAGTTGCGCCCCGCAGTTTCACCCGCGCAGATTTTAATCCCGGTATTCCCATTGGTTTAAAAGTAGACTATGTGTTATTCCAGACTATAATGTATCTCTCTGCCAAGCTTCATCCAGATCCGTTCAGCCGTTCCGGCGCGAAAAAGTAACAAACATCCATCCATCCATACTTACAAACTTTCACGTTTATAATATTAGTAGGATGTGTTGTTAAAATTGGCTGAACGATGAAAATTGGACGAGTTAAAAGTTAAAGCATTTTTATAGTAGAAACAAGTATTTGATACCAGATTTATGAATCTTAAAAATGGTTATTCAATTCAATTTTTATAATGGCATGTGGGGGTAAGCCAAAAATGGTTATTGCTATAATAGTGGCAATTGAGGTGAACTCTCTGACTGCTCACTGCCAAGCAAATGAAGCCCTTGAATTACTCACAGGTATCTGCATGCCAGTCATAAGTGACATCTGTGCCTGCAAACTCTGCAACTGTCTCATGATCTCCGGGTTTGTGAGTATACTGAAAACATAATACTAATTAATGAACTACACCTAAACTAATAATCTTTGCACCAAAGCTGGTCAAAGATATAGGTGATGTATACATGAAACATACAGGGTGTCCCAGAACTCAACGTCAAGCCGAAATGGGGTGACAGGATTGATTGTAAACATGAGAAAAATCAGACAAAAAATCTATCCCATGCAGTTTGAAAATTATGGGCATTTACGAAAAACCAAAAAATTTGGCCAATCTGTAACCATTTTTCGGTTATTGGTATATTGTGGTTAATTTTTATTACTTTTGTTCATTTAAACTTTGGAACCGTAACTAAGAACTAACCACTGGTACACTACTGGTATATTACCTGGCCATAGCATCTGTAGGATTGCTCCCCTGCTGCTGTTGATTTGAATGACTGTGTGAATGGCTGGTGTGTGTCGAATGACTGGTATGACCAGGGTGAGAGGTTGGCAGTGGGGGATCCAGTATCATAGGCTCATCTTCACTCTCATATTCAAAGTCGTTTAGCAGTTTTCGGTTGAATTTCATGTTGGGGCCAGAGGGTTCATCTTGGAACTGAAATTGTATTTTTTATCATCATTATCAGCAAATTTAACAAATTCTATAGTTTTTTCAAGGAAGTACCTTAGCCATGCCTTTGTCTGCCACCAAGCAGAGTTTAACTACCACTAAGTGGTAGTTTTTCGATTTGGGGAGTGTGGTTGCAGATATTATAATTATAGGCATATGAGGCTTTACATTGGTATACCACAAGATGATGGATGCAGAGCAGTGCATCATAAGTGCACATACATTTAGAAAGAAAGAAAATTAATTTATTTGTCACACAAGCATATGAGGACATTTGTGTGTCTTGCAAAGCAATCCTTTACCACTTAACATCAGGTGGACCATATACTTGTTACATAAGCTAACAGGTACATCATAAAAAGAAAAACTATATTTTGTTTTGCTTATTGTTATTACAAAGTCCAGAATACCTGATTGCCATCCATTGGTGATGACATGTGTGGTGAATGCTGTGATGACGGCCCAGGAGATAATTTGTTGTCCGATGTGTTGTGACTTAGGTTTAGACTGCTCCCTGAATTGCAATAATATTTTTGTTAATTTACAGTTCATGAAATATAACTACCACCTATGTTAGATATGTTGTAATAAATTACTAAACCAATGCCAGTGGAAAACTGGTTTATTAAGGGCATTTGATGGACTTGTGACTGGCTAAAAGGTTTTACAAAAACCTGCAAAAAACCTTATCGGCATTATTCTCTATGACATAGGAGATTCCTTGGCCCAAACCGTGCAACGTCAAAACGTGAGCATGGTCTTTATTCTTTATGATGTAGGAGTTACTTTGCCCTAACCATGTCACATCAAAACACAATCTAAATGCATATTGGTCATAGTGAATAACGCCCCAGGGATCATACAAAAGAATAGTAGGAACCATGCCACAGGTTTGTTGCCTGTTCTTTTAGGCTTGTTCACATGAAACTGACACCCACTATCTACCAATATTTACTTCTCTTTTATCAACAAGAAAGTAGATAAACACAAAAAAGGTGCTTACCATTTGCAGTATTGTTCTGTTGCTGCTGTATTTCCTGATGCAGTGGATGGTTCGGGTCTGCCATATCCAGGAGTGGCTGGATCACTTGAGAAGTAAACACATTGTTCTTTTGCCAGAGATTCAGTACTCGGATTATATTGCGCTGCAAAATACATGTAATCAAGTTTTTTAAATACATTTAACATGATACAACAATATTATTATTTGATACACAAGATGCATTCACACAATTAATTCATAATCAGAATCATTTATTCATTGCTACCTGAATTCCTTCATTGTTTTAAATATACAGTAGGTGGTTTATGAGGTAACAATATGTCCAGGACAAGAGCCCTGAAGCATTACAATGTTTTTTTGCCAATTTAATGGCTAATTCCAAAGTTTACTTATGATTTCTATGAAATGCAGTACCTACCTATGTTGTACACTGAGAACCAGTTTCTATGATATTTACCTCTTCATACCTACCTTGTATTTTTACCAACATTGTTTTAGTCTGCTAGGCTTGTTATGAGGTCTACTTTTGTAAGAATAATTGAATGTTGATGCACTGTCAACGCTTATTGACATTGCAACAGGTAACAGTACTAAGTACAAGTCACCTGGTTGCTTCTAAATATCGTAGGATGGAGTTTTCATCTCACTGCTTCTTCTAGCTCTGATAAAAGCTTATTATAACCTAAAACAATTTAATTTTACATAACCAACCTTATCTTCAGGGGGACATCTGAACAAGTTTGCAAATGTTTGCTGCATGTTCTTCGCAAAACGAGGCGCGAAAACATCCTTTTCCTGTCCGAACTGGTGCCTGGACTGCCGTACTATCGAATCTATCACGTAAAGACCTGGCACTTTGTACTCTGGTTTGCACTTTTGGATGAACTTCTCAACGCTATGCACTACATGTTTGTAGAATTTTATGGCTTTTATAGCACCTTTGGTAATAGCACTCATCTTCGCCTTGGATATTGGCGGCTTGTTATCGTACAACCCGGATAACTGAAACAAAATCATAGTTTAACTGATGCCACGGAACAACTCCATTAAACAGAAATCATGTTTTTCGTAGAATTTACCTCCGCGTTGAACGATTTTACTTCCGGCATTTCCATTTCTTTATTCTTTCAACTAGTTAAAAAAAAATACGCTATAATGTCGGTAAAACTAAAACGCTTATTTGATTCATTTTTGAAGCGAATCAACATGCTCAGGATTATTACAAAATGGCGTGGATGAATACATACAGATACACAATTTTATACAAGGCAAGACAGATATTATTAGAATGAATGAATGAATGACTGAGTATGTGAGAACGAGTCAAGTATACAGTGCGGAGGAGCCTTATACAAAAAGAAGAAGAATGGCGCGTTGCCGGATGTACCGCTTTTCCGCTATAGAACCCGCCTTTTTGACAAAGAATCCGCCTTCCTCTTCTAACCTACGCGGTTCCGCTTTTTTCGAATCTACAAGAACAACCCCATTTTGGCGTGTACAATACACCGCACGTCGAGGATAAGAAGCTATGTTCATTTTGATGTGATAACGTGCCATCTCTTTTGCATGCATTGCATGTTCAATTTCAAATTCTTTAATTTAAATTAAATAACCCAATAAAGTGGAATAAGGGCATGAAAATTATGTTATCAGACAGGTTCATCAAATGCGTTATTCTTTGTTATTCTGCCATCAGATTCTTTCAAAGCAATTCGAGCCGCGAGCAAGCGAGTGGGCCTTCCAAGGGTTCTTGAAAGACTTCTCTGTAAGTGTAGCATTTTCCAAGGAATTTGCTTTCGATTGAAAACCATCAAAATTTGTCCATCAAGTAAAAAGTTATGAGGTTACAAACCTAAAAAACAGACGAATTGAAAACCTCCTCCTTCTTCCAAAAAAAAATTAAAAAAAAAAGAAATTCCGCTTTTGGTGTTGATAATCGTGTGCATGTCTCCAGCTTCCTCATATTGAAAATGTAATTTCTATAAATGCCAATATTTAAAGCATAATTAGTGCACTCATAGATTTGAATCATAATTTAGCTGCCAAATAAACAACGATGCTATAAGCTTATAATAGTGTGTAAGCTGGAGTAACATGTCTCCAGCTGCCTCAGTCAGTGTGGGCAAACGGCTAATGATAGAGATATATAGTAAACGCAAGGATTTAGTACCTATTTAGTGCACCTGGTACCAAAAATTTCAGGTCTGTAGCTAGGAAACTCTTCGAGTTTTAAGACTTCATTAACGTGTAAGCTGGAGTAACGGTACGTAAAAAAGCATATGCTCGTTCTCTGGAATGGCTGGAGCTAGCAGGTTGCTTTAAGTCTCCAGATTTAGTACCAAACGAATTAGCGAGGTACCAAATATTTGAAGTGTCTCTGTTCAAAACTCTATGAGTTACAAGCTTTTCCAGCTTTTTTTGTTTGTCCAGCTTGCACATGTTGGATCTCAGCAACCACAATAGATACAGACTCGGTTGATGTCTCTGAACCGAGCTATGAACTAGTGCACTCGGTACCAAAAATTTGGAATCTCTAGGACAAGCAGTTCTGTTGTAATCAGCAAAATAACATTTTACCGCCAAAAATTCAAAGCATTTCGACGCGACCATAAAAATGATGCGTTGCCGCTCTGAAGGTGATACTACGCGCCAGTCACTGGTTGCGTCTATTTTATTTTTTGTTTTTGTCACATCCGCATGAACATCCGCATTATTGGTGCGATGCGGATGTCCAAATCGATGCGAAAGAAACATACAGGGTGTAACATAATAGATACAAGAGGTGCGTTTTTACTGGTAGGTAGCCCCTTTTTTTACCTTTTTGGCAGTGTTAAAATAACGGAGTTGTATCTGTATCTACATAGGTACCTACTCAAAGCGCCAGTTCTTTAACACCTACCACAGTACCCATAGGAGAAGTTAAGTAGTAAAACTAATAAATGATTAGGTACCTACGTAAATCTAAATTTACCTAATTATTTATTTAACTGCTACCTACCATAATACTGGTTTATATAGGTAGGAAGGATTCGTTTTTGCAAATCGAAAACCTCTCAAATTTGAATGACTTGACTTAGGTCTGATGACGATTCACTTGACATGACACTAGCAAGATTAGATTGGCTGTCAAACTGTCAAAATACGGACGGACGGACGTGCTGCTCGCTCCCTGCCTTGCCTGCAAATTCTGCAATATAATTGGTATATTTTATCAAAAAAAAATATAAAATGTCAAACTATTTAATTAGATATGGCAACACACAACGCCCCGCTCTTCAACGCACATCGGAAAGAGAAGGGTATAATAATTATGCCTTTAGAAATTTAAAGGACTGAGTGCATACAAAAAAGACTTATCGCGGGTAAAATACGTTCAAATCCGCAGAGCGTAATATCACCTTCAGAGCGGCAACGCATCATTTTTATGGTCGCGTCGAAATGCTTTGAATTTTTGGCGGTAAAATGTTATTTTGCTGATTACAACAGAACTGCTTGTCCTAGAGATTCCAAAATTTTGGTACCGAGTGCACTAATTCATAGCTCGGTTCAGAGACATCAACCGAGTCTGTACCTATTGTGGTTGCTGAGATCCAACATGTGCAAGCTGGACAAACAAAAAAAGCTGGAAAAGCTTGTAACTCATAGAGTTTTGAACAGAGACACTTCAAATATTTGGTACCTCGCTAATTCGTTTGGTACTAAATCTGGAGACTTAAAGCAACCTGCTAGCTCCAGCCATTCCAGAGAACGAGCATATGCTTTTTTACATACCGTTACTCCAGCTTACACGTTGATGAAGTCTTATAACTCGAAGAGTTTCCTAGCTACAGACCTGAAATTTTTGGTACCAGGTGCACTAAATAGGTACTAAATCCTTGCGTTTACTATATATCTCTATCATTAGCCGTTTGCCCACACTGACTGAGGCAGCTGGAGACATGTTACTCCAGCTTACACACTATTATAAGCTTATAGCATCGTTGTTTATTTGGCAGCTAAATTATCATTCAAATCTATGAGTGCACTAATTATGCTTTAAATATTGGCATTTATAGAAATTACATTTTCAATGTGAGGAAGCTGGAGACATGCACACTTGATAATCTGCGTTTTTTTTATGCACAGCTACCGCATTTTCTGTTTTCTCATCTGGCAGCACTGGCCCAACAGCCAGCACAAAATTAAAAAAAAGTGTTTGGTTGGCTTTGAATTTTGATCAAAGAGTATATCATCATAAATCATAACGCAACAGGAAAGAACGAAAATTTTGTATGGAGGTTGCATGGCAAATAATGGCGGCTGTTCATTCAATCCATTCAATCAGTGCGCTCTCGTTCTTTCACAACTCACTCTCTTCTTCGTCCGCCTTGTTTACTTTAAGCTTTCACAAACAAACGTGAATTAGTCTTTTATACTTATGCTCTTAAAAAAACTACTGGAGGAGGTATATACATACTTCTTAAAATAAATACTGGAAATTAATAAAAAATACTATGTTACAGAATATGTCAAGCCCACCGTGTCTGTCCTGCTAATACTAAACATTATAATAAATGAAAAAACAAATTCATACAATGAATAGGTTTTATATACTCAGCTCAAGTGCCCGGCCGCGGCCGCGAAGAATAGCAAATGCCACGCGAACCGCGAAAATATTATATGTAATATTGCAAAAAGCTTTTTATTTTATATCAGATCCATATTTAAGTCCAACCTACGACTTCAGGACCTAGATTGTACGTAAACGTGGATTCAGTCAATGAATGGATTTAAAAAAAAAAACCTTTTTTTCGATCTCGCATATTTTATCGATATCGTTATAAAAGCGAGAGCCATCGCGCAGCACTATTTAGACTGAAAGGTTGGTAAGACTGTTATTTGACGTACATATTCGTTGTTGGTATTGAAGTGCCATGTAAATGGATCCCATGGGCTAGGTACTAAGTCCCGCCTCTTCTCGTAGTTTTATTTACTTATCACTTAGAGAATTTATAACGGGAGTTGCCAAGCGCTACTTTTAGTACTAAAATCTTTCTGCCGGTTTTCGCGGGAGGCGAGGTAGTACGGTACACAACACATTTACATAATCACGCATACTAATGCAGAAAAATTAAGCGTCCCTATAAACGCACACGCAAGTAAAAGCTGTACACCAACACAAAAACAATAACACAAACAAAGAATTACTGTTGTTACACTTTTGTTTAGTTACACACTAACACAAAAAAGTAGTGATGGGTTGTAAAAAGACCGACAAAATGAATGATTTCATATGAATGAAATCAGGGTGGTTCAAAATCATATACTTTTCCTTTTTTTAGCCAAGATTAACAAACGTGTACCTGTCTAGCCTAGTAGGTATTACTAAGTAAATAGAGTGCTGGCACCGACTCCAAAAATATCAGTAATTATTATAATGTCATACTAATAAAATTATAAGATTTGTTGAAAAAATGGATACCTATTTGTAAGTAGATTGAAATATAAATCCATAATGCAATTATTTTTAACTTTTTAGTGTATTTTTCATAACAAATTGGATAGCAGTTTTGGAGTCGGTTTTTTTTTGTAAAAAATATTTTATTAAGAGTTTGTAGAGCGTAATCTCTAAAACTACTGAAACGATTTTAAAAATTATTTTACAAATAGAAAAGCTACACTGTTGTTGAGTAACTTTAAGCTATATTCTATTTTCGCAAGTAGTAAGTAATCTTTCAAGTAAGTAGTCTTTCATGAATGCATTTTTAGATAAATTTTTTGTTTCTTTATTGGTATGATGTGTCCAGCAGTGGACTTACATAGGCTGATGATGATGATTGGTATGACGGGGAAAGGTGATGAAAAATTGTGGCGACGATAAAAAAGTAGCCCATGTAGCTAACATACTACAGCTATACAAAAATCACGTTTATACGATTCTGCGTTCATAAAGTACAAAGAAAATAGCAATAAACCAACGACACAGCACAACTAATATTTTAAGGGAGCTCCATAAAGCGACGTATTGAAGGCAGAATGACAGAGACAGTTTTTGTAGAGTCCAATACTGAACCTCCTTTTTTAAATCGGTTAAATTTTAATATGGGTACAAAAAACACATCGCATTTTATTCTAATTTTACGTTCATTCCATCATTCATTCAATCGATTTCGCTCAACTAGTCCCCACACTACGCCTTCTACCAAGGAATATAAATTCACTGACACCTCCTACCAAGACGATGGCGTCGTATTAAAACTGTCGTAACTGGTATTCCATTAAACGTAATTACAAAACCAATTGACTAAAATATCACTTACTTGTGATAGGAAATACCGTGTTCCCTAAAGTTTGATGTCTCTGATCTCCTTTTACACCGAAATACCGCACAATTCACCATTTTTACTGAGCACTACTTCGCGACACGAAACGACAACTAATGGCCGCGGTGATGAGTGAAGTAGTTTTATATAACGTGCATGGCCAAATCGCGTCTTATGGCCGGCAGAGGGGTACGCCTTGCGTTAACATCTCCATTATAAATGCTCTAAGACTTATCATATTTACATTCTCTTTGGATTGGATTTAAGTACAAAGAGTATACAATAACTACGGAGTAGTGGTTATCTAGCGCAAAGAGTATACAATAACTACGTATCTAGCGTAGCGTTTATCTTATCTTGGGTAAGTTTTGATTTGTGTCTAGGGATACGCAAAATCTTCAAAAGTATCGATACTTTACTCGATACCAGTATCGTATGAAAAGTATCGATACCAAAGAAGTATCGGATTAAAAGTATCGATACCTGAAGGTATTGACTACTTTTTGATTCATATATAAGTTTTTATGGACTGTTTTGCAATGGTTGTTTTGCAATACATCTAGCAGAAATATGTCTCCCACGCAATTTAGTCACTAAGCGTTACGTTACTAGTATCCAATAGACATTTAGAAACTTGGACATAACGTAAGTACGTTACTTAGGTAAGTACCTACGTGCCCGATTTTTGACAACGAAATTTGGAGAAAATAATAAATAACTCTAAACTCAAAATGATTTATTAAGTAATTATATAATAAACGCCACATTGTCAAAAATTAAAAACTAAAAATTGGCGAACCATATCGAGTGGGGTATCGTTGCATAGAGAATTAAAAATAAAATTTAGGTTTCTTAAACCGTCTTTCCTTTTTTGCAACCATTTAGTATCTATAATGATTTTAAGTTCGAAATTTACAATTCTAACGCAGGCGCAGTCGATTTTTTGATTTTTTAAATTTAATATCTTGTTACTACTTCATTAAAATTGGAAAGTATCGACACTTTTGGCAAGTCACGATACTGCAAAAGTATCGGAACAAAAGTATCGATTCCAAAAGTACTCAGTATCGAAACACAAGTATCGATACCTCTGGGTATCGACACTTTTTGCGGATCCCTATTTGTCTTGTGTTTGTTTTTAGCCAAATGTTTGGTCGCGGAGGCGGAAATTTATATTTTCTTTCCACTACAAGAACATCATGGCTGATGAATATGCTAATGTTAAACGTGGAAAGCTTGTCCTTAAAGGAGAAAAGCGCAAGTGAGTGTCTAATGGTATTGATAACTACAGAAAAAACAGCCTAACGAATCACGACTTTCTCTCCATAGTCAGTACACCACATCCCCCACATCCCCAGGCTTATCCACATTCTGCAGTAGTTGGTATTCCGTGACAGGTTGCAAGCCTATCGCTAGTATTAATTGGTTTCCACACGATGTTTTCCATTACTGTCTAAGAGTAGGTACTCGCATTGCGCACATAATGAAGTGAGCTATTATACCTAACTCATTTTTATTATTCTATACGTGACCTTTTGGGTTGGCTATAGCAATCCTTGTACCTGAGTTGAGGGTTGGGGATAGGGGGGATGCAAGTGGGGGTAGATGGCAAGTCTTCCCCTTGAGTCCTTTTTTCTAGGAAATGAAAAAAAATAATTTAATTTTTCAGGTAAGTTACTAGTTAGGTTAGGGATTTTTTTTTTTTATATGAAAAAAATTGGTATTAATATTTCATCTCTATGACAAAAAGACTCAAGGGAAGGAATTCTCATTAGGTTAGGGTTATTTTTTTTTTTAAAGTGAAGAAATTTGAAGGAAATTTTTTGGAATTTTTTTTTCATTTCCTAGAAAAAAGAACTATAGGGAAAGACTTGCCATCTACCCCCACATGCTTTCCCCCTATCCCCAACCCTCAACTCAGGTACCAGGGTAGCTATAGTTTAACCGACCTTTTGGCTTTAGCTGTTCAGTAAGTAGGTGATTACTTTTTTTTCACCTGTTTCCGAGTTGACATTGATCAGACCAATGTATCGGGCTTCAGCCTCTTGGTCTCTTGCCCTCAATTTTGCTAGTGAGGACGAGTTTTTCCAAGTTTTCCCCTGGTTTTCTGGTTATAGGCCCGAAATACTCCAGGACTCGCTGGAGGCAGATGGATTTAAGATCTATATAATATCATCTTTTATTACAGGGCTAAGAAACGCAAGCACAAGAAACAGAAGTCATCGGAAGCAAGTGAAGTGGATGTGGACCTAATAAAGCATGGCGGTTGGTGGAAAATTGATAAAATTGAAGATATCACAGGATCTGTTTCCATCGAATATGGAATGAACACTTACATATTAGCTTTAGACAATGGCTTGTTCACGATTGGTGTTCCACATGATGAAGGAGAAGGACCCTCACCTGAGGAGATATTCACTGCATTCCCCGCTGGAGAAAACAAGTTTGCATTGAAATCTGGGTATGGGAAGTATGTGGGTGTGACAACGGATGGTTTGGTCACCGGGCGCTCTGACGCTGTGGGACCTATGGAACTGTGGGAGCCGGTTTGGCAAAATGGTAAGAGTAAATATTACTTACATAAGGAGCCTCTGAGTAGCACTTAAAATCCTTTCACCACACTGTTTCGAAAGAACCAGTGACACATAAAAAAAATTGTTACATATACAAATCACACACTGGTGGACACCCCATTGTGGGAGATCATTGCTGATCTTATTCCTCTACCACAAATTGTATTTAAAATACATGACTGTGATAGTCTAAAGCCTGGTCATGTTAGGAGAGAGATCATGTAACTATTGGTACAGTCATCATTTTGCTGGATTGATTGTGTTTGTTGCTGCAGGGGGTTTAATGGGCTGTGGGTGGTGATTTTTCCAGGTCATACAGCAATCCTCAGCGCTTTAAACAAGTTCCTGATGGTAGACCAAGATGATGACTCTGTAATGGTTCGTGGAAGCGTTGTCGGAGTATTTGAGTTGGTCAGTATTCGGACCAACCGCATCCGCGAGGTCAGCGAACCCATCGTGGCAGAAGAGGAAGGGGACCTCAATGAAGTTGAAGTCAATTATGTGTGAGTTTGACAAACAGGTGCACTTAACTTTTTAGTCACTGGTGCCACCTTCTTACTTCCTTATTATGATAAATATGGGCTGGAGTATAGTGGATACTATACTCCAGCATACAATAATGAGCCTTGAGACAAAACTATGATACAATGAAACTGCAAACTGACATTTTCTTTAAAAGACGCAAAGTTCTTTAAAACAAAACAGTGACGGAAAACATTGCGAGACAAACCAGGGGACTAGTGAAGATCCACTTTCCAGTTGACGCATCTGCGGAAATTAAAATAAACATTGCATTAATCAATCAAGCTAATTAATTTTATTTTCAGAAAAGTTTGTAAGCGGTAAATGGATTTTCTAGATTCACAGGGTTTCCAATTGCAATTTTAAACTTATTTATGTATCTTATGTAGGTACATGGTTTTGTTGTAATACATAGTTTCTTTAACAGCAAGAAATTCCAAAAGTTCCAGGACAAAAAACTTCGCATCAACGAGGGGGGATCAAGCGAACTGAAGAAAGCGAAGACGGAGGGTAACCTCCATGAGACCCTTTTAGACCGCAGGAGCGTGATGAAAGCAGACCGATACTGCAAATAGGTGCTACTTGTCTGTGGTACCACCATAGAAGGAGACATCCTACCCGTGAGAAGGAGACGTCCGCCCTACCCATCAGAACTCAGTGCACTGACCTCAATAAATTGATGTCCTCCTCAACGTATCCGAACAGCGAACCCTGCTGGCTTCGGTCATGTGAGCGAATATGACTTGCAAAGCCAAATTTAGTAGTAGTACACAATGGACGAATACTTTCCGAGGTTAATCACGAACGAATTTGACGTCTCGTAAACGTATCCCTCCCTAATAGCAACAGAATAAGGTTGAATATCGCTAGGATACGTTAACGCGACTCTAAATTCATTTGTGTAATCAGCCATCTCAGGTCCCTGGAGCCATTGATCTCGGTAACTAGGGACTCCCAGAGAATCTGTCAATACCTATATTTGTTTGTACATAGCTGTTGTTTACATAAGTGTTTGCTCATAGGAAATTTTTTTTGTAGTGGCTTCTAGTAAATGGATAATAAATAAATAAATAAATATTGGTGGACTTTTCACACAGCACTATCTAGCCCCAAACTAAGCTTATGCTTGTGATATAGGAACCAGATAGCTGATATACTACTTATATACTTTTTTTTGTAAATACATACTTATAATATTATATAACACCCAGACAGAGAACAAACATCTATGTTCATTACACAAATGTTTGTTCACGGTGGCAATCGAACCCACGACCTACGGCGTAGAAGGCAGAACTTCTACCAACTGAGCTACGTAGGCTGTCTCATATAACATAAAGTGTCATTTTTTGTATCCACACCGAAACGTAGAAGTAATTGTAAAAAGTATTAAAATGGCGAATAATTCAGTTATTTTTTTTATTAGAGCAGAAATGACTTGTAATTACAATTCTCATTCAAAATGTAAACAAAACTAAACATTTTTCAAAGTACAATGCCTACTCCTTTCGCTATAACATCAATTCGTGAGTAATTTTGTAAGTATACATTGTTTATTTTATTTATACAAAAAATATTCAAGGATGTTATCTTGATGACTTAAGTTAAGGTGTTGATCATTTTTCAGTACCAAGCAGCACATAATCATCCTAAAATTTTCCAAAGTAGACTTTGAACCTGTAACTATGATACAAAGCATTAACAGAATACGATTATTCTTTTAATTTTATATAAATAAACAATAATTTAACTAACGTGAACGTTCTACTAATATACCTATTAAAACGCGAAAATTTGTAAGTATGGATGTCAAAGTCAAAATATGTTTATTCAATAAAATCACAAGGACCATCTTGAACCGTCTTAAAACTAGGTGACTCTAGTGCCAGTTCCACGCGACCAACACCGAGAAGAACAGGCAACAAACTCGGCTTGGTATCTATCGCTCTTTTGTATGATCCTCGTTACAATGTAATAAAATACCTACACCATTGAAGCTAGGTATATAATACATTAAGTAATCTAACAGAAAAAGGATGGATGTTTGTTACTCTTTCACGGCTGAACGGATCGGGATGAAACTTGGCAGATAGATAGATTATAGTCTGGAATAGCACGTATGCTACTTTTTATCCCGTGGGAATACCGGGATTTAATACTGCGCGGGTGAAACCGCGGCTCGTCCGCTTAAAAACATATCGGTTCAAGACAATACAAAATTGAATAGCTGCAGTCTAGTGCTTAAAAAACCTGATCTAGTATAAAAAAAGGACTGCAAAGTCATCAAGATAACACTCAAATTCCAATAATTTGAATATAACTACCTACACTTCTTATACAAAACTATATCTACACGTAACCCTAGTGTGTAGACTATACAGAGATCTAGCCCGCGGAACATGATTCAAGTGGTACAGTCTAATAATAGAACTCTTATAACTTGGGAATACAGTACATCCAGTACTGAAGAGTTACCATAGCCACATGTGACCCCTAGTTAACCGAAGCTAGTAAACAAAGCACAAAGTTTATGAAAGCACACATGGCCAGATTCATTTTTGGTCACTAAGTTATGCGCCAAGAAGTGTCAATTTTTAACCGCCTCAAGCACGGTACCGCCATTTACCGTCACCCACCCAAATGGTAGCCGCTTAGATCATCCACAAAGGTTAGATATTATTCTCTAAGATTTATAAAGTATCAAAGGTTACTATAAACTCGCGCGTCTATATTTAATGAGAGCTTTAAGGGCCCGGCGACAGCGGCTCGCAGTTTCGAGGTGCGATTGGCTATTATTTCATTTCGGGGAGGTTTATTTATTTATTTATTTATCATTTATTGCACAGAACACGGAGGGCTTAGAGGACTTAAGAGGTTGTTTGAAAGAATAACTATACAGTGACACGCATAAATACTGTTCGAACACAAATAATACAATGATATAAGGGAAACATGCCCGAATCAAAAATCATTTTGGTATTAGTATGTTTGGCCTTACGTTTACCTAATACCAAAATGATTTCTGACTCAAGCACATTTCCCTTATATTATTGTATTATTTGTATTCGAACAGTATTTATGCGTGTCACTGGATAGTTATTCTTTCAAACAACCTCCCCGAAATGAAATAATAGCCAATCGCACCTCGAAACTGCGAGCCGCTGTCGCCGGGCTCTTAAGTGTTCATGTTCAAATAGCTCGACTTATGCGACACTGCGGTACCTATACCTACAGCGCAAACAATCCGTGTTAATTAGTGTAGGTATATTGTATTTTAGAGTTTAGGGTACCTATTTAAGATAATGGACCTATATTTTATTTTAAACTACTGTCTTGCCTGGGCATTATCTTTATGCTGCGTTTATACTCATCTCATGTCCGTGGCAACGCGAACGTCAACGCTCTCTCTCTCTCTCTCTCTCGTTACCGCACGCGTTCCCTTTCGCGCATTGCCCATTTCGCTGCGCATTTGAGCTAGGTGCAAACGAGGTAAACATATTATCCTAAGTTATCATCAGATTTGGTTAGGTAACTACCTAGTTGGTGCGACGGAAGTAAAACATTGTATAGAAAAAAATATGTTATACAAAGTTGCCAGTAAGTTGTGTATAAAATCAGTCAAGGCCATTTGGAATATGACAGAACGGAAGCATCGATGAAGTTTAGTGTTTTCTCTACCCCTTTTACAATTATACGGACATATACTGCTTTTGGGAACAGTGTTAAAACATCAAGATCTAAACAATTACAATGTCTTATTTTTAATAACACCAAAACAAAATGGCGCTAATGTGACATTATGACGACCGTCCCGCGGGTTTATTATCTAAGAACAAGCAACAGCGATATGCGATGTCAGCCAAATAAACGGTTGCTTGTTGGTTTAGCACAAACGCGATAATCACGCTACATAATAATAACGCAATTATTACATACATCATTGATAAATAAATACGTTGGGTACATGGCCAATAATCTATTGACGGTGGTTTTGGCCCAAAGTATAATTGTTTCATCTATTCAGTATAACATGCTTCAATAAGAGTAAAGCCGGGTCGCATACCGACGTTTGTTCACGTCATAAAAGCTCTAACCAATGGGCATATACATATATCATGGTACATATGGCATGGTCATATATCATGGTAAATACTCTGACTCTTCTAGTCTTCTTAGCTAGCTAGGTTTTTGAAAGTTTTAACTGTTTTTTGTGTAGGGAAACCCGGCTTCAGAAACATAATATCTAACCTTGTTTTTTGTAAAGAAAAGTAGCATTGTATGGCAAGAGGAAATGTTTTACAGTTCGGTGGGTAAATTGTTAATTAAATGTGTTTTTGCGGATAGTACACTTATCTGAGATTGCTTTTGGTTAATGTGTGAGTAGAAAAGAATCTAAAGTATTGGTGAAAACCCTAATATACATACATTAATCTAAAATAAATGCTAAAAATATACACATAACTTATTATCTATGATGTTATGTTAATTTAATACAATGAAAATATATAAAATACAATGCATGTGCATACTGACCCCTATAATTTAACAATTGAATTTAAAATTGTACATATGAATTAACAAAAATGAAATGGATGTGGTACAATAATTAATTACAGCGTAAAAATACACAAACAAAAAATGGTTTCATACAAACACCGATACGCAATAATCTTTAGACAATGATGCATCTAACTAAACTATGCGATTATAATATTCAATCTATTATGAAAATTATGTCATTTGAGTAATATTATGTACAGAAGATACAAAATCTATATAATATAAAAATATTGAACCAATTTTAAATAATCATAAATAATGTTTCAGGCAGAGCTGAACCTCAAAAACGAATAAACTCTAACTAAAACTATTAAATCATAAATCGTGTGCAGACATGTGACATTTCATAGTTTTAACTATGACATGGATGAAGTGATAATTAGTACAGACAATTTAAACCACGCTTAGGTATTAGACCATTACAGCAGTTAGCGCTATCTTAAAACGCTAAACGAAATAACAGGAATGCCTTACTGCTTTGGGGAGTTATGCATGTTACCTATCAAATTTGCCGAAACACGCAAGTCAATTTTATTTGTGTATATTTCATCAGCTTGTATAAGAAAACAATTTCTTGGAATATATCAGTAATCGTGGGTTATTCCCGTGGTTAACATCGAGGGTTGAGTAACCCCTGTTACACAACGGGTATAAACCCGTAATCGTGATATTTGTAGGTATTGTTGGCGAGGGGGAACGGGGGCGGGGGCGTCCAGGGGGGATCGGTTAAGGAGGAAAGAAGGAGGACATAATAATAATGCATGTTATTTATTTAGATTTTCTGTGATCCTTAAGCACGGTGGACATTACCTTACGTCTTTCGTACCCTACTTTATAAGCTTTTGTTTAGTCAGGGACACGGAATATTAAAGAACAGCGCATACAGATACAAATTATATTTAACTGGCCTTAATTTAAGATCAGTTTTATTAACTAGATGAATTGGTATGCAATGTATTCGAATAAGGTATAAGCTAGCGGTGTCTACAAGGCAGATAAATGATCAAAACAATATTGTGTAGTAACACTACAGTTTATCGGCGGATTTAGATCACTTTGAAGTTAGTCGTTTGACTGAGCAGCATACAATTTTCAACCTTATCAGTAACAGAAAACCATAACAGCCTACGTAGCTCAGTTGGTGGTAGCTCTGCCTTCTGCGCCGTAGGTCGTGGGTTCGATTCCCACCGTGAACAAAAGTTTGTGTGATGAACACAGATGTTTGTTCTCTGTCTGGGTGTTATATAATATTATAAGTATGTATTTAAAAAAAAAAAGTATATAAGTAGTATATCAGCTATCTGGTTCCCATATCACAAGCATAAGCTTAGTTTGGGGCTAGATAGTGCTGTGTGGAAAGTCCACCAATATTTATTTATTATTTATAAGCGGTGCACACCTAACTTCACGATTGCCAAGATCTGCCGAAAACTGTAAATGTATTATAGGACGGTCAAGTTAAATCGAGCACACATCTCGAGTTCAACCATTCAGTGCAATCAGTTTAAAATATGACGCTTTATATTCGAATTTGGCTAATAAACTTTAAGTATGTCAAGATTGCAGACACAGTACAAAAATTTTGTCTCATTATCATTTGCTTCTTGAGTGTAACTCTTTGCTGTCGATTGTATTTCCTGACCACTACATTTGGGTCTCTTTAAATATCTACAGGGCTACAGGAAAAATCGTGCTAGATCCGTTAAGGGCATGGAGTACCCATCATTTCTGACTTATTTCACTATTTTATATATCCGTATTTTTTTTAGAAAAAAAAACTTTCTAATATTTTTTTTTTCTTAATTTTCACTTGTCTACTACGGTATATTCAATTAACTTACGCACTATTTTAATGATTGACGTCCTAAAGCATCTTATTACACATGTAAAAATGCAATGATAATAAGATACTGACGACCTCTGTGGCGCAGCGGGCGAGAGCCTGCCTGCGACGCAAGAGGTTGCGGGTTCGATTCCTGCCTTGGAACAAATTTGTGTACGATCTGCAGAAATTTGTTCCGATGGTCTGGGTGTTTTCTATGTATAATAAAAAATATCTATCTATGTAAGTATATAATGTATTAAATATATCAGTTATCTAGTACCCATAACACAAGCTTTAAGTAGCTTACTTTGGGGCTAGATAGTGCTGTGTGGATTGTGCAGCATTATTTATTATTATTATTATTTATTATACACAAAATAAGCAAAAATAAATTTAGTAGCCTACATATCTCAAAAAAGGTTAAGTTTAGGGTAGAGTGTTTCATGTCAGAAATGATGGGTACTCCACGCCCTTAACGGATCTAGCACGATATTTCATGTAACCCTGTATATGAATAAGTCTCCTAGACCCTTCTGTTCCATCATCGGCCAAAATGTAGCCGTGTATGTACAAAATCAGTGTGTATTCTACAAAACTTGGCAGCGAATAAGTTATAAGTTGCCTAACGAGTTTGGCGGTACCGGTGGTCCGTGGGGTTGTTATCGGTTGTAGGGGTAGTATAGGATGGTTTCCTTCACTGGCTGGGGGGTATTCAGCTGTTAGGTGTGGAGGTTCCGGAGTCACGTTCTAGACGCAGCCACTCTACAAACTCGTCCAGCATCACTGGCCCTGGAAATAAAATATATTGTTGTAATATCTTTGAGTAGTAGCGCCCTGCGGTTTCACCCGCGTAGTTTTAAATCCCGGTATTCCCACGGGATAAAAAGTAGCCTATGTGTTATTCCAGACTATAATATCTCTGTGCCAATTTTCACCAAGATCCGTTCAGCCGTTCTGGAGTTATAGAGTAACAAACATCCATCCATACTTACAAACTTCCGCATTTATAATATTAGTAGGATTATATGTACAGTGTCCCAGAACTCAACGTCAAGCCGAAATGGGGCGACAGGATTGATTGTACACATCATGAGAAAAATCAGAAAAAAGTTTGAAAATTATGGGCATTTTAAAAATTTGGTCAATCTGTAACCATTTTTCGGTTATTGTAGTTAATTTTTGTTCATTTAAACTTTGGAACCGTAACCCTAAATAATATTTGTAAGAATCACAGTAAAAAAATTATGATTTTTGTTATTATTATTTTTTTTTCTGATTTTTCTGATGATGTTTACAATCAGTCTTGTCGCCTCGTTTCGGCTTGACGTTGAGTTCTGGGACACACTGTATGTAGTGATGGTACGTACAGGCGCCGTCTGCGTCATAGTGCGCGAGGCCGTGGTCGACGGTGCGGCTGAACTCGAGGATGTTGCACCACTGGTCGCGGTTCACGACGCGGTACCGCCGCTCGCGCTGCAGGAACTCGCCGAGCGCCGCCCGCAGCGCCCAGCGCGGCAGCAGCACGCCCAGCAGCGCGCGCGCCGTGCCCGTCTCCAGGGACCGCTGCTCCTTGTCCTACACATACACAATACCAATAAATAAAATAAAAAAGCCTTTATTTCTAGTATGGTAAACACTAATATATACATTCTTATTACTAACTTACAACCTATATTGAACACTTCTTAATTTTTGACCTTTTCTAATCCAAATACATTTAGGTTAATCTAGGTCTAACATACAAGCTGGGTGCTAGGTCGGGTAACCTCCTCGTGGTGCACCCTGGTAACACCATGAAACACGCCCGCAGAGTACTGCGGACGTGTTTCATGGTGGCTAATAATCCGACACGGCGGGCCTCTCCACGTGTCCCTCTGATCAGCAGAGGGCACAGTGTGATGAGGCAGGGTGGACCTTTTGGTCTGCCCAGGTGGGTCTGGGCTGTTTAGACAGCCCGGACGGACGAGGAGGTAGAGCGCGCACGAGAGACGCCTTAACTTCTCGCGCCGCTATGTGGTGAATAGCGGGAGAAGACCTGGGGGCACCTTCTCCCGCATTGCACATATTCACCACTCCCGTCGGGCGGAACGGCCGAACACTCGCGGTCGTTCCCGGGCCCCTCCCTGCAAAGAGGGGGGCGTGCGGGCCCCGCCGTAAAGGTGGGGACATTTTCATTCGATTCCCGCCTCGGAACAAATTTGTGTATGATCTGCAGAAATTTGGTCGTGTTGGTTCGTCGTTAGTCTGGGTGTTTATGTATAAAAAAAATATCTATCTATGTAAGTATAATGTATTAAATATATCAGTCATCTAGTACCCATAACACAAGCTTTAGTAGCTTACTTTGGGGCTAGATGGTGCTGTGTGGATTGTCAAGCATTATTTAGTTTATTTTTATTTATTTATGTCTAAATACATGCTGTAACCAGGGTTTACTCAATTGAATTACAAAGACCACTTTAAGGTCTGAAACTTAGGTGTATCTAGGTCGCAGTTCCATGAAATGAAAATTGTTAGTATCAGAGTTCTTCGATTATAGCAAGGGTTTCGATATGATTGACATAGTCTTCTAGTAACAAAGCTGGAACTCTTCAACACCTCTTAGGTGACATCTCCAGATGGGTTTCCTCCTACATCAACAACAGGTCACAAGCTGTCGTGATCAATAATTACATCTCTGAGGGTGTTCACTTATCTACAGGGGTTCCACAGGGTTCTCTGCTGGGACCGTTACTTTTTCTTTTATTCATAAATTCTATTTGTGGGAGTTTCCATACTAACCAATTCTTAAGTATTGCCAACGATATGTAAATATTTAGCAGCATCACATTGGGTAAGGATGTCATTAACCTTCCAGTTGGCTTAACAGGCCTTACCTATACTGTAAGCTAACAAACTAGAGCTCAACCCCAATAAAGTACATAACTTACTAGTCTCAGTAGTAACAGTAACCCGCAATAAACATTGTATGTGCGAAAACTAACTCAGTCACAATACCAACATTTCAAACTTCTCTTCGATGATCACACATAGTCGCTAAACCATCACAAGCATTGAGTTTCATCATGTAGATTTATAGATGTTTAGTCTTTTGCTAAAAAGCTGTTGGTTTTCCACACTTACCCTGGCGAAATCGTATGAGTATCGGTAGATAGCCTTGAATATGTGTGGGTCGTTGAGCAAATTGCGCAAGAATTCTAACTTATTCTGTAACTTTAACACGGTGTCACACTGCAGATCTGTCAGACCTGGAATAAAGATAAGTACAATCAGAAAAGTCAGTATTGTACCATATACTATAGCAATATTCAATGCTACTTGCCATAGCATAATACACCTTAATCACTTCAAGAACATAATAAAAAGAAGACTTTTTATAAAAGCAATATTAAAATATCGGATAGATAACAAATTTGAGATTTAATTACTCATTATAAAAAAGTAAGTTCCGTAATTTAAAAGAAGGATCTTAAGCAGGTAAATTCAAAAGGAATTTAATTTTATTCAATAAAATCACAAGGATTATTTTCAAATGTACTAAAAGCAAGCCATGTGTTTCTTGTCTGTTCTTCCAGGCTTTGATTGCAAAGGACTGTCAAGTTTGACCTCTAAGCTGTAATATTGGTGGACATTTCACACAGTCACTATTTTCGTATCTCTCACTTTGGCTTAGTTTGGATAGATGGATAGTCACTATCTATCCCCAAACTAAGCCAAAGCTTGTAATATGGAAACCAGATATCTGATATAATGTGTATAATACTTTATTTTGTACAAATACTTTTTTTATTTGTGATTGTGTTTTAATTATTATGCCACATTTCACTAAAGGTGTATTAATTATGAAGCTTAATTAAATCAAAGGCAGTAGCTATAGTGCACAAGCAACAGTAGAAACAGCTAAATATATTTGGTTGTAGTTAGTTGAAGTAAGTTTTTGAAGAAATACAATAAACTTACCTTTTAACCATTCTTCTTGTGTAAAATATCCCATTTGTTTTGCGGTCATTTTGTATGCAATAACTAGCATAACTACATTTTCAGGGTCTACTCCGAGGTCCTCGCAAAACTTTTCCATGCCTTCAGGTCCTGCAAAATACATCATCACCATGACTAAGGTAGATTAATAATTAAAGTTAGTCAATGGTGCAATTCTGTGGTTTAATTTTCTTAATTTGACAGAACTAAAAATATTGCCATCCTTTTCTAAAAGACCGAAACAAAAAGGATGGCTATAATTTTAGAGCTGTCAGATTAGGTTAGTATAGGATAATGCAACAACAGAATCAACACCATAGCCTAGTATCTCTGGAATTAGCAATACACCACTTTGGTTGTAGAAAGTTATAAAAATTTGAGATATTTCTTAACTTACTACCATTTTAGGCTTAGACAATGGCGTCGATTTTGTTGTTGCATTATCCTAAACTGACCTAATCTGACAGCTCTAAATGTATAGTCTCTAAAATATATTGTTGTTTAGGTCTTTTAGAAAGGGACGGCAATATTTTGAGTGCTATTAAATTAGGCTAAGTTAGGAAAATTAAACAACAGAATTGGCACCAATAGCATGTACAAATACTTCCGTCTCACCTAAAACATCAGGCTCTGAAACAGTTGTGTATTCTTTGAACCATGTTAAACATTTCTTAACACTGAATGTTGTGTCTTCTACTTTGGAATGTCGACGGGAGCTGAAACAAATCATGCAGTTACTTGAAACAATAAAACTGAGTATTTGTATTACCTTCCTAGTTATTTAAACATTATAATAATTAAATTATAATGCTGGACAATCCACACAGCACCATCTAGCCCCAAAGTAAGCCAATCAAAGCTTGTGTTATAGGTACTAGATAACTGATATATATAGCTCTACTACTAGAAAAAATATGAAGTCATTAAAAATACTTGCGAGGTGATCCTTGTTTCAATTGAATTAATTCAGTACAAAACCTTTGACTTTAGGCTTTGAAATCTTGTCATAAAATAAGAAAAATTACAAGGATATCCTGCATATTTTGTACTAAAGCAAGTATTGTCTTCAAAAACTTATGGTAGACAACCTGAAACCAGTGATGGTGTTAGTGGATACCTGGTGTTTCTTGAGCGCTTGTGATGGTGGTGCTCCTCCAGGTTGGTGGCTGCTGGCAGCACGTCGTTGTTGCCGGCGGCGCCGCTGCGCGTTCGTTTGCTGCAGCGAGGCATCGCTCTACCACCCTGTATAAGCACCGAGCAATCTTAGTATGGTCAGGCTTTGTTGCATGGAACTGGCACCTAGATTCACCAAGACTTAAGATGTCAAACCATCACCTATAACAGAGCACATTGCCTCGTAAGTCACGCACGATAGGAACGTACCCTACACCGCCCTGCGTCCATGAACTTGAGGCATACAGATGTCAAGCCTCATGTGCCTGCACACCAGCAACCACACTTCAAACGGAAACACAGTGTTGCTGCTTGGCGGCAGATAAGGTGTGGTGGTAGTATTTCCCCGGATGAGCCCTTCAGAAAGCGCTCTACTACTCTTAGTTAGTACCTACTGGCACCTGGATTCACCTAGATTTTATATGTTTCAAAATGATTGGTCTTTGTGATTTGATTGAACATTGATAACATACCTAGTTCTCTTTCCATAAGATCAGGACAATAAAATAATACATCTATTTCCATCCTTAAATTTATTTTATGTAGTAGGTATTTTATATACAGAATGTTAGTTCAATCTTGTATTTAGATCAAAAAATAAGATACCAGCTTCTGTCTTATTTTCATAAGTCCCTTGGTGTTAGTTATAGTAATTGATGGATGGATGGGAAACAAATATCAGACCGAAAGCCATTTTGAGAGGCAGACATTAGTGTACCTAATCATGAAAAAAAAAGTTTTTCCAAGAAACATGAACCTTGTGAAGTGAACAGAACAAATAATTATACAAGAAATGCACTTTGTGCAGTTGAGTTGCATGTATGTCACCTAGTTTATCAACTATTTGGTGGAGTAATAAACTAAATTGCTAAACCATTAAGCTAACAATGTAGCACACCTATTTTATTTATCAGTAAAAGAGACAATACCAAGGTCAACTACCCAGTTTACAGCAATACAGTACAAAATTATTCATTGAAACCAGCCAACAATAATAGAAACTACTAAGAAATGAATTTATTATTCCATCCTCCAGCCCTTTAAGGTTTGTAAGAATTATCCCTCTAACAGTTTACATGTACCTAATATTCAGGGACATTCAGGGTCAATATTGTTATAGATAATTATATGAAATACTTATTAGAGTTAGCTGAAGAGAAAACAGAAAAAGGCCTACAGTATCTTTAACTGAATAGCCATGCTGTACCGAGCACTGTTAAATTGGTTGCAATTTGTAGCAATCAGCCGAGTGTTACATTAGGTTGTTACAATGTAACATGGAATGGTTACACTATGCAATTAAGCAGTATTTAAATGGTACACAAAATAGCTTGTTCTCATGTTTTCAAGCATAAAAAACTGCTATACTTGATAAATCAAGAGACAATTATCATTATTACACAAAATGTTTACCTACACCTAAGAATGCTTGATAGTATATTTTGCAAACCTGCAATATAACACAGGACAGTATTATTCTATTTTATCAGTAAACTTACTATTGGTGGCAGATTCGATATAAAATTTGCAAACTTGAAGGGATTTTCGTCTCCTATTTTGCGAAATTTGCAGAGCTGCTTCAAAAATGTCCTCCTGACAGTTCGATAACCTGAAATGTAAATCAATGTGCAGAAGAGGGAAATGAAATATCTAGAACTGGTAAATCTAACATGCTCTGCAAAAATGTCTTTGACTTTGCAAAAATCGATGAGTGCGACCGCAAAACTGATAGCAATGAAAAAACTTGGGGCTTGGAACTGTTGTCAAAGGGTTTTTGTAAATTTAAATAACTGTTAGCTGAAATTTTAAATGGTGATATTTTTCAGCAAGTGCTAACGTTCAAATTATCGCTGTGTCCAATATATTGTTCAATTTTTCCAAAACCAAACAGCAAAAACACAGACTCGACAGACACGAGCGAGCGAGCGAGCGGCGGAGCGACGAGCGGCTGCGAAAATGAAATTGACGTTTTGTTTCGTTCATATTCATATTAGATTAAAAAAAAAATAAGATTGACAAATTGAAATCCAAGGTAATTTCAATCCTTTGTTGAAATCATCAAACCAAGGAATTTGAATAAAAGTAAATTCCTTGCATCAAACAAAACGTTTCGTTCATCTATTCCAATTGTTTCCAATGTTTTTTTTTATATAAGTCCAAAACCAAACAACAAAAACACAGACAACGAGCGAGCGAGCAGCTGCGAAAACTCAAAATGATTGTCGTTTCGCTAATGTTATTTTCTATTTTCCTATTTTCAGAAGAGGTATTTAGTTCTAAGCATGTTGTATATTAGGTAAAAAATGAAATCCAATTTACTAATCCAACAAAACGTTTTGTTCTATGGTTGGTTTTGTTAAATCGACCCACAGATGAAGTAATTGAATGAACCAAGGAATTTAGGAATGAACTCTACATACAAGACCAGAATCGAATAGAGAATCGATTGTACACATACAATATCGGTTCATAACGGCCATACACACAAAGGATACCAAATAATAATGCACTGCTGTGCTGGCCCAGCAGTGCTTTCCGAAGGCAATATGTAAGCGTTCTAAAAAAGCCTACTACATAATATATAGCGTGTAACGGAAGGGGGGTATCAACCCTGAAGGAGGTGAATGTGCTCATGAAACTCAACAACTTTCCCCAAAGAACATAGGTCGAAATATGAAAAAAAAATTTGGCCCTCCCTTACAAAACTGACTACCAGCTGATTGATTTACTATGGGAGGGCCAAATTTTTTTTTCATAATTTGACCTATGTTCTTTGGGGAAAGTTGTTGAGTTTCATGAGCACATTCACCTCCTTCAGGGTTGATACCCCCTTCCGTTACACGCTGTATAATATCCACATAACCACACTGTGAGTTTCGCGCGCGCTCTAATAACACCATCTAGCACGTGCTCCACAACAACTCCACAATCCAAAAACATATTTCCGAATAATGTGGTAGATGGCGCTATACCCACATTTTTTGCACTTAAAACCAAAAAATATAGGTATTCAAATTCCTTGCGTGAAACAAAATCAATTCGTTTATTGTGTCGCACATGACTGTGTCGCACTAAGTACCTAGTAACTCAAAGAACAAATATTGGTTTATTGATTTTATGATCTACGAATAATCTAGTTCGCCCCGAACTGAGATTTCGTGACGCGACGCGAACTCTCCGTAAATAGGTAATAGGTACCTATAGGTAAGTAAGTGTTAGTCAGAGGCTAGTAGAGCTCTTTGTGAAGGGCTCGTCCGGGGAAGTACTACCACCACGCCTTTTTCTGCCGCCAAGCAGCAACGCTGTGTTTCGGATTGAAGAGTGTGGTCGCCGGTATAATTACAGGCACATAAGGTCTCAAGTTGATGGACGCAGGGCAGTGCATCGTAGGGGACGTTCCTATTGTGCGTGACGTACGGGGCAATGTTTTGTTTATAGGTGATGGTTACCACTTAACATCAGGTGGGCCATCTGCTTGTTCCATCAGCTAGTTGTATAAAAAAAGGCAATCAATCATTGTGTTTGGTCTTGTCTTTGACTGCCACCTATTACCTAAGTATGGTAACCAAGTTTCAACTGAATTGGCCTATTTATTGAAGAATTCCGTAGAACAGACCTTGGCTTCATCATCAGAACAAGTCGCTATCACCATTTAATGAGAACCAAGTAGGCACCTTTATAATTATTTATTTCAGGAAAAAAAATTGAATAACCAAAGGAACTAGCCGACCGAAAAACCTTGCGTTGTACCTTTCAATGACACGTAACTTTATTTTTTGGTTATTTTTTTTAATTTTCGCCCTCATCCGATTTTACCCATATACCTATTACCATTAAATTTCTCAAGTATCGATTTACCTTAAATTTCATGTACCTATATCGGATACACGGTTCTCAAGTATCGTCGGACAAACATACATAAGTAGGTACATACATAAAATACCAAATTGCCCAAGTTGATTGTAAGATTTTCGTTCGCTTCGCTCACACAATCAATAATTATTAGGGTGAAGACAAGAGCTAATGTGACTCTCGCTCGCACGTTTTGACTTGTTGAAGGATATAAAATCACTACTCCCATTTTCGAAAAATCGCAAACAACTATTTTGTGTTGCTACATTGCACACAGTTTGGTAAAAATTTCATTTTGATCGATACGTGTTTTCCTACTTAAAAGTTTGCTTTTATAGTTTTCGTACATAAGCAATGTTAGAAAACTTGCATCGATCAAAATGCAATTTTTACCAAACTTTGTGCAATGTGAATGCACACAAAATTTTATTTGCGATTTTTCAAAATTGTGTTTAGCGATTTTATATCTTTAAAAATGTCGAATCGTGCGAGCGAGATGTAAATTAGGTGCTGTCAACGCCTTAAGGTACATACCTACACTACTATTAAATATTAGTAATACTATGTATTTATTTTTTTATCTGCTAGTAATATGTTACTCTGCAACACTTGCTGTGGACACATCACGAAACAAAGCAACTAATCCAGTAAGGGTAGAGGGTGCAAAGCGAGGGTGCGACTAGAGCGCCGCCGCCCGCGCGCCCCTCAATTTCTAGATTTGAAGTTAAATTATGCTATGGCAGGTGATGTCTCCATGCCTTGCCTCCTCACGAATAGACCGATGCTCCTGCTGTGCTGTGCTTCTACTTTCTGCATACTGAACTGAGAGAGGTGGGTCGAGAAGATGGTTGCTCTATCTAGCGTGTTCTAAGTGTAGCGTCTCTAAGTGTGTTAATGAATGATAGGTGATAAACTTATCCGTGTGTAGCCGCAGAATAAATAATAACAATATTGCGGTTTAAATTCAAGTAGAAAGCCAACAGGCAGGTAGGTATGTTTACCCAAGTAATACCTAGTATCCAAATTCCTTGTGTTTACCTACTCGTGGCTTCCTGTCTACTACAACCTGTTTCTATTCCAATGATGAAGATGTAGTTGGTAAGGTAAGGTAACTCTACCCACGTATCATCACTACATAGTAAAACAAAGTCGCTTTCTCTGTCCCTATGTCCATTGTATGTTTAAGGCGTTGACAACACCTAACATTTCTCTCGCTCGCACGATTCGACATTTTAAAAGATATAAAATCACAAACTCTAATTTTGAAAAATCGCAAACAACCATTTTGTGTGCAATCACATTGCGCATAGTTTGGTAAAAATTACATTTTGATTGATGTAAGTTTTCCTACTCAAAAGTTTGCTTATGTACGAAAACTAGAAAAGCAAACTTTTAAGTAGGAAAACTTGTATCGATCAAAATGTTTTTTTACTAAACTGTGCGCAATGTGATTGCACACAAAATAGTTGTTTACGATTTTTCGAAAATGGGTTTTGTGATTTTATATCTTTCAACAAGTCAAAACGTGCGAGCGAGAGTCACATTAGCTCTTGTCTTCGTCTTAAATCTTTAAAAATACTCAACGGATTTTGATGCTTTTTTTTAATAGAGAGAGTGATTCAAGAGGAAGGTTTATATGTATAATACATGCATGATATGTGCACCCGTGCGAAGCAGGGGCGCGCGGGCGGGTCGCTAGTGAGTAAATAGGTAAATCTGGTTTGGTAAGTAGGTTGGTACACCCGGATACGAATCAGTACGTCTATCCCGAATTTTTACAACGTGCTACTAGTACAAACCAATTGAGGTGGACACATACGGGGACATAAAGTAGGTACCTAGGACATAATTATGGTAACTAATAACCTACAAAAAATAAAAATGTACCTTAAACTTACCTAGCTTATAGGTAATTTTCTGCCCGTCTCGTTGTAGATGCTTCCGGTTTCAGGTAGCTTTTTCATAGCATGCTAGCAGTAGGTAGCCACTACGGAGCTTTGAATACCTACCTGCCTCGCAATAATTAGAGCAATATTCATTGCGAAGAGGCGAGGGTGCGCCGGCAAGCGTCATGCGTTGCGTAGCCGACGTCCATTCAAGTCGTCGACACCCCCGCTGTCTGCCAACCCCATTTCCACCCTAACGCGGTCCCGACTACCGAAGTACCGAGCGGAATAGAATCCATCCTGCCATCTACTCCTCAGTGTGAGTCCTACCCTCGCGCCGCTCGCTCACTCTGCGTTCGGCCGCGCGAAAATCCATCGCGCTTTTCTCGAACTATTTTAGTGCAATTTTCCGCAATCTTTCGAATTTTGAACGTGTTTTCGTTTGACATTTGTGTTTTGTTATCCTTTGTTTTTGGTCATAGTTTTGTTGTCCTTTAATTTTACGTAATTGTTGATTTTAGGCTAGTGTTGTTGTGGTTAAATTTTGTGTGGACATCCGAATTTTGGCAAACAACAAACTTACGTAAGTGATTTTTACTGCATTGCGTTATACCTACTTGATGAAAATTTATCTAGGCAAGTACTGATTAGTTAATTGCGTCCAAGGACCGGAAAAAATTAATAATTTGCATGTCATGCGCGGTTTTACTGCCAACGATTTAAAAATGTAAACCTTACCTACCTAGGCACCTTTTTCGGATGGACTGTAACTTGACTATGTAACATAATTTAAAAGCTTTTTAAAGAAAAATAACGAAATCAGAGCAATTTTCACGAAAGAGGTCGCTAACAAGTAGATTCAATTAGGGATGAATTGAGTCGGCAAAGTGGGAAGGTAGATAGTTAGGAGACGAGTGTAGAGCACGCAAATTCGTATTTATTGTTTTTTTAAGGTCAAAGACAACCACTTTAATTATTTAATGCATTTGGGGAAGACTAATTAATTGGTTCTTTTTGGGGTCGCTATTATGGGCATTAGGCAGGGTGAATTAAGATTTATGTGTTTTATCAGATTGTTTTTGGGTGTGTTCCAAAAATTGTGATTTCCGGATCAGGTAGAGCAATTTCCCTGGCGGGTGTCGCCTGCGATGAAAGACATTTTATGGCCAATTTGTTTGCAGCTTGGGTTGGTTTTGTTGGTACCTATATTAATGATCTTTTAGTAGGGATTTCTAATTTTACCCAATCATAAATATAGCATATGTTACTCAAGGATAATGTAGAATTTTAATGGTGAAAGAATTTTTGAAATCGGAGCAGTGGTTTTTGAGCCTATTCGTTAAATACAAAAATACAGTTTTCCTCTTTAAATTATCTGTGTATGTAGATAAATAAAATTCTAGCGTCCAAGAGCAAGAACTACTTCGCGTTCTTTTTATCAACAGCTCTATGTAGGTACTTCTTCACGCTACTAAGCAGAGAAAAAGTAACCAGATTTCACCCGATTCCGCAACAAAGCTATATAAAGCCTGTCCTACCGTATTTCACTCAAAGAGTGGATGTTCTTTGTTCTATCAAAAACATCGTAGCGTGGCACGGCGTTGCCGCCCCTGGCTAGTCGACACTTCAAATCAGCTAGATGAAGTACAAAAATACAAAATTTTTCAGAAATCCTACTAATATTATAAACGCGAAAGCTTGTAAATGGATGGATGGATGGATGTTTTTTACTCTTTCACCCGGGAACGGCTGATGCCGTTCATCCAGATCCGTTCAGCCGTTCTGGAGTGAAAGAGTAACAAACATCCATCCATCCATCTATACTTACAAACTTTCGCGTTTATAATATTAGTAGGACAAAAAATTTATTGTAGGTTGTAGTTGTAGTTCCGGACGTACAACAAAAAGGCCATGTTTCAAAATAAAATTTGGCTAAACTGTGAGTTTTACTTGAGGGTTCTTCACCCACTCAGGTGGATAATTTTACAATCTCAGTGTGAGTTCTGAGTTCTGACGCTTCAGGTAAGTTCAGACTGGACTCGGCATGAACTTATTTTCACCTGTTTTCATTATATTTTACGTCATGTCACTTGGGCAATAATTTTAAGTGGACGAAAAATTTATGTAGGTCATAATCTGCCATTCCTAATACCTAGAAACTTAGTTAAAACTGCTAAAAACATCAGATTGTCTAAAAAAGCTCATAACCAAAAAATAAGTCACAAAATTGCTAGGTACCTAGCAATTTTGTACTACTCTACCATAGAAAACAGAAGAGAGTTGTTACTATTTTAGTTGGAGTTATCCTTCTGCACGATTTTTCTGCGGTACTGTGATCTGCGACGCTTTTTCAACAGTGCATATTTTCCCCATCGGTGTCGAGGGAAAATAAAGTATTTCTCAACTTGGAAATGGAACTTTTGAGTTGTAGATTTGGTCATTTGTTTTTATGCACGAACTGTTTCTATGCCAGACACAATCATTCTTCATTGTTTAGATACTGTTGCCTTCGAAAATTTGTACTCCAAGGCGTTAGAAAGACTGTCAATTTTTGTATTGGAATATCTTCGCGTAAAAAATTTACAAAACGTTAGTATGTGGTGGATTTTGACATTACTTTTCATTTCCTCATGTTGCTACAATTTTAGCAAAACAAAACTCAGATTTACAAAATTATGGCCCAGACATTTCAAGCGTCTTTGAAATAAAACATACGCACACGTGCTTATTTTCTTATGCTCAAAATAAGCATGCTTATTTTTGAGCACGTGTGGTACCTTAATATCGTACATTCTTGGTACAACATTAACCAGATCTACCAGATTTGAACCCAAAATAATATTGAAAGTTTTGAATCATGAAGAAAATTGTAACCGTCTTAGTGCAGGCAACTGTACGTAAAATTGCTGGGAATATTTAGAAAATTGTTATAATATGGCTGTCTTACTTCTAGACTTTATGAAGTCCTATATAGCTCCACTTGACCTTTGCCATTGTTACAACGTACTCTTGCAATCTACGCAAATAGGTAGCTTTGTATTGATCGCAAGCTCTAAGTCGGCTTCTAGAAACCTATAGGAAGGTCGTCATCAACAAGCGATGTGGTGTCACATCTATTGAATGTACCTTTATAAATACCTACCCACTCACACAAACGTACAAGGAGTACTGTCAAAGCTTTTACCGAGAATCAGATGTAAAGCTCTCCAATTTCCGATATAGGTATACAAGAACGTAGATCCAGCAAGCTTCACATACTTTAAATTAAATAGGTTTGTACATCTTTGTACTTCTTCTATCTTTGTAACTCTAGGCCCGTGGTATGCCTGATAAAATTCTATTTGGGCGTCAGTTGGGCGCTACCGGGTGTTCCAATTATACTCGGCCATTCCAGTCTGTTGAGTTTCCGACACGCAAGTGTCCAGTTACTGTGCAGTCGGGCCTGTAACGATTTATACATGTCCACCTATGCTTTGATGGTCAGATCAATTAATAACAAATATAATTATATAATATGTTGAAGGTAGGTACTTTGTTTTGCTAGAACTCCAGGCGAATTAGGTTAGTAAATTCTTATAGCTAGATTTTTGTTTCACAACTCATTTCATAATAAACTAGATTAACAATAATGTTTGTTCTTAACGAATACATAAACACAATTTAATAAAGTCGATTGAAAAGTAGAATAAAACTGAATTCTAAAGCCTGCAAAGTCGAGATTAAAACAAATACAAAACAGCACAAAACTCCGAGCGAAACAGAAATGTAAATACACACGAAGCTCAAGCAGGAAATTGAACGAAGCATTGCGTTGATTTCAAGAAAAAATCCACTCCATTTTACTCAGCTTCAGGTAGGTTTCATTAATAAAGCACAGAAATGCTGAAATGAAAAATATAAATGCAAAGTCCTCGAAGCAAACCGTACTTGAAAAATGAGGATGCCCATCTTGGAGACAACACTTTACGAATGGCGTCATATTAAACCTCAGGGGTGATTTACTGACAGCGGATCAAGCGCATAGGGCGGCTGACAACTTCGCAGTTGAAATTACACAATGCGTATTCTCTTAGCGCCTTTGTACGTATCTTAGTTCCTTGCTTTATGACCACGGAACAGAGAAAATATTTCTGTGTTTATCACCATCTCAGACGGAGTGATGGAGACTAAGCTGCTACCTAGGTTAAAGTAGCGACGGAAATTATATGTTTATCTGACAAATAGCGATACACAGAGATAGTGAAAGTTGCTGTATTTTCTAGTATAGTGCGCGACAACCAAAAAGAACGCTGAAAAATTGTGGATGCACGATGTGTTTGCGCATTTGAAATACTCGCGCCATCACACTCCTTCCCCCTTCTTCCGGCGTTCTTTTTGCGTGACGCCCACTGTAATAGCCTATAGGCCACTGCTATAGGTTACTAAGTATAGTGTCTAGACTTAGGTGTGTTAGGTGTCTTATCAAGTATCTTTTTTTGGAATTGTAGGCCATGTTTTGTCACGTTTTCTGCCATGTTACCCATGTCTAGTTAAACATTGTAGTACAACATGACTTGACGAAAAAGACTCAAAGAGGATATAGGATAATCCCCTAGCCACGTGAACGTTTCAAACTAACATCTTATTATCTACTTATCAAATTAAACTGTGAAGGAGCTAGGTGCGTTCAAGAGACCAAGCTAGAATACACGTAGCTGTCTTTGTACCAGTGTTCGTAGCACCACAGTATTTAGGATATTGATTGTGAATACAATTGTGAACCAATGCTAATGTCGTTTGTAGGTATATCGATTCCGTCTCTACTTGAGGCTTGTCGAAAACGAAGACAAAAATATTATTTGTGGTACTTAGTCGTTACGCTGAAGTAATTCTAGTATTCTAAGTAATTCTAGAGCTATTCCGTAACTAGCATACTACAGAATCTCAGAATGGCAAATGGAAATCTCACCGCAGATTCCGCGGTCACTTAGGCGAGTCTTCGAACTCGATGTGAGCACGTATACACATGGTGATACTCCCCGTGATTTTGTTGCTTATGATATAACATTAGCAAATTTTTTTAATCTACGACCGCAACCGAAGTCACAGGAGTTCCATAGAAGCACAATGACATAGAAACCCGTGTTTCCGTAATCAACAAATTAATTTCGACTTCTCCCGAGGTAGTTGATAAATGGCGTTTCATTTGGCATTCGCAATCCTATTTCACGAGCGCGTTTGCCTAATGGATCTATTTGGGGTGTTCCGGCATACAGCCTCGATACGGAGGTCTATCTAATTGTACAAAATATTAGTAGATTGGCACACATAGACATAAGTACATAACAATCAGAAAAACCCAAAGGAAATACATAAAGTTGATATATTCTGATCTGATTAATAAACATTGTAATACAAATCTTATCACAAAATACAAATCTTTATCAAAAGCTTTACAAATATTACCCATTTTTGTATTCCACTAAATATCTTCAAGGTGCATTAGGTTTTAACTCTGCTGAAACTAGAAGACTTAATGACCAAATATTAACATTATGGCGCATACTCCGGGGTCGACTTGACTGTCCTGTACTACTGACCAAAGCCATTCAATTAAATGTACCAGAGAATAGGGCCAGATTCCGCACTGGAAGAGTACCACTATTCTCAGTCACTTGGGCGCGCACAGTGTCACGCCAACAATCATCGATTTGCAGAGCACAACGCAAACTGAATGAACTTATCTCCATGCATCCTCAGATTGACGTGTTTGCGGATGGATGGAAAGTCATTGAGGGTATAAGTTTGAATTTTTGTGAGTCCCTGGAGATGTGAAACTGCTTAGTATAATAATTATTGTGTAAATATACAGTACGTATGTGTGTAAGTGTTCCGCTTTATCGTTGGTATTCTAAATACCTACACTGAGAGAAATTTACGTAGCCGGATTACTTAATTTATGTAGCAAAACGATACAGAATGACGATTGTAGCCGGAACCATGTCGCGTACGTAGCTATACTTAAGTAGCCGGCACCATGAATTTTTTTATTGACCGGCATACTTAATTTACTCCTGTATCATTTTGCTACTTAAAATAAATAGCATGCAATCCTCACCTATTTTGCTACTTAAAATAAATAGCATGCAATCCTCACCTATCCTACTAAATACATTCATTGTATACGTACTTTATGGGCTCTCCTACTTGTGCAATGGTGTCGAATACGTACTGTACCGGCTCTGACTACATACAGCATGGTGTGTCCTACTTATGTAATGGTGTCGAATACGTACTGTACCGGCTCTGACTACGTACAGCATGGTGTGTCCTACTTATGTAATGGTGTCGAATACGTACTGTACCGGCTCTGACTACGTACAGCATGGTGTGTCCTACTTATGTAATGGTGTCGAATACGTACTGTACCGGCTCTGACTACGTACAGCATGGTGTGTCCTACTTATGTAATGTTGTCGAATACGTACTGTACCGGCTCTGACTACGTACAGCATGGTGTGTCCTACTTATGTAATGGTGTCGAATACGTACTGTACCGGCTCTGACTACGTACAGCATGGTGTGTCCTACTTATGTAATGTTGTCGAATACGTACTGTACCGGCTCTGACTACGTACAGCATGGTGTGTCCTACTTATGTAATGGTGTCGAATACGTACTGTACCGGCTCTGACTACGTACAGCATGGTGTGTCCTACTTATGTAATGGTGTCGAATACGTACTGTACCGGCTCTGACTACGTACAGCATGGTGTGTCCTACTTATGTAATGGTGTCGAATACGTACTGTACCGGCTCTGACTACGTACAGCATGGTGTGTCCTACTTATGTAATGGTGTCGAATACGTACTGTACCGGCTCTGACTACGTACAGCATGGTGTGTCCTACTTATGTAATGGTTTCGAATACGTACTGTACCGGCTCTGACTACGTACAGCATGGTGTATCCTACTTATGTAATGGTGTCGAATACGTACTGTACCGGCTCTGACTACGTACAGCATGGTGTATCCTACTTATGTAATGGTGTCGAATACGTACTGTACCGGCTCTGACTACGTACAGCATGGTGTGTCCTACTTATGTAATGGTGTCGAATACGTACTGTACCGGCTCTGACTACGTACAGCATGGTGTATCCTACTTATGTAATGGTGTCGAATACGTACTGTACCGGCTCTGACTACGTACAGCATGGTGTATCCTACTTATGTAATGGTGTCGAATACGTACTGTACCGGCTCTGACTACGTACAGCATGGTGTGTCCTACTTATGTAATGGTGTCGAATACGTACTGTACCGGCTCTGACTACGTACAGCATGGTGTATCCTACTTATGTAATGGTGTCGAATACGTACTGTACCGGCTCTGACTACGTACAGCATGGTGTATCCTACTTATGTAATGGTGTCGAATACGTACTGTACCGGCTCTGACTACGTACAGCATGGTGTATCCTACTTATGTAATGGTGTCGAATACGTACTGTACCGGCTCTGACTACGTACAACATGGTGTATCCTACTTATGTAATGGTGTCGAATACGTACTGTACCGGCTCTGACTACGTACAGCATGGTGTATCCTACTTATGTAATGGTGTCGAATACGTACTGTACCGGCTCTGACTACATACAGCATGGTGTGTCCTACTTATGTAATGGTGTCGAATACGTACTGTGCTGGCTCAGTCTACATACAGCATGGTATGTTCTACTTACGTACAGGTTTAGTACAAGTACTATACTGGCCCAGATAACTTACAGCATGGTCTTTTCTACTTATGTACAGGTAAGAGTACACACTATACCGGCTCAAAAATACTACAAGTTGCATGGATAAGAGCCAGTATAGTACGTAAATAAGGCCTAAACATAAGTGGAAAACACAATGTTGTATGAATACGAGCAGGTATAGTACATGAACAACACCTAAGCATAAGTAAAAACACCATGTTGTATGGATACGAGACAGTATAGTACGTACCTATACAACGCCTAAACATAAGTAAAAACACAATGTTGTATGAATACGAGCTGGTATAGTACATGAACAACACCTAAGCATAAGTAAAAACACCATGTTGTATGGATACGAGACAGTATAGTACGTACCTATACAACGCCTAAACATAAGTTAAAACACAATGTTGTATGAATACGAGCTGGTATAGTACATGAACAACACCTAAGCATAAGTAAAAACACCATGTTGTATGGATACGAGACAGTATAGTACGTACCTATACAACGCCTAAACATAGGTAAAAACACAATGCTGTATGAATCCGAGCTAGTATACTACATAAACACATTTTAAGCATAAGCAAAAAACACCATGTTGTATGGATACCTATATACCAATCAGTTAAATATATAATAATAATACAACATCTAAACTTTAAGTAAAACACTCCATGGTATTGAGTCCGAGGCAGTATAGTATGTCAGTAAACCACATTTAGTACATAAGTACTTCCAAGTAAAAATAATAAAAATATTTAGTGATATCA
This sequence comes from Plemyria rubiginata, assembly GCA_963576535.1. Lineage (NCBI taxonomy): Eukaryota > Metazoa > Arthropoda > Insecta > Lepidoptera > Geometridae > Plemyria > Plemyria rubiginata. The sequence goes on along the minus strand of OY754916.1, from coordinate 1,117,378 downwards.
TATTATTATATTTTCATTTTTACATACATAGGTAGGTATTATTATTAAATGTCAAATTAAAAAATTGCACCTTTTTTATAAACAGTACAGTGAATAAAACAGTAAATATGAGCGATGGCTCATAATTTTTGCTAACTAGGCTACTTAACAAGTTCAAAAACGTGTTAACCCTTAACCACCTACCATCCGTCTCATCCGAACTCTGAAAGTGAAGAATTTACTATTTTTTTGTTGAAGATTTGATTATAATGAAAAAACTTTGATTTTATATTATAACTTGTTGATTATTATATTTTTAGAAAAATTAATTTAGAAGTTCTTATTCTATGCCATTATTTTTGTAGATCTCATTTTTTAAATATAACTATTTTTAAGCTAGAATTAAGAGTTGTTACAAATTAAGATTTTATGAAAAATTGTTGATTTTTAAGTGCCTTGTTGGCTTTAATAAATACTTTGATATGTCTTTAAATTGATTTTGATTAACAAACAAACCTTACTGCCTTAGATTTTACAAACGAAAGTCATTTCGCTCCCGAGTCACTGAGACGTATATGGTAGGTGGTTGTGTGACTAAATAGGTGGCAGGTGGTAAAGGGTTAATAATAAAATAAATAACTTGTTAAATAAATAACACGTTTGTGAACTTGTTGACTAGCCTAGTTAGCAATATACATTGACCTCACAAAAATTCTCAATTTTATGGATACATATATATAAATAAATATACATATGTATATTTATACATATATATATATGTATATTTATTTATTTATTTTTACAACAAACTTGGAAAGCTTATTTACGATTAACTGTGGCGATACCACCTTGAAGTTTGAATGCGTTAGAAACACTGGTAGAAAGCGCTGCTTTTATCAGAATTTCATACATTCTGCCCCTTAACAAAAGGTACGTTCCATTTCTTAGATTTGAAAAACAAAAAATCAAATTTACACATTGACACACACACACTCACATATTGACCTTTTGAAAGATATAAAAACACTGAACCTAAAAATAAAAAATAGCAAGCAACAACATAATTATGTTGTGTGCAATTCAATTGCACACAGTTCAGCAAAAAGCTCATTTCGATCTAAGCAAGTTTGCATAAGTACGAAAACTAGAAAGGTAAACTTTTTCGTATGAAAACTGCTTGAATCAAAGTGATGTTTTTGCTTTCAAACACTGTTGCTCGCGATTTTTGATTTTTATGTTTAGTGATTTTTTAACTTTCAAAAGGTCAATATGTGCGAGCGAGAGGTACATTGACGGTGTCAGCCCCTTAAACTAAAGTAATAATCAAAGCAAGAGTACGCGGGCCGCCAGCCGGGTCCACCATCAAATAAATACAATACATCTTACAAATATCTTACAAATATATTACAAAATAATAGCAGGAGCGAGCAAAGTGTCTGTGTCTGGTTAACATTTTAATTGTCAGGATTTTTAAATAGTCCCAGATCAGTCAACAGAGTGTTTACAGTCTGTGCGTTTTTGTCAAACTTAGTTTAAAAAATCCCAATTGTATGAATAGCCACACCTCAGCACATTCTTCAGTCAGGGTAACAGGCCCCAGTTGCATGAATATATTTTGCACGCAGTCTAATGCTGTTATTAATTTGTTAAAATGGTACACCGTATCGTTAATCACTACGTAGGCAGCTAAAACTTCCGTCACAGATTTTCCAACATAAATTACAAATGGCTGCAACGTGCGACCTTGCTTGGAAATTTGGTTACCTCTGCTTCAGAAGACACTTGTTTGATGTAGGCATCGCAGATTTTTGCACGGGAGAATTTAAGTTTCTTTTTGCATTTCCGTTTTCTTGCAGGCGAAATATTGATCATGTATGCTAGAAGCAGAAGACTTACGTTCTTAATGGTCTCTGGGTCGCTTTCTGAAAAAAATAAAAAATAATCAGGATGACTTTAAACGATCGTCTTGTACGCTAGGGAATATAGGATTTTACGAAATGAGGCTATAAGGCTTAGTTGGGCAGCTGTACCAAAATCTGTCAAAAACATGACATTTAAGTACTTTTTAATTCGTATCAACCGATAAAGCTATACAAACTGACGTATTTAATAATACATATTTATGTATTATTAACTATGCTGTACCAAAAATATAGGTACCTACCTAAAATAAACCTATGTAAGAGCGATAGAAACAGGGACGACGGAACAAAAACCGATAAGTAGGTATATATTTAAGGACAGACAGACAGACAGATGGACAAACAAAAACTATAAGGGTGGGTAGTAAGTAATTTTTTTTTATATATATTTTATAAATATTTTTTATGGGGATATTATGAGCGGTCCTTTTCAAAACCATCCACTGGGGGATCCACGGATGATAGACGTCGGGGACACTTGGGAATAACCCCTCAGATACTACTTACCCTGGATCAGGCCAAATAAAGTAGAGGAGTAGTGTTTATCTCTACTTTGTCGAGCTTTTTGTTTGGCGTAGTCTATTATTTCTTCTTTCTTCAGATCAAGCATAGAGAAAAGACTGTTCTCTTTCCGGGGTTACATTGATTTAAAATCTTCTTGAAGCTGTAACAAATTTATTACTTTGTTAACGAAAGTACATTCTCGCCTAGTAGCTACCTGTATACCTAAGTATACCTATGTAAATAATGTATGTATGTATGTAAGTAGGTAGGTACATGGTGGCAATAAAAAAATTAATAAGAACAGAAAGTAAAAAATTTGCAGTTCATCTACTTGTGTTCATAGTATGAACACAGAACAAAGTAGACAAACTTCATAGAAATATCCATACAAACTTTTACATTTATCAAAGTCATCATCATCATCAGCCTACAGAAGTCCACTTCTGCCCTATACATTTCTAGGAATAACGATTCTGAGCCCTTTCCATCCACCGACTTCCCGATTAAACAAAGTGTGTTTTTATAATAATATTTGTAGGATAGATAACCTACCAGGGTATATCCTTGGGGTTGTTTTAAAGCCGGAAAATTGTTGAAGTATTCTGCTATTTCTTGGCCGCTATTATTATTAATTTTCAACAGGTAATTTCTTGTTTCAGCCCACTTCTCTTCCACAGTCTTCCAGGGGTCTACATAATTTTTCAACCACGTGAGATTGTCATCATTGATTTTCTCTGTGAATGATATAACTCATGTTTACTCAATTTATTGTCCATTTCATATACCTACCTGCCGGTTATAGAATATAGACGAAAAAAAAAGATAACATAGGTAGTTTCGAATTCATCAACTACTTTCAAAGTTAGTTAGGAAAAATAATTATGATTAGTAATAATTTGACCTTAGTCATAGCTAGATATTTCAGTCAAGTACCTAGGCAAAAAGTTTAAAAGTAGGTACCTAGGCTGCGGCCTAGTCATAAGGCTGTTTTTACTTTAGAAAGGTTATTATTATAAGGTGGAAATAAAGTGGCCTACACTCGTAAAAAACATATATCTGGCATTGCATTTATATACTACCTATCTAATCTTAGTGCTTAGCGTAGGTACCTAGGTAAAACAAAATGCAAGTCTGTCCCGCAACGTGAAAATTATAGCTGGAGGCGTTCATTTTAGGTAGGTAGGTATTTGACCTAAGACGTAAAATCTAGAAACAAAATAGCAAGGGTTGAACATTTCACTGCAAACTTACCGCGAAATACTTTTCCGTAGGTCTCCAATTTCAGATCTGATAAGAAACTAAGACCATTTTTTTTTCTTGCGCAGTCGCCGGCGCCGTCGGCATCAACAGTGCGCACCGCAACGGCAGACACTGACACTTCGCTCACTTCTGCCATTATTTTGTACCTACCTAATAATGTGTACCCTAGATAAATGTGGAACTAGAATTTTATTTGAAGCTAATAACTCAGAATAATATATGCGCGCCGGCCGCCTCGCCGCACGGCGCGGTGGCGGCCCGAGAAAAGAGTGTTTTGAGTGTTTTGCTAAAACTTCTAATTGCAAGCCAGTGTTGCAAGACCAAGGTTTCAAAATCCAGCCAGATATCCAAAAAAATATGCAGATTCATTACACGCATCGCATCGTTGGTAAAATTGTCAAGAATTAAAGTAAATTACGAAAGAGATAAAATATAAACACACAATGAATCTTATTCTCAACAATGGCTAAGTTGTGATTTACTTTTTCTCAGTAAACAAGATATCGCACGCCACCACTGTGATCACAGACTGTGTGATACATTCCAAGTACTTACAATAATATAATTTGAAAAAGTTCGCAGTAAATAAATTAAATAAAAACCGGGCGTCTATAGCCAGCCAACCTTTCAAAAAGGTTTAGACTTTAGCAAATTGGATAAAAGGTAATGTAATACAGAAGTTTTATTCTATTCTCAAACATCATTATTTTTCATCAATAGTCATAAATCTGATGCATATTTTTGGAACCATCGGTCACAACTCACAAGTTGCCGTCGCATTGTCAAATTGGCAACACTTACCTACACTAATTTGGCGCCTACAGGGCTAGGTACTTATAAGTAATCGGAATACGTATTTTAATGATCCGGCATACTTACTACGTAGCTAGGTAACAAAACATAGAGGGCTAGGTATGCTTATAAGTAATCGGAATACGTATTTTAATGGTTCGGCATACTTGTACGTAGCTAGGTAACAAAACAAACTTCTATAGACAGGTAGGTAGAGAATAGGTACTAGGTAATAAAATTACCAAATTATGTGGGTACGGCTACGGCTTAAATGCCGAACTTAACTTTACTAAGTAGGTTTTATAAAAAGGCATAGGTAGGTACATGCAAATAACCTACATTAGGTACCTAGTTGAATGGATTATACCTACCAACGAAAATTGGTAATATCTAGGCAGGTAAGGTACATGGTACATGCGTTTGATCTTTTCTTTCCACTTATTGTTTTACAAGCAGAGTAGACACTCTGATAATAATGTCTGGTAATCTGTAATAATGTGCTGTAAAAACTTGGACAGACGTCCAAGTTTTTACAGCACATTATTACACCTGTGTACCTATGGTGTACATGTTTTTGTATTGCCTAGGTAGGTACGTCAAACTCAGTTGAATTGGCACTACACTGCAACTCCTGTTATTTTTATTTTGTAAAAGGATCATACAAAATAACGGTAGGAACCAAGCCGTAAGATTGTTGCCTGTTCTTCTATGCTTGGTCGCGTGGAACTGGCACCTAGACTTACCTAGCTATAAAATGTTTCAAAGTGATCATACTCAAACTGCAAGTTTATAAAAATCGGGTACCCGCATCAGTCGGTAGGTAGGTATTCCAGCTTTTAAATCACAAGCGCAACATTGAATCATTGGGCAAGGATCGCACATAAAACTACTTGAAACACCTACCTACCTACCTACCTACCCAACAAAAATTACGCGTTGTCGTTATTTATAATATTATTATTATTATCATCTATTGTAATAACCTACACTAGTGGTTCGCTGGTTCGCCCCGAACTGAGATCTTGTGATGTTCGCTACAGACTTGCATGTTTCGACTCATAGGTACCTAACATACCATACTCATACCATACATAAGTAGGTAGGTACTAGGTACCTACCTACTTTCGACTTAAATTCTGACTAGGTAAGTACTTAAGGCGTTGACAACACCTAATATTTCTCTCGCTCGCACGATTCGACATTTTGTGAAACAAACATCGCAAACAACCATTTTGTGTGCAATCACATTGCGCACAGTTTAGTAAAAAAATCATTTTGATTGATGCAAGTTTTCCTACTCAAAAGTTTGCTTGAGTACAAAAACTAGAAAAGCAAAACGTGCGAACGAGAGTCACATTAGGTCTTGTCTTCGTCTTAAGTACTTACCTACTTCCTACTAACTTGGTGGTAAGGTAACCAAGTTTCAATTCAACTTAATTGGACCATTTATTGAAGAGTTCCGTTGAACAGACTTTGACTCCATCAGCAGACCAGCTCGCTGTCACCACTAAGTACTAAGTATGTATGTACCTATGTAGAGGTACTTAGCTATACCTAGTCATCGCATACCTATTGGTACACACCTAAAGTAATTAAGTAAACTTATTTTTTTGTAAATACCTACATAACTACTTGAAATATTTTTTTATCTGCTTGTGTATGCTGTAATCTATTTAAAATACGTAGCCATCAACCTTATTGTACGCTTATTGTACGTGGCTGTCATCTTTATTGTACGTATTTCCCTTAACGTTGTAAGTATACAGATACTGTGTAACAGGCTACTTATAATACATATCTCTCTACCTTTTGTAAGTAGGCGGAATACGTATAATGGTAAACCACCGACTCCTTAATGAATGTAGCTAGTCACATGCTGTAACTATGCCGCGTGCTGAAATAATGATGTCAGCTCTTTACAACACGTAGCTATCAACCTTATTGTACGTAGCTGCCATCTTTATTCTACGTAGGTCACTTAATGTCGTAAGTATATAGATATTGTGTTACAGGCTACTTAAAATACATATATCTATCTAACTTTTGTAAGTAGGCGGAATACTTATAATGGTAAACTACCGACTCCTTATCGAAAGTAGCTAGTCACATGCTTTAACTATGTCGCATGCTGAAATAATGATGTCAGCTATCTACAATACGTAGCTATCAACCTTATTTTACGTATCTGTCATCTTTATTGTACGTAGGTCCCTTATCGTTGTAAGTATACAGATACTGTGTAACAGGCTACTTATAATACATATCTCTCTACCTTTTGTAAGTAGGCGGAATACGTATAATAGTAAACCACCGACTCCTTATTGAAAGTAGCTAGTCACATGCTGTAACTATGCCGCGTGCTGAAATAATGATGTCAGCTCTTTACAACACGTAGCTATTAACCCTATTGTACGTAGCAGCCATCTTTATTCTACGTAGGTCGCTTAATGTCGTAAGTATATAGATATTATGTTACAGGCTACTTAAAATACATATCTATCCAACTTTTGTAAGTAGGCGGAATACGTATAATGGTAAACCACCGACTCCTTATTGAAAGTACATGCTGTAACTATGCTGCGTGCTGAAAAAATGATGTCAGCTCTTTACAACACGTAGCTATCAACCTTTTAGTAAGTAGACAGGAAGAGGTTATAAGTATACAGATAAAAATGTGACCGGCTACATAAAATACGTATCTATCAATCGTAGGTAAGTAGGCGCAATACGTAACAGGTAAAGATTAAGTAGCCAGATGCTGAATGTGTACCTCATATTGATGCAATGGTGTCGGTTACTTATTCTAAGTAGCTGGCCACCATAAGCACTAAGTATGTAGAATCGATAACATTTTGTAAATACTGAAGCTACTTAAAATACGTAACTATCAACTGCTCCTTGGTTATAAAGATGAAATAAGTATGCAACAACATTATAAGTACATTTCTGTAATGCCATTATGGAACATGGCCCGGCTTACAACTGCGTAAGTAAGATTCACCATTATTAGATAAGCGGAATATTTATTACGTATGCTACACTCGTAGTAAGTAGTAAATTGCATACACATTACAAAATCGGGTCATGTACGTAGCATTTTTTTCTCAGTGTACCTGTGTAATATTTTGTGCAATTCTCTTATAAATAGTTTAGTCTCATACATTTAATTTTACTAGGAAGCAGATGTTTATTGGTTTTTTATTTAAATTTTATTAAGTACTTAAGTGTTGTTGTGTAAAAATGTGTTTTTTGTTGCAAAGTTTTATTTTTAGTAGGTATAAGTAATTTTGATCTCATTTTAATTTATGTAAATAGTTTTAATTTAACTTGTATAACGAATTTGACGCGGTATGTCTGTAATGTTATACAGTTATTCAATAAATTGAATTGAATTGAACAAATATTTACTACAAAAAACCTCAGATAGTTTAATTCAAATTAAAACGTGTCATCACTACATAGTATAAAACAAAGTAGCTTTCTCTGTCTGTGTATGCTTAAATCTTTAAAACTACGCAATGGATTTTCATGCGTTTTTTTTAATAGATAGAGCGATTCAAGAGGAAGGTTTATGTGTATAATAAATACATGATACAGTAAAAAAACAATGTGCACCCGTGCGAAGCAGGGGCGCGCGGGCGGGTAACTAGTTTGTGATAATATTTGCGCAAAATGATAGGCACAAGCAGGCTTGTTAAGCTTGCAGTTACGTGTGCAGTCACCTTTAGAAAGAAGATGGGTGGGTACTTATTGTTTCCAAGTGAACAAAAGCCCGCACTGAGCTGACATGTCAAGGCTGATCGCCAGACCGTGGCGGAACGAGGTGCGGCATGCGGTCAGATTGTACGCCTTTACCCTGGTAGTGTAAGTCTAGATTCACCCTTGGCAGACATACATACAAGAATACGTTTAAGCCGGCTGAGTTTTCTGCCCGCATTGTACTTAGGCACAGATAACAGATAATACGAAATATAGCCTTACTAGTTGCGCCCCGCGGTTTCACCCGCGCAGATTTAAATCCCGGTATTCCCACGGGATTAAAAGTAGCCTATGTGTATTCCAGACTATAATGTATCTCTCTGCCAAGTTTTATTCAGATCCGTTCAGCCGATTCGGCGTGAAAGAGTAATAAACATCCATCCGTGCTCAGCATCAGGTGAGAATTAGTTCTCAGCTGATGCTGAGCTCTGGGCCTTTAATACGGACTGTACATGGCAGCGTTCCACGTGCATATTGCGTGGATATGACACGCACACTCAATTTTCTGTGTTCGTTTTTCTCTCCATAAGTGTCATTTCTGCGTTAGCCTATCTAGTATAATTAGCTTAGTTCCCTTTTATATGTTCCGTGCAACTTTCCTTTAGCTGTCATGTGTGGTATGTATGAATAAATGTCTTTTCTTTCTTTCTTTCTTTCATCCATCCATCCATAGTTACAAACTCACGTTTATAATACTAGTAGGATAATAATAGGAATATAATAATAGGATAATAGGAAGAAAAAGTTATAGTAATTGGAGAATTACAACAACTTTTTCTTATTATTATTATTATTCATTTATTTCGGATCAAAAATCCATACAATAACATATACAAGTAATACAAAAACAATTATAACTTTACACAAAAACTTATAACTAAACACATAATAAATATAATCATTCTTATTGGTGAAGGAAAATATCGTGAGAAAACCAGTAAGTATTTTAACAGCAGCGATAAGCTTGCAACCTGTCACGTATGAAGTAATAACTACTGCAAAATGTGGGCCAAATGTAATGTTTGGACGTATATCTGACTAACCCCATTAACGTCCTCAAATAATCTGGAGTTAGAATGGCTCATCTGATGGTAAGCGGCTACGGGTACTATTACGACTGCATCAGTTACCTCAGAGAGCAGTTTTTTTTATTAATCTGTATAGACATAGACATTTATTTATTTGCCACAAAGAACACACAACATATACAATTAGGCTTGGATTTAATAGAAAACAGGTATCATACATATCAGAAGAGAACAAAGATTAGACATAATTATAGGTATGAATTTTTTAACAAATAATAATAACATTAACAAGCATTATTTAAATATGGCTAGATAAAAACAAAAAAAAGTTACATGATACAGATGATGAAGATTCAAATATTTGCTTGAAAAGTGAGTGGCTGATAAAGATACGGGTATTCTGCTTTGTCTAGGAGCTAGTGCACTGCAGTTCATTACTGTCTCAAGTCACCGTTTTCCGGTTTGGCAGAACCTTTGTGCTTGCTTTTCTGAACCTGAAAAATCTGCAGGTGAAAAATCTCAGATATTATTATTGGTAGGTACTAGGTTAGTATTAGTATTATTATTGGTCTGTATGAAAACTGGCTTGTCTTATTCGAAAAAACTGAACAATAATTATTATTGTCAAAGACACGGATCTCTACTCTCTAAAGCTGCTGTCTCTGTCCCTATATCCCTATGTCCCTATGTATGCTTAAATCTTTGAAACTACGCAACGGATTTTGATGCGGTTTTTTAATAGATAGAGTGATTCAAGAGGAAGGTTTATACGTATAACTAGCTGAGCCCGCGGCTTTGCTCGCGCCAAGGAAATCATACAAACTTTCATCCCCTATTTTATCCCCTTGGGGGTAGAATTGATCAAAATCCTTTCTTAGCGGATGCCTACGTCATAACATCTACCTGCATGCAAAATTTCAGCAGATCCGTCCAGTGGTTTGGGCTGTGCGTTGATAGATCACTATGTCAGTCAGTCAGTCACCTTTGAGTTATATATATTTAGATACATGCATGATATGTGCACCCGTGCGAAGCAGGGGCGCGTTGGCGGATCGCTAGTGTATAATAAAAGATCAATCAAATCAATTCAAAATCGCTCCGGCAATAAATTTTGAAATATACAGCCAACAAGTGAAGTTTATTTCTACCAAGAATATGTAAAGATATTTATATTTCTATAATTTCTACAACCTAACTTTCATCACAATAATAAGCCTTTCAAACTTTCTTTCACAATAATCCACTGTTACGTTGGATGTTAACATTATGTTATTTTCCCAAACATCATTACTACCTCGTCGCATACCAGTTACCTCTATGTCGTTGACGGTAGGTACATGTGAGTCAGACTTTAAGATATTCGATACTGTAAGTAGGTGCCTACTTGCAAAGTTGCAAGGTTTCTTTGTTCCTGTCTCCCTCGCCGTTGTCAGAGCCATCTAGTAGAAAACTTTCTTTATTACGTTAATATCAAAATTTTCTTGTTTTTATCGGCCTGCATGACTCCACGATTGATTGAAACAGGTTCTTACCCCATAATGTATACGGGGTATAAACCCCATGTTTCATTCAATTCACCAATTTTTACATATTAAATTAGTATATTTAATTTCTAAATTTGAACTTTACAATCCGGAAATATTTATTAAAATTGAACGCTGACTAATACCAACGTACAGTATGATGTACATGCACACGGATATGCCTCAGGCTCTATTTTATGTCCTTGTAATAAACGTCATTTTTCTTTGGCTTTGTATAGTAGGCTACATCTGTGTGTTTAAATGTGGTACAGTATCGTTCGTTCCTTACGTAGGCCAGCTTCAGGCTCCTGATTGAAAAAAAAACCCTTTTACCATAAACCTTTGTATGGTGATGATGCGGGCGACACGGTGTAGTTAGTACTATAAATATACCCTGCTGAGTTGGTGTTTCTTTCTAAATTAAAGGTTTCACAATATCAGACTTTCTGCTTCTTCTTCTTGTCGTGTCAATAGGTTCTTTCGAAACAGTGTGGCGAAGGGATTTTAAGTGCGTCTCAAGAGGCTCTTTTCGAGCACTTGACACAAATGTTATAGAGCTTTTTTAGGTTCTACAACATGCCAGTTTCCTCACGATGTTTTCCTTCACCGTTTGAGAGTACTGGCATTGTGCACATCAATTTTGAACAGAAAAACTCATTAATGCACGACCGGTTTGGAACCCACGACCTTATGATCGGAAGGCTCGCTACCACTAAACCCCAGTGCTCTCAGAACTTTCTGCTTATATCAAGGTCATTAGGATTTTTTAATCCCATCACACCCAGCTTAGGACTACACAATTTGCAAACCAATTAATTGGATAAATTATAATTGATTCGAAATAATGATCCGTTATTTTGTAAACTCGAATTTTACTCACAAAAAAAAGGTTTTCCATTATCACATTGGGGTAGCGCACGTTATTACAGAATGATGTAGGTAAACATAATGAAAAAAATATGTTAAAAAGTTATTCGCCAACACGTTCTTGTATTATGGGATAATGGGGATGAAATCGTTTGAGCATGTGTAGACAAAAATCCAGTGTGTGTTTCCAAATTTAATACGAGGATTTGTGATTTTCGGGAAGAAAAATCCGTATCGAAAAGTTTTGGGAACGAATGGGGAAGAGAGACGAGCGAAACGAGTTTTGGGATCATGCTATGAATGAATTAAAGGCTTTTTTGTACAATACATGTATAACTAGCGACTCGCCCGCGCGCCCCTGCTTCGCACTGGTGCACATACCATGCATGTATTATACATATAAACCTCCGTCTTGAATCACTCTATAAAAAAAATAGGCACCACATCAAAATCCGTTGCATAGTTCTAAAGATTTAAGCATACATAGGGACATAGGGATATAGGGACAGAGAAAGCGACTTTGTACTATGTAGTGATAATCATTTATTTGCGAAACACAGGTTATAAAAGGGTGACACATATTGTAAGTTACTCAGCCATGTTCTACTTAAAAGCATGCAAAAATTTTAACATCTATCTCTAAAAATTACAATATAATTTAAAATGTCAACTTAATTATCATAATCAATAAATCTAATCAAATCTAATCAACCTAATTAAATCTATCTAATCTAATCAACCTAATCAAATTTGTCAAACAGAAATTCTTCTCATTCTGAACATTTTCCCAACCGTTCCTATCCTTTCAAAAAATATCCATCTCTACTTTTAACAACATTTCCCACTCATGGTTGATCGCAATAGACAGAAAAAAACTTCACATAGTTCGATTGATCGGACAATGCTGTCTAAAGACGCGAAGACGTGGCCACTTAACAGCCATAACTTTTCAGTAATCTCGTAAGTCTCAATTTAGCAGACATGTGTTTGAACGGCCTACTTACAGCCTCAGCCCTATTTACCATGTGCCTGGGCCTCTAGCCAGCCCTCACGGCAAATACACGATCAATCATGTCATGTACCACCCAATGTTTTCCTTCACTATTTGAGTGCAATGCGCAATTGAGATTACTTTGAAAAAGTGCTCGAAGCCGTTGGTTGGGTGCAGGCCAAACGATATCTTTCACCCTGGAAATTGTAGGCCTTATATAACAATGGACGTCCTAGGGCTGAAATAAAAAACCCGTAGGTATTTATGTGTTTTTGATGTAATTTTTATGTAATAAGTAACTTTCCATCCAATAAATAAATAAACATCTTAAAGCTCTAGGTGCCAGTTCCACGCAATCAAGCCTACTCCCGGCTCTGATTCTTCTCAAAGCATCTTAAGTTAGTTCATCATGTACTATAAGATCAAAGGGTATATCCACCGTGCCTACGAATCTAACCCCGTGAAGCTGATTCGTTTGTTTCTTTGCGCGTGCTGAACCTACTCTAAAATTATTTTTTAAATTTACTACCGTCTATGAAAAATTGTGTTTAAAAAAAATATAGGTTAATGATTACACTTAAAACCGAACACTGAAAGGTGGGTTGTTTGCTACCCACCACAACGCCAGCAGTGTTCATTTAGCATGTAAGTAGTCACAAGAGATAATTATTTAGGTCGTTATACCTCTCAAGAACAAGGAAATTAACATCAAAACTCGTCAGCCATCTTCGTTAGCGTAACTATAGTTCCATAGAGCATAATATTTGTAAACTGAAGGGAACGTTGGGCAACCAAAAGGGAGCAAACATTAGGGTGTCTCGGTAAAGGTGGACATTCATGATACTGCGTAATATTAGGCAGTCGACGAGTGGCATATGATTGCATAAATAAATAAATGTTCGTGGACATTCCACACAGCACTAGCCACAAACTAAGCATAGCTTGTTCTATGGAAAGTATTGGAAACCAGATACTAAGTAAATGATTTAGTATAGTTACAACAAAGACGAACATAGCAATACGAGCACCACTGCTAGATGCGGAAATAGGTATGGTTGTACTTATTCACATACCTACATTTTAATTGTTATTTCATATTACATAATTAACTATTATTTTAATTATTATTTCATGCAAGAAATCTATTAAATTAAAAAAAAACAGCAACAACTTTATTACTTACAATGTCAAGAAAAATAAAATTTCATATGAAATTCTTTTTTGAGCTGAAACTAATTATTAAAAATAACAATGTGATCATTACGTAATTCATTAACGATATTATAAAAAAATGGTTAATGGTATGGTAGTGTAACCAGACCAACCCAGACGAATATTTTCACTAAGGGTTCTACTACGGCTTGGGGCTCTGACCCAAAATGACACATATTCGCCACTCAGTACGACAGTGAATAGTTCTCTTTAAATTAAAATTGATCAATAATTTGCCCCTCAGTTTTAGCTCCGCACTCCCGTTGCCATATCCATTCATTTAATGTATGCATGTATAGGTGAGGGTGTGATGTACAATTAAGTATTTTTCGGTGTTTTATAATGTGGTAGGTCAGAAACTCAGAATTATTGATTTATGTTAATTTCATAGAAGCTTGGCGGGGTTGGCTATAGCAATCCTTGTACATGAGTTGAGGGTTGGGGATAAGGGGGATGCAAGTGGGGGTAGATGGCAAGTCTTCCCCTTGAGTCCTTTTTTCTAGGAAATGAAAAAAAAGATTTTAATTTTTCAGGTAAGTTACTAGTTAGGTTAGGGTTTTTTTATATGAAGAAAATTGGTAGTCATATTTCATCTCTATGACAAAAAGACTCAAGGGAAGGAATTCTCATTAGGTTAGGGTTATTATTTTTATTTTAAAGTTAAGAAATTTGAAGTAATATTTTTTTTCATTTCCTAGAAAAAAGGACTCAAGGGGAAGACTTGCCATCTACCCCCACTTGCATCCCCCCTATCCCCAACCCTCAACTCAGGTACAAGGATTGCTATAGTTTGACCGCTTGGCGTGGCTGAATAATAATTATGGTCGTTATTATAATTGTGTTTTGCTGGTAGCATTACGTGTATAGTACAGGCACAAGTTGATGGACGCAGGGCAGTGCATTGTAGGGCACATTCCTATAGTTTGCACTGAACATCAGGTAGACAATCTTGTTTTATGTGCCAGTATATAAAAAAAATATCTTATCACCGGTTTAATAACGCCTCAATAAAACCAGACAAATGTAACGAATGTCATTGTAATATATTTTTAACATGGTAAATGTCATTTCTTTATCGACTTTCTATCGATTTACCTACGAACTTACTTAGAGTACAAATAAAACCGATATTTTTAGTAATTCAGAATGTGGTTATTCTGAATTACTAAAAATATCGGTCTTTCAATGCGTTTATTAAAATCACACTGAGCCACAGAATACCTACTGAGTTATCAGTTATGGCACAAACCTAGGGATCAACCCTCGATCAGGGCTGCCTCGCGTGTCTAATGCGTTTTTATTTAATACGAACGAGACAAGACTACAGATAATGTCGAATTTGTGGCGCGTGTGAGTAGCCTATTATTTTAGTATACTCGTAACATCAAAAATAATTCGTTTTAGCTGTTTGGCCTTCCGCATTTTGTTTAGTTTTATGACACGAGGGAAATACTGTAGGAGGTACTTAATTAAGAATAGTGTTGGTTATTTTAATAAGTAATTCTATATTTACCTACTTATTAATTAAAAACTTATTCCATAATTTTATGATTAAATAATTGTACTCTAGCTAGATAATATTACTAGAAAACCGTTTTCATAAAACAGGACCAAATATTAACTCATAAACTGCATATCCTTCAAGATAAAGCTGTTCGGTCTTGATATAAGGGAAGCTCTACGTGTACCTTCCTTAAGTTATAATGATCTGTGTATTTATGCCATGTGGTTAAGTTGGTTTAAAATTCGGTATAAATCAGTGTCAACCCTAGCACCGGCGCCATTTTCGCTACGTCACCCGTCGAAGGGTTGTCGCAAACATTTTCAACTTCATTATAAGACGGCGAGCGCCCCACCGGTCGTTATGCGAATTACGTCTAATTCACGGACGTTGTTTCTCACGCTGAAAAACTGAAGCCTCAATTTTATTTATACTTCAAGTGTGTTTCGACGTAAAAAATCCAATTATACTACAACATAAATGTACGAATCAGGGCGTTACGAATTTGTCATGAAATATCGTTGCTGCCAAGGGACCTTTTATTTCGTCACACAAACCTCGTATCTTTATTGCAAATTTATTACTCTCCCCTGCGGCGTGGATGTTCAGTAATGCGTCATTTATTGCCCACGTATTAATGATTTTTTTCTTATTTGCTGTATTTCCTACTGGGAAATTAATTGCGGATTCTTCGACTGTATACCGCCAAAATTGTGTTATTCAAATATATAAGACGTTGGGTACTGAATTGACCCCTCCCCTGCGACGTGTCTGCGATATGTCACAGAGAAACATTACTGGTAGGTACCTAAACTAAGTGGGTACTTAGAAACGCATAGATACCAAAGCAGCTCTGCTTGTTTCATAAAAAAAACTGTTTTATAAAACTGGTCTGCCCATCTTATTTTTTGATTATTTCGGCTTCAAAAAGGTAGCTTTATTTATATTTGGCACACTCCAGGATTCGTACCAGCAACCTTCTCTCAGATGCTTCCTCTCTGCAGATTTTTTTTATATTGAGCTTCAGTATTTTTTTATTGCGCGCCGGAAACAACGCGTGTAGCAAAACTCACTTGTGTTTCTATTAATTAACGGCAGGCGCTGACGTGGGTGGCACGTGAAATTGTCTCACAAACGGTTGCTCGGTTGACTTCATGTTTTTGGGGCGCGGCGTCAGACGATCGTTATCCGACTGCGGAAGAAAGGATATTTTTTAATGTTACAGATTTTTTTATTATATATTTTTTTTTCACCACATGTGTACCTTATATGTACCAATATTATTACCTTATATTATGTTCCGAGTTAGAAATAAATCTATTTGATGATACTTGTAGAAAACCTGAAATTGAAAATAACAGATTAGAATATAAAGGTATCTCTTCCTACCTTGGGATAGGTTGAATTTCACAAGAATGATACAAGTAGAAAACATGAGTACATAATAACATGATGCAATTTAACTACCTATTACCTAATACTATTGTGAGTGAACCTATATTACAGACTAGACTACACTCTACACTCTATCTAATTAAAAAAAAAGCTGAAATAGCAAGTTACTTGACAGCCGATTAGTGTTGATCATCATCATCAATCATCATCATCAACAGCCCACAGAAGTCCACTGCTGGACATAGGCCTCCCCTATCCGCTTCCAGGAAGAACGATTCTGAGCCCTTTCCATCCACCGACTACCCGCGAGCCTAACAATGTCGTCAGACCATCGGGTAGGAGGGCGTCCCACACTTCGCTTTCCTGTTCGTGGAAGCCATTCAAGAACCTTTATTCCCCATCGGTTGTCAGTTCTTCGAGCTATAGTGTTGATCGAGCTCTCAGAATCCGGCGGTTAGTCCAACGGGCCTGCGGGCTCAAGCAAGTGTAGCCGCAGGTGAATGCTAGTTCCTACATAACTCTACTTACCCTATTAGCGGTATTGCTTTTCGTGTATGTAGGCTGGTATCGTGTAAAGCTAACGTTTGAAAAGGCGATATTTCACTTACAACTAGACACGGTCGATGCGGCTGAGGATTTAGAACGCCGGCCGTAAAAGCTAATGTCGGTGGGATTGAGATCGATTCCCACAGAAAGTGGAATACTGCCGCGGAATAAAATGTGAATCCTACTACTATTATATACTCGAAAGTATGTAAGTATAGATGGATGGATGTTTGTTACTCTTTCACGCCAGAACGGCTGAACGGATCTGGATGAAACTCGGCAGAGAGATAAATTATAGTCTGGAATAGCACATAGGTTACTTTTTATCCCATGGGAATAACGGGATTGAAATCGGCACGTGTGAAACCGCGGGGCGCAACTATTGTACAATACAAGTCGCAATCACGCTGACCTGAAGGCGTTCTAGTTCTTGATACCTATTTACATAGTTTACCCTGAGGCTAACACAGCGTAAAAATGGGTAGTCCCATTCAAAAAAACCAAAGTATAAAATAAAAGTGTTTAAAATAAATGCGATATAGAATAAATAAATAAATAAAATAAATAATGCTGGACAATCCACACAGCACTATCTAGCCCCAAAGTAAGCTATTCAAAGCTTGTGTTATGGGTACTAGATAACTGATATATTTAATACATTATATACTTACATAGATAGATATTTTTTTATTATACATAGAAAACACCCAGACCATCGGAACAAATTTCTGCAGATCGTACACAAATTTGTTCCAAGGCGGGAATCGAACCCGCAACCTCTTGCGTCGCAGGCAGGCTCTCGCCCACTGCGCCACGGAGGTCGTCAAAATATAAATAAAAGAAATATAATAATATTATACATAATATAAATATATTATACGTACTAGAATGGTATGTCGGTAACATCTTTAGCTTAAATCTATTTGTATTTGATAGAGGCCTATTCATTTAGCGGAGGGAGAAAAGTTCGGGCACTCTCTATCTTCCTGAATAGAAATAAAATAGGAAAGGCTGTGTACATAAACGGTTTATTTCGACGACCTCTGTGGCGCAGCGGGCGATAGCCTGCCTGCGACGCAAGAGGTTGCGGGTTCGATTCCCGCCGTGGAACAAATTTGTGTACGATCTGCAGAAATTTGTTCCGATGGTCTGGGTGTTTTCTATGTATAATAAAAAATATCTATCTATGTAAGTATATAATGTATTAAATATATCAGTTATCTAGTACCCATAACACAAGCTTTGAATAGCTTACTTTGGGGCTAGGTAGTGCTGTGTGGATTGTCCAGCATTATTTATTATTTATTCAGAATATTTCACTTATTGCAAGATTCTTTTTACACCCTCTACTCCGTTGCTTAGAAGGCTTTATGTTGACATTGATTGATTAATTTTAAGCATTGTGACCTCAAATCAACAGTTCCGTGAACGTTTGTCTTAATTTAATTGAGGTTTTAGTTAAACGCTTAGCTAGAACCTAGCTGACGTCGAAGTAAAAGAGTCTTTATTTTTTTTATGCTAAAGCTGGCAGACGAGCATACGGGCCACCGGATGAAAAGTGGTCACCGTCGCCCATAAACACTTCCAACACCAGAGGCGTTGCTGATGCGCTGCCGGCCTTTTAAGAGAACACAAACCCGCCTTTTGAAGGACCCCATGTCGTAACTCCGAGGGAAAACCGTATTTATTCTATCCTAACAAGGATCACGATTGATTGACAATAAAACTTTCATGTTTTCACTCCTTGAAAAACCGAGTCAATATGTACCGACAAGAACAAATTTAAGCCTCTCGCCCACAGGTGCGATCTAAACGCGCGTCCGGACGCGCGATCTGTTTGTCCTATTATAAAACGTAAATATCACCTAAAACGTAAAGTAAAAACGTAATATATAAAGCGCAATCGCAGGACGCAGAATCGCAGAACACGCCTGTGGAGTAGAGCCATTAATAATAATAATGCTGGACTGGATTGTCACAGCACTATCTAGTCCCAAAGTAAGCTACTCAAAGCTTGTGCTATGGGTACTAGATAACTAATTTATTTGATACATTATAATATACATACTTACATAGATAGATATTTTTTATTATACATAGAAAACACCCAGACCAACGAAACAAATTTCTGCAGATCATACACCAATTTGTTCCGAGGCGGGAATCGAACCCGCAACCTCTGCGTCGCAGGCGGACTCTCGCCTGCTGCGCCACTGAGGTCGTCAAATTGTTATGACGTTCTTAACATAGGTTTTCCAAGTAGATATTATTAAAAAGTACCTGCTTATCCGTAACAAATGAAACCTACACAGGACCCGCAGGGTCATTATCTGCACAACAATGAAATCCCATCGAGATCGGACCAGCTATTCAAGAGTTATCGGACGACAAGTATATACTTATATTAAAACGAACGAAATTGAGAATAATATGCATAGTGTATGTTTGGTCTCTGAGTACCCATATTAGGCATTCTTGAACAACAAACAATTTTTAGGTACAGCATAAGATTTTTTCTCTAACATGGATGACGGTGGAGATGACGTCATATCACGTTCTATAACTCGTGACAACTAATTTATCCCCATTCTCACCGTTCCAAGTTCATGCGAGACGCAACGTCTGTGAGTTATCGAACGAGATTATGACGTAATCTTACAGTGAGATAATCTCTAAGTCATGCGACATGGTTGCAAAATTACGTAAAATGCGCGATGAAGTTATCAAGAATCCGCCATTTTCAGTAATCCGCCGATGTTTAGGACTTTATGGTGGCGGTTTAGCGAGAGAGTACTGTATACAATTTGGCACATACCCACATTTTCCACTCGGTTCTTTCATACTGATAATTCTAACTGGTTTCCTTACAGTGTTTTCCTTCACCTTTTGAGATTACTCACACTGGCATACTGATTTAAATCTGTCAAAATTGCGTAATCACTTTTTGAGCCTAGTGTATGCGTACCTAATTTTTTATTTTTTTATTATTTATTATTCATTTATTTTTTTAGATTTACAGATAATCCATACTAATGTATGTATGTCCGTTCTGCCATACAAACCTAAAAGCAAGTCAAGTACATACTGAAACACGAACGCCTAACAATAAAATTCTTCCTTAGACGTAGCACCTTCGTAGCTAGCCGTAGCACTTACCTACGTCCATCTATCGTAGCAGCGTAGCGAGCATACTATTACTTACACTGTGGCGTTCGTTTTTAAAGGCACTTTCGACCCCCCTGATCTATGCTTTTTGTTCGTGAGAAATTCGAGTTAACGTTTTAGACCGGAGTGTTGCCTGATGAGCTGTGAAGACGATCAACGAGCTAAACGATTTTTGTCCTAAATTTTCATAGACAAGAATATTTTATCCCTAAGGTATATTCTTGTCTTTACCTACGACATAAGATGAGTGATTAATTAATGAAACACACGTAGATATACCATACTGATATGTTATTAGTGTATAAGACTATGCAATAAATATTTTTATCTTTTTAATCGAAGGGCTTGAAAACGTACATCTTGGAAATACTTAGGCTTAGATCCAGTTCTGGACTTCTGCAGACTAATGATGAAATACATAATGCATATGATCTTAATAATCTTTGATAGGATAAATGTAATGCGGTATTGATTGGTAAATTTGAAAAGGTGCTTTTTTAGGCGTTGTTATTATGTAGAACTAGCGCTCCGCCCGCGCGCCCCGGCTTCGCACGGGTGCACATATCATG
Organism: Plemyria rubiginata; assembly: GCA_963576535.1. Lineage (NCBI taxonomy): Eukaryota > Metazoa > Arthropoda > Insecta > Lepidoptera > Geometridae > Plemyria > Plemyria rubiginata. The sequence goes on along the minus strand of OY754916.1, from coordinate 1,096,365 downwards.
CATGTACTATACATATAAACCTTCCTCTTGAATCACTCTATCTATTAAAAAAAACTGCATCAAAATCCGTTGCATAGTTTTATAGATTTAAGTATACATAGGGACAGGGACATGAGGATATAGGGACAGAGAAAGCGACTTTGTTTTATACTATGTAGTGATGGTGATAGAAGTTTCTTTGAAATTCAAATGTCATTGTGTTGTACCAAATGGGCTGTAGCCATAGGTAACTAGGTAGCAAAATTAGCACATGTCCTTTCTGTGGGCTATCTTTGACCTGTTCTTTCACCTCCAGCTCGCGTGAGCTGCTTTCGTGTAAACGCACCCGTAAATCAATGGTCACGGCATGTTTACCTAGCACGTACAGTCAGCGACCGAAGTAGATGAACATCTTGACAGCCTACGTAGCTCAGTTGGTATTAGCTCTGCCTTCTGCGCCGTAGGTCGTGGGTTCGATTCCCACCGTGAACAAACATTTGTGTAATGAACATAGATGTTTGTTCTCTGTCTGGGTGTTTATATAATACTAGCGGCCCGCCCCGGCTTCGCACGGGTATTTTAACAATAATTTCAAAATTATAATACACACACATAAACCCTTCTATTTGCGTTAGGTTACTAAAAAAGAAAAGTATAAAGAAAATTTGAACATTATTATTTTAATGAACTTTTATTTTTATTACTTAACTTTTTACCGTTGCGTAGGGGAGGCGACATCATTTCTTGACATTGACTCCCCACCCGTACGGCCCCTTTTTTTTTTTTTTTTCGCTGGGAAAAATGCTTTACGCATTCCCCCCATTGGATGATGGGGGGGATATGTGGGACTCCCCGGCCTGTGAGGGCCGGTATACCCACTAAACGACCCAGCGGCACTCCCGCGTCGTCACCATGTAGGGGAACTGGCAAACTGGCAGAGCCTTTTCGTCCAGTTCCCCGCCGACGACCGCCCGCTTTGACAGCGGGGCCTACACGCCCCTCCTGGAGGGAGGGGCCCGGGAACGACCGCGAGTGCTTGATCGTTCCCGCTCGACGGAGGTGGCGAATAGTGCAATGCGAGAGATGGCGCCTCCACGCCTATCTCCCGCTATTCACCACCTTGAGGGGAGGGAAGACGTCTTCTCCTACCCCTCCTCCGCCTGCAGAGCGGCGCCTGAGGGTCAGCCTCCCGCGCGCGCTCTGCTGCCTCCTTCTGGGACATTACGTCCTCACAGAAGGAGGCGACCTCCGCTGCCCAGCCTGTCGCGTCCCTCAGCATGGAGTTCACCACGCTGGGGAGCGACAGGACTGGCCCAACTACCGCCACCAAGTCGCGGCGCGGCTCGGCCCACGACGGGCACACCTCGAGGGTGTGCTGTGCCGTGTCTTCCGCCGCGCCACAATGGTGGCAGGACGGGGCACCCTCCTTTCCGATCCGGTGCAGGTACGACCCAAAGCATCCATGCCCGGATAGCACCTGCACCAGACGGAATGATGAAAAGCCGTGAGGCCGATCGAGCCAGTCCTGCAGGACTGGCCCGAGTGCCTCCAAGGTTCGATGGCCAAACGCGGCGGAGGCGAGGTCCACCTTCCAGTGCTGGACGATGGCATCCTTCGCCTCCCGCCGGACAGCTTCCCGCTCCTCCGAGGCGGGGCGCTCTCCGACCGCCCTACGCCTCGCCGTCCACTCGTATACTCTGGCGAGCACCCACGCCTCGAGTTCCCAAGGAGGGGTGCCCGCCAGAGCGCAGGCCGCTGCAAAGCCCACCGAGCGGTAGGCTCTTGCGACCCGCTGCGCGATGGCCCTTTGGGGGCTCCGGAGTGCGGCGGCGTTCTCCCTTCGTTGAAGGGAGTCCGCCCAGATAGGGGCCCCGTAAAGGGCCATGCTCTTCAAGATGCCGGCATCGCGCTTTTGGCCCGCCCAATTTTGGTAGGAGCCAGGAAAGCGCTCCCGCAACCTTAAGAAGGCGCTTTGACAGCCCGCTGAAATGCGGGCCGAAGCGCCACCTGCTGTCAAGCACCAGGCCCAGATATTTCATCTGGGCCTTCACCTCGACCCTGACGCCCTCCACCATAATGTGGGCGTCACTGGGGATGCGCTGCCGAGGCCCGTGGAAAAATACGGCCTCGGTCTTGTGCAGCGCCACCTCCAATCCAAGCCGGCGGATCCTTCCTGCGACCAAGGATCCGCCAGCCGAGGCCAGGCTCGCTGCCGCACTAAAGCTCCTCCCCCGACCCGTGCGGCCCCTACCCTAAGGTGCTGCCTAGCTCGCCAAGCAGGGTGAGCGGCTACCACGCGACCTTTTTCTAATACTTACATTTTTAAACTTGTGATATCTTTCGAATGGAATGTCTGAATTGAATAATTTAAAAAGTTTTATAAAGGTATTAATGCAGTTTTGAATATGAAGTAATTTATTTTGATAAGGATTAATACCAAGATACAAATAAAGAGCCTCTTATAGCGGCGGCATTTCAATTAAAATTTTAAAATAAAAAACACTTATTGTGGCATAACTATAATAGTTAGACATATGCTGTCGAGACACTTTTTGTAAATAATGATGTGTTCTGCAAAGTTGTAGAACATTATTTTATTCTATCATCAATAGTTTTCGCAGTGCACGCGATGTAAAGAATATTTTACGAATTTTTTTACACCTTGGGTTACATTATTTGAATTTTAGTAAGGATCCCAAATTTTTTGAAAATGTTATATAGCCTATGTTCACCGGGGATAGTGTAGCTTCCCAATGGTGAAAGAATTTTTCAAATCGGTCAAGTAGTTTCGGAGCCTATTCAATGCAAACAAACAAACAAACAAACAAACAAACAAACAATCAAATCTTTCCTCTTTATAATATTAGTTTAGATTAATGCAGTTTTGAATATGAAGTAATTTATTTTGATAAGGATTAATACCAAGATACAAATAAAGAGCCTCTTATAGCGGCGGCATTTCAATTAAAATTTTAAAATAAAAAACACTTATTGTGGCATAACTATAATAGTTAGACATATGCTGTCGAGACACTTTTTGTAAATAATGATGTGTTCTGCAAAGTTGTAGAACATTATTTTATTCTATCATCAATAGTTTTCGCAGTGCACGCGATGTAAAGAATATTTTACGAATTTTTTTACACCTTGGGTTACATTATTTGAATTTTAGTAAGGATCCCAATTTTTTTTGAAAATGTAATATAGCCTATGTTCACCGGGGATAGTGTAGCTTCCCAATGGTGAAAGAATTTTTCAAATCGGTCAAGTAGTTTCGGAGCCTATTCAATGCAAACAAACAAACAAACAAACAAACAAACAAACAATCAAATCTTTCCTCTTTATAATATTAGTTTAGATTATAAGTATGTATTTACAAAAAAAAAAGTATATAAGTAGTATATCAGCTATCTGGTTCCCATATTACAAGCATAAGCTTAGTTTGGGGCTAGATAGTGCTGTGTGGAAAGTCCACCAATATTTATTTATTTGTTTATTTATCTATAAAAATGTTATAAAAAAGAAAAATATGATTAATTTATAATATTGGTTTTTATGTTTATTTCGTAGGAAAACAAACATTACTTGTTAGGGCTATGTAGTTATTAATAAAATAAATATTGCCCATTAATGTTTCTGTATATGATCGTCATGATCATATTTTATGCATTACATTTTAAAAAATGTGTAACATATCCCCTGATAGAATATGTCTTGTTGACTAGTCAGATTAATTGACCGAGCGAGCGAAGCGTCTCAGTTTCCACATTGGCCAAAAATGCGTTTGTCCGGATGTCTGTCTGTCTGTCTGTTCTCAGCATGATGAACAGGATAGCTCATCAAACAATCGATGGTTTTCAATCAAATTTGAGAGAAACACAAAGGACCTCATTCTACACAAGATGATGCAAAAAAAAATCAAAAAGATCAAAAAAATCACAATACGGAAAATGCACTTGCACATTACATTCCTCAAATAGCTCACTTTTAGTATGCTCGCGAGGTCTACAGCTCCCAGAGCCACTAGTTAATTATGGTCCGAAAAACACACAAAAACTACTATTTTTATTCGACTGCTCAGAAGTAGGGTAATGTTCTTCGAGTGTATGTTCCTTTGTGCAATAGTACCTACAGCCTATCTTTCTATTTTATCAACCTCAAGCACGCACTGCTAGGTGTATAGGCCTCTTTATATAAAAAAGTATATAATATATAAATATCAGCTATCTGGTTCCCATATTAAGCTTTGGCTTAGTTCGGGGCTAGATAGTGCTGTGTGAAAAGTCAACCAATATTTTTTATTTAATTATTTGTAACCCCAAGTTTCTCTATCAGCCTGCACGACTTGATTGATTTCGGTAAATGCGGTGATGTAGGATTCTTCTTTGATCTCGATGAGAAACAAGGCGTCGTCGAGCGAGTAAAACCGCGGTCTTATGGCTCTTCGGTGAAGCTCTAGTCCGTCCGTCGTCGCAATAAGGACTAGATTGTTCCTGAATAGGTAACTTGAATTTGGCATAAGTGTATGTACTCACTTATGCCAAATTCAAGTTATTAAGTAGGTAGGTAATTTTATATATTTTTCGACATTTTTAATTATTAATAATGGTTTTTGAATCCGACAAATTTATATTTTTTTTTCATTTGATTCGACATTGTATCTTTGACATTATTTTGAATATTTTTTTTTCTCTAATCTTAATATTTTGTAACATTTAGGCGCGTTGGCGTTAGCTGTAAGCATGTATGTATATTTTTATAAATAAATAATAAATAAATAGAGCTTTACCGACGAGCCATAAGATCGCGCTTTTACTCGTTCGTCGATAAAGCCTGTTAAAATGTCAGGAAGTTCTTGATCATCAGGGTGAATGAATATGTCAAGAAATCACCATGAACAGAAAGAAACAACTACGGTTAATACAAATAGTTAACGGTTAACAAAACTGGGTGTCGACAGGAAAATTTGAACGTGCTAGATACGTTTTGGAGCTAAATAAATACCATCATTATTGTCTTTTTATTTTTTATCACTTTTCATGACTGACTTGACATGAACTTGAAGGAATTCGCTTTTCGTATAAAAAATCTTTGTATTCTTTATAAAACTATAATTGAAATTGATTGTAATTTTGCTGTGTAAAAAGCAACCAGTATCTTACCAATTTCGCTTTTGTAAAATTGATGTAATTCGAAAAACAGTTTTCTTTTCTCTCTCTGTCTGTATCATAACAAAAAAAAAACCAATAAACTTTGCAAGTTATTGTTAATTAATTTGAATAAAACCGCAAGTTTTCTTATATCATGGATTTTTTAGCTAAACAATTTCATTACAATAACATCATGGAGAAAAAAAATGCGGAAGATATCAAGACCGTATTGTTGGATGATCAAGCGAGCATACCTGAAGCGAAGCTCGATCTTGAATGCTGTATTTACTGAAGATAATTTTTTACTCTTAGTAGTAAAACGGTCTTAAATTTTTAGAAACACACTTCTGCAGACCGCAAAGAAAAGGGTTAAAACGAATGGGGGTTATTTGTTACCTTGCCGGAAAACAGCAGTTTTGCACAGACGTGTTCAAACTATCAATTTTACTAAATACCGTCTGTTTGTAGCGGTTCAGTAAAGTCTGGTTTGTGTCATTATAAAATACAGTCAGTAGTTATTGTTATTTCTGTGTTCTCTGTGTCTTTCTAGTTAATTTTAACAAAGTAACGATAGAAGGATATGGAAGCGCTTGTGACACGACAAGAACGAGATGTGGACTATGGAGGGGTATAACAGCATTATAAACATAAATATAATTTTATTGCAACTTATATGGTTGCATTTTGACGACCTCAGTGGCGCAGCGCGCGAGGGTCCGCCTGCGACGCAAGAGGTTGCGGGTTCGATTACCGCCTCGGAACAAATTTGTGTACGATCTGCAGAAATTTGTTCCGTTGGTCTAGGTGTTTATGTATAATAAAAAATATCTATCTATGTAAGTATATAATGTATTAAATATATCAGTCATCTAGTACCCATAACACAAGCTTTGAGTAGCTTACTTTGGGGCTAGATGGTGCTGTGTGGATCGTCCAGCATTATTTATTTATTTATTCATGTAACTTACGTACCTAGCTAGATATGAAGCTATATAAAACCAAATGATTTTGATGTTCAAAGTTCAAAAAAGTTTGGTGAGGTGTTTTGACATTATAGATTCAAAGGTTGAGAAAACCGGGAGAATTAATAATTTATTGCCATGTTCGTGAGCGAAATTTAGAATCGTCAAAATTTGTTCAAAATGGTTTCAACAATGGATAAAACCATTTTAAACGAATTTTGACGATTCTAAATGTCAAATTAAGCGATCGATAAGAACGGTATTTGCACTGCTGGTAGTGAAGCTAAAGTATCCATGTGAACAAATCAATATTCCATACAACTCGTAGTCATAAGGTTTCAGCTTAGGGAACATTCAGCGTAGGTCACGTGACGAGGTCATTGACATCGACCCTGTTGTAAACGTGTTAATTGAAAAGTTTCAAACAAATTGTTCAAATTGTTCGACAGTTCAAAGCTTTATTGGGGTTAGGACGAGGGTAAGTAGCTTCATTAAATAGGCTTACTTAGTATAATGTACAATGGAAGCCACAGATAATCGCTTATCTGGTTTTTTATACGACAGACTTTTACCCCCGGTATCTGAAAGTGCGATCAACACTAATAACTCGGCTGTCAAGTCACTTGCTGTCTCCATCTAATTTGAAGAAAAAGCTGAAATAGCAAGTGACTTGACAGCGGATTGGTGTTGATCGAGCTCTCAGAAACCTGGGGTAAGCCTGAATCTAAAATTATTTTTCTCATCAAATAGGTAGTGGGTTTTTAAAAAGGTTCAAAGTCCTGTTGAATTTTTCGGGATTGGAGTGTTAGGGACACCCTGTATAAATTTCAGCTGGCATTAAAGTCCTGCATGTAAATAGAAATGATTAATGTGTCCATTCAATTGCCGGCGTGTCCACTCTCCGAATTACAGCATTATCATTCGGCGTCGATGACCAGCTGGCCCGGATTTAGGACCAATTAGGGGCGCAAAAAGCCGGGGGCTCATTTAATTTTAACTAAATAAGTATAAAAACAAATGTTCACCAGGATATAAATATTGGTGGACATTCCACACAGCACTAGGAATCTAGCCCCGCGCATGGAATGCGGTAGGTTGGTCTATTTTTATTATAATCTAGTTATGTAGGCTAATGAGTAATTTAGCTTGCACAACCAAATACTTTTTCTATGAATCTTGATGCGAACCATTTTCTTTTCAAATAGTGTGATTCGTAGTAAACTGAAGTGAATGTAACCGACTAGGGACATTAAATAAAAAGTAAATGTGTGTGGAAGGGCGACGTGAGTTTAGAAGTTGCTCCTGAATAATTTTAGATATTCGCTAAGTGGTTTGTGTGTCACACCGCTCAGCTCATGCCATTATAAAAATCTAAAACGTTTGCGATCAGAAATTTCAGAATTAATTGTTTGTTAAAAAGAAATCAGAAAATGACTGTTTCCGTATGTTTTAAAATAGTCGTGGCGTGAGCTACAAACATCTTAACTTATGCTATTTATTTTCCGCGCACTACGAGCGTACGAGCGCAAGATAGTAAATAATAAATGTAAATGTATGTGTGTTCATTATCAAATGTTTCATGTACGTAGTCTTCTGTCAAACATACTTATGGCTCTCTTGCCCTCTCCTGCCCCCTCCTGCCCCAGGGTGACCCTTCCCCTGACCCTGCCGACCAGCTCATGTCCAAAGCACCATTAATCACAGAACAGGGTTATCATTTATCATACACAAGGCCCCGGTGTATTTACATACTTTTTGTTGCTTTTCGGAAAATCCGCTTTTTATTACGGTGACGTGATGTTGCGTTTTCCGTGTTTTTTAGACGATTTAATAGAGGTGAGTTAAATAGTTGCAGTCTAGTTAACTAATAGTTTAATTCTAAAGGCCGGACATCACGTAAGAGTAGTAGAGCTCTTTGTGAAGGGCTCGTCCGGGAAGTACTACCACCACGCCTTTTTCTGCCGCCAAGCAGCAACGCTGTGTTTCGGTTTGAAAAGTGTGGTCGCCGGTGTAATTACAGGCACATGAGGCTTAACATCTGTATGCCTCAAGTTGATGGACGCAGGGCAGTGCATCGTAGGGCACGTTCCTATTGTGCGTGACCTACGGGGCAATGTTTTGTTTATAGGTGATGGTTACCACTTAACATCAGGTGGGCCATCTGCTTGTTCCATCAGCTAGTTGTATAAAAAAAAAAAAAGTTAAGATGCCGCCTCGCTCCATATCAAATTTTTATAATATCCCACTAATTGACGTTATGAAAAATAATTACATAACAATACAACCAAAAAAAATAGTCACGATACATAAAAAAATTACCCAGGCAACGGCGCAAACGTGTATTGCACTCCAACCCTGACATACTGCTACTATTATTACATTCATCATCCTACTAATAATATAAATGCAAAAAAAGTTTGTAAGTATGGATGGATGTTTGTTACTATTGCACTATACTCAGTTGTCAGACAGAAAGACAGTAGGAGAGCTATGTAAAACCACGACGCGACGCACCCTGCGAATGTTCTAAAAACTTGCACACGAAACCGCAAAGTAGTAACAAAGCAAACCGCTAGGATTTAATCACATTTGCGGTTTTTGTGAAAGCACATGCCTACTGGTTTGATCTGTGCGGTACAAACCGCACAAAAGACGTCTACGTCGAGATGTGAGTGAGCGTATCACTCGTTCCTCCTCACTAAGAGTATTGCAATTTGCAACTATATTCTTATCCTCAGACAGAAATTAAGTAATGTAGGTTCGGTACAATTTTTTATATGCGTTTACCAACTGTGTTCCCACCTATAAATTCTTCATCTTGTCAAGGACTTGTCCGCGCGGGGAAGAACTGCTACCATGCCATTTTCTTATCCGGACAATGCTGTCGAAAAAAGCGGCCACAGCCTTATTTTTCCGGTGTTTTTCACACAATAGTTTTATCATGGAAACATTAAAAGTGCAAACGAAATAGCCGATGGAGGAACCGAGTCGATACCTATTACAAACCATGGCTGAGCTGGAGCATAGCTTGTTCTCAAGATTTTTTTATATGGGACAATTCTGTCGGATCAAGTTTTTCCGGATAAACCGAGTTTGCTAAGGTTAATTTCGCTAGATCAATTAGAGGGTAGTAGGTGAAGGAGGCAGGTTAATTTACGCCAAGCGGGTGTAGAGGGCTATTAGTCAGGTTTACTTACGAAGGGCAACCTGAGCCCTTATCCTGGGACAGGGGTAAGTAGACCGCGTAATTTAGGATTCAGAGCTACTTATAAACAATGTTAACCACGATTGGGTATACCTTACTATGTACTAGGCCAGGAGTTGGCAACCTTTTGAGTCCGAACAGTCAAAAATTACGATTAACATAATTTCAAAGTTTTAAAGAGCCACAATAATTTTTCTTGGCAACAATAAATAGTAATTAATTGCATGAATAAAGTTTAATGTTCAAGCGTCACACCCCTGGGTTCCGCGGACCACCATTTAGGATACCCTGAATAAGACAAAGGTTTTGATATTATTGCGATAATTTTAAAAATGCACATTGCAATTTAGTTTAAATCCATGAACACTAGTTTTGTCCTATTTAAATAGGTTCTGAACTGTTACAAAAACAGGAAATTGGGGCATTCAGAGGATCGACGACCTAAAAACAACGAGACGGCAAAGTGGCTTCATTTAAAACTGTTTTTGTTCGAATTGCGCTTTCGGGTTGCAAGATCTAAAAATAACGAGTCGGTCTTTTTTGTATAAAATATGGTTATATTTCTTGCAGTTTGAAACTGTTTTAACCGACCAGTATTCCACTCGACCGTGCGTGCCGTGCAGTTCAGTACCAATTACTTGCTGGATAGTTCGCCTTTCCCAGCTCTCCCCTTTATGCAACGAGGAGAATGTATGCTTGGACTACTGGTGTGTAAGTTTTAAATGAGCTTAGGCAGAGGAAGGCTGAGGTATAGGCAGATTTTTTTGCAAATGTGTTTATTACTCAACTTTATAGGTATTTTGTTTGCATTTTCTATTTTTCACAATTATGGACTGTTTTGCGTTTGTGGGGTCATCCGTGGCCCTGTCTGAAAACCAGCGCTGCTCCCCACTAAAGTGTGGAGCAGCAATTACGCTGAGACTGGACCTGTTTGGCCCACACAACACAGAGGAGTCAAATTGGCCGCAAACACTGTTTTTGTATTTTCTGCTTTTCTGTCTCTATAAACTGTTTGTTGTTGTTGCGATGGACTGCACAAATAACCCTGTGGAGGGGACCGCACGGAAAAATAGGCAGGAGAAGACCACTGACGAGGTGGGAAGATGAAATAATACGAGTAGCTGGTCCAACCTGGGGCCAAATAGCAAAAGAAAGAGACAAATGGGCATCTTTGGAGGAGGCCTTCACCCAGTCTGGGGTTCTTACAGATGATATAGAACATTAAACATTAGAAATAAGTATTTACTAACAAATAATTTAAGAAGTTAAAACTAACAATAAAAACACTGTACTTACCTACAATATGTAAGAAATAAAAGGCTTTTTTATTTATTTATTAAACTGTTTGTTATTAATATCTGTATTTTTTCTGTGTTGTGTGTCAAATAAATGCTTTTTTCTTTCTTTCTTACTTTCCATATATAGGTGTCCGTCCGTTTTAGTTAAAAATCTACTTTGTGTCAATCCACACAGCACCGTTTAGCCCCAAACTAAGCTAAGATTGATAACAGACACATTGATGGATTTAGGGTGATATAACATTGGTAATGGTTACCACCGAACATAAGCTGGGACATCGCCTGTTCCGTCACAAGTAGTTTAAAAAAAAAAGATTTATTTATTTATTGTAAACTAGCTGACCCCGCGAACGTCGTGCCGTCAACATTTTTATGGGAAAATGGTGTTTTCTTTTAATTATTTTTTCGACAATTTTCCAATGTAATTCTGCTATTCGGGACGGAGACTTAACGGATTTTAGTATTTGATAAAACAAATCAAATACTAAAATCGGTCCAGCGATTCTAGAGTTATAAGTGTTTGAACAAATCAACAAATCCCACTTTGCTTTTTAATATTAAAACATGGGTGTGAGTGAGACATAGACAACAACTCAACGGGATAAAGATAAAGGATTCATGTTCAAGTTTTCGTGTATCAATAAACATGTTGACGACCTCTGTGGCGCAGCGGGCGAGAGTCCGCCTGCGACGCAGAGGTTGCGGGTTCGATTCCCGCCTCGGAACAAATTTGTGTACGATCTGCAGAAATTTGTTCATTGGTCTGGGTGTTTTCTATGTATAATAAAAAATATCTATCTATGTAATTATATAATGTATTAAATATATCAGTTATCTAGTACCCATAACACAAGCTTTAGTAGCTTACTTTGGGGCTAGATAGTGCTGTGTGGATTGTCCAGCATAATTTATTTATTTAATTTAATGTATTAGTATGTAAAGAAGACATTCCTTCAAAGTACGAATTTCCCGCGTCACATTTCTTATTCCACACGGCACACACACCTGTTTCTGTGTTCGACAATGGTTGTCATGTCCCGTATTCCATCGGGGAAAAGTTTTATCAGACTGACTGTGGCCAAATATGACAATATCCTACTGAATATAAGCTTTTTCACCAGAAATTTTGCATAGGGATGAGGTAGAGTAGTCATCATTATCATCAAACATTTATATTATTTGGGGACACTTCCGATTTTCACAGATTTGGAGTTTATCTCTAGATCGTTGGCAACGGTCTGCAGATAGCTCAACTGTTTCTTGTGTATTTTGTAAATAGGTATTTGAATTTATTTAATTTTAAAATAAAAAAAATAGGACACCAATGTTCATAAAAAAATATTTTCAGCTAGACGTATATTTTGTATGATATGCGTGCATAAATGATTAATAATATCTCTATTTTACGGTAAAATAGAGATATTATTAATCATTTATCCACGGTTACTTATTCGATCTACAGATGAAAAGGTTAAAAAGAAACATGTCCTAATTATTTGACATTTATTATCTTAAAATAATTCACTTATCCATGTATTTAGTTGCCAGAAAAAAGTCGGAAAGTCGTCTGATATGTCTACAACCCTACTTGTACTTGATGAAGAAACATTTTTGTATACTGCGCTCGGGGTAAACGGCAGGTGGAGGGTCACTGATACCCCACATATTGGGCGACCGCTAATCGAAGTTGGGCACATTGCGTCGACCTAGTGGGACCTACTCTACTTCCGTTGATTAAAAAAAGGTTTCACGTGGACTCCGGCCTTTTAGGATGTAGGGTTTATGAATACAATGGTATGAGGGTGTTACAACGCAAACAAACTACTTGTTCTTTAGTGTATGCCAACACCCATTTTTTTGTATTGTGAGATTAGGTTGTTTATTTTTGCGAAGTCAGATAAAAAAATACTACCATGAATATTATGTGTTATTGTATACCACGACAGATCTATTGAGACAAAGCTCTATTCAATATCAGATACACCTTTATGGTATTTATGTATGTATTTAAGTGTATAATTTTATTATTTTAATGTTTAAGCCCAACTTTTTTTGCGTATTACTCTATGATTTACTCGCTCACCAAATACCCAGGTATTTTGATAACAATGCAAAGAAAAAAATCTCTGTTTGCTGCTTTGTAATATGTATAAAAATATTTTCAATTCCTTCCTTCCTTTCAATCCATCAAAAATATCAACAGCGAAAACAGGATTACATTATCTGACAAAGGACTACAATGTTTGACAACGTTTGTGTGATGAACACAGATGTTTGTTCTCTGTCTGGGTGTTATATAATATTATAAGTATGTATTTACAAAAAAAAAAAAAAGTATAATATCAGCTATCTGGTTCCCATATCACAAGCATACGCTTAGTTCGGGGCTAGATAGTGCTGTGTAAAAAAAAAAAAAAAATGAAAAATAAATGATGAACCATCTAGTTGTGGCTGTAACCCACAGGCGCTGTTAAATTTCCAGCGAATCAGGTTAACTGAGATGAGACTTGCCAAAATATCGATTACAAGTCTATTAGCGTTAGTTCAGTCAGAGATTCTCGAGTATGCGAGTTTTTTGCAAAGACCACAGTTGTTAATTAACTACTCTTATAATTTTTTTTTTAATACAACTAGCTGATGGAACAAGCAGATGGCCCACCTGATGTTAAGTGGTAACCATCACCTATAAATAAAACATTGCCCCGTAGGTCACGCACAATAGGAACGTGCCCTACGATGCACTGCCCTGCGTCCATCAACTTGAGGCATACAGATGTTAAGCCTCATGTGCCTGTAATTACACCGGCGACCACACTCTTCAAACCGAAACACAGCGTTGCTGCTTGGCGGCAGAAAAAGGCGTGGTGGTAGTACTTCCCCGGACGAGCCCTTCACAAAGAGCTCTACTACTCTTACCTTAATTAAACTAATACTTCTCAAATAAATAAATAAATTAAAAAAACTAATTCTTGTAATGTGTTTACTTTTATTTTATTCTGACAAAAACGGACAAATTTAAGTAAAAATATCTTCATGAGAATTTTAACTAAAATTAATTTTAGATTAAAGCTAAGTACAGTTTTATCTATGTTGATGCTAACTGTTTACTGCTGACTGTTTCTCTATATTATTTTACTAAACTACAACATTCCATTTTTGAACAATGTCTGTCTTGAAATATCCGAAATTATTATTTAATAAAAAAACAATTGATAAAAATTACAAAATTATATACCAAACAAATAATAAATATTCGTAGATACCAAACCTTACCAGCTTGATAATGGTTCTTCTTCTTCTTCTTCTTCTTCTTTTATTTATGGCTGTTCAGTGGCCGATAGGGGCTGCCACGAATTTGCCAATGTCGAGTTGGTAAGAGATTTAAAACAAAAAGGCGGAGATCTGAGTCAAGAACGGAGACATGATTCGTTAAAATGAAAGGTTTACATCTAATTAGAATTATTTAGGTATATTACAACATTAAAAGAATATAAAACTATAATAAATGAAGGTTTAGGTACAGTGAAAGGTGTAGGACATAATGGTTCTTTCTTTCTTCTTTTTATGGCTCCTGTCATAGACAATCTTGCCAATGTCAAGTGATTCAGAGATTAAACTCTTTGTAGTTATGTTTCTAGTCACGTCAGTCAAAGTCGAGTCAGTCAATTGTTTTGAAGAAAATGGTGGCAGTTTCTTCAAAACATTTGAAACATTTTCGGTCAAATCACGATATCACATAATACACTTTCATTTCAAATGCTTACACTTTGTGCTAAGACCACAAGTAATGTTGGTTAAAATACCACCAAAATTACACAACACAACTCAAAATAACACTAGAAAAACAATTAAATTGAAAATGCTATGTTGCTTCGATAGATGACAGAAAACGAATCATAATGGTTCTTCCGTGTAGGCAAACTTATGACAAAACACTGTTGTTGGTTGTGTCATTAGTTTGACGGCACGGACGAATTTGTGCTAAGAACTCATTCAATTTAAATTTACCTACACATCACTACAGAGTACGGAGCCACTTTTGGTTGTGACTTGAATCTGATACTTTTTGCTCCTGCTCTTGCTCTGTTTGATCCGGATTTAGGTTTTAAAACGTTTTTACCTATCTTTTTAGATGGCGGGTAATATTTTCGGGGATATTTGTGGCTTTGGCTCAAGTTGAGGATTAAAACCAGCCAACTTGATCTGCTGCTTGGCCACAATGATGTAGAAAATAGAGTGGTCTCGTTTAAAAAAATCAATGAACAAGTCAAAAATCACAAACAACCAAACTGCAGAAAAAGAAAAGGAATTTACGGCGGGCGGATAGACTTAAGAAACCTTTTGCTAGGGAGTTGAATGGCCTTCTTGCCTCATACAATACAATGCAATAAACAAAGGTTCAAAAATGTGTTGGTCACACTCAAAATGTTTTAATATTTTTCATAACCAAATTAGACAAAGGGTTTGAAACCTTCAAGCTATTTGATCTAAGTGCCAGTTTCACGTGTCTACCCAAGGTCCTAGAAGATAAGGCAATAAACTTAAGCCTTGGATCCTATCGCTCTTGTTTATGAACCTTGTTACTAACTAGGTGCTAATGGAGCTCGAATGTGATGCCATTGATACCAACGACCTAATAAGTGAGGCCTAGACAAAAAAGTCATAGAAGTACCTATTAGATTAGATTTATGCATTCGTAATATTTACCTTCAATACTCACAACATTTTATACAAACAAAATAGAAAATCATTTACAAAATGTAAAAAACACATATTAAATTGTTACAGCTTCGGGTCTACAAGTAGCTGGATATCAAAATAATCTGAAATTACAAATCATGACATCGTCTATATACAACCGGCGCGCCGTGCAAAATGGACGCGTCCGTAACAGGAATACATTTGCATGTTTAACAACAATGTACCCGTCGGGGACTAAGCATAACGCTTACCTTTCCTTGAAAACCACCATTGTTATATAGCGACCGTAATCCTGCAATACCTTGCGCCTGTAAAAAGAACGCGCCCTACGATACACTGCACAGCGTCCAACCCAAAAATCGTATGAAAATACATTTATTTGCGGCCCTAAAATGAGAAATGTGAGATCAAAAATACCCACTGGGGATGCTAAGACAAAATACGTTTACGAATTTGTATCGTCTACCAACTTCGCTGTGTTGTGAACTTGTGAAGCGAAGTAATCTTCGTGAAAGCACGGCCTAATGAACCTTGGCGCTTGAAGGTCAAGAGATCACGCCATGTCAGGCGTGCTCGAAACATTCCACTCAGTAAATAAATAAATAATGCTGGACAATCCACACAGCACCATCTAGCCCCAAAGTAAGCTACTCAAAGCTTGTGTTATGAGTACTAGATAACTGATATATTTAATACATTATATAATTACCTTCACAAAACTTACATACAACGGAACAAATTTCTGCAGATCGTACACAAATTTATTCCGAGGCGGGAATTGAACCCGCAACCTCTTGCGTCGCAGCGAGTCAATTCATTTCTGGCACATTTCTGGTTCCTCTTTCGCATTTACCTACACTCCATTATGCGTGAAGGATGACCTGGTCGAATTTGCAGCAAGCTGAATGCGTCCTAGAAGCACGGAGAGCCTCTTGGGGGCCGAAGTGACTGCAATATGTGTCTGTTAAACCGGAGTCTTGAAACAATACTCTTAAAGTAATCACCTAATTTGCAAAAATGATCTTAAGAATCAGGCATTCCACTTTACTGAAATAAGTATAATAACATCATCATTAGCCTTTTTACATATAAAATATGATTTAAACAGCGTCTGTTATCGAGGTGCGGGCACTTACAGAAATGGCTGGTAGGCCGATATGGGAGCGACAGCTACGACCGCATATTATTTAGCTGACAAATCGTGTATGTGACCTAAGTACCTACCTATATACCTTATCAATTATCAAAATCACAAGGATCACTATGAAACGTCTCAAAACTAGATGACTCTAGGTGCCAGTTCCATGCGCAAGGCAAGGCAAGGCACTATTATTGGAACCCAGTGTCCATCTTTAAATTAACACATCGTAGAACATCGGTTAATTGCATTAACAATTTTGCAATTACTCGATTATTCAGAACCACTTTATGCCATAACTGGATCAAATTAAAAAAAAACATAACAATTCCGTCAGAAACTGCGGCAAGCCCAGATAGATAAGGCGAAGTTCAACGACCCTTAGACCTCTCTAAAGGAGCCGACGACATAACATTTATCCACGACGTGCAAATTACATGTTTCGTACAACAGGAACATTGCTAAATAGCTCTTAATGCAACGGGGTAAGAGTGTTAGAGCTGTATTGAATGTTGCACAGTGTAACGCATCTCTGGAGAACAGGGGGGCATAAATTGAACAAACAATGTATTGCAAAATGGCTTTGGAATAGGCCAAAGTGGACAATACAAAGAGATTCTCAAACTTTTTAAGGCAAAGAGAGACAGAAAAAAAAATCTTTCACACAATTCATTCATATTTTTTAACTCCTTTTCATCGCACAACATTCTTTCAGCCACATGCGTTACTTTCAAACTTCATGTTAGAAGTGAGTTTTACACTAAGGTACCTAACACGGTTGGTAATGTAATACCTGCTAATAGTGCGGGTCAACCAAAAAGAACGCTGGAAAACAGTGGAGGGGATGCGTTTGGTTTGTATATACAAAATACTCGCGCTATCACACCCCCTTCCCCTCTTTCCGGCGTTCTTATTGCGCGACGCGCACTATACTAAACAAACGAAGTTAGTAAAATAACAAAACAGCATGCTCAGCATGAACTTTGACGACCTCAGTGACGCAGCGGGCGAGAGTTCGCCTGCGACGCAAGAGGTTCCGGGTTCGATTCCTGCATCGGAACAAATTCGTGTACGATCTGCAGAAATTTGTTCCGTTGGTCTGGGTGTTTTCTATGTATATAATAAAAAATATCTATCTATGTAATAAATATGTATCTAGCTGTGTGGATTATCCAGCATTATTTATTTATTTAATTTGACCTCTAAAATGCACTGTTCTCATAATCATGCGTGTGTAATGCACTGGTATTACGTGCGATCCAAAGTTTAAAATCTAACAAGCCCCAACAGGAAGAAGGAAATTGTTTTCAAGTTACCAGTCTGGATGTAGGTTTTGTCTCAGACAATAGTTCGTTGGGGATTAAAATTTAATTACACGCCTTTGGAACGCAAGTTCAGCGAGCGATGGCGGACACAGAACCGTGTTTGTCTTGTTTGCAGTTTCGATACGGAGCTGTGCTAGGGTCTATGCAGACAGTCTGTGCATTTTGCAGAGTCGTTTTTTAGTACATTGTAACGAGGATCATACAAAAGAGCGGTAGGAACCAAGCCGAGCTTGTTGCCGGTTCTTCCAGGCTTTGTTCGCGTAGAACTGGCACCTAGAGTCACTTAGTTTTAAGACGTTTCAAAGTGATCCTTGTGATTTTATTGAATAAATATATTTTGACTTTGAAGAGAGCTTGCAGTTGAAATGCAGCCATTCGAGCTGCTAGCTTGCTGCAATTGAAAGTTTTGGCTATAATAAACTGTTCAAATTCATCTCATTCTAAATTATCCTTGTGAATGTAGAATAAGCGAATCTAAGACAAGATCAAAACTAGAACTATAAACACAAAAAACAAAACAAGAAACTTATGGCTGGGCTTCCTAGTTTTCCTGCACTTGAACACACTGACTCCACAGTTTGATTCACAGTTTCATCAGCATTTTCAATGAAGTTGTGTGTAACACAATATCTAATATAAACAGCGTATCTGCACAGACCCTTATGTTCCGTACATACTGACACAAGATCTTCAACTTTCTAGTAAGAGTAAGTGCTCACGTTTTGAAGTTTTACATAACTATTGAAAGCCTTCGAGGTCCTGTGCAGAGGTATTCAGCGAAATTATGTTAAAATTATTTGGATCTAGCAAGCTCAAAATAATTTCAACATAATTTCTAACTAGCAAGTTTGGAAACTGAAACACAACTTTAGACCCCAGGCACAGGAGTCTCCATAGACCCCTTATTTATTTATTTATTTATTATCATTTTATTTCAGATTTACCGACAATCCATACTAAATTTAAATTATAATTACAATTAACACATAATATTTACATAATTAAAATCAAAATAAAATTAAATTAAAATTACAATCAAATAAATAAAATAAAATGTCAGAATAGTACCTACCTAATTATGTCTAACCCCATCGTGATTCTCATCCACCTATCTTGAATGGGACAATCCAGTCGGGAAACAATCATCTGTAGAATGCTGTTGCCGCTGTCTCGAGTGCGCTGACGCAGGGAGGCTACCTTCTTTCGCAGGCACGCGTGGTACCCATCAACTCCTGCCTCCGCAAACATCCCCGAGGCACTACAAAAGCGAGGCAACCGCAACAGCATCCTAAATATGTTGTTATATTGTATTCGCAGAGTACTGGCAGCCCTGCGGGTATGATTTACCCATAGGCTGCTCGAGTAAAAAGACTGGCAGTATGCCTTGAAGAGGGTGATTTTTACTTCTCTCGAGCAGCGGGAAAATCTTCTTGCTACCATATTTCCCCGGACTGCCAGTGCTCTGCGCTCCCTCTCTATATCCTGGTTGTCTTTACAATCGTCTGTTACAACGTGCCCCAGGTACTTAAAACTATTAACAATCTGTAGAGCCGCACCGTTCAGCATAATAGGCGGAACATGCACTGGTTTAGTTGTTCCACTCTTGAAAATGAGAACTTCACTCTTTTTCGAGTTGTAACTCAGTCCATGTTCCGCCGCGTAGGCCTGACAAATACATACTAGTTTGCGCAGAGCCCCCACTGATGGCCCCAGCAGCACCATATCACCAAGATCCAATATTATTTGAGGAAGTCTAAGGGGACAGTCAAAGGTACGTCCAAATATGTAAGGTAATTAAAAGAGAAGAGATCTAATCAGAAAAATCAGAAAAAATCTAAGCAAGTGTTTTTTATTCATAAAATTTGGTAAAATTAAGTCATGCAAGAAGACTAGAAAGAAAATCTTGTAAGGCATGATGGCTCGCGAACGGATGCATAAATTAATCGCTTTCAACATTCACAAAGTATTTCAAAGCAATCATGAAATCCTTACTTAGCTCAAACCTTCTCAAACAGAGCTTTGAACAAGCTCGTAACGAGAATCCGCAATGAAATGTTTGCCAAATGAAGTAACATACTTTGCAGAGTAAGCACTATACGTAAGGGGAGGAGAGGTCTGACGTAGCCGGCTGACGTTTGTCCAGCTCTCGAAATGTGCCTATTGCCCGAACACTGTTTGTCGACAGCGTTCCTTGAGTAGGTATTCAGGGTAAATTCGACCTAATTATTGATCCAATTATTTTTAGGGACCTCAGTTTTAGTAGTAATCGAGACTAAGTTACCAAATATCATGCAGATATGTTAAAAATTGCCCTTAGTACAAGATTGGCATACATCATCATTACCGAATATTAAGAAATGCAAAAGTTATGCATCGACAGATTTCTTGACCTGTAGGCTTCTTCTTGATTTCTTGAGTTCCGAGCGAGCGTAGCCGAAAATGTAAATAAATAATTAAATATTGAAGGTCATCCCACACTCTATTTATTTATTACCTACACTTGAAAAAAATTGCCCCACGCCTGATTACATTTCCTTAGCAATGTCCATTGCGGAGTTTGCGGAATTCACTCGCTTGAACCTATATTAGTCTCTATCCCTCTAGCTAGATAATGAATAATGAGAACTTTTGGGATTTTGGGCCATCATCCGTAGCAATGTGTCGTTACTTTTACCAAATAATTTGTCTTATATTAATTTAACACTATTTTAGAGGCCTGATGTAGTTTAGACAGATGTAGAATAGTTGTAAGATGGATTAACAAAATAAATGGTAATTTATTTTATCTAAAGGCGTTTTCCCGAACCTTTAGTTAAAACGTCATTGTGAAGATCGCGAAAAGTCTTTTGATGGCAACAGCTCAAAATCGTTACTTATTCCTGGATACGAGTATTATGAGGAAAGCCTGCTGACAAGATGATGTCGATAATGCCTTTTTATGTTCACATTCAACAATAATCGGCTGTCAAGTCACTTGCTATTTCAGCTTTTACTTCAAATTAGATAGAGATAGCAAGTGACTTGACCGCCGATTAGTGTTGATCGCGCTTTTAGAAATCGGGGGTAACTGTATGAAATATTATATTCGTTGAAAAATATATCTTAAAACATTTTTTTGTTCCGGAAAAATAGATCTTTTCAAGTTCTTGATACAAAATGTCGAGATTCGAGTAAAATTAAAAATGAAAGTTTGAGAGCCTCTCACAATGACCCTCTCAATATTTCACGGTACATCGCACCCCCTCGATACAGATACAGGGATGCCACGCGCTCCCCAAGCGGCGGCGATACAGTCGGCACGAGAACTTGCAAACTTGCAACTTATTACGAGTACTTCATGAAGTTACTCGGTTTTGATTGTTCTGCATATTTTTGGTCATTATTTGAACATAGATATTAACCCATTTTTGCCATAAGTGATGATGGCATTGCTATGCTCTGATTTTATAGGTCCCGGCAATTACAGGCACATGAAACAACTCTACCTATAAATAAATAATGCTGGACAACCCACACAGCATCATCTAGCCCCAAAGTAAGCCACTCAAAGCTTGTGTTATGGGTACTAGATGACTGATATATTTAATACATTATATACTTACATATAATAATATAGATATTTTTTATTATACATAAACACCCAGACCAACGGAACAAATTTCTGCAGATCGTACACAAATTTGTTCCGAGGCGGGAATCGAACCCGCAACCTCTTGCGTCGCTGGCGTACATGACACGTAGGGCACGCTCTTGATGGACGAGCTCTGCACGTTAGAATAATGTTATAGGAGGGTAAGATATCAGTTATAAATATAACTAAAAAAAAGCCAAAGCCCTTTTGAATTTGGCTATGTTTAATTTAAGGAATAATACTTATGGAAGGAAAAATTATTTTACAGTGCCAGTCAAACGGTGAATTAAAACATCGTTAGGAATTCTTGATGTCGTATAATAACCCTACAAGTTCTTACATCTGTCGAGTGCTCGAAATGAACTCGTGTATCGTGTAAATGCGTTTTATGCCGTCTTTGTTGCAGACATGAGTACTAAGTCAGATAATAATAACGGCTTGGCTTTTCTCAATCATGTCCTCTACCTTTTCTAGGAGAGCATCTGGCTGGACATTCTTCGCTTTGTGCCTTTCACCTTTTTATTTTTATGAAGATAGAAAATTGTTTTATCGCTGCGGTCTAAAAGTTACTTACGATGAAATTTCTTGTAGTTCTTTTAAGTTTATTAGAGCGGAGAGGTATCATCATTATTATCATCAGACCAAAGACGTCTGCTCTTGCTTGACTGCCCCCGTGTAATGATACGGGAAATGTCACACACACAACACACAATAGGTAAATGTGGATATATCTAGGAAGAACCATACTGATCTCGTCTCCCCCTCGATCTATCTGTCTTCCCAAATCATCACAATGTCGTCCATCGCTGCATCGTGTCGATCATTCGGGAGAGTATACCAAGCTTCGAAACTGAAACTGAAACAGCTTCACGTCTTTGATCCCCAGGTACGGTAGATGTCCCTTCAGATCTCCTAGTACCAAGTAGGTACTAATTCAAGATTCTTTGAGGATGTCTAAGGGGGGTAGTCAGAGGTACGTCCAAACATTACATTTGGCACATACCCAAAATATGCAGTAGTTAGTATTCCATACGTGACAGGTTGCAAGCCCATCGCCGCTGTTAGAATACTAACTGGTTTCCTCACGATGTTTTCCTTCACCGTTTAAGAGCACTGGCATTGCGCACATAAATTTTTCGATAGAAAAATCCATTGGTGCACGACCGGATTCGAACCTGCGACCATACGATCGGAAGGCGGGGTCACTCCCACTAGACCACCGGTGCTCACGCTTCTTCTTCCACTTATACAATCGTATACCTACATAGTAAAAAAATTGTGACGTCTAAGTGCTGTTTAGCTCCCCGATCAAAACATGATTTCTTTATTATTTAAATGCTTTTCTGAGAGGAAAATAGTACATTGTTCACCGAGAGGAGAAAGTGACCGATTACCGTCGAGGGTGTCGTTTGAAGCCCGAGCCCTAGGCGAGGGCTTTAAAACACCCGAGATCGGGAATCGCACTTTCTCTCGAGTGATACATAGTGCTTTATACTACACCTACGAGGAAAATAAAAAACTAAAACTCAAACAACACACAAATTGAAAATGGCGCCAATGGCGTCTGGAATTTTCACATGTTCTTTTTTCAAATTGTTTATCCTGCCGCCGCAGGGTCGCACTGCCAGTCCGACACCATCCAACACACAGCTAGTGGCCAGTGTCATTTTGCGAACTTGGAGATGAAAACTCACAGTAAAAACTTTTTGGCTTTTGATATTTAGGTTACCGGCGCCCAAAAGTCTTACCCAAAATTAAAAAAGAAAAACCACGTAAGAAATGGATTTTCATACACTTTTCTCTCCCGCTCAGATGCGTTTTCTCCCCGCATATTTGTTCGATATGCAATGACGTACTTTCTACCGTAAATTTGATAAAGTATCAAGGTACTTTCCAAGCAGGTGTAGTATTAAAATGTACCTGCCTCAGGTACCTGCTAACACCAGTTTCCACAGATAATTTCTGTTTTGTGATTGTACTTTGCTTTTGCTATGATACTATCGTTAAAATTGCGCGATTGCCATTATCTTTGTAACCACGGAATAGAGAAAACCCTACTTCTGTGCTTGTAACATATTAATATATAACTATGTACTATCTAGGTACATTATCTATCTATGTTGTTGGTAAAAAGCAAAACTAGCTTATTTATATAAATATAATACATATTTAGCGATAATTTTATGGGCAATAAAACAGACTTTCTCTTGTCGTTACGTTTTTGAAAAACCTCTTACAAAAATAACGCAATAAAAATTAAAATGGCCCATTAACTGTTATCTATGGGTAGAATGTAAAACACATAAAAGAGGTCGTTTAATATTTTTTTATGGAATACATTTCTTCAAACAATTTTGATTTAGCTTTACTAGGTGTTGTAAAAAGATTCGAGCCAAGTTTCATTCCAATTTCAAATATCGTCAAAAATGCTACAATATTACAAAATGACATTCAGCGTCAGCGCTTTTACGCTAAATTACTAAAAAATGTTACAATATTACAAAATGAAATTCAGCGCTTTTACGCCAAATTACTTACAGCTCTGATAGTGTTATCTCTGTTTCTGCGGTGTATGTTTTTATTGGTGGACATTACACACATCACTATTTGTAGCCACCACAGAAATCTATTCCGTGGTAGCCACAACCGAAGCAGAGTCCCATGAGAAACACAGCAACGCTGCTTGGCGGCAGGAAAAGGTGTGGTGGTAGTACTTCCCCGGACGAGCCCTTGAGAAAGAGCTTTACTAAGTACTCTTAATAGTAGTGTGTATTTACAAAAATCAACGAGTCACAGATAAGGTTCAAATGAGTATGTTTTGTTTCAGGTCGTGCTTCTGACAAGCCTATCACTGCAGTGGTCATCATTTGGTAAGCTATTCTCACTTTTATTTTAGGGTCCATTGGTGTTTGTCCATACATTACAGACAGTACTCTCAAACGATGGAGAAAAACATCGTGAAAAAACTAGTAAATATTAATGGAGTGGCGATGGGCGAGACTATTCGGTCACCCAATAAATAGATATTAGATCTCCGCCGCACAATGGTTCGCAGTAGGTAGCTATTTATTTGTTTTTGGATAACCATCGGCCACCATCGGGACATAACAATAGATACTTACAATATGTCCTAGCTAGCACTGAGGCCATTTATTGAACTTCTTTTAATTCAAAACCTCATGTTTAGTAATCCGTGATCACGGCCACCGTACTCCGTATGTGATGAGGCAATATCAGGTGCTTAGCCACAGATTACGGGCGCTGGGCTTTATGATTATGCAAGCCGGCTTTATTACGTTTTTGCGGATACGTTGTACACTCGGCTGCACCTAGATGTGTACAAGGCTCTGGCAGAAAACCAGTGCTGCGCTGTTACCTGTAAAATGGGCATCGGTGCAGCAAATACTGAGTCAAGGATCCATTAACCCTGAATTGCACCGCACAGGTCTCTGTTTTTTCCATTAGTTTTAATCATTATTATTTTTTGCTATACATAATTTGGCTTTTTTGGGTTGATAAATAATCTTTCTTTCTATGCAATCCGTAGGTATCAGTGTCAGTAAGTACAATAAAAAAAATAACATGGAAATAATAACAACAATAGATGCGTAAGCATCCTTACTAGTTTGTGAACAATATACTATAGTATATTATGCTATGAATCACGAGCAAGTAAAGGAATCTAACGACTGAAATTTGTATGTCGAATTGTCGAAGAATATGGACTTGGCAAAGTGAAAATTAAATGTACCTACTTCTTTGTCAATGACATTGACAAAGAAGTAGGTACATTTATGCCGTATCTATCATAAAAAACAATTCAGTGAGATAAAGGACATAGCATACGAACTACATAGGCTTTGGTCGCGTGGAAAGAAAGAAAACCCATTTAATCATGGAACATAGATTCACCTAGCTCTAAGACGTTTCACTTCCTTTTGACCTGACGTTGAATGTTGCACATTTGTTGGTACCGCTGACTGTACCACCTACGTGGCATGTCATGTAAGGACGTGAAGACTTTGATGAGCTGTTTCAGTCGCGTGTTATCACGCTTTTAAAGAGACATAAGTCTTGCATCTGATTATTAAGGAATTCCATCTTGACGGAAACATTTTTGAGGAACGAAAGAGCATGGAAACTTTTTGACAGCCTTCACAGCTTAGCTGGTAGTAAGTACTTCTGTACCGTAGGCGGCGGTTTCTTCTCTGCTGGGTGTAGTTACTTATGTAATAATGTTTTTACGAAAGCACACACACACAGCTATCTGGTTCCCAGATAGGCTTTGCTTACGCTTCGGCCGTCTACGAAAGTGGAGCTTCGTAACCAGTTACGAACTAAACATAATTCGTTAATTCGTCGTTGTACGATACCAGTTACGAAAAATCACGTATTTTTCCTTACAGGAAACTAGGTTTCGTACAAAGAAAATTGTAGTGAAAGTTGAAGTTGAAGTAAAGTTGAAGTTGAAGTGAAAGTCCACAAAGTCCATAATTAATGTGACTGAGTTCCGTACACTCCTTCTCAATATTAGGTTGTAGAACACAGAAGCGTCATTTACCTCCCGTAGAGACAGGTGAAATTGAAACATCTAGATCACTTTGTATGAAATAGGTACCTGTATTACATCACTACATAAAGTCCCTTCCCGCGCTGTCTGTCTTTCCGTTCCTATGTATGCTTACGTCTTTAAAACTACGCAACGAATTTTGATGGAGTGATTCAAGAGAAAGTTGTGGGTCGCCAGTTTGATTATAAATCGTTAAGTTTAATATGATTTTCGAAAAAGTAATTCCAAATTATTTTTAACGCTTTGTTCTGCTCTATAATTTTGACTGGAACAAGCAAATGGCTTACCTTATGTTAAGTGGTGACCATCACCTACAAAAAAGGCTTGGATCGTAAGCTAGCTTGATAGGAACGTGCCTTACGATTCACTGCCCTGCGTCCATCAACTTGAGTCACACAGATGTCAAGCCTCGTGTGCATGTTAATTCTCCGGTAACCACACTCTTCAAACCGAAACACAGCAACGCTGCTTGGCATCAGAAAAATGGTGATGGTACTTCCCCAGACGAGATATTGTATAAAAGAATACATACATAACCAGCTGTTTAAGTAAAGCTAGTACCTGGATAAACAGGTAAATTACCGCACAGCAGGTACAGCGGCTGCTGATATTAGACGTTTTTACGACGCCGTGTGGCCTCGCCTTTACACGTCTTAGATTAAAAGCCGCAGATTTAGTTGTCTGACTTTCTACTTAGTGTATTTTGTAACTCATTTTCTTTGGCCATATTCATAAGGCCATAGGTGTCACTTAATTTTGCTCAATATTATTGGACGGTCCAACTAGGCAAGTACTTCTTCATGACGCTATCCCAGATGGTGATATCTTCGCCCTCAGGGTTCCTCTTCAGCTGCAGCTGGTTTCCAATCTCCAGGTAGGTCTGATTGTCTACTGAGAAGGGAGTCCATTGCACATCCAGGCTTTTGTCGGGAGTGGGGTTTCTGGAAGAAAAAATGTGGTTATTCTACTAATACCTTCAAAAGCGAACGTTAAAATTTAATAATCAAAACGACGAGTGCCTCGTCCAGAACGACTATCCTGCTATTATTAAATGCGAAAGTTTGTAAAAGTATGGATGGATGGATGTTTGTTACTCTTTCACGCTAAATGGATCTGGATGAAACTTGGCAGAGCGGGAGATTATAGTCTGGAATAGCACATAGGCTACTTTTTATCCCGTGTGAATACCGGGATTTAAATCTGCGCGGGTGAAACCGCGGGGCGCAACTGTTGTTTATAATTCTAGCCCTTGTTGTTATGCAGATCTCGTGATGAGTTAGTGGATTTCTCCTTAAATACCTATACTGTGTACAAATATATATCATGCTCTAGATAAATAATAAATAAATAAAATAAATAATGCTGGACAATCCACACAGCATCATCTAGCGCCAAAGTAAGCTACTCAAAGCTTGTGCTATAGGTACTAGATGACTGATATACTTAATACATTATATACTTACATAGATAGATATTTTTTATGATACATAAACACCCAAACCAACGGAACAAATTTCTGCAGATCGTACACAAATTTGTTCCGAGGCGGGAATCGAACCCGCAACCTCTTGCGTCGCAGGCGGACTCTCGCCCGCTGCGCCACTGAGGTCGACATATACATTAAATGTATATAATTATGTAAATAATATAATACAATACGCCTAGCCAGACTCAGTATAAACTACCTTACTCGAAAAAAAAATAGATCAACAGGGTTGAAGAAAAAAATGGGCCCCAGTCGTCAATATTTAACGAAAATAATTATGTTTGACTTACCCGAACTTCGCGAAGTTTGTCCAAAGCGTTGTCATCTGATCAATCGATTTCTCGGCCACAGATCCCTTTTCAACTTTCAATTGGGCCATTTTAACCGGGAAGAGGTACAGCAAATCATCAGCGTGGCAGACCACCTGCTTTCCCGCCAATAAGCTATCTATGTTGAAACTCTTGGCGATGATATTCCTCTCAGACTGACAAGTGAACTTGTAAAAGTAAACCTTGCTCTTCTTCGAAACAAACTTGCCAAAAAGCACGATGCCGTGCACGAACATGTCCAAGTTAAAATATTGGAGCAGCTGGTCGAAATCTTCAGCCGTTGCAACGTTCTTTTCAATGTAATATCTCTGTAACACTCTCCCAGCCGCTAACTGGTCTTTGATATTGCAATTCCTCCGAATAGGCATCGGAGCAAAAAACTCTTTGAAACCATTCGCTTCATCCAAAATATGGTCAATAGACAGACCAGAAACAAAAGCCATGAGCCCCTCGTCTTTCACGTAACCTGTCATCACATCCACGCCTTCATGGATACCTTTTCTTAAAATATCACATTCATCTCCAGAGAAAAATATCTCACTGTTACCGAATTTCTTCTCGCTCACAACACCGAATGCGAGTTCGTCAGGACGGCTAGACTTGGTCACGGGAAGTTTAAGGCTTACAAGTTTCTCCTTGGGAACATTTTTGAAGAATTGGTACAGCTCTTTGTCATCTTCTGAGTTGAAGCCGAGTTGTTTAGCTAGCTTCAACGCTCTTTCTCGTGCCTCGAAGGATTGGGCCCAGCCATTAGTGAGAGATCCACTCATAGCTATGGCCTTCTTAAAGAGGCCCTTGCTCATCGGTGATACGAGTTGGTAGCTGACACTGGCCCCACCCGCGCTTTCTCCGAAAATAGTAACATTCTCTGGGTCACCTCCAAAGTTCTTGATGTTTTTGTTCACCCACCTCAGCGCGGCGACTTGGTCTTTCATGCCGGCATTACCGGGAATATCTTCTGTGCCCAAGCTGAGGTAACCGAGTGCCCCGACCCTGTAGTTAATGGTAACGAGAATCACTTCTTTTTTAATAAGAAATTCAGGGCCGTAGAAAGTATCGTCTCCACTACCAAAGATGAAAGCTCCACCGTGTATGAAGAACATGACGGGTAGTAACTTTGGTGGTTTGATTTCCGGGGTGTAGATATTGAGATAGAGGCAATCTTCTTCTCCGAAAGGTGCTTCAGGGGACAGCATCAGATCGTGTTGGTAGCAGCTTGGGCCGAAGGCCTTGGCACTTCGGACTCCGCTCCATGATGCTGCAGGTTGTGGTGCCTGGAATCGTAAAAAAAACAGATATTAGTTACTAAAAGTTTATAATTAGTACCTATCTAAAATTATTTCGAAATTGGATAAGCAAACTACGCCATGAATATTATCTGATAGTTAGAGTAGAATTAAATAGATTGGAAGATTTTTTGTTCGACACATAAATCCGGATACAGCATGATATAACAAGAAGACAAAACTGTGCAACATATATAATGTCGGTGACCTTGGCTCATCTATTATGGTTCGTTCGAAGTTTACCTCGTCAATAAGTGTAATTGCGTCATTATACATAATAGTTAAAGTGGAATAATATTCACCTTAAACCTTAGTTCTCCGACAGGGGGCGCGGCATATGGTACGCCCTTGAAGCTACAGAACTTCACATGTTCATTTTGCTCCAACTCTCCTTCCAGAACCCCTTCGCTGACGGTGACTTGCACCATTATTAACAGACTCAATTTCCAGCAGACACACACTCCGTATACAACGTTACCTGAATTATATATAATTTATATAACAAATATTAATGTATCATCAATACAATCATGATTGTAATAGATAAGATAAGATAAGTAGGTATTGGCAAGCAGCGTTGCTGTATCTTGGTTTGAAGGGTTCGGAGCCTATTGAAAAAACAGACACATGAGTGAGACATCTGTGTATGCCTCAAGTTGATGCACGCAAGGCAGTGTATGGTAGGTAAGTCACGTTCGTATCGAGCGTGACTTACGATGGAATGCGTTGTTATAGGTGATTGCCACTTAACATCAGGTGGACCGTTTGCTGTTCCACCAGCGAGTTATATCAACCAAAACCAAAAAAATCACTACAGCCGTATTCGTAAAGTATCTATTTTGTAAGAAGATTTGGGTTTCTGGTTTACAACGCTTCACTTAGTGTAGAGTTGTTCTTTGTAAAACGAAACAAATACCTATATGAAGAATAATCTACGTATTTGTAGCCTCAGAATTTTATTATTCTCTGACTAGTTGCGCCCCGCGTTTTCACCCGCGCAGATTTAAATCCCGGTACTTCCGCGGGATAAAAAGTAGCCTATGTACTATTTCAGATTGTAATCTATCTCTCTGCCAAGTTTCATCCAGATCCATTCAGCCGTTCCGGCGTGAAAGAGTAACAAACATCCATCCATCCATCCATACTTACAAACTTTCGCGTTTACAATAGTGGTGGAATTGTATGCCTTTTTGAGTTTCATTCATGTCACTACTAATGAAACTCGATGTACCTAATCACTATTAGGTACACCTACCTACCTATTATATAATCAGTGCAAGCACATAAAAACAAATTAGACCCTGTTGATTTCATTCATTCAACAGCCACAGAATGTAGCGACAGTTTCCCCAAGACAAAAAATAAACATTTTATTTTACAGTATTTTGGCACGTTAGTAGAAGGAAGGTCGCGGGCTCAAATCCCGGTTGGAGAATAACGTTTGGGACATATAAAATCATCACGTAAGTAGAGTCAGCATTCAGAATTTCTAAATTTGCAGCGGCGCTTAAAAAGTATGTCCTTTTTTCCCTATTAGTCCTATAGGAACCCCACCCCGAACCTACTACTATGCTAATACAACTACACTTCGAATGAAAAATTTGGCATCAAATTCCACATTCCTTAAGGCGTTGACAACACCTAATTTTCCTCTCGCTCGCACGTTTCGTCATTTTAAAACAAATAAAATCACAAATCCCAATTTTGAAAAATCGCAAACAACTATTTTGTGTGCAATCAAATTGCACACAGTTTGGTATAAGTTTCATTTTTATCGATGCAAGTTTTCATACTCAAAAGTTTGCTTATGTACTAAAACTAGAAAAGTAAACTTTTAAGTAGGAAGACACGTATCAATCAAAATGTTTTTTTTACTAAGCTGTTCGCAATGTGATTGCACATAAAATGGTTGTTTGCAATTTTTCGAAAATGGGTTTAGTGATTTTATATCTTTTGACAAGTCAAAACGTGCGAGCGAGAGTCACATTAGCTCTTGTCTTCACCTTAACCGGAATATCATTAGGTTATTAACATAATTTATAATATTTTGTCTGTTAAATCTCGCTTCATATTGGTGGACATCACTCACAATCTAGTCCAAAGCTAAGCGAAACCTGTTACTACGGCCATGGCCTAGCCATGCCAACCAATTGTGAAATAATATTTTTTGTAGCGATATGATGTGATTTTTACTACAATGCAAATAAAAATACCCAACAAACAAAATCCGACTTACCGAGTTTTTCCCTTTTTTAATTCAGAAGTTACTTTATTTACACACGTTAGAACTTTATAAGTAATACGTAAACGTAGGTAGTAAGAATTTTTATTTGCTGGTATGTATTTCTTATCTGTCTATATTTGTTATTAGTATGACACTAAACAAGATTCCTAACCAGGGAAATCAGATAAACTTGTAGGCCATGTGTACATTCACACGCACACTCGAAAACTGATAATAATATTTGAATCGTTATATAAAAAGAAGGTGAATCACGAGGAAAAGAGATACAATTGTACAAATACAATTAGAGTAAGGAAGACAACGTCGCGTCGCATGTTTTATCTCTTTCAGCGTAAGCGGTAACTATTGTAGTAGGTAATTATGTGGGAGATTTTTCTTTGTGTTTGAATTTTATTCGTATGTAGATAAGTTATATTTTTATTCGTAGCCAAGAACATTATTAAAACAATAAGAGAACCTACCTACTCTACATTTTTCTAGATTTTTTTATCAGAAAAAAACATACATACTTAGTAACACGCCACACCATCTTTTTGCACGCCCAGGATGACTGGTAGAAAATGCTATTAGCATTAAGTCCTCCTAGCACTATATTGTTTTGTGTGAAAGTTTTAAATAAATAAATACATTACAATGATACCAGTGGCACCCATGCATGCACCCTAGGCATTATGTAAGGTCTTAAAACGATAAATAAATTTTACTTAATATGTCTAACTTGTAGACGATAGTTCGCTAGTCCAATAGGATTCCCTATAATGCCGGCGCCACACATTGGATTCAACTTTGCGTCCAAGCTTGGCTATAATTTGGTTGAACCGAACTTTAGGTCCAATAACTGTCCAAGATCGATCACACATTGAAGTGTTGGATCCAACAGTATAACTTGGAGTCAACATAGCCCATGTGAGGCACCCGCATAGGACATACCACATGGTGCAAAAAATTACCACAAAACTAGCCAGTGGAAATCAAGGGCAATCAAATCTTTTGGGGAAAAATCGAGGCAATACATGAGCCAAAAGTTATTTTAGGCGCTGCCACCATACCTTCCAGAGATCAGTAAAAGCAGGTAAAGATAAAAAAAACATAGGTATAGTAATAAAAAATATTTATTAACAAAAACGATAATGTTGCTTTTGTCCAAGCCTTTGCCAAGAAGTTTGGCGGATACTATACTGGACTTTAGAGTGCTTTGCAGTCCACGCCAGTGTTAGGTACACTGGCGTGGACTGCATTTGTTACTTACGTTTAATATTTATCAGACACAATGGGCCGTCCCGTCAACTCTGTACCGTTTTAAAACTTCACTCCAGCGAAATCGAAGATGCTCTTCCAGAAGTCGTAGAAGTTAGCATCAGCGTTCACTCCGACGGTGAGCTGGTCTCCGATATCCACAAACTGCCTGTTGGAAGCCTCGTACTCCGGCCAGGTCACACCCAGGGAGTTGTCAGGGGTCGGGTTACTGGAAATAAATAAATAGTGTTATACAGAAATAACCATTCAATGTTAAAACTGGCACCCACTGTTGGCCACGATGAAAAAATGCTGTTTTAAACTATAAAGATTATTTAAATGGAATATTCATACTGCTCTTTACAAAATAATACAAGTAAAAGTAGAATTAAATAAATAAATAAATTCTAAAACATCTAGAACTCAAAATTATTATTATGATGTGGCATCGTTTTGTCATAAAGTAGGAAGATTTTTTTAAAGCCATAAACTATACTACCAAACTTACGCACTCACCCATATTTAGCAAAGTTGGTGAAGACTGTATTGGCCAACTGAATAAGTTTAAATTCCCTGCTCTTCTTGTCGAGCTTCAAATTCAGACCCTTCGGATCAAATATGTACATCAAATCATCCAAATGAGCAGCTCCATATATGCCATACTCTGCACCCTGGTTACCAAACACATTCCTTTCAGATAAACATGAGAACGTGTAAAAGTATCGCGTGTTATCACCAGTTTTGGGTAGTTTCCGAATGAATCTGTGAATGTTGTAAAAGAAACAAGAATCACTGGAGAACGTGACGAACTCCTTGAGACTGTCATTGTTTAAAGGTTTGTTATTGAAGTAGTGCTGGTGAATTTTTTGAGAAGCATCTAGAATAGTGTCCGGTGTACATTGCATCAGCAGTTCTCTTGGGACAAGCATTTCACGGAGCCGGTTGTACTTTGGAATGTAATCATTCACTATCAATGGTAGTCCGACTAAAGTTTCTTTGTCAGTGTGTCCTATTAACAGGTCAACGCTATTTATTCTGCCATTAGCTAAAGCTATAAAAGGTGGTTCTGTCAAGAAGTGCTCTTGTCCGAAATCTTTTTCTATAACCGGTGTAAAGTTAAATATCTTCAGAATGTTGTCGGTTATGCTCTCCGCTGATGTGAGAGTTGGATTCTCGATAATCAATTTTAATGTTGGGACATTCTGAAGGAACTCCAGCAGCTCTTTGGGATCTTGAGTATGTATTCCAAGAAGTCTTCCTAGTTGGAAAGCTCGCTCTCTTGGTCTGAAAGCTAAAGACCAGTCACAAGATGGAACTCCGCTCATTGATATGGCTCTCTGAAATAGTCCTTTAGATAGTGGAGATATAAGATGTAAGACAGTGGAGGCACCGCCAGCACTTTCTCCAAAAACTGTGATATTAGGCATCGCCTCCAAAGTTTGAAATGTTTTCTTTGATCCATTTTAAAGCCGCAACTTGGTCCTTCATCCCAGCGTTTCCAGGCACATCTTCCGTATCCAAACACAGGAAACCCAGCGCTCCCAACCTGTAGTTGATGGTAACCAGGAATACTCCATGGCTGATTAAAAAATCAGGTCCGTAATTCTTCTCATCGCCAGATCCACTTTGGTACCCACCGCCATGGATGAACACCATGACTGGTAAAGGTGCTTTAGGCTTCAACTCTTGAGTATAAACGTTAAGGTAGAGGCAATCTTCAGATGTGTCCAATATTTCATTTGTGAAGACGTCTTTCTGGGGGCAGACTGGTCCATGCACTGTGGCTTTCTTTACACCCTCCCATGGTAAAGGTGGTTGAGGTGCCTGAAATGAAGTTTTGTTGTGTGGAAATTTTCTTTCAGTAAGATAGGTGTCATAAAGCTTATAATGTAGACGAGTAAAAAGGCTCCGTTGATTCCGATAATCAAGCAAATACAGGGTGCGTCCCAGAAACTGACGTCAACCCGGAAACGGGTATAGTATAGATAGGCCAAGGCATTCGTTATAGTTTTCAGAAAAAAACAAGTTTTTTTTATTATTTCTAAATGCCAATAAGATAAAAAATACTTTAAAAATAATGATTTACCTAGATACCTGTTTTCGGGTTGACATCGGTTTCTGGGAAACCTTATATAAACCAACTAACTACATGAATGTAAAAAAAACATACCTTGAACCTCAATTTACCGAGAGGAGGTTGCGCATACGGGATTCCCTTGAAGCTGTAGTACTTCCCGTCTCCCGTCACCAGCTCTAAGACCTCGCCTTCCAGCACCCCTTGTGTCACCTTTACTTTAACCATTCTAAATCCTATAAAAATAAGATATTTAACATAGGTATTTTACATGAGTTTGATTTAGCTATACAGCGCTGAACGAAGAATTCTTGGGCTATGAATAAATTGCTCCTACACTTGATTTCCTGTCGACTTCTGAGTGCTACTTTATGTGGTTGTTTTTCTCATAAAAAGAAGCTGCTTTAATTATAGCTAGCGGTTCGGCGGAATAAAGATTGTCGAATGGCAACCACGAACTGTAGATGAAGCGCGGAACACTGTCCTATCCAAAGAATCGACAACATTGCAAGGATAGTGGGAAGTCGGTACATGGAGCTAATGCTATACGTATGTAGTAATCTAATCTATGCATGGTAGATAATGCTATCCAGCATGAAGCTCGCCTATGTACATTGTATTTTTTTGTGCAATAAAAATGTTCTATCTATCTATGGAGGGGGCTCAGAATTGTTCTTCCCGGAGATATGCAGGGCAGCAGTCATGATCAGCAGAGGACTTCTTCAGGCTGATGAGGATGATTAAAGGTCGAAAAATCAATAAGATCAAGCAGTGACCAAAGTGATCCCCTGTAATTGTATTGAATACAGACCGTTTTGATTTTGATTAAAAGTAGCCTATCCTACTAATATTATATTCCTACTAATATTATGAACGTAAAAGTTTGTAAGTATGGATGGATGGATGGATGGATGGATGTGTGTTACTCCTTCACGCCAGAACGGCTGAACGGATCTGGATGAAACTTGGCAGAGATAAACATTATAGTCTGGAATAACACAGGCTACTTTTTATCCCGTGGGAATACTGGGATTTAAATCTGCGCGGGTGAAACCGCGGGGCGCAACTAGTTTATCATAATACAAAGAGTTAGATTTAGATTTTTTCTATTCATTCATTTCAATGAATCCAGAAGTTAAAAACTATTCCATGATTGTACATAAGCGAAGGTCTCTCTCTAATACATTGATTATTTAGCGAGTGATCCCTCGCCCGTGAGACAAAAACTGACAACACTTATCATAATCTGCCGTTGTCCGAGGCCAGTAAACAGCGCTAAACCTAATACATTGGACGTATAAAAATCAGATTTACATACCTCACAGAAGCAGCATAGGAAATTATATATTTATATAAAAATAATACCTAAAACACGTGTAGTTGCCGTGCTCACTCACAAGTCAGTGATTTCTACTGTCGGTCACATGCATCTAGCCAATCATGTTGGTATTTATACTATTAGAGAGCCTATACCAACATGATTTGCTTCATGTATGGGTATTCTGTTCATGACTCGCCGGTTTCGTACTCGTATTAGGTACACTATCTCTTTGCGCACGGTGTAGGTATCAACAGAAAATATTTTCAGATAATTTGTATGATAAGTACGTTCATAATTCGTGGTGAGAGTGCCGACCCAACTTCTGTCGACATTCATGAAGGAAGATCTGTGGGCCGATTCTAGACCCGTGACTTTTTTGTCACATTAGACATATGTCACGAAAACTGTCAAATTTCAATAGACACGACAATTTGCAATCGATTTTGTATTCTAGCAATATCACATTAGACATTTGTCGAGCGTAGGCTGGTAGACATGTACTGTCGAGTGACATCACCACTAGACATTTGGCATGCCACGGTAGACATATATCACGGTAACTGTCAAATTTCAATAGACACTAAAATTTCAACAGATTTCGTATTTATCAATGTCACTGTAGATATTTGTCGAGCGTAGGCCGGTAGATATGTATCGAGTGGTCAGCAGCGGTAGACACTGACTACTCTACACTACATGTTCATGAGGGACTGACATATTAGTTTCATAGTTTGGGCTGCAGTCGGATATATTTTCCGCACTCTCACCACGTCATCGTTATTATTCATTATTATTGTGTGTGTTTAATTTAGGTACCTAACCAACAACATATCAACAACTTTTGTTTGAATTGATATTTAGCAAGTTTTTTTCATTCTGACTGACTGATATGCAATCTAAAAATTACAATACCTAACCTATCAAAGATTATACAAAAACTATTTGCGTAAGCATCCCTAGGGTTTGCCAGATGTTTTTAATCGAGTG
This sequence comes from Plemyria rubiginata, assembly GCA_963576535.1. Lineage (NCBI taxonomy): Eukaryota > Metazoa > Arthropoda > Insecta > Lepidoptera > Geometridae > Plemyria > Plemyria rubiginata. The sequence goes on along the minus strand of OY754916.1, from coordinate 1,059,442 downwards.
ATATCGATCGTACGCAAGGTGTTTAGAAAACCCGATTTTCGAGAAAAAATTAAAAAAAAGTCGTAAATAGGTACTTAATTTATGTAAGGAAATTTAGTAATAAAATAAGTTACGTCATAAACATTTTTTTATGTACATCAGATTGAGCGTTTCATTTGCTGGTTCATAAATAATTAATTAACCTTTTGAATCTTTTTTTGCATATGAAAGAGCCCACCTTCATCAACACAACCAAAACAACACGGTACACAGATAAATTATTTTCTCTTTTTTTTTTCTCTAAGAAACGACTGTTTTTCGTTCGAATACATAGCAAATATATCAATCTTATACTGTGTAAAACATTGTTCATACCAATAAAGACTAAATTTTATTTTATTTTTAACATTAAAAAACATGGTGAGAGTAGCATGAAGTTGTAGATTCTCGCAGTTTTACATTCTCTTTGTTGTAGATAAAAATGGAGACCACACTTCGAATACCTACTTGAAGCATAACCTATGTATTACTATCTCGCTCTATGTGGGCAGACCCTCTCTTTCTAAATAGATAGATAGCAATACTATAGTCACAGATAAGAGAATACTATACTAGTACTATAGTCCACACTAAAAAGAGAGGTCTGCCCACAGAGAGCGAGATAAACATACGTAGGTATTTGACTCAAGTTGTTGTTCCAAGTGTGGCCTCCATTTTTATCTACAACTTCATGGTGAGTAGTGTGTAGTTTGGTTTGTTAAAGTTCCATAAGGTTTGATTGCTTGATTTGACATAATGTAAGACTGATGGATGTAAATGACATTGACTGCTGAATTTTCTAAGACCACCGCTTGAAAGCCATCATAGAATAAAGAAGCACAGAATCGTACATTTACGTACGTATCCTGTGATTCGAGCGTATAGTAAAACGGGGAAAAAATTAAATGAATACAATTTACATCTGGCAACGCCTACTAATCACAGATTAGTAGGGATGCCAGATCTAAGTCAGTTTTTTTTATATCTACCTACCTAACATTCCGTTTCGTAAAATGCGAATAAGTTTCTAGAACTGTAACTAGTATTTTATATGCACTCCACTGACATTGCTGTAATAATGGAAATTAATTCATTATGAACAACATCAAGAACGCATTATTAACCCAGTTTAAGTACTAGACAATGTATTTAATTGAAGACAATGCAGAGTTAGTTAGTGTTACCGAACTATTCTATAGAGATCGAAACGGACCGTTTCTAGTGTGGGACAGTCTGTGGAAGCTTTATTAACTATCCTTTTTTCCAGCGTTGCCAGATGTAGGTACGATTTAAATCGTATTCGTACGATTTATTCCCGTTTACAAGTGTACGATCGAATCACAGAAATCGTACGGACTTAGTAATTGTACGATTATTTTACTATGTTGAATGATCATAATCTGTGCATATTTTTAACACCCAATGTATCTCTCGCTCGCACGATTTGAAATTTTGAAAGATATATGTTCTGTTTTCTAAAAATGCTAAATAATTTTGATACTCTATATTCCTTGAATAATGTAAACAAGTTTAAAAACTGTAATTAATATTTTATACGAAAACTACACTGATTAAAATAAATCTTTTATGAACAACAACAAGAACGCATAATAAATCCAAAATACTAGAAAAAAAAATTGAAGACATTGTATGTATGTACCATCGTACATACAATTATTGAGAAACGGAAGTTATCGGAACTTGTCTTGGCATTCTATAGTGCGAGATAGTCTGTGGAAGCTCTATGAATGAACCTTCTTTTTGACATCTCTACTAACGTAGCCACCTGAACCGGTCTGAGGTTAGCTGTTTGTGCCTAAATGGCCAATAGCGAATGGAAGATGCCCCAATCGGCTAACTTCAGACAGACGGTGGCACAAAGTCTATCGGTAGCTAGAATACGTATTTTGGCGCGGTTAGATATATGTCGTATAAACATTTGATGATTTTCGTGACATTTCAAATGTCTATCTCTAACGTAAATGTCATAAGTCTGGAATTGGGCTCCTGTGGCCTAAGGGAGTCTTATATCGACGTTTCCGGGGTCGGTTGCCGAGCCCTGTCGCGCCCACGTCGCAGTCTCTACGTGCTAGTTAAATAAGTCATAAAATTATATATATATATTTTAGTTGGTAAGGTATTTATGCTATTGGCCCTGTATTTTAAGATCTTTTTACTATGTGGCCTGAAATAAATGATGATTATTAATATTATTATTATTATAATCCGCCTGTCATTATGTTTTAGATACATTCTGTGTATCTATCAGTTCATATCTATCAGTTGTCTATTAGACAAATGATAGATATGAAGACATGAACACATAATAATTAAAAACAATGTAAATCTAACTATCTTTATACATTAGCATTAGTTGAGTAAATAATAGATATTTTAAAAGTAGTAGAGCTCTTTGTGTGTGGCTCGTCCGGGGAAGTTCTACCACCACGCCTTTTTCTGCCGCCAAGCAGCGTTGCTGTTTCGGTTTGAAGAGTGTGGTCGCCGGTGTAGTTCATAGTTCATATGCAAATTCAATGCTTTGTTATGGTGATGGTTACCACTTAACATCAGCTGGGTCATCTGCTTGTTCCATCAGCTAGTTGTATTAAAAAAAAAACAGATAAATAAAACGAATTGCGAAATATATTTTATTTCAGATACATTGGCCAATTAATTTTATGGGGGTTGTATTTTGTAACCATAAAAATCAAATAAGAACAATTGGTATAGAGAATTTTATGTTTAGCCAAAATTTAGGCCAGAAATTTCGTAAACACTTTTCCAGAGGTCTATGACGTCAGCTTTAGGGTTAGTTTTGACTGCCAGGGTGTTGCCAATCTCCATGTAACTCTGGTTGGTCTTGTCGAACTGTGGCCAAGTCGTGCTGACGGAGCTGCAGTTGCTTGGTGTAGGGTTCCTGTGAAACCATTTAGGATAATTATTAATAAAAACAAATTGAATGAAAGTTCACACAGTTATTTATTTATTTATTTTTTGGACGACCTCAGTGGCGCAGCGGGCGAGAGTCCGCCTGCGACGCAAGAGGTTGCGGGTTCGATTCCCGCCTCGGAACAAATTTGTGTACGATCTGCAGAAATTTGTTCCGTTGGTCTGGGTGTTTATGTATAATAAAAAATATCTATCTATGTAAGTATATAATGTATTAAATATATCAGTCATCTAGTACTCATAACACAAGCTTTGAGTAGCTTACTTTGGGGCTAGATGGTGCTGTGTGGATTGTCCAGCATTATTTATTTTTATTTATTATTTATTTAATACTTAAATATTTTAAGTGTCTAACTTACAAAAGGTATAACTAACACCCAGACCAGAGACCAAACATTTATATTCAGAAATCAGAAATAATTTATTTTATAGCTGTAATACAAAAATGATCTTATTCCTGGTTATGTACAGTTTTAACAGTTTTTCCGTTCCGGACGTACAACAAAAATGTATCCCTACATAATTATAATACGTACCTATATACCTACGTAGGCACAATGTTTCTAGTACGTACCTATATGTTCTACAAGAATCAAGTTGTAGATATTTATTATTGTAGATATTCATTACAAAATTACGTATTACATCTTACGCTGCCCTATCCACTCATACCCAGGACCCTGGACTGATCTAATCGACCTTCCCCCTGGAGCATTAGCCTGGCTTGGGAATCTCAACATTGACCTTTAAATTAGATTAAGTGTGTTTAGTGTAGTTTAGTATTGTTTAGAAGATTTTATTAATTTTTGTTTTATTTAGTTTGAAACCGTTTATTTTTTGTTTTTTTAGTTTAATACTGTTAAAATGTTGTTTCGCCTATTATATTTTTGTCATACGATTAAATAAATAAATTACAAATTTTTTTGTTCTCAGTGGAGATCGCACCTCCCACGACCTACAGCCAGGAAAGCTGAGCTACTACCAATTTATGCTGTGAGGGCTATGTAGGTTATACAATCATGTGCCCAGGTACTTGGCACTTATACAGTCATGTACCCAGACACTTGTCACTTGGATTGGCACTTTTAGGTGGCTTTCGAAGCCTTTCCACAAGAAAGAGATGGTTTAAACGATCTTCTGTAATATGATTTGTAGTAATAAAACAGGAACTTACCCATATTCTGCAAAGTTAGCGATGAGTGTGCAGAACTGGTTACTGAGCGTCAATTCTGTGCTGTTGTCAGTCAGCAAGGTTTGGTTTAATAAAGAATTTGGTAAAATATACATCAAATCATCAATGTGGCCCACCATACCGCTATAGCCGAATTTATTAGCTTGGTTCCCATAAACGTTCAAACCAGACGTCATTGAGAATTGACCTAAATACCTCGTATTGTTGCTCGTCGATGGTAACAAGTTCATGAATCTTATGATGGGGCAAGCGAAACTGGCATCACTGCTAAAGTTAATAAAATTGCTTATTCCAGTCACAGTTCCATTCGGAAAGTACTGTTTTTTAATCATTTTTGCCAGTTCAAGGTTTACATCAGGAATATTATTGTAGTACACTTCTGCTGGTATCAATAATTCGTCATTTCTTTTATAAGTGCGAAGGTATGTACTATTGATTGCGTCCACTATAGTTACAGTTTCATGGCTCGTATAACTAACCATCAAATCTACTTCATTAATGCTTCCATTTCTCAATACTTCTTCAAAATTTTGTGAAAGGAAGGTGTCGCTATTGGAAGTTTGCTCAACAACAGGTACGAATTGAAAAGTATGCATGTCGTTATTGTATTGATCTTCTGCTAGTAAAATGGTGCAATTTGTATTGTACAATAAGTCGACTGTGACATTCTGGAGGTGGTTCAGAAGTGCGGTGGTATCGTTAGTGTCGAGGCCAGCTTGTGAGCCAAGAAGAAAAGCTCTGTCTTTAGGTCTGTATTCTTTAGCAAAACCGCATGTTGCGGTACCACTCAATAAGATACCCCGATTGAACAATCCTTTTGATAATGGTGATACTAAATGGTAGGAGATGCTCGCAGCACCAGCGCTCTGACCCAGTAATGTCACGTTATCGGGATCTCCGCCAAAAGCTGATATGTTTTCCTTTACCCATTTCAAAGCAGCAATTTGGTCTTTCAGACCTGCATTACCAGGTACTTCATCAGTGCCGATTGAAAGGAATCCTAGAGCGCCCAGCCTGTAGTTTATAGTCACTATTACCATGCCATAGCGGACAAGGATATCAGGTTGATAGTCGCTACCCGCTCCGCTGTTGAAGCCACCTCCGTGGATGAAAACGATGACGGGTCGCAGGGTACTGGGGGAAAGGTCGAGCGAGAAAACGTTGAGGAACAAACAGTCTTCACTTCCTGGTATATTTTCTTTTGTGAATAAGTCTACTTGAGGACATACGCTGCCGTATGATGTGGCGTTCCTGACTTCGGTCCAATTAGTAGGCGGTTCCGGAGACTGCGGACGAATTAAAAAGTAGGTAAATAAATAATGGATCAATAAATTTCTATAGTAACATACCTATTCAAAGTGTAAACTAATCACAGTGATGACAAAAATGAGCTATCATACACCCGTGTCGGCTTCTACGCACATACACCTAAGGGCGTCTGCTGCGGCGTGAGCCACACTTATCTATACAGGGTTACAGGAAAAATGAAATGAAATTTTTCTGTTTAATGTACATATTAAACAGAAAAAATTCCACGACTTGAAACCTCAGGCACGGTAGTTATCCCCTCAGATATCCTAGTATCAATCCTGACAAGATTATATTACATTTGGCTCATTCCCACCATTTGCAAAGGTTGGTATCCCGTATGTTAACAGGTTGCGAGCCCATCACTGCTACAATTACCTACTTACTCGTATCCCTCACGATTATTTCCTTCACCGTTTTGGGAGCAGTGGCATTATGCACATAATTTTTAGAACAGAAAAATTCATTGGTTTCTGACCAGATTCGAACTATTTCGAACCCATCATTCACCCTCATCTCATAAAAATAAGCCGGAAATATAATATCTTGCTTGAGAACATCTGAGGGGTAGATAGAGGCAAGCCTTAGCCAGTTTGTGTAAGTCTCACCATAAACCTTAGTTTGCCAATAGGTGGTGCTGCGTATGGGATGCCTTTAAAGCTGTAGTAGGTTTGGTTTCCGACAAAGGTAGTCAACATTTCACCTTCCACCGTTCCCTGCGTCACATTTACTTGCACCATTTCTACACTTGAAAATCTGAAATATTAATTAGCACCATTGGTAATTACTAAAGATAAAATATAACAGTGCGTAAACAAACATCATAAAACCTGCCAAAATTTTGCTTCCTATCACATCATACCTACCCCCGGTTTCTGAAAGGCCGATCAACACTAATCGGCTGTCAAGTCACTTGCTATCTCTATCTAACTTATAGTAAAAGCTGAAATTTTCTGAAATGTTCTTTACTTTTACTTGTCTACCGGTCGCATGTCACACCAGGCCAGGCCACGTCTGAAAACCAGCGTTGCACTGTACCTACGGTACCTAGTTAGTACCTAGGTTTAGTGCAGCATGACCTTCTTGCCCCGCACAACGGTAGGTAGGTTCTTTATTAGTGTAGGTTATAATTTTATTTTCTTTTAGTTTTAAGTAAGTACCTACTTGTGTTTGTGGGACGAAATAAATATGTTTTCTTTCTTTTCTTTCTTTCTTAAACAGCAAGTGACTTGACAGCCGATTAGCGTTGATCGGCAGCGGATTTCAGAAACCGGGCGTAAGTTAACGATTTTGTTACCACCGGCTTTTTTTTTCAGGGAGAGGAGAGGAAATCTCACCTCAATCAATCAATCTATACCTACGTAGGTATTTAAAATCCTACCCTACTAATATACAAATCAATGCGAGAGTTATGACGCTTGCATGTTTGTGCCTCAATTACGGCTCATTAAAAAGAAGCCGCAGGAAGCCTCTAGTTTATATTATTTTTTGTGATACCAAATCTTGCCAGCGTTGGCTGCGACACAGTTTATACTTCTGCAGTCAGTATAAGAACTAGTTGCGCCCCGCAGTTGCACCCGCGCAGATTTAAATCCCGGTATTCCCACGGGATGAAAGTAGCGTATGTGCTATTCCAGACTATAATCTCTCTCTGTCAAGTTTTAACCAGCCAAGTCAAAGTCAAAATATGTTTATTCAATAAAATCACAAGGACCATCTTGAACCGTCTTCAAACTAGGTGACTCTAGTGCCAGTTCCACGCGACCAACACCGAGAAGAACAGGCAACAAACTCGGCTTGGTGTCTATCGCTCTTTTATATGATCCTCGTTACAATGTAATAAAATACGTACACTATTGAAGCTATATAATACATTAAGTAATCTAACAGAAAAAGGAAAAGTAAACAGATTCATAAAAGAACAACTAATAATACTAATACATAAGTAAGAAGTGTAGTAAGTCAAACAACAATAAAAAATTTTTTTTTTAAATAACATAATAGTAAAGACATTGCAGATATGTTAGCCGTCGATGGGCAGAGCGACCGGGACATCGGGCCACGCACTTTTATCATTAATATAACTATCTATAGTATAGTAAGCTTTCCTTATCAGATAATTCTTAATGTACACTTTAAATTTTTTAATAGGAAGCCCAGTGACACTTTCTGGAAGTTTATTATAGAAGCGTATACCGTTCCCCATGAACGAGCCATTTACCTTTTGTAATCGAAATTTCGGAATGCATAATTTATTTTTATTTCTAGTGTTAACGTTATGTGCGTCACTCTTTTTCTTAAAGCTACTTATGTGTTTATGAGTGTACAATAAATTTTCAAAAATATACTGTGAAGATATATAGATATATATATACCAGATCCGTTCAACCCGGCGTGAAAGAGTTCAAACATCCATCCATCCATACTTACAAACTTTCGCGTTTATATATTAGTTGGAAAGTTTAATCGAGGGTGACTTAATCATGTTGATTAAACCCTTTTTAATAAATTAAGATAAAAAAAAATCTTTAGTTTAAGTATTATCTTGTGCCCTACTTCCAAAATAAGCTTTTACTTTACTTTCAATTCAATGAGAATTTACCCAAAAATATTTAATCTCTAGCAAGAACTTGTTTATAATAAACTAGCGACCCGCCCGCGCGCCCCTGCTTCGCACGGGTGCACATATCATGCATGTATAAACCTTTCTCAAGAGAAAGGTTTATACATGCATGATGTGTGTGTGAGTCAAGACTCACTCTATCTATTAAAAAAAACCGCATCAAAATCCTTTGCGTAGTTTAAAAGATTTACACATACATAGGGACATAGGGATATAGGGACAGAGAAAGCGACTTTGTTTTATACTATGTAGTGATGATAAAGGTACTCACAGCGCCCCTATCACAAGCATTGCTAGATAGGCTTTCATTGTGTTTGAACTTTTGATGTCTTCTCGATTAAAAAACTTTATTTAATAAGAGGCACAAATTTCAGGGACCGAGTTTTATACTCATTATATTGTACAATTTCAGCTGTTTCAATAAACTTGTAGTTATTGTGAATATTAATTATCCTACATGCCCGCGGGTCAATTATTTAAAAACAAGCCGATGCGACAACAATACATAATGCTATTAGTCCTTTACAATAGAATATTAACTAGTAGTTCGCCCCGAACTGAGATCTCGTGATGCGATCCGAAAGCTCCGAAAATTTAAGTACATAGATGTACTGTTTGGCCTTGCCTCTGATTATCCCCCACTAACTTGGTATACTTACCTAGAAAGGTTACCTACTAAATGGTACCCACTGACCGCTGTAACCGCTTTTTTTTCGTGTAACTGTAACCCCTGACTGCAACTTTGTATGGTAAAGAAGTTTTAACTCAATTGGCCGATTTATTGAAGAGTTCCGTTGAACAGACCTTGGCTCCATCATCAGACCAGGTCGCTGTCAACATTTTATGAGAACTGAGAACTTTTTTAATTTATTTCAATAATTTTTTTTTTAAAAAGGAAAGGAACTGGCCGACCAGTAGAAAAACCTTGATACCAACGAAACTCTTAGAAATGGGAGCTCTTAGTTCGTTGGTTATCTTAATTTAACTTTTTTGTTGTAACTTTAAAAGCAGGCATCCTAGAAAAAAAAAAAACGGTTTTGTAATGTCCAAACCAAGCCCTTTCATATGACATGTAACTTTACTTTTTTTGTGTAACTTGTTTTAATTTTTGCCCCCTTAAAATACCCCATATTTTAATAACCCCTTATTCGATTTTACTCATATACCCACCAGTAAATTTCTCAAGTACACGCTATCCACTTACCAAATTTCATGCAGATCGGATAAGCGGTTCTCAAGTTATCGTCGGACAAACATACAAACATACATACATACATAAAATGCCAAATCGCCCAAGTTGATTGTAAGATCTTCGTTCGCTTTGCTCACTCGATCAATAATAATAATAATAATAAATTTTTATTCAAACAAATTCAAGCAAATAGGTACATACAATAGTGAGGGTACATTCAAAATCAACGGTTGGCTTGTTTACTAATAAATTGTTGTACTGCAGTATCTACACTAAGTTCTGGACTTGTGTCGTAGATACCACATTACCTTCCAATGTTAGTACATGTTTATAAAGCCATGTTGTATTATAATATTGGGCGGAATGTAATTTTATTTCCAACTACCTACCTAAAGTAAAGAACATTATAATTTAAAATTTAGCAGTTAAATATTATATACTTAAGAATTACGAAGGACACCTAATACGCAATTAATTAAGCCTCATGAGCCTGTAATTTCATCGGCCGTCACACCCTTCAAAACTAAACACAGCAACGCTGCTTGGCGGCAAAAATAGGTATATAGTAGGTAGTCAAATCAAGTCAAACCATTATTGTTCGTGATTCCCCGGACGAGCCCAGAGAGCTCTACTACTCTAGAATCCTCTATTTCTTTTGATACTCTATTCGTGTTTGTTGAGGGTTGGGTCTTTATCATTACAAACCTAGAAAAAATCCACTCCTGGATACGTCCTGGACAGGGCTCCCCAGAACATTTCTAGGAAGAACGATTTTGAACCTTCTATACATTGATTAACCGCGATATTTTCAATGTCGTTGGTCTATCGAGTAGGAGGGCGTCCTACGCTTCGTCGTCTTGTGGTCGCAATTTCTCAGCGGTTGTCGGTTTTTACAGCTATACCCGCCTATTGCTAATTTAGTGGGTTATGTCGGTGGCCTTGGATCCTCTACCGAGTTTTTCATTTTTAATTTGTACATAATCACATCTGTCAATAAAGAATATAATTACGCCCAAACACACAATTAACAGATGTGCTCACAATAGGCCTGTAGAACTGAAGGCCGACCCAAACGAGCTGTGAAAGAAATCCATTATAAATAAAAAAAAACACCTTTTATTAAATCTAAAAATAACTAGTTAATAAGAGGGTGCATAAAGGTGTGAAAAGGGTACATTTTGGTTCAGCAATTAATTTGATTTGATCTTCACAACAGTTTTGATCAAAACCCAGGCGTTGGACTGACTGCTTCAGTAAATTTGCAAATTACCAACCATTTTAGGGTTCAAAGGAAGTTGGTCAATTAGTGACCACCACAGCCCTAATGCATGAAATCTAAGCGTAACATTGTGGGTTTATTTATGTTGGTTTGTTTTATTATAATATTTTTACCAATAATAATTATAACTAGTAAGTTATAATATTTTTATTAAATAATATTTAGCAAAAATGAAATTTTGAATCCAATCGAGTTACCAAACTTAGAAATTAGAAAAAGATAAAATCCTAGTTTCAAGTCGGAAAACTAGCTTGCATCAAAAATTTTTTTTCGCTAAATTTTTGTAATGCCTTTGACCACAACATGACCGATTGCAATTTTACATAACTACATTCAGTTATTTTATATATTCAAAAATGTTCAATTGTGCGAGCGAGATAGCGGCGTGCCGTATGCTGCCCCTTAATGATTAATGAAAGCAATCACTATTTATACGCGAGTAATACTGCAGGCGGCGGCAGTATAATATAATGTTTACAATACATAGTGGGCCGGGGCTGAGGCTTGGGCCTCTCTGAAGCGCACTTAAAATCCTTTCATTCAGCACACTGTTTCGAAAGAATAATTGACACATGTTAAGTTAATGTAGAGCTCTTTGTGAAGGGCTCGTCCGGGGAAGTACTATACCACCACGCCTTTTTCTGCCGCCATTGCTGCTTGGCGCTGTGTTTCGGTTTGAAGAATGTGGTCGCCGGTGTAATTACAGGCACAGGCATCTGTATGCCTCAAGTTGATGGACGGCAGGGCAGTGCATCGTAAGGCACGTTACCATCGTGCGTGACGTACGAGGCAATGCTTTGTCATGGGTGATGGTTACTACTTAACATCAGGTGGATCATCTGCTTGTACACCAACTGGGTGTATAAAAAAAATCGTTTAGCATGCTGGTGTGTAGCAGCCCTATTCGTACGTTGATTCCAGTTCCACGTGTTAGGTACAACGATTTGCGGGAATTAATCTACGAGACGCTTCCTTTCAGCCAGTTTCAGCAATATAAGTCACCGTAAATCATCTCCAGCTTTAATCGTCAGTATAACCGACGCGATCACTTCCAAGTAAATTTCTAGCGGTTTGAACAATAAAGAATTATTCCCAAAAAACTTAATTAAACTTTGTTGTTCGTAACGTTGTTCATAATAAAACTTGCCTTTAAATCACACTCATTGGCTTTAGAGAGCATTTTTTATCTTTTAGCTATAAAGAATAAATACGATCATAATTACTTTTATTCCCCGTATTGTTTCCTGATAGATTTATTGTCTTTTTTGTTATTCTGAAGTGATGAATAAAATATAATGTTAAAAAATAATTTGTGAATATGAACTTCACTAAGCAATGCTAATAATGCACAGCTACTAAAAAACAAAACACAGGCTGGGCTCGCCATAACATAAACAGCGTTGACAGTCAAAGTTGGTTTCAACTGCACTTTTCATTCGTTTAGTAGTAGCGTCAGTTTCAACGTAGCTTTAAACGAATAAGTCTAAATTAAATGGCTGGAAATAAATTTCTGTCAGTTATTATTAACGTTTGAAGAGAATATTTTACATAAATAATTACCGGCATAATATGTTATAGTTCTGTTATGAAATTTTTAATTTTTTTAACCATAAAAAAGTAACGAATTATTGCTCCCAGAATGTAGTAGATATTTAAAATTTTTCGTTAATTGGTAACCATCACCTTTAAACACACATGATGCACTACCCTGTGTCATCAACTTGGGGCGCACAAGGTGTTACACCTCATGTGCTTTCGATCTGAGACAAAGCAAACAGCGTTGGCGGTAGAAAAAAATGCTGGTAGTAGGTAATTCTCTCAGTGGAATTAGAGGCAGGCATTTTCCCAGCAATGAAATGATGTAAGTTATCAGTATTCATATAGGTTTTTGTATGTACGTGAGCACTTAAGTGTGGATAATTTATTCTTCATAAGAGCTTAGCCCACGTCCGGTTCGGAATCTGAACCATTTAACTCGAATTGTGTGTGTCCAATGCGGCTTCCCTGACTTTAGTTTGTCAATCAACTATACGGCATTGTATTTTCAGATTATATGAAAATGTGTAAAGTTTTTTAATTTAAAAGGAAAAGGTTCAAAGAATTAAAAGATTTTCGGCCGTGAAAGGAAACGTGTACTAAATTTGGTCAAGAGGTCATGGAAGTTAAATTATATCGATTCTACTTACAAACTCGAACTTTCTAATTATCAGTTACTAGCTGTCGCTCGCGGCTTCATTCGCCTAAGTAATAATAATTGCTAACAATATTATCAAAAGCGTTTCGTTAGTTTTTTCGTATTTTACGGCTGTAATATGAAGAATGTTGCTCTCCGGAGCTAACGTAGCCAATATCTCGTTGTTTATTTATTTTGTTCGGGAAATGGATTCCGTTAAAAGCAAATAGAAAACCGCAATCCTTTGTTGTTTCAAATCGTACCGTTCGATGCACGAGCTTTAAACATTTTATTATTTATATTATAACAAATAATGAAAACTACAAATTTTTAAAACAACCTTATAACATATTACACTTACAATGCATTATGTGCAATTAATTTTGTATTAAACTTTAATTAATTTTTAAAATGTATGTTAGTAATGAGCTGCACGTGCCTTGAATAATGAGATGCGCGTCATCAGCATCTCTTTTGATGTTCCCGGGGTCAATGCCAGCCTCAGCCCGCCATAGGTAGGTATGTACCGACGTGACGCACCTTCTATATCCTCAACGACCTAGTGATACCATTTAGGTCAACACAAAGCACCATAAAACCATCGGCATAGTATAAATGTGCCGACCAACTACCAACCAGCATCAGTTTCCACCACAGTTGGACTCACACGGACTTACCATGAAGACTGTCATCTTAGCGTTTGTTGTTGTAGGAGCGATGTCCGCTGAGCTGCCTCGCTTCAGACCTGCGAGGTTCCGCTTCCAGAGACAAGAGCTCGCTCCAACAACAACTGACTCCCCAACCGAAGCTACCACAGAACCCTCAGGACCTTACCCAGCTTCGGGATGGAAACCAGCGGGAGAACCCTTCACGTTGCCCAACGAAACCCCAAATAACACTTATGGAGCACCAGAGGAAAGTGCCCCGTACCCAGCCTCAGGGTGGAAGCCCAGTGAGCCTTTCGAGCTCCCTCAGCAACCGCCAGCAAGCTACGGCGTGCCGGACAACACTTACGGTGCACCTGAGGTATCCACCACTGAGGTACCAACGACAGATAATCCACAAGCTGAAAAATTTGAGGGTCCAGTAGATGTGCAGAAGAGTGTAGGCACCTACTACGTGTTGCTGCCAAACGGACAGTTGCAGAAAGTGGAGTTTGTGACAGAAAATGATGTCCAGAACATGAAGTACTCGGCCAGACTTCAATACAGAGAGCGCGCTCCACTCATCGTATTCAGACCTTGATTTATTTTTAAATAATAATAAATGTGATATAATCTGATACCTCAATAAAAACTTTATATTTAAACTCTTAACTTTTATTTCAATCCAAAATAAAGTTTTTCATTTCTTTTCGGATTTATTGTGCAAGAGTAGTCAGAAGTAAGTAAATCCAAACATTACACTTTGCTATTTTCTATACTTTAGAGAACTACTTACAGAGTTACTTTCCATAACTAGCCAAAAAGTGGCCAAAAACGAATACGTTTTCTGAAAACAGGACTTAAAATTCCAAATGTAAAAGGTTCGCCCATCTCGCCTCTGCTTGAATTCTAACTATCTCTAGCCTACCAGTTTTCTGCACAGTTCATTTCAAGGAATTCCTAATTATCTGCATTACAGCTGAAATTTTGGGACAAAATGTGTAAGGGTCTGAATAGGTCTTAAACTAAGAAGAAACACAAGAAAGTAACAGGGACACATAGGGTAAGGTCAAGTCGGGTCGAATTAACGGCTACTGTCTACAAGATTACGAGCCTCCGAGCAAACTGTTTGAACACAAACTCAGTAATTATGCTGGAATAATTATTACTCGAAATAAACAGTTTCTTGTTACGAACTGAATTCGGGGAAGCCACAGAACAATAAGCTCATTAAATTAATTAAAGACAAACATAAACAGCGTTAAAGTCGCCTCAAGATTCGGAAACTTATATAAATCGAATTACATAAAATTGTCTCTGTTTGGAGGACGGACCTTACTAGGACAGCCTTCCGTTCCGAGGACGCGGGTTTGAAACTAGTCGTGCTCCAATTAGTATTTCTTTTCAAAATGTATGTGCACAGTGCCTGTTTTCTCAAACGGTGAAGGAAAACACTGTGAGGAAACTGGCATGTCGTGAACCTCAAAGTTCTTCAAGTGCTCGAATAAGCCTCATTGAGGCTCAAAGTCTCAAAATCCTTTCACCACACTGTTTCGAAAGAATTTAGTGACACGACAAGAAGAAGAAGACTGGAAGAAATACAGAGGAGGAGGAGTAAAGTTACTGGGAGCCGTAGGGTGTCACACAATATTGGTCGCTCTTGAAAATTTTATTTTAATTAGTTACATCTTTTGAGTTGAAAAATGTCATCATCATCAGCAACAGCCCACAGGAGTCCACTGCTGGACATAGGCCTCCCCTATCCGCTTGCAGGAAGAACGATTCTGAGCCCTTTCCATCCACCGACCGAAAAATGTTCTTAGTCATAAACTCAACGAATCCGACTACTATATTTAACGCGAACGTTTGCAAGTATGGATGGATGCATGGATGGATGGATGTTTGTTACTTTTCACGCCGGAACGGCTGAACGGAACTGGATGAAACTTGGCAAAGAGATGTCTGAGTCTGGAATAGCACATAGGCTACGTTTTATCTCGTGCGAACACCGGGATTTAAATCTGCGCGGTTGAAACCGCGGGGCGCAACTAGTACAAAATAAAACTGAAAATACAAATAATAAATAAATAACTAATGCTGGACTATCCACACAGCACCATCTAGCCCCAAAGTAAGCTACTCAAAGCTTGTGTTATGGTTACTAGATGACTGATATATTTAATACATTATACACTTACATATACACCCAGACCAACGGAACAAATTCAACAAAATCAGATCGACAATAGCATCTTCAGGCTGAACCTGAGTCATTATTTGAGTAATTTTGTATTATTTGATAGTTCCATGCTCATAAAATAAAGATTTCCAGCAGGAATGCAAAAAGTGTGGATGCACCCTACCAGACCAGCCAGCCAGCCCTGAAGTTGGGTAGCGTTCGTTAGTGGTGGCCGCGGCGGAATCTCGCGATAATTATGTCTTTTATAATAGTCTGCCTTAATTGCGCCCTCTATTCAAGAGAACGGAACTCGGGCTTTTAATATGATACATTTTGTTGCTCATCCTTTAGGCTAACACCCAACATGCTTAGAGAGAAAGGTTGATAAGTTTTTACACTTTTCAGAGCGGTTTTTACCTTCTCGTAACGCTATCCGTCACTTAAAATATTGTGATGAAACCAGCTAGTTATTATATCAGCGACCATGCGCTTGCAACCTGTCGTGTATGAAATACTAACTACTGAAAAATGTGGGTATGTTCCAAATATTATATTTAGACTTACCTACCCATAAATAATCTTGATTTTAGACTTGGTACGAGATCTGAGGGGATACATTTATGTTACTATTTTTATATTTAGCTTCCTTTATACGAGTATAAGCTACAAAAATAAATAAGGCAAGTATTTTAGTAAATGAAATACCTCAACAAATTATTACTAAGTATTCAATAATTTAATTTCGCTACGTGTTAAAAATAGAATCACTGAAAATGTTAGGAAGGCAAAATCTCTTTCCCATCCCTGTTTTCAACAGCTTCCATAATTACAAAATGATTTCTTAAATCTCGATCGGCAGAAGTACTTGTACTTCTGAAGTAATCAAAAAGGAAACCCTTGGAAATAATTATATAATGTCAGTTGCTATGACGAGGGTTCGTTGGCAAGTCCATTGAGTTTAAACGCGCTATCTTATTCATTGTAGAAGTAAAACTTAGATGTTTGCCAAACGACTGTGCCAATTGAAGGCATTAGGGCATTTATTCGAGAAAACCATTTTTTTTTCGCCAAATCTGGCAGACGAGCATACGGGCCACCTGATGGAATGTGGTCACCGTCGCCCATAGACACCTGCAACACCAGAGGCGTTGCTGATGCGCTGCCGGCTTTTTAAGAGGAGATAAACCCGCCTTTTGAAGGACTCCTTGTCATAACTCCGAGGGAAAACCGCAGGGGGAAGTTCGGATAAGTTTAAAACGTTTTATAGACAAGGTCAGCCTTATTATAAACAAATCAAACCTGGGTTTAAACCTAGCTCAAGCCACGTTTTCTTATTATAAACAACTTAAACCTGGTTTATCTCATAAATTTAGGATCATCTAAGGTTTATCATTTTCGTATTACAAAAGACACTTTAGTCGAAGACTACATAGTACCTGAGATAGTCCATGATTTTTTTTTAATATTCGCTCCTTGGAGCAGGCTATAGTTTTAAACCATACCGCCTAGTCTTAACGTAAATTTTTTTTTTACTTAAGTTAGTTTGTTTAGTGTATTTCTTGCGTAAATTAAATCTCTTTTTAATGTAATCATATCAGTTACAGATACACATCTGAATGAAAACATACCAATAGCTGGTACACATCTGACTGTTTTTTTTTTTGACATATTAGATAGTCCATGATTCATCATCACAGAACATAATCATTCAACAAATATCCACAGACTATAACAAATTATGGCAATCAATCGTTCATTCATTTTGGAATCACCAACTTATCTGAGCCGGTCTGAAGTGAGCCGCTTGTGCATAAATGGCCAATAGTGAATCGAGAATTCTCTAAACGGCTAATTTCAGACCGGCTTAGATAAGTTGGTATAACTGTACTCTCTTGCCGCAGGCTAAAGTCATATGCGCATACTACCTCGTCTTTCGTTGTAGTTTTAAGAAAGAAGTCTATCGAATGACGGACAGACAGTGCTTTGTCCCCGGCAACCAAGGTCCTCTCGCTTGCTCGTGGCTCGAATTACTCAAAAAAAATCTGACAGCAGATAACTTCGCTGTGATTATCGAAGCTTTGAATCAAATAAATTACGCAAACTGCAACGACACAAACAAATAAACAAGTGAAACAAGCTGGCTGTCGTCTTGATATTTACTTCTACATACTTTTTTTTTATAATATATCATCTAAAGTAAAGAAAATGTAGCATCGGGATTTTGTGCTTTAACTTATCATAAGTACATACCTACTCAAGAAAAAATATGTCCAACGAAAGACGAGGTAGTATGTACATGATCATGACTAGCTTGCGGCAAGAGGACCAGTCAGTCTTTCAAATTTATATATTAAGGCCGAAGTTGTTTAAAAAAATACCAATTTTATAACTAGATGGCGCTAGTAAAAGTGTCCGAAAGGTAGATCGCGCTAGTGATGCGTTTTCACATTTCAAATTTAGATCGGAGTCTATAGTTTGAAATGTATGTTGGATAATGCAGTGCTACAAGTTGTTTTATTGAATAAACTTATGTGGGAGACCAAATAAAATTTGGCAAAATGAGATTTTTATTAGTTAGACCATACTTAAACTAGGGGTCGTTCGGGTTTATCTTTAAACCGTGGTTTAGGGGATAAACTCCGTTTTATAATGACGTCTGGTCTAAGTCTTTGATTTTTCTATAGAGCAGGGACCAACTTCGGTATCAAAGTTAGACCACGGACCAGTTAGTCCTGGCTTAAGCCTAGTCTAACTCACATTTTTATAATAAGACGGGGTGAGTCTTAAGTCCCAAAAACTTACCCCCGGTTTCTGATGCTCGATCAACACTAATCGGTGTAATCTAATGATGGTGTTAAAATAATTACAACAATTCTATTTTATTGGTTATAAATTAATTTATTTTATTGGTTAATAATACGGGCCACCTGATGGAATGTGGTCACCGTCGCCCATAGACACCTGCAACACCAGAGGCATTGCTGATGCGCTGCCGGCTTTTTAAGAGAAGATAAACCCGCCTTTTGAAGGACTCCTTGTCATAACTCCGAGGGAAAACCGCAGGGGGAAGTTCGGATAAGTTTAAAACGTTTTATAGACAAGGTGAGTCTAAGTCCCAAAAACTTACCCCCGGTTTCTGATGCTCGATCAACACTAATCGGTGTAATCTAATGATGGTGTTAAAATAATTACAACAATTCTATTTTATTGGTTATAAATTAATTTATTTTATTGGTTAATATTTACCCTAAATATAATAATCATATAGAGAATTCTTCGAATAGAATTTGTTTTTTGTACTCTGGTATTGCAGGCGATCTGAAATTACAATTCCATTTAATATTATCCATGTTTCCGATTGGCATTGGTTTGGATGAATTGTTCACGGATAAAAAATCTTTTTCTAAAAATGAATTCTAGCTAGATCGATTTATCGCCCCCGAAACTCTCTGCATACTAAATTTCATGAAAATCGTCGGTTAAAAATATACAAAGATATAAAAGAAAACTAATAACAATAGTTCCCCACTTATTTGCGGTGCTACTTATAATATATAATACTCACATCTTTTTTGTGGATAAATACCACCCAGATAGTGAACAAACATTCTAGTTTATCACACAAGTATTTGTTTATCTAATTGTTATTATTTGTCGTATTACTAGTATCAGCTGAGCTGTGATACCTACCCCCGGTTTCTGAAATCTCGATCAACACTAATCGGCTGTCAAGTCACGTGCTATTTAAACTTTTACTTCAAATTAGATAGAGATCGCAAGTGACTTGACAGCCGATTAGTGTTGATCGGGCTTTCAGAAACCGGGGGCATAGTAATCATAATATCAGCGCTGATGGTAATTTACACTTACGGTAATTTTCCAACCCTTCAAAATAGCTGTCTTTGATGATCCAGAAGTTGAAGATCCATTGCACCACGCCTCGCACGCTGCAGTACGCGAGAAGCACCGAGATCCAGGAGGTGTCATCTTCCACCGCCATCGCTTCCAGGGTAGCGTTCACACTGCCCACGCTGCCGTCTCTGCTGTTTATGTACTGGAGGATGGCGGCTGTAGACAAACTTATTTATTTTACAAATTCTAACAGTGTTTATGTCTTTTAGCTATTTATTCGTCTCCTGTGTTTAGTCTCGTGTCTTGCCTTGTTTTTGTTTTATCTGTATGTAAACTATTAAGGCTCCGGTGACAGCGGCTCGCAATTTCGAGGTGCGATTGGCTATTATTTCATTTTATTTCATTTCGGGGAGGTTGTTTGAAAGAATAACTCTAAAGAAACACGCATAAATACTGTTCGAACACAAATAATACAATAATATAAGGGAAATACTACTTACCTAGACGGTTAAAAAGACGCCACGGTTTCAAAGTGATGTGAGGCCCTTTCACCACACTGATTCGCAAGAAACTGGCGTCACGACAAGAATACAAAGTAACAAGAGATACATAATATGAACCAGAAGATTCAGGTCCCTCCCAGTAATTTTTGTTAGCATATTCATATTGTGTATTGCAAATAAATCGTTTGCTACATTTTCAATCCAAATGACTGTGTGTGTAGTTCAAAACAGTCTTAAATTTGAAGATCAAGCTTAGGATGACTATGTTAGGCCTCTTAAAGGGTTATGTTACAAGCTGTTAGCTTAATGCACACTTTGCCTTTGTCGAGATAAGCTTTTAATCACTTTAAACTTGTAAGTTTAATCCAAGTTGCTATTGATGTTGAACTACTCCAACTAGTTTACTTTGTTATTACTTAGTTTGCTAACGACTCTATACTCCACCCTGAAAGTAAACGAAACTTAAGAAAATATAGCGGGCAAGGGGGAGAGCGACAAGCAATTTTGGGTTTGGCACAGTTTTTTGAACGCAAAAACAAATCCGGTCCCTTAATTATTACGATACATGCTTGCGTATTTGTAGTAATTTAGAAACAGACAATAAATCAGACAATTCTATCTAAGTCAATAACATATTGACATAGATAGAACACATTTAACAATAATATAATAATATGGTTATTCCATGATTACTAATGCATAACAATACCTGGCGTTTTCCTATGCTAATCAAGATCTCAAACTATGTAACTAATTATGTTCTAAGTTTCACCATAATCATTTCAGTGGTTTAAGGTGTAATTGAGCCACGAAAAAAAAACATTATTTTTATTGTAGGTACTTCTTGTCGATGGGACAAGCGGATGGCCCCCTAGCTTCAAGGTACTGACACACGTGCTCAAAAATAAGAATGCTTATTTTGAGCATTCTCAAAAATCAACTGTACGACCAAAATAAGCATGCTTATTTATAAGCAAGACCTGTTCACACGTGCTTTTATTGAGCAAGGCTCGAAAAAAGCATGCTTCTAGCTCGAACATAAGCACGTGTGTCAGTACCTTTAAACATCGTAATAATACATCGTAATCGTAATATATACATTAGTAGAAATGATTTCTTACTACTTACTCTCAGTCCCAGTGTACTTCGTATCCGATAGAAAGAGAACAGCGAACACCAAGTCTACTACCAGTAGAACAGTCCCAGTGATGGTGAAAGGGATCAGGGTTACGTAGAACGCACAGGGTCGATTCCCTTGGCTAGTGTTAGCGAAACCCAGGACCACCCACAGAATATGGAGGACCAGCCAAACTTGCATTTTACTGTAAAAATAGAGTCTTAAATATCTTATTCATTCAAACAATAATTCATTCAAATTCAAACATTGAATGAATTTTGATTATAAAAATTGGTGCCAATTAACTATACATAGGTAAAACCCAAACAAGCGGATTTTACTGACATTATTTGATGAACAATGTAATTTGTTTATTCTATCATGCTGAATGAGCAAGCAAGATAACCTGACGCAATAACTATCTCCTAAAAAGCTATTTTGAGAAATTGTTCCAAATTTGAACAAAAATTGTTTTTCGAACCGATTTAAATACCAATCCGATACCACTTAAGAATGTGGAAAGTAGATAGCGTAGGCTCTAAAACTTACTGGAATGTTTTGGGCAGGCTTCCAGTGCAATGGAATTTTCAGGCTGATGGCCACAAATGACCTTTACTACAAAACCTCAAAGACAGCCCAGGGAGACCAGAAAAAGTTTTACCTTCGAAAACGAGCCGCCACTCTATTGGTGATAGGCCACACCACCGCCGTCGTCAGCTTATGATGGTTCTCAGCAACCTTCTTGGTGAAGTTGTAGAAATGCATCCGCTGACAAGCCTCAGGGTCGTAGAGATACAGCAGCTTTATCAGAGTAACCTCGTCCAGCTCTGAAGAGTCTGGAGCCAGCTGGCAGCTCAGGGTTAACCAGCTCAGTATGATGCAAAATACCGCTGGAAAAAAGCTCTCGAGTACAACCTCCAAAAGTCCCAGTTAATCAAGATCGAGCTTCGCTTCAGATAAGCTCGCTTGATCATTCAATAATATTTGAAATACAGTGAGGCTCCTTTCGAGCACTTAACACATGCTCTAGAACTTTTTAGGTTCTTCGACATTTTTTTCCTTCACCGTTTAAAACTTACAAATAAACTTCCACCTAATGTACAAATAAAAATTATAACTTACTTTGGTAACAGATAACAACCAAGCTCCAAGCTCCAATTGCCATTATTTTATTAAAAGTTATTTTCTGCACAACCAGTCAGTCATTTGACTATATCCGACAGTCACTTCTCCTAATTCATTGTCTCTAGTTGGTTACTAATTCAAGAGGGCTGTCTTAGCAAGCATTAAAGTCAAGCAAGCAATAGGTATAATCGTCTCAGAGTGATGCAACGCAGTGCAATGAGGTAATTATGAGAAAAATTTATCCTCTTTATATTATGTTGGAGCACTTGATTGTTTTATTAAAAAAATAACTCAAATTTTGACAAGGAATTACAGGCTGATGCGATCTCTGGCTGGATAAAAAAAAGTGAATACAAACAAGTTTCACTTTTAATATTATTGAAAGGTTTAATAATTTAACATTATTTAAGTAAACGTAAATCCTCAAAAGATCACCCCAGACGTCTTAACATAAGGCTTCAACTCCCCCGGCCTGTAATACAGAACATGTTCCCCCGTGGAGCCGTCCCTCTTCGCCTCCGGTATAGGCAGGTTCCCCTCCCTCAAGTACCGCGCTCTGAACTGCCGCTTCTTCAGCTTGTTGCTGAGGCGGTAGACGATGTGGCAGCAGTAGATGTTGAGGCCGAGGATGAAGACGCCTCGCAGCCAGCACGCGGAGGCTACCATGGGCAGCCAGCCAGCGAAGTCTTCAGAGTTCTTTAGCTTAAGCAGCACGCTCCAGCCACTGTATCTAAAAGAGTGGGTGGGGTGGAGAACAGCCACATTAAACGTTTCAACTTATTCAATAAAAACTCATTCATTATAAAGCAAAAAACATGATTTTAATTAAATAGATCTAGAATTTCGAGATTTTGCACAAATGATTTTTACGAAATAAAATATAGAATTTCTTGATCTGGATCTGTGAAGAAAGCATCGCTGGAAAATTTGTTTAACTTCGCTTTTATGGAACTTTATTGTTTCACTTTATTGATTTATTGAACACTGTAGGTTAGCGATTGTGAACGGATGATACCCTATCAAAATAACGTTCCAGGTCCTACAGCATCCCATTAATAGAGGTGGCATTTTACCCCTACTAATACAGTAGGGGTAAAATGCCACCTCTATTACTACCACTACTCGTATTGTCCGACCGCCGTTATATCGACCCTCCTAATGGTATGCGGGACGCGGGGCGGTAGGTGCTCATGGGTACACAACCGACACACACACATACTAATGCACACGTACATACAACAACCGCGCGAGCTCTGTTGATTGATCAAGCGCACCCTGACCCCGCGTCCCGCATACCATCAGGAAGGTCGACTTTACGGCGGTCGAGCTATGATCATACGTGATTGAAAACCTAGTTTACTTACCTTACAATCATACTCTTGGTCAGGCTCTGCTTGATATGAGCCACGTATACAATCGCCATAGACAAGTCAAAGAGCACAATAAAAATGAACGCGTAGTAGAAGGAGATGAGACTGCAGTGGAGATAGCGGGTGTTCCTGTGCTTCTTGGTGATGACCCTTACTGCTATAGCTAGGGTCATCCAGATCACGTGTATTACCAGGCTTACGTTGATGTATCTGAAAGGTAAGATTGCGACTAAACGTTAAAAAGGTACAGGTTTATAAACAATATTTTATAGCAAGTATCCATACTAAAGAACAGTAGGAGTTAAGGCTCATGTCAAGGTACTAGTCGCTAGTTTAGCAACCAGATATGTTCCAGAAAGTCCAGCAGTTCACTTAAGCTGGAAAAGGCATCCCCAGGTGTTATCTTGGTGTCCCAAGATAATGACATGTGCTCGTTGTCTATGCCTAATAACTAGCTCAGCTGCATTTACTTACTTCCTTGTATTAGCTGAGAGTCTTGTTGACACGGTCACAATAGCCGGTTGCCATCGAATAGGCAGCACATTCAACCCTCTCGTGTCATTACTCAGCTGTAGGTTTGCCACGGACTTGGCAGCGAGGCTGTAACCGCAAGCCTTCTTGTCGTACAGGTACATGATGCTAGCCAGCTTGTAGTAATCGAAGGATGCCTTGTCAGGGCTCCAGAAGCATTGCAATATGGTGATTGAGGCAACGAACATGATGATACCTGCGAAATATCAACATCATTATTAGAATCCGTTGAAGAACCAAGGTCAACAGCATCAACATGATCTGCCTGAACAAGTATTTGGCAGTTACAATGAGCAAGTCATATAGCTGGCAGAATTGTCTTCTTCTTGGTCGTTGCACTCTTGACAGAGTGGTCGTGGTCATCATATCGTGGCTCGCTTGACGATTCTTCGCCATTCCTCTCGCACCGCTGCTCTCCTAGTAGAACTGTCAATCAGCTGAAAATATGGATTTGAATGACGTGCCAGAAGACTGGAAGACGAGGTGTGTGACGGTCTCGGACGACGTTGTGAATAACTGGGGATATAAGTGGATAGCAAAGACTCAAAATCGTTCTTCCGTGGGCTTTTCAGATTTACAGTGATATTGAGGTGCTTTTCAAATGGCTAAGTTTATTTTTAAGGATGCTATAGTGTGCGCGAATTCAAACGCTAGGGGCGGCTTTGGTCAGCTAGTCAGTGGACGCGGCAAAATGCTGTTTATGCAAAAATATTCATAGAGAAACAGTCAAGTGGATGCAAACTATTGAATTTAGTAAATGTACTCTTTTGAGGTTACTTGCAAAAGTGTGGTACTAGATGTGACAATATTTTACAAAAGTACCTATTATACAGCTATTAAAATATATAATCACTTACCTACAGATTTAAAAGAAACCAAGGGAGACTTATTTAATCATAAATTAAAAAAATGGCTTATTAGTAAAGTTTATTACAATTTAGAAGAATACTACCTAATTTAGACTGTGATATGCTAAGCTAAGTATGATAAGCTGTAGTGTTAAACCTAGCCCATAACAATATTGTACGCCCGAAATGGGTAGACTGTTGGAACCTTAGAGCATTTAGAACTGGAGATGTTAACGCAAGGCGTACCCCTTTGCCGGCCATAAGACGCGACTTGGCCATGCACGTTATATAAAACTACTTCACTCATCACCGCGCGGCCATTAGTTGTCGTTTCGTGTCGCGAAGTAGTGCTCAGTAAAAATGGTGAATTGTGCGGTATTTCGGTGTAAAAGGAGATCAGAGACATTTTTTAGACGTATTTCCTATCACAAGTAATTGATATTTTAGTCAATTGTTTTTGTAATTACGTTTAATTTATATTTAATGGAATACCAGTTACGACAGTTTTAATACGACGCCAACGTCTTGGTAGGAGGTGTCGGTGAATTTATATTCCTTGGTAGAAGGCGTAGTGTGGGGACTAGTTGAGCGAAATCGATTGAATGAATGATGGAATGAACGTAAAATTAGAATAAAATGCGATGTGTTTTTTGTATTGGATAGTATTGGACTACAAAAACTGTCTCTGTCATTCTGCCTTCAATACGTCGCTTTATGGAGCTCCCTTAAAATTTTGGTTGTGCTGTGTCGTTGGTTTATTGCTATTTGCTTTGTACTTTTTGAACGCAGAATCGTATAAACGTGATTTTTGTATAGCTGTAGTATGTTAGCTGAAGAGGGACATGGGCTACTTTTTTATCGTCGTCGTCGTCGTCTAATAGAATGCGTACACAAAATTTCATGACTGTGATGTTGACCGTTGAAGAGTTCTCTCATTAGGAGTCATTCTTGAGTTCAGAAGCCTGTCATGGTGGAACTTATAACCGGCTATCGTTAATAAAATGCGTACACAAAATTTCGTGACTGTGCTGTTGACCGTTGAAGAGTTCTCTCATTAGGAGTCATTCTTGAGTTCAGCAGCCTGTCATGGTGGAACTTATAACCGGCTATCGTTAGTAAAATGCGTACACAAAATTTCGTGACTGTGCTGTTGACCGTTGAAGAGTTCTCTCATTACGAGTCATTCTTGAGTTCAGCAGCCTGTCATGGTGGATCATCTAAACGGCTATCGTAATAGAGTCCGTACACAACATTTCGTGACTGTGCTGTTGATCGTTGAAGAGTTCTCTCATTAGGAGCCATTCTTGAGTGCAGCAGCCTGTCATGGTGGATCATCTAAACGGCTATCGTAATAGAGTCCGTACACAACATTTCGTGACTGTGCTGTTGATCGTTGAAGAGTTCTCTCATTAGGAGCCATTCTTGAGTGCAGCAGCCTGTCATAGTGGATCTTCTAACCGGCTATCCTAATAGAATGCGTACACAAAATTTCGTGCCTGTCCTGTTGACCGTTGAAGAGTTCCTTTATCTGGAGCCAATCCTGGATGTCCGTTGTGGTTATGCATACCTACCATAAAATGCATTATCATCGTCATTGCAAAAATTCAACTCCGTAGGATAGAGGAAGTGGTTCTCCGAACTAACTAAATACATTGCCGACGTATTAGTACATTGCAAGTTAGATAAAAGCTTGTAAAAAATACGAAATTTAATTTTAAAAGCCAAACTACTCAACCGATTTTGGTAAAATTTCTATGGGACTAATCTGAAACTATACCCTTGAATGAAACTATACAAAAAAAATAATTTTCAAATCGGTTCATAAATGACGGAGTTATGCGGTAACAAACATAAAAAAACATAAAAAAAAACATACAGCCGACTTGATAACCTCCTCCTTTTTTTTTGGAGTCGGTTAAAAAAAAGGAAAAGTATATGATTTTGAACCACCCTGATTTCATTCATATGAAATCATTCATTTTGTCGGTCTTTTTACAACCCATCACTACTTTTTTGTGTTAGTGTGTAACTAAACAAAAGTGTAACAACAGTAATTCTTTGATTGTGTTATTGTTTTTGTGTTGGTGTACAGCTTTTACTTGCGTGTGCGTTTATAGGGACGCTTAATTTTTCTGCATTAGTATGCGTGATTATGTAAATGTGTTCTATACCGTACTACCTCGCCTCCCGCGAAAACCGGCAGAAAGATTTTAGTACTAAAAGTAGCGCTTGGCAACTCCCGTTCTAAATGCTCTAAGGTTGGAACTATGCCTATTTTAAGATCTTTTTTACACAGTTTTACAATAAATATTTCTTATTTGTTATATGATGATGGAAAACACCGTGTTGTAATCACTGTTTATGTTTTAACTTAGAGCTGTTGCGTCTAAGCTTTTATGATAGCTGCTAGATATTTCTGAACCATTTACAACTTTTTTTAATCATATTTTATGCTAAACAGTAGGTAAGTAAATCATAAAGTTGATCTTTATGATAATAAAAATATGCCAATAAAAATTCTGTCGAAGAATACTATGGTTGTGTATGATATATAATGAATGTTTACACTATACGTTAAACAGGGGTGGTCTACGTGTTAGTTTTCTTATTTTCATAAATATTTATATTACTGGCGCAGCTAATTAGTTATTAGCTGCCCTAAGATTAGCTACCTAAATGGCTATATTACTTATATGAAAATGAATAATATTTCGCATTTTAAAACACTTTATAACGCAATCTCAGTTAACGATATAATTATGGGATATAATAATAGGTACCTACTGAAAGTTACTTGGAATTTTGCAATAGAGTGCGTGTTTGGCCATTGCGTGAGGCAGTCATGTTATATTTTTCACTTAAGTTATTGAACCCTTGCAAACCCTACTTATGTGCAAACATGGTTCAAGCGTAAAAAACGTATCTAACTACACAATCTACAGAATTACGCATGCGGTTTCCATTAACCATAAACCACATTCTACACATCACATCGAACGAGATGAACATTAAAGACGTTTGTTGTCTTTTTTTTATATACTACCAAGGTAGCAAACAAGCATACGGCCCACCTGATGGGAAGCGGTTTCCGCAGCCTATGGACGTTTGTAATACCAGAGGTGTCACACTCGCGTTGCTGACCCTTTAAATATGAATATAATAATAATATCTGTTTTGAATCTGGTCGTTGCTATAATTGAACCCAAAACGTAAACAAAGCTTGTGTACAGAGCATTCGTAGAAGTCCTATCCGTTTCTACGGGAACTGTTAATGGATTGCTATATTTCTTGTGTGAGAGCTTCGGTGTTTTGTCCTCTGATGCAGCTAATGAGTATTATATTCCTTGGCTACTGTCCTCGGATAAACTCACATTGCACCATGACGAAGGTTGTGATGCACATACATTTTCGCATATCTCCTGGTAGCAAGTATATCCGTGGACAGACTGCTATACTCTTCCGTATCATTATTGATTTAAAACACTTCCTAGAATCACTGAAAGACACAATAACTACGAATCACTCAGAGCAAAAAATATTATTATTCCTATGGCTAGTATGAAACAAGGATTCAAATTCATTGTTTTTATACTCGTATGAAAAGGTTTATGAATTTGTCGGTGTTTGACAAGGTGTTTGACGGAGTCCAGAGTAAAAATGACAATTTCTTAAAAAAGTTTTTCTAAAAAAGTAAAAAGTTACTTCGTCCCCCGAACACTATCCTACTAATATTATGAACGCGAAAGTTTGTAAGTATGGATGGATGTTACTCTTTCATGCCGAAACGGCTGAACGGATTTGGATGAAACTTGGCAGAGAGATATGTTATAGTCTGGAATAACACATAGGCTACTTTTCATCTCGTGGGAATACCGGGATTTATATCTGCGTGGGTGAAATCGCGGGCGCAACTAGTTGATATAATGTAACTGTGCTGAGGTTTTCCCTAAAGACTATATACATGCAGTGTGGGGTTATTCAACACGCTTGTTTCACAGAACAGAAGAAGTCAAATATGTGTTGATAAAAAATTCGAACTGAGGTACCTATTAATAATATTATAACTCATGAATCACTCTGTTCGCATTGACAGCTGTTTTTAATACCGTTTCAAAAAAAGAATAGCGCTGCAAGATGACTACAAGACTATGTAAGGGAGAGGTTTTCATTAGATTAGTTTCGCTATTGAATCAGATTAAACCAGCTTTATTGGAACAATCAAGCACGCTCGGCTACAAGCAATTCAACATGAAACAATAAGCCAAAGTAAAGGCATTTCCTACCAGAATGATGCTCAGGGTTTAAGTCTGAAACAAAGGCGTGACAACAATGGTGACGATTCAAAGAATGGTGTCAAATCTCCGACTTACTGAAAAGTTTGACATGTTGCCTGTGTGCTCACGGAATAGAGAAAACCCTGTGTATGCGCTAGCTGAAACGTGAGTTCACGTGTATCTAAATTCCTGCCAGCACACAGTATTGTCAATTTTGTTGTCAATAAAATACAAATACTTTATTAATAAATCCAATTTAAAAGTCAGGATAGGTACAAATTCATACAGTTTTACCTTAGTTAATATAATTACCTACTAATAATATAAAATATATTAATTCAGTAGCTTCAGTTACTCGTATAATTATTTTAAAATTATTAGACTACTATTAGAAGAATTGGTAAGCATAAGTACCTAAACACGTACGTAGCCTGCTAAGTTGCAAAATAATTTTTAAATAAATAATATCCGGCCAGCTTTTACTATTTTTTACATGAGTTACATTGTAGCAATTATGTATTATTTTTTAACTAGGGGTCGCCGGGTGGGATACTGAACGGTTTATTTCTTTTCCGAGTAAAAAAGTTGATAAATCGTCGAGAAGTTAAAAAATCACCCGCTTCCTTTGTTTCAAATGTACCTCTAAAGGAAAGCGTGTGCTCCTGACGTGACCTCTTACACAACTGTACAAGCGGAGAGAATAACACGAGAACTAACTGAAATAACAAAAAATTTGGCACCGATACACGGACACCGTTGTACTAGTGTGGATAAGACTTATTAAAAAACCTCGGGGCTATCGCGTATGCTTCTTTCTGGGCAAAGAAAATTCCGCACCATGTAGGTACCTACTCGTTTCATAACGAACCGTTGACACGAAAGAAGAATATTATAAAAAAAGCAGAAATAAAAAAAACTAAAATAGCAGCACGACTTTGATACCTAGAAAAATTACTAGAAAAATTACTTCGTAACCAAGTAGCAATTCAAGATTATCTAAGGATTTCTAAGGGAGGTAGTCAGAGGTACGTCAAGTAATTAAAGTTTGACACATTTTGCAATGTTGGTATTCCGTATGTGACAGGTTGCAAGTCCATCGCCGCTGCTAGGTGATAGTGATGGATCCAAATAGATGTATGAAAAATTCGGTGGTAATGCATTCGTTATACATTCCAGTAAATAGAAGAATATGTTAAATAATGCGTTGTCTATTCAGTTGTTTACACTAACTTGACACTAACATTCATTTTCACAATTTTAAATAACGTGTAACAAGTCACATTTACATGACGGTTGCCAGTTGCAAATAATGTCTTTATAATGTAAATCTTAAAGTGGCAATCACCTTTGTGTGCACTCTGACCGAAAAACGTCAATCAACAAACTGAAGTTATGCAAGGCACTCGAAATAATGTAATGCATGAGTGTAATACACAATGCCATGCCCATGATCTGAACATCATGTCAAAATACTTGTATTGAGTCTTTACCTAAGTTTAACGGTTATACAGAAATACCATGACAGCTTGACTTATCCTGACCTCGATTGGATTGGTTGAAGAAAACTTAGGTAAGCGCTTTCTTGACTTGAGAGTCCGAGAATCAAAGTTTTGTTTTCTCTCTTTTTCGGAAGTTCTTTTGCTATTTAGGTACATATTTTAATGAATAGAGTATGTAGGTAAAAGTTAAAAGTAGTTTTTAAACCGTATGTACACACTTCATATATTATTTTTCTAACATTCACATTATGGATTCAATAAAAAAAACAGGTATTTGAAACGGGTAAATATAAGACGGAGAACCAGAGCTGGTTTGAAGGTTGAAGGCTGAAGGTTTGAAGGTTGAAGGTTGAAGGCTTGGTTTGAAGGTTTGAAGCCAAGATTTGCTCAACGGAACTCTTCAACAAATAGATCAAAATAACTGAAACTAGATTACGATACCAATAGTTAATGAGGATCCTAAGAACTAGTAGACACACAAAGTATGATCAAAATTTAAAAGAAATAATATCTGTACTTTTTAGTTTTTTATTTTATCGTTTTTATTCTTAATATTAAAGAATGGTTTCTCAAATTGCTTTCAAGAATTCATGAAGTCCATATTCACTGCAACTTAATAGAGTTGGATGTACGCGGCGGATGGTTGGTACTGAGGTACAGCGGTGTAGACATACAGCGGCGCGCGGTCTTCGCTCTTGTACTGAAGACGGGCTGTGTACGCCATGTTCCTCAGGTCGCTCTCAGTCTGGTACTGCACTCTCTGCAACTGCGATCCAGGGAGGAGCACGTAGTAAGCGCCTTGGTTGCTCAACACCTCAGCATCTGTCTTCGGCGCCTCTTCTAGCTTGTCTTTCTTGAGCCCTTCAACTTGAAGACTTTCGTCGCCTTCAGTTGTAGGAACTCCGTATTCGGTGGACAGATTGTCTGGAGACCCATACTCTTGCTGAGGTGCTGCGTAGGTCTGAGGCGCTCCGTAGCTGTTATCAGGTACTCCGTATGATGTCGCTGGTGGAGCTTCGTTAGGCAGATTGAAGGGTCTCTGGGGTTTAAATCCGGCGGATGGGTAAGGCGCGTCCACAGGGCTTGGGGTGGTCGATTCACGGTCTTGTTCCTGTCGTTGGAACCTGAAGTTTTGTTGAGTTTGCCTGTAGCGAGGGGGCTCGGCGACCGCCACCGCCGCGAAGAGAAGCACACAAGCGAAGGACTTCATTGTTGTTAGCTCGGTTGACTGCAGCCGAATGATGCTGTGTCCAAACGTATACGCTCTTTTATACTGAATCCCGAGTTTCCTGTAGTTTCCGTTTTGCCCGGACGTGGTGTTTTGAAGTCGATGTGTTCTCCTTCACGATCGATATTCTGGCCGAGTGGATCGCGACATTGGCCGCCTAAGCGTGGAGCGGTTGCGTAACGGATGCCGATTAGGACCTGTCATTGTACTGTGGAGACGTGACCGGCCTGTCAAAGAGTAGAGGTGACGAACTTATGGAAATTAGGAACTCAATATGCATGAAATGCAAGTTGCAAAAAAGGCAGCTCTTTCGCCGAACGAAGAAAGTCATTTCTTGTGATTGCTTGCAGTGGTGAGTCACGTGTTTTGGCAGTGTTCGTAATAGAGGGGTGCCAGATGATGTATTATGTATGAAGTGTCCTGGCGGTTATGGAGTTCAATGGGACATGTCAAGTGCATAAGCAAGCGTGACCGAGTTGTGGAATAATGAATAATTTCTTTTATTTACATCATGTACACGTTTACATCATAACTGTAGTATAAGAATATGAAATAACTTTTGCTCGTTATATTTTTATTGAGACCTACCCCGTTTTATTATTTAAGTATATTTTATATATTAAGTAGTAGTGACTGAGTGGTGGCCACGCGAGAGTCATAGAGCACGAGGCAGACCACCGGCCAGATGGTCTGATGGCGCAGGACCAGAAAGAGTGGCGTGCTAAGGAGGAGGCCTATACCCAGCAGTGGGTGAGTATGGGCTGATTAGATATAGATGTAGTAGGAGTGTATTTTCCAGTCACTGACCTCAATAAATTGAGGTCGGTTTTTTCTTGACAGTAGTTATTGCTTAACCCTCTTATTCATAATCCCTGCCATTTTATAGCGGCTCAGTAGTGTATTTTTGTCACTGTCACTTTCATGCCAACGAAAAGAGACAGCAACAGTCTTGTCTGATAAGCTATTGCGCGCTCAAAGACCATTATGAGTAGGTAAGGGCTTTAGTCTATACTTTTATGTTTAACGCTGACAAATGCACGAAAGGAATAAATATTTCTGACAGGTTGGGATTTCGCAAGTGATGATGTAAAATTCACCTGAGCATCGCAAAACATATTTTTCCTTGTCACAGAAAGATTCGCAGTAAAAAGAGATTTAAAAAGTTATTTGCATTAAACATTGCCTCCTGCTTTCTGATTACGTATCTCACGACAGGTATGCGAGAATCGTAGATTACCATCAGCTGTTGCTGCCCAACACTCCTTTTTGTACTTCGTAACCTTTGTATTTGCTCCGTGTTCGTAACTTTATAATCGAATGTCAAGGTCTTACTATTTGAGCCAGTCGAATTGCTTTGTAAACGCCGCGTAGGAATGTTCAAAATTGCATAGCAGTGATAGGCGGACTATAGACGAGATACGTCTTCCTGTACGTTATATGAGACAGCCTTCACACCTGTGAAGGCTGTGACCAACTGAGTTCAGTTGCTACCAACTACTACCAACTCTTTCGTTGTACACCGTAGGTTCCACTCCTGCGAAGATCAAGCATGGCCTGATGTTTGATCTGGGTTTTATTATTTTTTGTATGTACATATAGTTTACCAAAAAAGCAAATAAGCGTCAGAAAAACTAATCGGTTTCCATAGTACAAGCATTTAGGACTAGATATTTCTGTGTGGAATGTCCATCAGATTCAACTTATACAAAAACATTTATAAACTTCGCTTGGCGACTGCCATCGCCATCGCTTCTTTTTACGTAATCACCTATCGGCTGTACGTGACGAACGCCACTTTGCTCATGCATGTTTATTTCAAAATGGCTGCTTGACGTTTAATTACATGGCAAACGACGTCAACCGTCCTGTCGCCGCTCGTTGGCGGGAAAAATGGGGATTATGATTTATCAGGAAACATAATTATTTTGAAGCCACAGTGTATTTATATATTAATGTATATTATGTCCAAGCACTCTACGACTCGTAAAACCGTTAAAAACATAAAAAAGTCAGAGAAAACCAAAGTGACATCTGTCAAAAAGTCAAAACTTTGCCATGAAAATTAACAAAAGTCAAAATAAATTGCAGTGCTGTCATTTTATTTTATTAACTAGCTGAAGCCGCGGCTTTGCTCGCGCCAAGGAATTCAAAGTTTCATACAAACTTTCATCCCCCATTTTATCCCCTTGGGGGTAGAATTGATCAAAATCCTTTCTTAGCGGATGCCTACGTCATAACATCTACCTGCATGCCAAATTTCAGCAAGATCCGTCCAGTGGTTTGGGCTGTGCGTTGATAGATCACTATGTCAGTCAGTCAGTCACCTTTGAGTTATATATATTTAGATTTGTGTGATTAATAACCATTACGCATTACGCGGTTAACTAGCTATCTTGGTAGCTTTATAGTTTAGACAGGTTTTGCGGTATTCGACACACTTCCCAAACAAAATTACCCCAGCGGCTTTCCATCTCCATTTCTGGCCGAATCGAAAAACGCTAAAATTCGATTGTTTTTTTGTTTCGTATGTAATGTAATTCCCGCACACGGAGTTTCATTTGGGGATAGTAAATTGAGTTTATGAAACCGTTTCGCGTTTTGTGAAGTTGTGATTTCAAGGGTCGGGTTATCGACCAATAAATCTTGCCGGACCGTTTTGTTTAGTTGGTGTTTTATTAAATTGGTTTTTGTATTGAACTTAGATTTGGTATCTACTAATTCCTCTAACTACGCAATAATTTATTTTATCTATTTCTATATTTTTACTAAATAAAATAATGCACCTAACGTAATTTTAATGTGTTCGAACATAAAAACATGAAATCACAAAACCCAGTAGGAAAATTATTTTATTGGCACTATTTTGGATTGGCTGGATATATCCTTCTATAGTTTGCAGTGGTTTGCAGATAGTTTAAGTTTTTCATGTGGTATTTAGGGTATGTTTTGTAAACATTTGTAGTTACATATCTTCTTTTTGTTAATAAAGGTTTTTATTGAACTATAGTCTTGCGCGACTGCCAGCTATGGCTTACAACGCGGCCACTTCAAGAGATTAGACAATAATAAAAAAATCTCTTTCTCCTCGGCCCGATATTAGCATTCTTTCTGTTTGAATGAATCACAAGACCATATTTATGATAACGGCCTTTCCTTGAACCGCTGAGGAAGTACTAAACTACAGAATCCTTCGTTCGGAACGCAGCCTTCTCGATACGTGATGGAAATTGCGTGATTTGATTATAATTAGTGTTTTTGTTTGACACACTTATTAATGCGATGACTCAATTTATTTAATAACACTCATTTTATTAAAACGGTTGCGCACCAATTATATTAAATGTATAATGTGTGTACCTCTTCTCGCTCGCATTTTTAAAGATATGAAATCATAATGAAATCAGGCAAGTTGTAAAAAAATCAAGACGTTTATGCCTTTTAAAAAAAATATTATTTCAAGCGGTTTTGAAATAATATTTTTTATATGACCTTAAAAGTTTTTTTTACTTGTTTTGGTATACCTACCTACATATGCAAGCTTTTTAGTTTCGGCGACTATAAATAATATCTAATATAATCATAGTCAAAACTTTTCTGTGCATCTTCCCTCTTGTGGTACAAATTAACTGATTTGTATTCATACAAGTTAGAAATTGCAATGGATAACATTGTTTTTATGAATCAAACTTATTACACACATATAAAGTTTTTACTCGAAGAGCTATTCAATATTCATGCTATATTAGCTGTAGTCATGAAGCATTATCAGCACATTAAGGATAAGATCTACAATAGCTCCCGAGGGTATAATTTATCTTATTGCCACCATTAAAGCCAGGAGTGACAAGAGACGCGCCACGAATTTACGAGTATTACAGGATAGTGGGTTCCCTGTGACTTTTCCCGCAATGCCGTGGAATAATTAGATTGCTTGAATATTTATTTATGATTATTTTTTTATATCTATTATTCCTAGCATACGCATCACAAATTCCGATTGACACCACCGTGGAGTTTGATAATGTAACAAGGATCTTAAAAAAGAGTGGTTATAGGAACCAAGCAAAGTCAAACAAAACAAACAAAAGCAAACAAAGCAAAGCCGTAAAAAAGGCTTAGTCACGTGGAATATATTCACTTAGCTTTTTCATTATTAACATTCCAGAGTGCCCGTTATGTTAAATTCAAAAAAAATACATTTAAAATTAGACTTTGAATATATCTGTATACACATCGGGTCTTTCTTGATGATGCCTTTTTTTAAGTACCTAATAATCTGTAAAAAAACATATTTTTTTGAGGATAAGTACTTAAGAAAATTTACTGAAAAAAATGTTACTTGCTATTGTCGAAGACTTGTCGTGAAAAGGGATTTACATTTTTGTACAAAATTTTAAAAAATAATATGAAAATTTTGTACCAAGTTGCGTGGGATTCCTAGTAGGTATTTAGTACAATCTAAAATTGGTTTTGTGATCGCCATCGAGAATCTTAATTCCCGGCGGTTATCAGTTTTATAGCTATTTTATTCAGTTCTATACTCAACATAAATTCTCGCATTCTCGCGCAGTATTTTACACATTCTCGCGTAGTATTTCACACATTCTCGCGTAGTATTTCATAGGTAAAAAATAACCAATTGATTTATAACGAGTAAGATAACTTCACGCATGATTTCTGACATTCGGATATGGGGCCGTAAATCCGAGTAAACGGCTCATTTTATGTAAAATACCCATTTGCGGTCCGTCCCATCGTCGGCCACCCGAGAGGGTCGCAATTACGCTATGAGCTAGTTGGGCCTATTGGGCCATTAACTTCCTTTGGGTAACGAACATTGAAGGACGTACGCACTACGCTCCCGTGAGTACCGCCTGTCAACGACATTATGAAACACTAGCTTCCGCCTGCTTCACCCGATTTATATGACGCTAGTCCAAGTGCCGAGCAAAGCCTATAATCAGCTATTCCAAGTCATCTTCAAAGTAAGACAGTTGATCCATTTCACAAAACTGAAAATGAAAATAAAATCACGCGCTAAACGCGCTAAGCGCTTAATTTTAGTAAATTTATTTATCAATAACATAGTATTAAAACAAAGTCGCTTTCTCTGTCCCTATATCCCTATGTCCCTATGTATGCTTGGATCTAGAACCACGCAACGGATTCTGATGCGTTTTTTTTTTAAGATATTAGATAGAGTGATTCAAGATGCACCCGTGCGAAGCAGGGGCGCGCGGGCGGGTCGCTAGTAATTTTATAATTGTACTAACTTTGATATGTTTATTTAGTAGTTCTACTATCAAATTATGGATCATTGGAATCTGAAAAAAATTGAATAAACTCCAAATTTAAAATCAATGGCCTCGAATCGAAATAGAAGCAGCTGAATAGATAAAAAAGGTCATTCTCAAATTGAGTCCGGCTCCTAGAAGGGTTCATGGCGATTCATTTGAAAGTCAAACAGGTCGGAAATATTTTTCATTGGGCTCCAATATGTTTGCGAATTGGGGCTGAATGGGACTAGGATGGGCTATATCACTTTAATATACAGGTTAGAAAGAAACAAATAAAGCACGACTTTGATCCCCCAGGATGGTATCTCCTCCGATATCTGAGTAGGTAGGTATCAAGTGAATAATTATAATATAATAATATATAACTCAAGATTCGTTGAGTTTGTGTTTTCGCGGGATCTATGGGTTTGCAACCTGTGGACCCTGCAAAATAAGGGTACCTAGAAAGAAAGAAGAGTGGGAGAGCGACTTTCGAACCTTTATATAGTCTAAAGTTGGTATAACTTGATAAAAAAAAATTATTTTGTGTTAACATGATAATAGCGAAATTGGCTCCAAAAGATCGCAGTTTTTATATGCTCATGAATATGAATTTTCGAATTCAGAATAACTAGTATCAGGAATATTAGGAAGACTGCTAATTTCTTTTTCTTAATATGAGATGACGGAAACAAAAGAAGTACGTAAAACGGAACGACAAACGTCGGCCGTCGACCGTCGACGTCTTTACGACCGTCATAAGCCTGTCGCAGGTTTCAAGTAAAACAGGAGCTTAGTTGGTCTGCGGTCTTTTCAACCGGCCGATTGTGCTCAAATCAACTGGTTTACGGTTGGTAGAAAACTGAAACTGAAACTGAAACAGCTTCACGACTTTGATCCCCAGGCACGGTAGATATCCCTTCAGATCTCCCAGTACCAAGTAGGTACTAATTCAAGATTCTTTGAGGATGTCTAAGGGGGTAGTCAGAGGTACGTCCAAACATTACATTTGGCACATACCCACATTTTGCAGTAGTTAGTATTCCATACGTGACAGGTTGCAAGCCCATCGCCGCTGTTAGAATACTAACTGGTTTCCTCACGATGTTTTCCTTCACCGTTTAAGAGCACTGGCATTGCGCACATAAATTTTTCGATAGAAAAATCCATTGGTGCACGACCGGATTCGAACCTGCGACCTTACGATCGGAAGGCGGGGTCACTCCCACTAGACCACCGGTGCTCTCACGGTCTCTTACGGTTGGTAGAGCTAGCAGAAAACGGGCAATTTGGCTAGTTTTGAAAGGAAAATTGTAAGGAATGTCTCGAATAAGTAGTGCGTGACATATACTACCTTTCTGTGTAGAAATAATTGTGTAGACCATTTTGTGTGGAATTAGATTGCGACTGGTGGAGTTGTAAAATTCCGGTAAGGAAATAAAGAACGCTAAAATAATCCTGTACAAAACAGCGGCTCGATTACACTATAGTGTAATAGCAATTAATTGTATAGGGTGGATGGGAATTAAATGTCAAACTGTAAGCCATCTCGATAGCCAGACATTAGCGTAATCGGGCCACTGGTTTACTAGGGTTTACTAGTTATCTCCATAATCAAACTTTATGGCTATAGAAACTTTTTTGGATCAAAGTCAAGTTTTCGCTGAAGTTATCCGAAAAATTCTGGTTTGAGTTTTTCATAACTATAATTCAGAGATTTTATATCTTCAAAAATCTAAATATGTGTGAGAAGTTTCTTGACGGTTATCAGGTTCTTAACGTATTATGAGTTCTTCTCCCTGCCCCTTATCCCACTTCATGTGGGGCCGGGCCTCCTTCTGCGCCAGGAAACTCTGTCGTGAGTTGTCGTCGATGCGGTGTTGAGGGCCCTGACTAGCTACCACTGGGCTTGGTCGGGATGCCTAGAACGATTTTGACCGTGTCTTCTTACTTGTTAAAAGTTCAAAGATAAATAAATAAAGTCTTAAATAAATAAATATTTGCAGACATCAAATTGCAAAATAGATAGGTAATGAAATTTGAATGCACTGTGAATGCACTCATCTAAAAGCGACACAAAAAATATTGTGTGAAATAAAAACACAAATGGTGAAAGCATTTTTTAACAATTGTTCTCTCTCCTGGAGCGTAATAAAATTAAAATTGCCAAGTGCGAGATGACATAGTGCAAAGTGACTATGACCTACTATAACAAATAATTACCTTATGAGGTAATGATACCTAGGTATCTTTATTTGTTGTGGTTAGCATTTACACTTTGAATAAAATAACACGTTTTTGTCAACCGTACGGACAATTTCAGAAAATCCATTCGTACATTTTGCTCTGTTTATTTTCTTTTCAATTGTTATTGCTACCAATAAGTAATTAAACGATACTTTACGAGCGGCTGAGAGGTAAAATTAAAGGAGCTTAGAACGCTGCTGCGAACCAATTTATTTTGGAGTTTATTTTAATTTAAGGGAAATACGGGGATCCCTGTTCTGGGGAATAGGCTCAAAATAAGTTCTTGTAATATTCTGTCAGTGTTTTTACAGAGGAAGACGGGGGAATGCAGATCACCTGAGAGAAAAATGCTCTATTTGTTTTTTTCATTTGTCTTAAGTTAGTTTTCAGGTTTAGTGACTGTCTGCTCAAGCGTCACAACTGCGCTGCAGCGTGCTCGCTGTGTTTCAAGACACCTTATTTAATAAGTTATTGGAGTGAGCGGTATTACCCGACACGATCGCCATTATCCCTGCTTCCCCTACGTCTTACTGATAGAACTAGTAGGTAGATGACCCAACTTATATTAAGTGGTAACCTTCACCTATAACAAAGCATTGCCTCGTAATTCACGCACGAAGGGAACGTGTCCTACGATGCACTTCCCTGCGTCCGAAAAACTATACAAAAATAAATTGAAGCCGAATGAGTTCGTTTAATTAATGGGATATCGAGTTATACCTAGTTTTATAGCCAACTAAAAATTGCATCTCATGACGATAAATCCAGCACCTGGTAGCTGGCACGTGGCAGTTCAGCGGACAAATTGGCCTTTTTAATTTGTCACGACGGTGTCCGGCGCTGTCCGGCCGGCTGTAAGTAATGGAGTGTCCGGATTGGAGTGGGTTCATCGGGCCGGTAGTGATGGTTCAGTTTTTGTAGTTTTTTGAAGGTTTCTGCGATATAATGAAAGTTTTGCTGAAGACTACCGCTGATAGAACTCTCGCTTGATTGTTTTGTCATTTGGAAAGATGTGAAACACTGAACTTGCTTAAAAATCGCAATCAACCAAGTTGTGTGCAATAATATTGCATCCAGTTGGCAATAAAATTGCATGCAGTTCAGCAAAAACCATTATTTTGTGCAAAATAAATAAATAATGCTGGACAATCCACACAGCACCATCTAGCCTAAAGTAGGTAAGTTTTGTCTCCGTGCCACACAGCAATCAAGCAACTGTTCAGACTAGTGTACAAACATTTGAAGCTATATTTGGCGCCAGCTTGATATCAACCACATCATTTCACAAACCAATCGTTTCTCCAATCCGCGCAAAATAACCGCAACTTTCCATTCGGCCGGGAATCGATCCGAAACCACTGACGCCGTCAGACGCAACACACCCTAAGTACAGTGCACAAATTAAATTAGCTCACATAAGCAAGAAGAACGTGAGACTAGGATGTAGGTATCTCATAGTTTGTACACTCGAATGGTACGGTAAGCAAAACAATCATACATGTAACATAAGTCACGGTTCTAGAACAACTG
Source organism: Plemyria rubiginata (assembly GCA_963576535.1). NCBI lineage: Eukaryota > Metazoa > Arthropoda > Insecta > Lepidoptera > Geometridae > Plemyria > Plemyria rubiginata. Next base: position 1,018,485 of record OY754916.1, on the reverse strand, counting down.
TCGACGACCTCTGTGGCGCAGCGGGCGAGAGCCTGCCTGCGACGCAAGAGGTTGCGGGTTCGATTCCCGCCTTGGAACAAATTCGTGTACGATCTGCAGAAATTTGTTCCGATGGTCTGGGTGTTTTCTATGTATAATAAAAATTATCTATCTATGTAAGTATATGAAAAACTGAAACAGCTTCACGACTTTGATCCCCAGGCACGGTAGATATCCCTTCAGATCTCCCAGTACGAAGTAGGTACTAATTCAAGATTCTTTTGAGGATGTCTAAGGGGGGTAGTCAGAGGTACGTCCAAACATTACATTTGGCACATACCCACATTTTGCAGTAGTTAGTATTCCATACGTGACAGGTTGCAAGCCCATCGCCGCTCTATGTAAGTATATAATGTATTAAATATATCAGTTATCTAGTACCCATAACACAAGCTTTGAATAGCTTACTTTGGGGCTAGATAGTGCTGTGTGGATTGTCCAGCATTATTTATTTATTATTTATTTATTTATTTAACTGTTATTCAGTCCGTAATCCATCCTAAAGCAACAAATTGAAAATATAAATTTTCATTTTTAGTTTTTGAACACATAAAACATACTAGATCCGTGTCTGAATTATCATTCAAAATCAATTTTTTTTTTATTGAATCAACGAAGCGAACGAATATCTTAGTGGGATCTTGAGCGATTGGCATTGTAATATTAATTTTTTTTGTATCACTATATACAATTGGTGGACATTCCATACAGCACTGTCTACTCCAAAACTAAGCCAAGCATGTAATATGGATTACTAGTGCGTGTTCCGTAAACAACCAACAAAGTCAGGGGGAATGCCACTTAGTAGATCCGCACTCAATTCGTACCAGTCTCAGTTATGTTGGCATTTTAACTGCGAATACTTAAGCGGGTGGCGCTAGTAGGAGAATAAATGACAGGATGCCTTATTGAAATCTCATCGCAGATTCCTTACTCCAGGCTGACCTGATGGCGCGTTTCACACGCGTAGTCTTACGCGCGTAGCCAAGATACTAGAACTACATACATCCCATCTAGAAGCTCTTGCGTGTTTCAGAGCCTACGTGCGTAGCCGAGATACTAGAACTACATACATCCCATCCAGAAGCTCTTGCGTGTTTCAGAGCCTACGTGCGTAGCCGAGATACTAGAACTACATACATCCCATCTAGAAGCTCTTGCGTGTTTCAGAGCCTACGTGCGTAGCCGAGATACTAGAACTACATACATCCCATCCAGAAGCTCTTGCGTGTTTCAGAGCCTACGTGCGTAGCCGAGATACTAGAACTACATACATCCCATCTAGAAGCTCTTGCGTGTTTCAGAGCCTACGTGCGTAGCCAAGATACTAGAACTACATACATCCCATCTAGAAGCTCTTGCGTGTTTCAGAGCCTACGTGCGTAGCCGAGATACTAGAACTACATACATCCCATCCAGAAGCTCTTGCGTGTTTCAGAGCCTACGTGCGTAGCCGAGATACTAGAACTACATACATCCCATCTAGAAGCTCTTGCGTGTTTCAGAGCCTACGTGCGTAGCCAAGATACTAGAACTACATACATCCCATCTAGAAGCTCTTGCGTGTTTCAGAGCCTACGTGCGTAGCCAAGATACTAGAACTACATACATCCCATCTAGAAGCTCTTGCGTGTTTCAGAGCCTACGTGCGTTGCCGAGATACTAGAACTACATCGCGTGTGGACAGGCTCTAAGGCGAAGGTTGACAAAATGACACTACTGAGCTGTGTGGCTGTAAAAAAAGTGGATTTCATTTTTTTGTTGTCGGTACCATGTTCCCAGTGAAAAGAAGCTATTAATGCCGGTAGTGTGCGCGCTTTGTCTGAGTGAAATGTGTCACACTGGGGGTCGGCTTTAGAGCTTACGTCTTGTTTGTGAATTTTTAGCTCCTGTGGCTTCTGAGCTCTATACAACTTTCAGAGAGGCCTGTTTAGGTGCCCGATAGCGTGTACTGTCTTTGAACTGCTGCTTAGGGCTCTTGGCATAAATAGCTACATCCGTGAAAATAAAGTTGAGTAGTAGAGCATTGTTTGTAAAATCTGTGGCAGAGCTTTTTGTGAGAGTCCGGAAAAGTACCACCTACCCTTTTGCTACCAAGTGGTGCTCGCATTGCTTTATTCGTAATAGAGTGTCAGTATAGATAGAAACTAAGTAAAGGCAGAAAGCTGAGCTACTACCAACTGAGTTGTGAGGGCTAATAAATTATTTTTAGTAGAGCTTTTAAAGTTCTGATCCCTAAAGCTATGTTTCCGGCCATCCGATATCTCTTAACTCCCCACTCCTCTGAAAACGCTGTACTATCTATAATTCGATCGTGTCGTTGCCAGCTGTCAGTTTGACAAGCGGCAGGTAATCGAGCGATTGTTGCCCGATGATTTGCAAGTTCGTTTGTTGAGAGAGCGCTCGACCAAGCTCTCCTGTTTGGGACGATGCTGGTTATAATGTATTTGTAGAAACATCTATGTTTCACACAAACGGCTTCTACAGCGCAGATGGTAGCAGCTCTGCCTTCGCGTTGTAGGGTGCCGGTTCCCTTTTTTTTTTAAATAATGTGGTTCAATTCAAATTCAAAACATTTATTTTGGAACATTAAGAACCATAGATTTTAGTAATAATAAAACTTTCAGCGTTCGGCCAACTTTAACAACCGTGTAAACTGTACACTGTATAAACTGCTTAATTAATAAAAATATACTTGAATATAAGAGCTAAAGAAAAAAATTTTGTTCTTTGTCTAGATTTTAGTTTTATTTATGTAAAAAATAAAAAGCAAAGTTGCACTATTTATTTAATCAGGTTTCCATACACCCAATGTTTAGCCTTTTCCATTTTTTTTCTATACAAAAAATACCTATTCAATAAAAAGTAACATGTACTTAATGCCCAGTCATGGTAAACATACTCTCAGATCTCCTAGTGTATTCATTAAAACCCAAAAACCCTACTAACCCTAATCCTACAGCTTATGTAATTGTATTTTTTTTTGTTAGACTACAGTTTTAAGTTTTGTTTAATGCTTTGTAGCGATCGTAATATCACTACTTTATAAAACAAAGTCGCTTTCTCTGTCCCTATATCTCTATGTATGATAAATCTTTAAAACTACGCAACGATTTTGATGCGGTTTTTTTAATAGATAGAGTGATTCAAGAGGAAGGTTTATATGTATAACACATGCATGATATAGTAGAAAAACAATGTGCACCCGTGCGAAGCAGGGGCGCACGGGCGGCTGACGACCTCAGTGGCGCAGCGGGCGAGAGTCCACCTGCGACGCAGAGGTTGCGGGTTCGATTCCTGCCTCGGAACAAATTTGTGTACGATCTGCAGAAATTTGTTCTGTTGGTCTGGGTGTTTTCTATGTATAATAAAAAATATCTATCTAAGTATATAATGTATTAAATATATCAGTCATCTAGTACCCATAACACAAGCTTTGAATAGCTTACTTTGGGACTAGATGGTGCTGTGTGGATTGTCCAGCATTATTATTTATTTAGTAAATAAATTAAGTCCAAGTTACTAAACCAGTACAAAGTCACCTTAATAACAACGATTATTCAAATTGACGCGATATCTTTGGGCATCGGATATCGGTAATTTCCTTTTGGAAATGTCGCGAAGTTTTTCAAAAATTTGATAAAACAAATTAAACTTCGGGGATCATTTGTTACGTTTACGAGATAGCAGGAAATGAATAATGGGGAGGGGAAACGGCAGAGGTAGCCAATAAGCAAAATGTTTTTACTAATTTAGCTAAAAAGAGAGCACTTGCTAAATATAATGATGAAACCTTCAAGCAACAGGTTGAGATATATGACAATCTCTGTGGCGCAGCGGGCGAGAGCCTGCCTGCGACGCAAGAGGTTGCGGGTTCGATTACCGCCTTGGAACAAATTTGTGTACGATCTGCAGAAATTTGTTCCGATGGTCTGGGTGTTTTCTATGTATAATAAAAAAATATCTATCTATGTAATTATATAATGTATTAAATATATCAGTTATCTAGTACCCATCATAACACATGCTTTAGTAGCTTACTTTGGGGCTAGATAGTGCTGTGTGGATTGTCCAGCATAATTTATTTATTATTTATTTATTTATTATTTATATTTTATACTATGTAGTGATTCATCAAATTAATTACAGATAGCACACATTATTGTCCTCAGTATTCGCCTTGCACTAACGTTATTACACACGAGCGAGATCTCTATGCGGTGCCAAAGGAGCAATGTACTCCGCTTTTCATCTTGCCATGTAAACAGTAACCTGTTAGCTAGGTACTGCTGGTGTTATTAAATGTAATGACAGAACATACTCGTAGATTACTACTTATATAAACATAATACTTATATAAACATAATAAATGTATAATTTGAAGTAAAAACTGAAATAGCAAGGACTAGACAGCCGATAAGTGTTGATTGAGCTTTCAGAAACCGGCGGTAAGATGTGAGTATTGATTTAAAGCCAATTTAACGGACAATATTGGCCTGTCAGCCAAAATCTCAATATTAAGGTATTTTACAAGACTAGAATCTAGGGCGATGGACACACTGTAACACTGGTTAAGGCATTACTCTGCAGTATTTTGGTACGTCCACAATTTGAGACATAAATGTATTAAGTCTTTTGTTTGATTATTTAGGCACCCACACCCCTTAAACTGGAATACAACAATGCGAGCTACTCAGATTGGCGGTAGAAATAGATATGAATTCCCGAAAAAAACCTGATGGATATACCTAAAGCGAGGGAAATAACTTAAGTAGCTAGAATTTAATTAATATTTGACGACCTCAGTGGCGCAGCGGCCGAGAGTCCGCCTGCGACGCAAAAGGTTGCGGGTTCGATCCCCGCCTCGGAACAAATTTGTGTACGATCTGCAGAAATTTGTTCCGTTGGTCTGGGTGTTTATTTAAAATAAAAAATATCTATCTATGTAAGTATATAATGTATTAAATATATCAATCATCTAGTACCCATAACACAAGCTTTGAGTAGCTTACTTTGGGGCTAGATGGTGCTGTGTGGATTGTCCAGCATTATTTATTTATTTAATAATTAGAGTAATTGGTATAACCCGTTCTAGTTTAAATATCTAAATATATATAACTCAAAGGTGACTGACTGACTGACATAGTGATCTATCAACGCACAGCCCAAACCACTAGACGGATCGGACTGAAATTTGGCATGCAGGTAGATGTTATGACGTAGGCATCCGCTAAGAAAGGATTTTGATTAATTCTACCCCCAAGGGGATAAAATAGGGGATGAAAGTTTGTATGAGATTATCAAAGTAAACGAGCGCGAGCAAAGCCGCGGGATCAGCTAGTAAATAAATAAAATAAACTTTGTAAGAATAGTACACCGGAAACGAAAATGCGGGTATACATCCAAATTATCATGTAATTAGTTCTAAATAAGGGTTCCTGTTTACCTTGTTTGTAGATGTTAACAAACCCAATTTAAATACATAGGTACATTGTACATTCCCGTCGTATATACACCCTCGTCTCATTTCTGTCTGCTATAATTGCTACAAATGCTTCTATTCGATGGGTAAACACTGGGATATTTAAAGCGGTACAAATGAATGAAACATGCGACTGTAATCCGTAGATACTGTAGATAAACCTTCAAACCTATTGGTATTCTTTTTAACCGACTTCAAAAAAGGAGAAGGTTCTCAAATCGATTGTAGGTATATTTTTTTTTGTGTCTTTTACCTCATAACTCTTTACGAAGTAGATCGATTTTGATGTTTTTTTTAATTCGAAAGCTTATGCTTGTCCTGCGGTAAATTTGAGTCAGATCTTTATGTATATAATGTATTAAATATATCAGTTATCTAGTACCTACCAGTTACAATTATTTACAAAATGTAAAAAATATACAAAATACATATGAAACAGTTGAGCTATCTGCAGACCGTTGCAAACGATCTATAGATAGCTCAACTGATCCAAATCAGTGCCAGTCGGAAGCGTACCCAAGATACTGGCTGCATTGCCACGCTGAATGGCAATGCTGATACGCTGAGCCAGATACTCACCAGCCCTCGGGTCACGCGTCGCCTCGATAAGTCGCCTGGATAAAATTTTGAAGACCCGGTAGGCCTCGGTACCCCACGGACCTAGAGTCTCAACCCCAAGAGGAGCAAATACGTAGGCCCTGTCGAGACCTGCATATTTGCGCCTCTTGAGATCCTCAGCTGAATCTGCCGCCGCGCTAGCACCAACGGATGTCCTCGGCATTAGGTAGGTCTGATATTTCAAATTCATGTTCACTAGTGACTGAGCGTTATATGACCCCAGTGTAAATGCACACATTACCCCTCAAGACAGACAGGTATTACTTCCAAACTGAACTGTAAGTAATAAGGTAATTTACATGGTATTGTGGTAGAGATAGGAGGCTTCTTGATATGAAGCGTAAGTGCTAAACTTTGGCAGCAGTGAGATGGGTCCTACCTGATTTTGGCGTCGGCCTACGAAATGCGTCCTGTTCCGAAAATTGGTTGTATTGATCGATCTTTGACTTTGACAATCTTAAAAATGGATAATAGAATGAGGTAAATGATTTCTTTTCAAAGCCTTTAAATAAATAATAAAAAAAACAGGAAGTAAGGCATAAAAGTAAAGATAACAATAAATGCAGTAATTATTTGAGCGTTATATTTCATGTTATATCCTAGTACTGAGACTGGCTATCTGCTTGTAATACTGTTCCTTGAACAGCATCTTTACCAGTTTAGGTAATCAAGGTTTTTCGAAATCTGTGCTTGAGCATAAAAAACAGCAAAATTAAAAGTACTGACATAGTTTATTATAGGGTTTAAGTAAAGTTTCTTGTATAATTCCGAAACATTAACTAAGAATGTTGAGTTCTGAAAGCGCAAATTTACTTCACAATAAAGTGTTCATAATGTCCCAGCCAGGCTCTCGTGGAATTCATTACTGGCCTCACGGTGGAGCGCCTCTTAGCGCCTCTTATACAAAATACGTGTCGCAGGCGAGATTGCTCAGCGAGTGTTTTTGACAAAATGTAAGTGAGTTCGTTGGACGCAAAGTCTTACCGTCTTATTCATAATCCCTGCCATTTCATAGCGGCTCTATAGAGTGTTCTTGTCACCGTCGCTTTCATGTCAACGAAAAGAGACAGCAACAAACTTATCGGTCTGATAAGCTAATGGCGCGCTCAGCGACCGTTATGAATAAGGGCCGACTTTGCGACCAACGAACTTACTTGCATTTTGTAAATAAATACCATTTGGCTTAGACTATAATGCCGAAAGGTAGGTATTTATTCATTAATATCACAAGGATCTTTTTTAAAATTAGGCGACTCTAGGTGCCAGTTCCACGTAATCAAAAAATAGAAGAACAGGCAAGTATGAAACAGTTCCAATCAATTTTCAAATGGTTTTGAATTTCGAACCGAACTTCTCAGTGCCCTTGTCAATAAATTACCCACCATAAATCTCCCATGGGTGCGAGTGAAAGGCACCTAATGACATCAGTAGTGTATGAGTGAGAAGCAATGATTAGCGCCACCATTTACCTAAGTTTTTTTTATTGGCGTATTTAGGTTACCGGGCCAGTGTCTTGATATCGTAATATGAAAATTTAGAGAAAAAAAAATGCTGGACAATCCACACAGCATTATCTAGCCCCAAAGTAAGCTACTGAAAGCTTGTGTTATAGGTACTAGATGACTGATATGTTTAATACATTATATAATTACAAGGATAGATATTTTTTATTAAACATAGAAAACACCCGGACTAACGGAACAAATTTCTGCAGATCGTGCACCGTTTGTTCCGAGGCGGGAATCGAACCCGCAACCTTTTGCGTCGCAGGCGGACTCTCTTCCGCTGCGCCACTGAGGTCGTTTAGATGGCAGAGGCAGAGGTATTATCTTAACCGTCTATGATGACTCAGAGATATTTTATCATAAGATGAAATATTATAGTATCTAAGTCGTGTGTGATGCGCTTGATGGCGCTGCGTGACACGTTCACATTTATTTATTTTTTTTATTTTTTGTTTCAGGAAACTGAATGCTGTACAGGAAATTAGGCAAGTATCTATGATTTTTGTTTAGTGTAATATGTAATGTATTTGAATGTAATGCAAGGAATTTGAATACAAGATGTAATGCGCAATCGAGAAATTGTCAATTGACAGACGGTTATCAGCCTCCTTTCTGACAGCATTTCCAAGCTCTTATTACCCTTCAAAGTACTCGTGAACTCTTCTTCTTCGTTTTTTTATATGGCTCCTGTCTATAGACAATCTTGCCAGTGTCAAGTGATAGAGATTATATGCTCTTTGTTATGTTTCTAGTCACGTCAGTCGAAAGTCGAGTCAGTCAATTGTTTTGAAGAAAATGGTGGCGGTTTCTTCAAAACATTTGAAACATTTTCGGTCAAATCACGATATCACATATTACACTTTCATTTCAAATGCTTACACTTTGTGCTAAGACCACAAGTAATGTTGGTTAAAATACCACCAAAATTACACAACACAACTCAAAATAACACTAGAAAAACAATTAAAATGAAAGAGGCCAGTGAAAAATGGCACTGACATTTCAGAAGAGAGCCCTCAAAGGCATGTTATAGTTTGAGCGTGTGGCTTCTATTTCCAGACTCGAGGACTTCTTTGTAAGAAGCGCTCTTTAATCGAGGACAGACTCCCTTTGTCTATTGTTTTCAAACAGCGAAACCTAGTAACTTAAATTTAGACGTGTTGTTCTAAATCCAATAGATTGTAATAGTTTATTATACACACAATACACAGAGAACACAGATATGACAATCTTTTAGAGGGCCTATCTGAAGAACACAAACATAAAATAACTGATAAATCCCAACTAATATTATAAATGCGAAAGTAACTCTGTCTGTCTGTCTGTCTGTTTGTCTGTCTGTTACGCTTTCCCGCTTAAACCTCTCAACCGATTTTGATGACATTTGGCACAGACAATCTTTAGACCCTGAGAAAGAACATAGGCTACCTTTTATTGCGAAAAAAAGAGATGAAGAGATTAAAAGTACACAGACGAAGTCGCGGGTACCAGCTAGTTACACATAAAATACAAATAAGTCCCCTCTCTGTAGTATGGGCCAAGTAGATATTATAAATAATAATGTGTGAATTGTCCAGCATTATTTATTTATTTATTATAATCTGTTAGTGATGACTTGGAATACATTTATTGACTCAGTTCCGCCTTCTACGGCGTAGGACGTAAGTTCGACGTTCGGTTGTTCACCGAAAACCAACATATTATACATAATATGTTCATCGTGTTATCTGCCTGGGTTTTACTATATCTATAAGTATTTATTTACAATCTAACAATATTATTCGCGGCGGCAGATTCAGCTGAGGATCTCAAGAGGCGCAAATATGCAGGTCTCGACGGGGCCTACGTATTTGCTCCTCTTGGGGTTGAGACTCTAGGTCCGTGGGGTACCGAGGCCTACCGGGTCTTCAAAATTTTATCCAGGCGACTTATCGACGCGACGCGTGACCCGAGGGCTGGTGAGTATCTGGCTCAGCGTATCAGCATTGCCATTCAGCGTGGCAATGCAGCCAGTATCTTGGGTACGCTTCCGACTGGCACTGATTTGGATCAGTTGAGCTATCTATAGATCGTTTGCAACGGTCTGCAGATAGCTCAACTGTTTCATATGTATTTTGTATATTTTGTAAATAATTGTAACTATTAGTTGTAATTTTCTTTGTCAATAAAATTAAAAAAAAATCTAACAATATATCTAGGTATCTAACAATCTAAATAATACAGGTTCGAAGAAAGGTGCTTAGAGGCACGTTAGATAAAAGCTAAGGCGTAAACTGGAACGGCCTTTCACAATCGTTTCCGGCCTTTTCATGCTAGTCTGTTCAGGGAATATTGGTGCACGAAGCCTTTGGAAGACGGCCAACGACAAAATGTGTGTAGTCAAATGCACACTGCTTGCTGGCTTGCTTCTCATAAATTCATACGGGTCCTATGGGAGGGGCTTGTATTTTTAATGGCTTCTGACCAGTGATGTACACGTCCCTAAACTATGAACTGGATGCTGGTTTGATGTGATAATTAGGCGTTGGCGTTGATGGGAATATTGGGTCCTACTTGTCATAGTGATAAATCTGAGCTCTTTCTTTGATGAGACACAAAAATTATCACAACTATAAAACAAAGAAAATTTAATTATACAGGTTGGGGCAAAATTTTTCGACATTTAAGGCAGCTACCTTTTCTGTTGTAGTTAGAAGGTTTTGTTCTTAGGCAACTATAGGTTTATTTTGAAGAAAAAAACAACCACATATTCAAATTTTTGAAAAAATGTACAGTCAGCTTGGAAAATGACATTTGTCAAAAAAAACATGTTGGTCTCAATCGACGCTATTTCTCATCAGGAACAATTTTCCCAAAGTAACTTACCAAATCAAATCGTAAGATTCTGCAAAAATTAAAAAAATAAGTTTTCCATACAATTTCTATGAAACGCCATTCGCTACAACATTGAGTCCATGCATGCCATTCGAACACTTTCATGGAAATACTTTGTTCTTTTTTCAAATTTATTGTTGGCTTGGCAGAATGAAGTTAGTACAATGTACCACCGATTTTACTTAACCGGTTTTGAATAAATTTGGAATGTTGATAGTTTAGGTTCTAGAATAACACACATAGTGGGAACACCGCGGGACGCAGCTAATAGGTAATAAAGTTGCACTGTAGTAATTCAATACCATACTAATGGTTTCTTTTCACATTTCATAGAAATTGTATGGAAATCTTTTATTTTAATTTATGCAAAATCTTACGATTTGATTTGGTAAGTTACTTTGGGAAAAGTGTTCCTGATGGGAAATAGCGTCGATTGTGACCGACTTGTTTTTTTGACAAATGTAATTTTTCAGGCTGACTGTACATTTAAAAATCTGAAAATGCGGTTGTTTTTTTCTTCAAAATAAACCTATAGTTTCCTAAGAACAAAACCTTCTAAATACAACAGAAAAGGTAGCTGCCCTTAATGTCGAAAAGTTTTGCCCCACCCTGTATTTTGCCCCACCCTGTATTAAACAGAAAGGATTAGCATTTACTTACAAAGATTTTTTTATAAAAATTACTTTTAATGTACAAGTTTTACCAAAATAGTTCAAAATGTCTTCAAATGACTTTGACAGTGCGGACGAAAACAGTAGTTTTGCTGTTACGGTGCCCACTAAGAAATAATTTTACTAATTTCTTTTTAATTTTTCAGAACTTTGAAAATAAGTGACTGAAATGGCCGGTGGCTCTACTGATGTTGGGCGGTTATCACCGATAAACGCCTTTCATAACGATTACTGGTTATAATATCACTTACGTCACCTCATAGGGCACTTCCGATGAAGATGTACCCTTTGTAGGATTCCACTGGCGTCCATTACTCTCAGATTGATCATGACAGATGAGGCTACCCAAACAACTTTTTATACTTACCGCCGCCTTATCCTCAAACAGCAAACCTCGATCAAAATCAAAACGGTTTTTATTCAGTACAATCACAGGGATCACACGTCTTTTATACTAGACCAGCAACCCGCCCGCCCCGCGCGCCCCTGCTTCGCACGGGTGCACATATCATGCATGTATTATACATATAAACCTTCCTCTTGAATCACTCTATCTATTAAAAAAACCGCATCAAAATCCGTTGCGTAGTTTTAAAGATTTAAGCATACATAGGGACATAGGGACATGGGGAAATAGGGACAGAGAAAGCGACTTTGTTTTATACTATGTAGTAATAGTAATGAATCTACCGGCAGTTCGTCGCGACCAAAGCCTAGAAAGATCAAAAAGGAGGTTATTTTCACGTAGTATCCCAATGCGGATGTCCGTCGCTAATGGCGTAGTGACCGTGGCACAGTTGGACGCGCTCCAGCATCTTGTTCGCATTGCCAGCACTGGCACGTGTTGCGTAACTTGTGCTGATGCATTTTCAAACACCAGCTGCCACGACTTCAAGATAGGCCGTAGAAAATAGGATGTAATTATGGGCAATTCATCTTCTTCTTATTTGAATAGCCTTTGCAGTGTAGCCCGCAATTTCACCAATGTCACGTGGTATACTATGCTTAAGTCAAAGTCAAAGTATTTTATTGCATAAATACATGTATGAGAAGATGTCACATAATTATAATAATGTCCAATGTATTCTACTTAAAACTAGGCGTGCAATATTTTTGATTACATGATAATATATAAAAAGACAAAGGAAAAAAGAGACAGTCAACAATATTATTATTTAAAAATACCTACAGTCAATAGAAATAAATTTAATCAATTACCTACCTACATATTTAATCATAAATTATATTTATTATTTTGTTAGCACGAAAGCTAAAGAGAATGACCGGTGGTGGAATACCTCAAAACAATTATTAGCCACGCCGCATTTTTGAAATATGGTATGTCATTTTTGTTGGTTGCATTCAAGGAATTTGAATACAAGTTATATTCCTTGGTTGCATTTCAGGCATGACGTCACCAAGCAAAAACTCTTGGTAGCATTTCGTCGTTTTCGCTAATATCTGCAGATCTTGGCGATCAAATTCTCTGAAATTATTTCACTGCTACTAATAAATGTACTTGTAGAAGGAAAGGAAAGATTGGAAGCTGTTGGAGGAGACCTATACCCGCCAAGGGGTTCTTAGCTAATTCAGTTTATTAGATTTAAGTATTATTGTAAAAAAAATTGTAAATTGACAATAAAGGCTTTTTTTACTAATTAATGTATTTGGACCCGAGAATGCACTAAGTAAATGAATGGCAAAAACACGATAGGCATACAAACATGATATTAATATTTCCCCCATTATTTTCCCTACATATAATGGGAATAGGCAGGTGTACTGAAACACCGTATAGCACTCACATGATTACCTATTCTCTAATAAAATCCAGTACAGATAGAGGGTCGTTGAACCCTTTCAATCCGAAAGGCTATGAAAGGCGGGTGAAGTGGAGTGTAAAATCAGAGGGTAAAGTAAGTAAACTGAAGTAAACAAAACAAAAAAACCTCAGTACTTCTTACATTTTACAACTGCTATAAGCGTGATAAAGAAATGTCTCTTGAAAAAAAACCCTAGAAGGGCCTATAATGTATTTCGATCTCTAACTGAACAACTACCTACCTACCGAGCACCGATGGTCTAGTTGGAGTGACCCCGTCTTCCGATCGTAAGGTTGTGGGTTCGAATCCGGTCGTGCACCGATGGATTTTTCCTATCGAAAAATTTATGTGGGCAATGCCAGTGCTCTTAAACGGTGAAGGAAAACATCGTGAGGAAACCGGCATGTCATAGAACCTAAAAAGTTCTATACCTAACATACTGAGTCAAGTGCTCGACAGGAGCCTCCTCGAGGCGCACTTTAAATCCTTTCACCACACTGTTTCATAAGAATCTAGTGACACAACAAGAGAGAGAAAGAGAGAGACAAGTACCTACCTACAAATGTGCCAAGTGTCAATTTTAACAAATGCTATAACTATAAATTAACTTGAACAAAGCAATATGTAGTACTAATCCGTTGATCTAATCTCCTTAAGCTGGAATAAACTTAATTAGATTTCGACACGTGTTTCGCCATTTCCTGAAGATGCTTCGTAGAGAGGCGAAACACGTGTCGAAATCTAATGAAGTTTATTCCAGCTTAAGGAGATTAGATCAGCGTATTAGTACTACATATTGCTTTGTTCAAGTTAATTTATATTTAACAATGGACTTCCGCAAAGTCACGCCTGAGTCAATTAAATGCTATAACATTATGTATCTCGAAACTTTTCCAAATAGCCCGAGGTACTCAAAGTCATGACGTTTTAACATTTAATAAACACTCACCCGTCACATAATATTAATAACAAAACGATTATTTACCAATTATATCGATAATCGCATCATCAAGCAATCTATTTATGCATTCCATAATTCAACATAACTTAGACAAAAAAAAAACAGTCTAGCTACTTAGTAATCATGCAGTATTACCACTTATCAAATTACAAAATAAATTATAATCATCCCGATATAGATAATATTTATGCTTACCTAGCTAGTAAAAACCGGTTTCGGTTAGGTAACAAACTGCATTTTTTTGTTACGACTATTCGGTGGGTACGGTTTTCCCATTATTTTGTAGCCATACCGAAAACCTTTTGTTTGCGAGTGTCCTTCGTGACCAATGGAGTAGACAGGCGATAAGCTACCCCATAGGTACTGTCGTTTGGAAAAGTGTTATCTGACTGCTTATGTCAAAGGTTTATCTTTTGCTGGTTTCATTGACTTTGAAAGCACTGCTTGTGATTTGCTTTAGTATTCCACACGTGATCTTCTTTAGTTAGAAGCAAGTATTTGTGTCCAAGAGGTTAAGACAGGATAGTTGATTAATAATGTAGAGTGAAACGTTATTAGAGGCACTTTTTAATACGTAGGTAGTTAATTCAGTTGTGGTTTTTTTTTAATTTTCTCTATTCAATGCTCTAAAAACCCTAAAAAGGGTCTCTACAGAAAAAAAATCACAAAAGTTAAGCCATTGCGTATCCTGCAATTTGGATCCAAGAGGTTTACTCTTATATTCTATTATGGTGACTGTCAATTGTTTTTAGGTTGTGATACATTGCATTTTAGAAGTGAACGCTGGAAGAAAGTAGGTAAATGTATATAGTTGCGACAGTAGGTATGTATATGTATAATCACTTGTTCTTACTAGGCATGCTCGTACTATCGATTATCGCGGACGCCTTATTACTCTTTCATTGAGTAACAATAGCAAAAGGCGAATGCTCTTGAAACTTCTCAGTCCTCAGAGGAAAATGAACAAAAATAGCTCTTCCCTTGTCAGATAAAAGCAAAACTGTTCACAAGACATACAGAGAGCTATTCCATAAAGAACAAAATTACGAGATTTCACCTAGTGGAACTCACGCTGGTATTTTCAACACCACGGTACAGGATTTTAATTAATTTGTCATTAAAACTAATAATTGGATGTCAGCGACCACAGGAACGGCCGGTTTTTGTATCGACGATGTCATTATTGCTGGTTAATGAGTATTTCAACGTTTTTTTGGTTTTACCCATTGTTGACGACCTCTGTGGCGCAGCGGGCGAGAGCCTGCCTGCGACGCAAGAGGTTGCGGATTCGATTCCCGCCTTGGAACAAATTTGTGTACGATCTGCAGAAATTTGTTCCGATGGTGTGGGTGTTCTCTATGCATAATAAAAAATATCTATCTATGTAAGTATATAATGTATCAAATATATCAGTATCTAGTACCCATAACACAAGCTTTGAATAGCTTACTTTGGGGCTAGATAGTGCTGTGTGGATTGTCCAGCATTATTTATTTATTATTTACTTATTTATTTATAACCTTTGTCACGGAATTGTAATTATTATTTACAGCCTTATTCAAAGCCGTTTTACAAATTGGTTTCAGGGATTGTGTACCTTCGTAGTTGATGCATTATTATCAAAACGGGAAATGAGCAGCAAAAGCAATAAATGTATCTCTGACTGTCAAACTAAACAAAACTTGGGAGAAGCCTGACAGCTGTTATTTTATAGATACCTGCATAAACTTTTTTGTAAAAAAATAAATAATAAATAAATAATGCTGGACAATCCACACAGCGGTCATCTAGCCCCAAAGTAAGCTACTCAAAGCTTGTGTTATGGGTACTAGATGACTGATATATTTAATACATTATATACTTACATAGATAGATATTTTTTTTTATTATACATAGAAAACACCCAGACCATCGGAACAAATTTCTGCAGATCTTACACAAATTTGTTCCACGGCGGGAATCGAACCCGCAACCTCTTGCGTCGCAGGCAGGCTCTCGCCCGCTGCGCCACAGAGGTCGTCAAATAAAATAGAAAAGAAGTTCTACATTGATGTTTTGAATAACATGCCAGACAGCGGCGACTCAGAACGTGAGTAGGTACCTAACACTAACAACAATAAAAAAAAACAGTTTTATTTTTTCTTAAACAGTTGAAACAAAATACATTCTGCATTTTTTTAAGATAAAGTACACATTTCAAACTCCACATGCAAATAAAAACAGGGTTCAACGCAAAACTTTCCAACCTCGCACCACATAAAGAACCCATCACATTACACACAATTTAATCTGAACTCGCATTTTGTCACAGTTCTGAAACAAGTGAAAAAGTTCCTTACCCACTTTCTATAAAAAGAAAAACCCAAAAAACTCGAACCATATTTATGTTTATGAGAGTAATAGATTGTTTAGTATAGCGTGGTTTTATTTAACCGTAAGCACTTACTAAGAATATTATTTATTTATTTATTTATTGGAAAACCAACAGCTTAATATTACTAAAATAACATAGCAGATATAAAAACGAAAAAGCCAATAAAAGGTTTTCACGGTTTAAACAACATTACAAAAACCTACAGCGAGCGATCGGGTATTTTTGCGAGCCGAGCTCGCCCGATTGCGATATCTTATCTATTATCTATTATCTTATCTATTATCTTATCTATTATTATCCAGTTGTAAAAGTGGACTGCTTCGGATAAGTCTTATCCGAAGCAGTCCACTTTTACAACTGGAACAGCCTCACGACTTCGATCCCCAGGAAAGGTAGATATCCCGTGGTATCTACCTTTCCCACCACCTTTCCACCTTTACACCTTTCCACCCACGGGATATGGTGGGTATGTCCAAATGTAATGTCTGTAATGTCTGGGCGTACTTTAGGACTATCCACTCAGACGTCCACAGAATAGGTAGTCATTAGCTCTCAGTTTTTAAAATTACTACATAATATTGTTTTGGATATTAGTATTTTAAAGGCTCAGCATATGTATCATTTTGATACAAGATTCCCACAGTTTGATCAAGTACGAAAACCAGTAAAACAAGTTTTGGGTAGGAAAACTTGTTTGAATCGAAATAATATTTTTGTTAAACCTCATAGATAGATTCTCGTTAATTTTGCTTTGATTATAATAATCAAAGTAATTTTCATAACTACATTTATAGATTTTTACCTTTAGAATTGCTGGAATGTTCGAGCTAAGATTTATCTGAATGTTGTCAGTCTACTACCTCACACTTGGTGTGTTTACTTTTACTGCTCCATCGGATTTATCATTTTATCAATTTCCCGCAGTTTTGTGATCCGGTTTGAACCGGCCGCAGCCGGCTACGATCCGGTTTAGCGAAATGTTAAGGGTCCGGTGACAGCGGCTCGCAATTTCGAGGTGCGATTGGCTATTATTTCATTTTATTTCATTTCGGGGAGGTTGTTTGAAATAATAACTCTAAAGAAACACGCATAAATACTGTTCGAACACAAATAATACAATAATATAAGGGAAATGTGCTTGAGTCAGAAATCATTTTGGTATTAGGTAAACGTAAGACCAAACATACTAATACCAAAATGATTTCTGATTCGGGCATGTTTCCCTTATATTATTGTATTATTTGTGTTCGAACAGTATTTATGCGTGTTTCTTTAGAGTTATTTTTTCAAACAACCTCCCCGAAATGAAATAATAGCCAATCGCACTTCGAAATTGCGAGTCGCTGTCACCGGAGCCTTAATACTTCTTTCAAAATCTTTTATTGCTTTTAAGACTTTTGAAGTTCTTTGTGAAGGTTCCTTAGTCCTTCTTTCTAGTCTGATGGACTTTAGATAAACTTCTAATTGAATTATGAATTGGATTATAAACAGTTCAACTCAGTCCAATCGGAAGCGTCTCCAATACACTGGCCGCATTGTCACGCTGATGACAGCCGTCACCAGCTCAGTTGGTATTAGCTCTGCCTTCTGCGCCGTGGCGTGGGTTCGATTCTCACCGAGAACAAACATTATAATGTTATAAGTAGGTATGTATTAACACAATTAAAAATATACTGTAATATGGGAACCAGATATCTGATTTAATACTTAGATATGTATTAGATCAGATATCTGGTTCCCATATTACAAGCTTGTGCTAGATTGTTGTTTGTTGGGGCTAGATAGTGCATGCTCATTATTAGCTTTTCAGTATTTTATTGCTATAGCGAAAAGAAGGAATGACGGAAGATGGACAACGGCGATTACGGAATGCTGGCCCAGAGACGCTCAGCGACCACGAGGCAGACCACCCGCCCGATGGTCGGACGATATAGTTGAAGTAGTTGGGCGGCAATGGTAAAGACTGGCACAGGACCGGAGAGAGTCGCGTTTTAAAGAGGAGGCCTATACCCAGCAGCGGGTGCATACAGGCTGAATAGATAGATAGATGGCTATAGCCATAAAATACTGAAAAGCCAATGCGTATGTACATGTTTGTATTAGCTTCTCAGTTAGTTGCTCATGGCACAACCTGATGTAAAGTAGTTACCATCACCAATCAACGCATCGCCTCGCATCAAGTCATGCACAATATAAACATGCCCTACATCAATGTGAGTGTACGGGCAACTACAACCATTATACCGAAACACAGCGATGCTGCTTGGCGGAAGAAATAGGCAGGGTGGAGTACTTCCCCACACGAGCCACACACAAAGATCTCTACTGTTACCACCAATTCGCACGAAGCGCTTCCCTTCAACCTTCATTATGCGAACCGCTAAGGAGTGGAACTCGTTACCGTCGTCTGTCTTTCCTGACCATTATAACATGAGTCTCTTCAAGGCAAGAGTGAATAGGTGTCTTCTAGACCGTTCTGCTCCACCGTAAGCTACATCGTCGCTTACCATCAGGTGAGATTGTAGTCAAAGGACGGTCTACACAGTAAAAAAAACTATTCTTACTCTTATGATTAATCAAACTGATAACTATTTCTATCAAAATTTAAAAATCACTGTATTGGCAAAAATTTACAAATAAATAGGTAAAAAATAGTTAAGTGTGATGCCTTACAATAAGTTCACGATAACAATGTTTTTTGTGAATTTCTACAAACAAAGTGCAGGGTAGGGAGTAGCGTGCAGACACCATCGATCGCACTCATTAATTCATGGCGTATTTCCCATTGACTAAGGGCATGGCAACCATGGCTGCTTGTATCGGACTCAACTGTAGACAGTAATATTTATAAAAAACCTAGTACGTTTCCAAAGACATAGGTTTTCAGTAACAGTTTCACTTTTGATCTCCAGGCGCGGTACACATCTTTCTGATATAATATTGGTACAAAGTACGAACTCTAGACTCTTAGAGGATGAGTAAGGGGTAGTTAGAGGTACGTCCAAACATTAAATTTGGCACATACTTACATTTTTCTGGAATTGGCATTCCATACGTGACTTACAAGCCCATCCACGCTGTTCAAATAATATGTAAATTAAAAAGTATTTGTTTTCTGACTCCCATGGATAAAAAATAAATAAAAATAAATATTGGTGGACTTTCCACACAGCACTATCTAGCCCCAAACTAAGCTTATGCTTGTGATATGAGAACCAGATAGCTGATATACTACTTATATACTTTTTTTTGTAAATACATACTTAAAATAATATATAACACCCAGACAGAGAACAAACATCTGTGGATGGATGTTCTCTTTCACGCCGGAACGGCTGAGCGGATCTGGATGAAACTTGGCAGAGAGATTGTTTATAGTCTGGAATAACACATAGGCTACTTTTTATCCCGCGGGAATACCGGGATTTACATCTACGCGGGTGAAACCGCGAGGCGCAACTAGTACATATATAAAATGCCAAATCGCCCAAGTTGATTGTAAGATTTTCGTTCGCTTCGCTCACTCAATCAATAATACAGTACAACGACGCTTGCGGACGCTTCCGAAAAGGACTGATTAGTGGGAGTGATTAGACTGACTAGTTTGAAATTCCAGAATCATACATTTCCGGGGAAAAAGATTTTGGGCCGACTCGCAGACTGAAGAATAAAACCTATCAAAGACTTTGAAGGATGTTTTCCAGGAGGATGCAATACATAATTTTATTTAAAATTTAGATCCAGCCCTAAATGGTGGTGAGAGTTTTACAATGATGATGTTTCTAATACCAGATCGAAATGGTATGTAAAAATTTTATATATACGCGGGCGAAATCGCGGGTCACGTGCAAGTCGTATATCATCTGCGTCTTATACCTAGGCTTCGAATCTTACTTGTTGCTGAGCTTCTAACGGACTTTTATGAAAGAAGTTCATACTTTGTTTCTGGAAACTGAAACAGCTTCACGACTTTGATCCCCAGGTACGGTAGATATCCCTTCAGATCTCCCAGTACCAAGTAGGTACTAATTCAAGATTCTTTGAGGATGTCTAAGGGGGGTAGTCAGAGGTAGGTTTGTTTCTGGACTGTACAATAAATCATTAACTAAATGATCAAAGAGGGTTAAAAGCCAAATCATTGCTCTTCACCTCATCACCATAAAACGTAATAACAAAAATCCATCATAATAATCTGATAATAGCATTTTTACGTCATTTCCGTCTATACCAACGATATTTACGTCACTCATAAAGCCTTCGTAAATAAAATGAGCCATCTCTCTGTGGGTTAAGGTCCAAATTGGGTTGATAACACCTTATTGTTAGGAATGGATCATAAATCTTGACGTAACTTAATAAAGTTCAAAACCTGGCCTTATCGCTGAATGTAATTTCTTAAGGCAAAGTCTTGAATGAGGATTCAACCATTATGAAAGATAAAAAATATTAAACTCATTTTCGAAAAATCGCAATCAAACAAGTTGTGTGCAATAACATTGCACACACAGCATCATTTACATTCAAGCATAGTTATCCTAACAAAAGTTTGTGTTATTAGATTTTAATAGTATTATGGAACAAGCAGATGGCCCACCTGATGTTAAGTGGTAACCATCACCTATAAACAAAACATTGCCCCGTAGGTCACGCACAATAGGAACGTGCCCTACGATGCACTGCCCTGTGTCCATCAACTTGAGGCATACAGATGTTAAGCCTCATGTGCCTGTAATTACACCGGCGACCACACTCTTCAAACCGAAACACAGCGTTGCTGCTTGGCGGCAGAAAAAGGCGTGGTGGTAGTACTTCCCCGGACGAGCCCTTCACAAAGAGCTCTACTACTCTTAAAACAAAACTACTACTCTTAAAAAAAAACTTGCATGGACAGTCATTTTATCTTTGAAAATGTTGAAATGTAAGATAAAAAGAGGTCAACCATCCTTACAAGGCCTGCTTACGGGCCGCATTCACTCATGGCCGGTGGCATAGCAGGCTTCCCTTTCCAGAATATGAAGTGCGCAGGAGCTGAGTGAAATAATAAAGCTGAGCATTATATTCTGTGCCGTCATGTATTTTACGCCTAAAACAAAAGGTAGTATTTCGATAACGCCCTCTGTGCTCCCATAAATGTAATGAATGGTCTCATCAAAATAACAATGAAAAAAATGGAAACAACATGGTGTCTGACATAGCTCAGTAACTTAACAGCTAGTTTGATGCAAAACTTTCATCGCCTACCATCATAGTCAGCCATTACAACCACATTTTCGAGAAGTACGATTCTGAGTCCTCTTCATCATCGACTGTCTTACGATCTTTACAATGTTGTTGGTCTTTTGGATTCGTGGTCGTCATTTGAGAACCTTTAGCACCCTTATTGTCTTAACTTGAAGCCCATTACCATGAAGATATTCTAGGTTTCAAGTGTCGAACTTTCTGTACTACATATCAAGTTCATCTGCGCAATTTCGATACTACATATTCCTCCTGTACCGATTACGATTACTAAAGAGTTACCCCCGGTATCTGAAAGCACGATCAACACTAATAGGCTGTCAAGTCACTTGCTATCTCTATCTAATTTAAAGTAAAAGCTGAAATAGAAACCGGGGGTAAGACCATCAGGCCGCTGGTCAGTTGTCTGTTCTTCAATATATCACCCGCTTATTTTGCGAGTTATCTCAGTGACCTTAGTTCATGGTTGTCTTAAAATATGCGTCGGCGTCGCGTAGAACGATAGCTACTCTCGTAGACATCTGCGTAAATAAATGTGTAGTTGGGCGAGCTATTATGCAGATAAGCTATAACTTCTGTCTGGGTTTCCCTTGCACAGGGACCAGTTGTACAACCGGGAGCAAAAACAGTTCGGTGACCCCTCAAATTAACAAATCACAAAACACACTTTATGCCATTAAGCGTAGAGTGTATTTTGCCTTGGTAGAATCAGCTACGGTCCACATAATTTGATTGGTTATGGTACTTTTGATTTTAAACAGATTTTCGTTTCGTGTTCCAATCGGCTTAAGCGATTTACTGCAAGCTTTACATATTCCAATGAATGTCCAATGAACTCTTTTGGGGCTTAATTTAAGTTTTGGTGAATTTATAATTAAATTCGCTTGAAAATGTTTTGTTTGGTGAGTGTTATGCTTCCATTTACAACTAGCTGATTCTTCGCTCGCGCTTGTTTACTTTGAAACATTCATAAAAACCTTTATCCCCTATTTCACCCCTTCGGGGGTTGAATTTTTTTAATTCCTTCCTTAGTGGGTGCCTACGTTATAAGAGGAATACGTGTGCGAAATTTTAAGTTTCTAGCCCTAAGGGTTTGGCCTGTGCGTTATCATCAGTCAATCATTTTAGCCTTTTAATAGATAATAAGAGTGTGCTTGGTGGTGTAATTACAGGCATATGAAGTATATCTGTAAGCCTCAAGTTGATGGAACGCAAGGCAGTGCATCGTAGGGCACGTCTCTATCATGCGGTGTGATTTACGGGGCAATGATTTCTAAGAGGCGAATGGTTACCACTTAACTTAAAGTGGGCCATCTGCTTGTTCTATAAAAAAACTTGTAATTTAGTAGGTTTTTATGCTATGAATGACAAAATGCACGACATTAAGGGCGAAAGGGGGTACTGGGATTCCCCCGGTGGCGTGGAAGGGGACAAAATAATTGATAAGTAGATGCGAGTTCAAAGGACGTGAAACGTCCGACGGGCATGCAGGATTTTGTGGGAGAGGAAATTAATGCATATTTTTTGGAGTTTTGCATAAATGGCCGGGTTTAAGAGGTTCACAAGTAAGTTTAACTTGTGGACAAAACATTAATTCGATCCTCAATGGCCCAACGGAAGACCAGCGTAAGTTTCTATAGCTTACATATTATGCTGAGTTGGGACCATTTTGCAACTGCCTTTGTTTTACTACTTTTGTTAATAGTTTGTTGTAATAGTTGCAAATAAACATTATTTGATTTGATTTAATTTTAGCAATTTTTTTATATTACTTATGATGAAATATATAATCCATGTTAAAAGGTAACCATCACGTCTAACAAGGCACTGCCTCGATAATCACGCACAATACAAACGTGCCCTACGATGCACTGTCCAACGTCCATAAACTTGTGGCATACAGGTGTTAAGACGCCCCTGTAATTCCACCAGCAACCATACCCTTCAAACCAAATAGGTGATGAATAATAGACATGAACAACAAAATAAACAGAAATAATTCATGCTGCTACGAAATTCCTTGTGTGACAATGATGTATTTGTTACCAAACGCAAGCTTGAGGAAATCGGAAATGTGAACTATGTATACCACGGGAGAAAGTCCATCAATCTTCCCGTTTTTGCTCAGCGACAAGTCGCAAAACTACGTGTATTTTTTCGGAACACTTTTTCTGATGTCATACGTCATTTCCGATTCTTTGTGACATACAGAGCCATAGAGCATAGATCACAGGAAGCGTCATGCACATACTCGTAGAGATTGGAGTGTTATTGGGGTATCAGCTAGGATTGGTGCAATAATTACATTTTATTGTACCTAGGACATAATTAAATTTTGAAGATGTATTTTGCTTTTCAAATTATCATAGAAAGACAGAGAAGGCTTCAAGACCTTAATCACCAGGCACGTTAGATCCTCTCAGATATCAGAGTACCGAGTACTAACTGAAGATTCTTCGAAGATGTCTAGATAATAAAATAAAGTGATAATTAAAGTTTTGATTGTCATTACCGTCTTGGGTTCGCGGTAAGGCTTGTCATGCGTGATATCTAGAAAGAAAGAAAGAAAATACATTTATTTTGGACACACACAATACATACACTTATAATACAACCCACAACCCTTATCTACAACCCATTCCTTGCTACAACCCTTCTCCCTCCCCAAATATGGGAGAAGCCTATGTCCAAATTATTGTCCATAACTATCAGTTTCAAGTGCTAATAGATTTACATGAAAACGTCAGAGTAACAAACCATGTTTGCACTGTCATTGCACCATTTGAAAAGAATTTACATATTTTTCTGGAGAGCTAACGGAGCGATTTGTTTCAGTGACACACGAGTAATGTATCAGTGTTGGGCTATACGGCTCGCTTTTATTTTCTTGTTAGTAGGCTTCACTTTCCTTTGGCTTTGCGTTACAATGGTTTTTGGGGTAAACTCACAGCAAGTGGACTTATTTAGGCTGACGACGATGACAAAAATCACTAAATTATTTTTAAATTTTAACGACTTCTTATATTTACAGAGATAAAATTAAAATAAAATAAATAAATAATGCTGACAATCCACACAGCACTACTAGATAGTGCCCCAAAGTAAGCTTTGCTTGTGTTATGGGTACTAGATAACTGATATATTTAATACATTATATACTTACATAGATATATACTTTTTAATATACATAGAAAACACCCAGACCGAGGCGGGAATTGAACCCGCAACCTCTGCGTCGCAGGCGGACTCTCGCCCGCTGCGCCACTGAGGTCGTCAAATTATTATACACTGCCGTATCTAGAATACATAAGGAAATGTCGAGTCGATTGCTCGTCGCGATATTCGGATGAACAATAGACAGTGTTATCTTGTTCCGCATGTTCCTGACATGAGTCGTTCTTACACTCCTTTCTATAGAAGATTGCTCGTTGTTATCGAACTCGGTTCAGTTTGATTGCCATCAATTACGTGCAATCATCGCTGATTTTTTGAGAGCTATGCTGGGAGTTTCACTACGAGATAAAATAAGATATGAGGAAATCCGTAGAAGAACCAAGGTAGCCGATATAGCTCTCAGAATCTGCAAGTTGAAGTGGCAATGGGCGGGTCATATAGCTCGAAGAACTGACAACCGCTGGGGAATAAAGGTTCTCGAATGGCGACCACGAACAGGAAAGCGAAGTGTGGGACGCCCTCCTACCCATTGGACTGACGACATTTTTAGGATCGCGGGTAGTCGGTGGATGGAAAGGGCTCAAAATCGTTTTCCTGGAAACGGATAGGGGAGGCCTATGTCCAGCAGTGGACTTCTGTAGGCTGATGATGATGATGATCGCTGATTTATAATGAAGATTGGATAAGTGGAGGCTGGGCTATCATTAGTTATCACTTGTTTTTGCTAGTAGGTTTGACTGTCATCACATGAACCGCTTCTGTATTCTTAAAAACTGATGATTCATGCAACCCAATGTCATTCTTCTACTTTAAAAACTTAGGTTGGC
This sequence comes from Plemyria rubiginata, assembly GCA_963576535.1. NCBI lineage: Eukaryota > Metazoa > Arthropoda > Insecta > Lepidoptera > Geometridae > Plemyria > Plemyria rubiginata. Next base: position 992,899 of record OY754916.1, on the reverse strand, counting down.
ATGAGATTAGCGGGGGACATTGCATAATACAACCCATTGCAGGCCATTAGTGCAGATCTTATTCGAATTAGAATGAGATCAGTACATAAAAACGTTACAAAAACGTAACTAATGGACTCAATAATTACCATTTTATAAGACGTGGCATTAATTATTATTTACTTTTCCATGGGTACCCAAATATATCTGAGCTTTAGTCAAAGCAATCATTGAAAAAAACACCCCCTTAATTTAAGTGTTATTTCAAAGAAGCTAAAAACGAACCCCTGTGAATTGTGAAGTGCAGCCGGTAACTACCCCATTCCTCTCAGAATAGCGTCTGCAAAATAACCAAGACCCCTCGCCCCTAGTCGCCAATTCTCCCCTATTTCCTCGAAATGACAAAAATATCAATAAAACAAATGAAATACTTGGTATTAGCGTGAAAATACGATTCTACCCCACTGGGTTCGTGCTTTGTTAGTTTATAAGTTGTTTCTTCAATGAACATTTTAAAATCTAATTGCTCTGTTGTATACTGAGCGCTCTATTAGCTAAACTAACCGATAAGTCTATTGATGTGATGTTTCTTTTTTTTATGGAAAACCTGAACGTAATTTCCCTAATTTGGCACAAAATTAAAATCTTTTTTATCGTGATAGATATGTATGTCATTTACATTATACACACAAAATAATCCTAACAATCGCTACCTTAGTGGTTTTTTCATGTAATTTTTACAAAATGTATGCAACACTCATGACAATGTAGGGCTCTTGATGAAGGGCTCGCCTGGGAAGAATTACTACCATGTTTTTTCTGCCGTGGAGCAGCGGCGGTAACGTGTTTCGGTTTGAAGAATGTTGCCGAAGAAATTACAGGCCTTAAGTTGACAGAGGCATGGTAGTGCATGCGTGACTTACGAGGCATTGCTTTGTCATCTGCTTGTTCCATCAGTAGTATAAAAACAAAATGAATACAATTCCGCTTTTCTTTATAATTTACTCCATCACCTTTAAAATCCTCCGGGGGCTCTGCATGGTCCTCGGGTCACTGTTTGCGCAACTCTAATTAATTATTGCGCAGGTGAGCTAAGCTGTTGCGGTTTTATAGAAAACTGTTCTTCTAAGTATAGTTTACTGTTTAGACTCTAAACAATATCAGTGGGAAGTGTTAGTTAAATGCTGGTTTGAAACTTGATTTAGGGAATTAACTAGTCATATTGTACTTTATTTAACTAAAAATATTTTTAAAAAGAAAAATTTTATGATGTTAGTACTTAGTATAGCTTAGTATAGTGTCTTGGGTACGCTTTCGACTAGCACTGATTTGGATCAGTTGAGCTATCTATAGATCGTTTGCAACGGTCGGCAGATAGCTCAACTGTTTCATATGTATTTTGTATATTTTGTAAATTTTATAAATAATTGTAACTATTAGTTGTAATTTTTTTGTACATAAAAATTAAATTAAAAAAAATGATTATAATAATTCGCAATTTTCAAAATATTCTTTTATTTCTTTCAAGTTTGATATTCTGTGTTAACTATAGTATTCATTTCTAGTAGATTTACCACTCCCTGAATCAAGAAACTGAAAAAAAAACCGCTTCAAGACTTCGGACTTGTCGGGGGTCTAAATCCTTTTAGACCAAGTACCATTTCAAGATGCCTTGAATTATTAGCAGTTTTCGTTAAAATGTCATGTTTAGCAGTAAGTCTTCCATACGCGACAGGTTGCATGCAAAGCATTTACCCATCGCACGCAAGCTTGACATTAATATACTGCTAATCTAAAAGAGTAAACATAAAATTAGTTGCACTTGACTGTACGTACAGTACACAATAAATAAACCAAATTTCTCTCAAATAATTTTTTATCTTTCTGTCCAATTCAATTTAAATAAAAATGAAACAAAAGCCAAGGTTAATACTGATTAGTGGAGAGATAAACGGTTCTCAAGTGGAGTTCCGAGGACCGGCGCTTTTAATTTAAACGAAGCACACTTCACACTTAAGAATTAGGGATCCCTGTGACCCTCATCCCGTTGTTATGTTTATTTTTAATTTAAGAATCCACACTTCGACTAGTTGGTTTTTTTTTTATATTTTCGATGTTAGGGTATTTTTTTATAACTGACTGAAAATTTAAATACTCGCTTAGAACATACACCCATGTAATTATTTTTATTTTGAGTAATAAAAAATATTGATAGTTATTTCGTGTATTTTTGTTTTTAGGTACATTATTTACGTACCCTTGAAACCCTCTGTATAATTTTGATTCTTAATATACAGGGTGGATTTTGAGACGGGCCGGTTAGGAGAAGACCATGACTTTTTGAGATATTCAGAAGTGCATTCACAGATTTTGGAAAAAATGTGCAGTTGTCGAAGAATATGATAAAATATAGGTAATTTTTTATGGCTATCGATCTTGTTCATTCAATCAAAAGACTATGCCATGGTAGTAGAACTAGAAATGACGGAAATCGCCAAAAATTTTCACCATAAATTTTGTACAGAAAAAGGATAAATTTTGTACAGAAAGGGTAACGGTAACGGTTGTAACGAAAAGAAAGGGAATTTGTTAAAGCATCAACATTAACCTAAAAGAGAAAAAGATTTTCCCAAACTCATTGAAATCCGTACGTAAATTTTAACGGAATGCTTATAGAAAAAAAAACTAAAGTAGCTATTTGCGATTTCAAGTTTATCATGAATGACTATAATTATTATTGTTGTTCTCAGCATCCATATTTACTCTCACTTTAAATTTTCCAGATTATGTTTAAAAACATCAAATCAAAATTAGAGTCAAATAAACTTCCGACGTCGTTTTAATTAATTAATGACATTTTAAGTGATTTGTTAATAAAAGTTTCTATACCGGCGGAAATACCTGAGTTTATCGTCAAAGTGCTAATTGATGTTTCAATTAAATTAGTTAAATTAATTTAGTAGTTAAATTTAGAAATGCTATAAAAAGTCAAACGATTAAAATAATTTTATCATTCGCCTGGAAGCCTTTCAAGCAATACAAGGTAGAGTACCTACTTTTATCAAAATTATTAAAATAAGATAAAATATAGCATTACCAATCTTTTTCAAACCATGATTGGAAAGTATTTTTATACCTTAACTAGGTACCCCTGCAGGTTGTACGCTAAACGGTACATAAATGATAATAATCTCCCTTACTTTATGTGAACTACCTACTTTTACAATGCGTTTAACTTTTACCGTACAACAAAATTAGTATCCATTTGAAATCTGGATTTAAAATGCGAGTAGTTACTTAAATTGTGATTCTAATGGGGTGGTCAGTGCTCAGCTGACTTATGCGGGGTCAACAATTGCATGATTTGTGACTGGGCGTCCGGAGTTGATGCCCTCGACGGTTTATAGAATAGGTAGCTGTTTCTATAATTAAGGCATAGTTGAACTCGTGCTGACCACCAATTACGAGAAAGTTGCCCAAACCATCTTCGCCAGAACACTTTCACTAAACTATGTTTCTTTTCAGATGAAAACCATCATTTTCGTTCTCGCTCTCGCGACCGTGGCGGTAGCAGCCCCGGGGCTGCTAACGTCCTTAGCAGCCCCTGGGTTGGACGTAGCCGAGAAAGTCATCCACTCCGCAGTTGCTGTGCCAAAAAAAATACTGGACGGAGTGCATAACGTTGCTACAATCCCCGAACCATCCGGTGAACCTGCACCGAGCCATGTTGAGAAACGGAACGTGCTTGAAACATACAGATACTACCCATATCAACGCTACGGATACTATCCTCAACAGTACTACTACCCGGCGCAAAGATATTATTATTAGCATCCACGGTGGTCTTGTTGACTTCCTGAAGTATAGTTCTATTTGAGTAACTAAACTTGATGTGGAATAAAGATTTTTGTCAAATAATTACATTTTTAATACTTATTATTAACAATTGCTTCCTAAAACATTTTTGTAGTGTTTGTATCTAGTAGATACAATACTCTGTCTCACCTGCACAAGCGGTTGTCAGTCTCCTGTCAACTGTCAGTGTCATGCTCCTCTCCTGTCAATGTCGAGTCAATGTCAGGGATACAGGTTGGCGCGAGAGACAGGGGGTTGTCTATGACAGGAGCCATAAAAAGAAGAAAGAAGAAGAGACAGGGGGTCATGGAGGTAGGGAATCTGGGAATCAGAAAGAAAACTCAAGGACCTGGGAGGAGACCGGCTTGGTGTAGTGTGTGAGCCAGGGTTTTAGTAAAATACAGGATTTTACAATTTTAAAATAAGATTGATAAATATAATTTTGCATGCTTCAATACGTATTATGACAGATTGCCTTAGTTCCAGGAACATTTTATTCAAATACCTATTTTTCAAAAGTCTCGCAGGTAGGCTTTCATCTTAATGCCACTGCTAGTATTGCGTCGGTACTTACATAATTTCCCGATAGGGATCCTTTTCTTAACTACTTCCTGGTGAAACAAACAGTTGGCCTACTTGGTGTTAAGTGGTAATCATCATCTATATCCCTATCCCACTTAAATTGCGAGGCAATGCCTAAGCATTGCAACCAAAATATTTAAGCCGAACAAAGCGACGCTGCTTGGCGGCAGAAAAAGGTAATAATACGCCTTAAGAGGCCTTAACGAAGAGCTCGACAACTCTTCTAATTCTATTAGCACAACCACTCTTTTAGATAGATAGATAGATAGATAGATAGATAACTCTTTATTGTTCACCACACAGAAACAAAATACAGGTTAGAGGCATAAATCTAGGCAAAACAATGGGTGACCTTATCGATGAGAGCGATCTCTTCCAGGCAACCTTGGATGGAAAGATCTAATTAAAAACTAAAGGCGGTGTAGTCACTAACGGATAATATTAAAATTTGAGGACCTATATACTAATAACTATCTAAATAATCTACTGGGTACTTAAAGTACCTATATACCTAGCAATCCTAATACATACTATATAATTTATGGTTAAAGGAACTTACCTAAGTGAAGTTCTACCAAAATTACACTTCGTTGTTACATCCTCTAGATTTAATATAGTCCGTTTCGTATGTATTACATCGTCACACTGTTTATAGCATTAATTTTTTCAAGAAATAGCTGAAAAAATGTTCAAAAAGTCACTCAGGTTGGTAGGCACTCGACTCGCTCTCCATACGCACCGACCGCGGTGCTCGTCATTCTTTTTAGAGTAAGATTGTCTGCATTCTGCAACTAAAGGGAAAATTATCCTAGGTCCAAGCATCTTTTTGTAATTATATTTTATAATGCGCTTATTATAAATCACAAATTTAATTTATTAAATTCAAGTAGTAAGTAGCACTATGGCATCACAATATTATTATTATGGTATTGCCTTAGCAAAGAGAGATGTTTCTTCATACAAAATTACGCTTTTGATGTGTTTTTTATTTTTACATTGAATAAATGTTAGACAAGTAGCATTACGAAAAGTATTTGTTTTTTCTGCATTATAAGAATTTTAATTGGTTATTCCTTTTTAAAGTCAGTCTTAGCTGAGTAAATGAATTAATTTTGCACAAACTAGGGAATGCAATTTAACCTTGGAATCAATACTTTGGTTAGGTGTTTTAGTAACATTACTTTAAGTAATTGTTATTAAGTATTAGTGTAATTATTAGGACTTTTTATAAAAAATACAACAAACATCAATAACAATAACGTAGGTAACGCGAGAAAATTAGGTTAATATTTTTAGGAATCAATGATCGATGAATTCATTCGGTTGGTTATTACTATTATTATAATTTTTTGAAGACTGATAGGATTCCTCGTTGCCTGAGATTTTGAAGAGGTTTCATTTAATAAATAGACATAATATTATTGTTATCACGGTTGCTATTATTAACAATAAGGCAGACTGTTTTTTTTTTTACTTAATTTAATAATAATTATTATTATATTTTTCTAAAAATTCTAAGAATTTCCTTTGTACATGAATTAAAGCAATCTTCAATGTTTATTTGACCAAGAAGGTACTACTGTTTTATTAACCCATTGTAGTGATTCAATGTGCTTTTTAATGAGTTGAGAATTAGGTCGACAAATCGCTAAAGAATGTCTTGTTGTAGATACGCTGGCTAGATAGGCGCACGCCAGGGTAAGTTAGACCATAACATAACGGGTGATGTTTTCTGAGCAAACTTGCGATTTGAACATAGACAACCAAGGTTGACCAGTCAGTACATAAATTTGGGATGATTAAAATATCACGAGCGTCATCTTCAATAATTTTTCGCAGACATAAGAGACAAATTGCAAAAGAGGGAAATGCGTGGCAGTGCTAATTTAATCTGATTAAAGGAGAATCTATTTCATAAAAACCAGGGTCTCATTTCCAACGCATAGGTACTAATGACATTTAATTTTTCATTAAATCTCGATGCAAACAAATGTAATTTATTTATGCGATAAAATTTATGAATGACGCGCACCGCGGTCGGTGCGTAGGGAGAGCGAGTCGAGTGCCTACCAACCTGAGTGACTTTTTGAACATTTTTTCAGCTATTTCTTGAAAATATTAATGCTATAAACAGTGTGACGATGTAATACATACGAAACGGACTACATGGTATATTAAATCTAGAGGATGTAACAACGAAGTGTAATAACTAGTGGCTCTGGGAGCTGTAGACCTCGCGAGCATACTAAAAGTGAGCTATTTGAGGAATGTAATGTGCAAGTGCATTTTCCGTTTTGTGATTTTTTTGATTTTTTTGATTTTTTTTGCATCATCTTGTGTAGAATGAGGTCCTTTGTGTTTCTCTCAAATTTGATTGAAAACCATCGATTGTTTGATGAGCTATCCTGTTCATCATGCTGAAGATCCTTATCAGATCTTCGCCAAACTTTTATGAGACTAACTTATAGTTACTACCTTTCAAATAAAAAAAAGAATAATCGAAATCGGATCTCATTTGGTGGAGATATCCAGTATATCAAATAGCCTCCTTTTTGCCCTTTTTTGGGGGAAGTACCCCTCCAATCAAAAATCCACGACGACAAAAAAAATCCTATAAGTCATATAACCTGTGTACCAAGTTTCGTCCAGATCGGTTGAAAAATGCGACCTGTAGAGGAGAACAGACAGACATCCGGACAAACGCATTTTTGGCTAATGTGGAAACTGAGACGCTTCGCTCGCTTCGCTCGCTCGGTCAATAATAAACTAATATATATTTAAACTTAAATGCTTAATAACAATACCTATATACATACAAATAGCTAGGTAGCAATTCATAATAAGTAGTGCTGCTTCAATTTCAGTTTAAAAGTGTTATGCGAGGGTGCCATTTTGATATCCAGAGGCAGAGCATTCCATAGTCGAACAGCTTGAACAGTAAATGAGTCACTGTAAAAGGAGCTGCCATGACATGGAGTTTTAAGTGATAAATAAGAATAAGTTTATAATATAAGTTTATTGTTCAGATTAAGGGTTACATGAAGACTTAATAGTAGAAAGATCTAATATTAGATGTGACAAGCTTTTATAATTTGGTGCTCTGAGCTTCGGACAAGAAAATCTGTTTCCCGAATCTCAGCGCCCACCCCTCGTAAAAAATGGTAGGTAACAATATGACGTATGTACTAAATGTACTATGTACCTAGGACGAAAAATTGACTAAAATATACATAAACACAAGACAAATTTTAACAAAACAACATGCAAATAGGTACACAATCAGATAGGTATAAAAGTAAAAGTAAAACTTCGTTTTTGCTGCAATTGAGTAGGTATTGATGTGAGGCACAAGAAAAGAGATATTAGGGTCATAAGATGGATCAATGTAAGTAGGTGTTATTAATTAATCGTGTAAGGCTAGGTGTAAGATTGTAGGTAGTGAGAAGGGGCGTATAAAATAGGTGTGTATGTGAGAGAGAATGAGTTATGTTTTATGAGTGAATGAGTTCCAGTTTTTTTTTTTTTTAGCATTCAATTTCAAGTATTTTTTCCGTTTTTGTGTAATCTAATGTCAGTAGCCACAGTCTTACTTTCATTTTGCAGTTTATTTTGTTGAGGGGGTGATGGTTAAGGAGTTTATTTTTTTTAAAGATAGTTGGAAATACGCCTTTTTCACAGAGTGCATTCACAGATTTTGGAAAAAATGTGCAGTTGTCGAAGAAAATGATAAAATATAGGTAATTTTTTATGGCTATCGATCTTGTTCATTCAATCAAAAGACTATGGGCCATGGTAGTAGAACTAGAAATGACGGAAATCGCCAAAAATTTTCACCATAAATTTTGTACAGAAAAAGGATAAATTTTGTACTTCTTTTAGGTTAATGTTGATGATTTAACAAATTCAATTTCTTTTCGTTAAACAAAAATATTTCGAGTTAATCAACTCGAAATATTTTTGTTTACCCTTTGTAATTATGATTATGTTTAAAAACATCAAATCGAAATTAGAGTCAAATAAACTTCCGACGTCGTTATGATTAATTAATGACATTTTAAGTGATTTGTTAATAAAAATTTCTATACCGGCGGAAATACCTGAGTTTATCGTCAAAGTGCTAATTGATGTTTCAATTTATATTCTATTAATAATACTAAGTTAAATTTGGAAATGCTATAAAAAGTCAAACAATTAAAATAATTTTATCATTCGCCTGGAAGCCTTTCAAGCAATACAAGGTAGAGTACCTACTTTTATCAAAATTATTAAAATAAGATAAAATATAGCATTACCAATCTTTTTCAAACCATGATTGGAAAGTATTTTTATACCTAGTTACCCTTGCAGGTTGTACGCTAAACGGTACATAAATGATAATAATCTCCCTTACTTTATGTGAACTACCTACTTTTACAATGCGTTTAACTTTTACCGTACAACAAAATTAGTATCCATTTGAAATCGGGATTTAAAACGCGGGTAGTTACTTAAATTGTGATTCTAATGGGGTGGTCAGTGCTCAGCTGACTGATGCGGGGTCAACGATTGCATGATTTGTGACTGGGCGTCCGGAGTTGATGCCCTCGACGGTTTATAGAATAGGTAGCTGTTTCTATAATTAAGGCACAGTGTGACCATTGGTGTTGACCACCAATTACGAGAAAGTTGCCCAAACCATCTTCGCCAGAACACTTTCACTAAACTATGTTTCTTTTCAGATGAAAACCATCATTTTCGTTCTCGCTTTCGCGACCGTGGCGGTAGCAGCCCCGGGGCTGCTAACGTCGTTAGCAGCCCCTGGGTTAGACGCAGCCGGGAAAGTCCTCCACACCGCAGTTTCTGTGCCAAAAAAAATACTGGACGAAGTGCATAAAGTTGCTACAATCCCCAACCTATCCGGTGAACATGCACCGAGCCATGTTGAGAAACGGAACGTGCTTAAAACATACAGATACTACCCATATCAACGCTACGGATACTATCCTCAACAGTACTACTACCCGGCGCAAAGATATTATTATTAGCATCCACGGTGGTCTTGTTGACTTCCTGAAGTATAGTTCTATTTGAGTAACTAAACTTGATGTGAAATAAAGATTTTTGTCAAATAATTACATTTTTAATACTTATTATTAACAATTGCTTCCTAAAACATTTTTGTAGTGTTTGTATCTAGTAGATACAATACTCTGTCTCACCTGCACAAGCGGTTGTCAGTCTCCTGTCAACTGTCAGTGTCATGCTCCTCTCCTGTCAATGTCGAGTCAATGTCAGGGATACAGGTTGGCGCGAGAGACAGGGGGTTGTCTATGACAGGAGCCATAAAAAGAAGAAAGAAGAAGAGACAGGGGGTCATGGAGGTAGGGAATCTGGGAATCAGGAAGAAAACTCGAGGACCTGGGAGGAGACCGGCTTGGTGTAGTGTGTGAGCCAGGGTTTTAGTAAAATACAGGATTTTACAATTCTAAAAATAAGATTGATAAATATAATTTTGCATGCTTCAATACGTATTATGACAGATTGCCTTAGTTCCAGGAACATTTTATTCAAATACCTATTTTTCAAAAGTCTCGAAGGTATCCTTTCATCTTAATGCCACTGCTAGTATTGCGTCGGTACTTACATAATTTCCCGATAGGGATCCTTTTCTTAGCTACTTCCTGATGAGACAAACAGTTGGCCTACTTGGTGTTAAGTGGTAATCATCATCTATATCCCTATCCCACTTAAATTGCGAGGCAATGCCTAAGCATTGCAACCAAAATATTTAAGCCGAACAAAGCGACGCTGCTTGGCGGCAGAAAAAGGTAATAGTACGCCTTAAGAGGCCTTAACGAAGAGCTCGACAACTCTTCCAATTCTATTAGCACAACCACTCTTTTAATTCGTATAATTCTATAAACCCCGATCAGGTTCAGTGGGATCGCTACCACTGAACCAGCAGCATCCTCCTTTTACATTGCAATAAATAAAGCAAATAAACTTAGAAGAAATCGTCACGTAGCGCAAGTTCCCGACTGCAACTCAAATTGAATTTATTCGAATTTCCAAAGTTGAAGTTGGGCTTTCCTTGCGTCTTTCTCCTCAAACTACGAAGATACGTATATTTAGCTCCTTTGATACTGTGGCAGATGGTGGTGCGATTTTGAATAGATTGTAAAAACTATTTCAATGAATCCAAACATGATAGATAAGAAGTATAGAATTTGTTTCTACAAAGAAGGATGATTGCCGACAACGCTTTGCCATACCGATAAGTTTTTTGCCAATGAACACAAGGGCACCTCGTAGGTACGAGAAACGTAGGTGAACGTGCTGAAACTAGACCTAGCTATTTTTGATTTACATGCCCGCAATAAATGAATAATAAAGATTCCAATGTAATGAAGGTAACAACTGGGCCAATATTTAGGTGAAAGAAATATGAAAAAAATCTATATCGTTTAAAAGTAGAAGCAAATTTTCAGTCGGAAACGTTGCAGTTTGTTATGTTTTTTAATAAATACACAGGTTGAGCTTTTTCGTTAGTATTTTTTTAGATAACAGGTCAACGAATGATATCTTTCTTTCTACAGCATAATATGTTGGCTCTTCTATGAGGAGAAAGCCTCTTAATAAGGCCAATCAACTCCTGTAACGCCCTAAATAATTTCTCGTTAGAACATTCTAACACTTCGTCGTGCACCAATGGATTTTTCTATCGAAAAATTTATGTGCGCAATGCCAGTGCTCTTAAACGGTGAAGGAAAACATCGTGAGGAAAACAGTTAGTATTCTAACAGCGGCGATGGGCTTGCAACCTGTCACGTATGGAATACTAACTACTGCAAAATGTGGGTATGTGCCAAATGTAATGTTTGGACGTACCTCTGACTACCCCCCTTAGACATCCTCAAAGAATCTTGAATTAGTACCTACGTGGTACTGGGAGATCTGAAGGGATATCTACCGTGCCTGGGGATCAAAGTCGTGAAGCTGTTTCAGTTTAATAAAATTAAAAGAGTAGTAGTTTTTTTATACAACTAGCTGATGGAACAAGGAGATGGCTTACCTGATGTTAAGTGGTAACCATCACCTATAACAAAGCATTGCCTCGTAGTCTTCTCTTTGAACACACAATTGCTGCTTGGCAGCAGAAAAAGGAGTAGTGGTAGTACTTCCTTGGCTGAGCCCTTCACAAAGAGCTCTACAGTACTACTCTTAAACTACTACTTTTTTCTGCTTTTCGTGAAGGGCTCTTTCGAGGTAGTATTGCCTTTTTCTGTCACTGGTTTCTATCCAACTTGAATTGCGAGGCAATGCTTAGTTAAAGATGATGATTACCACTTAACACCAGGTAGGCCATCTGTTTGTCTCATCAGGAAATAGTTAAAAAAAGACCTAGGACATCTGTTTGTGTTATCAGCAAGTACTTAAAAACAGAATCCCCTATTGGGCAAATTATGTACCTACCTACGCCAATACTACCAGCAGTGGCTTTAAGGTTGCAATCTCTCATAATACTTAATGAAGCATGCAAAAATATTTATATCAATCTTATTTTTAAAATATTTTACGAAGCATTTGTTAAAAACAAGAAGATTTATTAAATAATAAAAAAACCCGAGTGCCCGAACTAAAAGTATGTAGGTAGGTAAATAAGATAATGTTTTAAATTTGGTACTTTTTAATATTGAAATCCTTTCTTCAGTCTTGACGAATGATAAAAATGTAATGATCGCAGACAGTCGGAGGCTCGCGTACCTATGTCCTAGCAGTTTACTGACGCCTGTGGTTGTATAACTCATTTTGATCACTTTGGGGTTACCAGCAATCACATTTTTTTTATAACAAAACTCTTCATATCTTCGAAACGGCTTCATAGATTTTGATGCGGTTTATTCTAAACGGTTTGTATGACCATATAGAAGGTTTTATGATATATTTTAGTATCACTCATGGCCTAGTTCGCTAAAGTGACTTAACGAATTTTGCGTTCTGCTTTTATCTTTGAGGGCTTACTTTAAATCAAAAACTAATACATTATTTGAAAACACTTCATCACTCTCTTGATTTTGATACCCATATTGCTATGATAGCGAAAGGATTTTTTTTAATGTGAGAGAATATCGCTCCTCTTTTCCTTCCCACGTGACTTTTTGTTTTTTTTATTTCTAAGGACACGTGGAAAGTTGCGACGAATCTTTTGATACTAGAATCATCAAAGTCCATCCTGCCGTTTGGTTACTACGTGGTAATAAAGGAAATATCGAAGGAAGGATACATAAATACATGCATACATAATATACCTACATGGATAGATACACGCCAAACACATAACCCTCGGCACTCGGGTAATAAGTGAGACGTAGTTATTTGTAAAATGCTCTTTATTTAACATCAAGTTTCGTCGCTCAAACAGAACTAATAGAAGTCAACACGACCGCCGCCGCTGATGTAATCAAGAAGATTTTTCCCCGAGTAGTCGTATAACACCTGTTGAGGGTAGTATTCATATTCGTAGGAGTACGGGTATGTTATAATCGCCTCTCGCTTCTCCATTGCGACCAGGTCTTGGCTGTAGCTTGGTTCGTCGGATGGTTCGGGGATCGTAGCATTCTTCTGCTCTTCCTGCAGCATGTTTTCCTTAGGGGCTGCTAACGCCACGGTTGCGAGAGCGAGGAAGAAAATGATGGTTTTCATCTGAAAAGAAACATAGTTTAGTGAAAGCGTTCTCGCGAAGATGGTTTGTACAACTTTCTCTTAATTGGTGGTCAATATAATAAATAAATAATAAATAAATAATGCTGGACAATCCACACAGCACCATCTAACCCCAAAGTAAGCTACTCAAAGCTTGTGTTATAGGTACTAGATGACTGATATATTTAATACATTATATACTTACATAGATAGATATTTTTATCATACATATAAAACACCCAAACCTACGGAACAAATTTCTGCAGATCGTACACAAATTTGTTCCGAGGCGGGAATCGAACCCGCAACCTCTTGCGTCGCAGGCGGACTCTCGCCCGCTGCGCCACTGAGGCAGTCATAATATGAGACAAAGTAAGCCCTAATGATACAGACACTTACCTATTTTAGACATAGGTACATTTTATTAGTCGAATGCATCAACCTACTTTATACATATAAGTTTTTTGTGTAGGTACAGATTAAGAATCTGTGATTGGCAGTATGTGTAGTATAAATTTCATAAATGTTATTTTTAAGTGCTGTTGATTCTATGACAAATAAATAAATAAAAAAAAACCTCGGACAGCAAGTAATAAATCATGCGGTCGTTGATCCCGTATCAGTCAGCTGAGCACTGACCACGGCCGTCTTTTAAATTAGAATTAAATTTTAAGTACAGTGCGCGTCAACCAAAAAGAGCGCTGGAAAATAGTGGAGGGGATGAGTTTGCACATACTCGCGCCATCACACCCCCTCCCCATCCTTCAGGCGTTCTTTTTGCGTGACGCGCATTAGCCCGATTTCAGAGGGAGACAAATTATATTGTACGCTAAACGTTAAACGCATTGTAGAAGTAGTAATGGTGTCCCATTGCATACCAACGTACTTCCTTACTTATAAATAAAAATAATATGCAATAAAATGTGAACTACTTCTACATTGCGTGTCCGCTACAGGCTAATGATAATCATCATTTATTTTAATTCACATAAACTATAATCATCATTAAAAATATTATATTGTTAGGAGTGTTGTCAGTGACGCACGCTGTGGTGGCGCTGCGGTGCTGTGTGGCGCGCATAAAACCAAGCGCAGGCAGAGCGCTGGCCTCTTTGCTGGCTGGCTTTCGATGCGTAAGCATCAAGGGAAGGTCGTTGTGATTCGTTCTGGATACTTAATTAGGTCGTGAGAGCTATATTTTTAGGTGTGGTTAATCTGTGTAAAAGTGTTTAAAGTCGTGTTAAGTGTGTCTTGTTCCATTCTGGTTATTATTATTTGATGTAGTAAAACTGATGTTTTTCATTATTAAAATTAGGTTACCGGTTTATGTTTTTATCTTTAACCCGCTCCTGGTTTCCTAAAATCAGAATTGGGATAAAGAGCCTAGAATTTAGCCCACGTGGAATTTACCAAAAGGGAACAAGTCTACCCACACTTAGAGAAAATTTTCAATTTTTGTGTTTCTGTGTAGTGTGATTTTACATGATTACATTTTAAGTACGTCACGTGGACGATCAAGATACCACTCGAAAGATAGCTCTCATGTACGTGTGCGTTGTCGTTCTCAGAGTTTGTCGCGCACGAGTTGGCGAGGTAGTTTGCGTCGTTTTCGGCTACAGTCTCGATCGTGGAGCTCATCTGGGGATCGAACGACACTACGCTATGATAGGGACAGGTCGCACACCCGAGGTAGGTCTCGATCACGCTCATGAAGCGTCGACCACCGTTGCCGTTTCCGGTCTCGTTCTCCCTTGCTTTTGGTGTTCCTTCTGGGAATGCATTTTCAGGCTATTTTTATCACTACCGATGTAGGTTTACATAGGCCTATGTCATTTATTATCGGTTACTGTTTCGCACCCTCTCTTGCTAGTGAGCCGTCTACGTTGTTACCTGAACATGAGCCGTGACTCTCTATCTTGTTTTAGCATTATGCGTGTCACACGCGTTTTTAAGCGCAGTGTGACACAGGGGCATTACCTATTCTCTATGGCTTACGAGATTCCTTGCCTCAAGCCGTGTGACGTCACAACGTGATCTGAACGCAAACGCGATTGGATTGGTCATAGTGAATAAACGTCCTTGTACAAAGGCAGTTGACTTGTGTGAGATCTTTAGGTCTTGTCAATGCGTTAATTAGTGCAGCGTCTGTTGTGAAAATAATTATTGTCTGTTAGTTTGCAGTAGCTACAGCTGTCTTAGACTACTGATGGGAGCATTTCTTCTACTGCCAGAGGAAGCCCATGGATTTCTGCATGAAGAGCGGTCGTTGATTTTCAGAGAGGTTGTGCCCGGGAGGGCCCTGTTTCAGGATAGTACCTAGAAGCTAGAACCCGCTCCTAATTTTTGTTTCGAACCATAAGTATGACGTGAAAGACTTTGTGGGCCGGAGTCAGATCCTTATAGTCCTTTCTCCACTTTCTAATTGATAGAGGAAGATGGGGGAATGCTAAACACCTGAGAGAAAAATGCTTTATTTGTTTTACATTTGTCAGTTAGATAGGTACTCTGCCTGCTCAAGCGTTACAACCCCTGCGCTGCAGCGTGCTCGCTGTGTTTAAACGCACCATATTTAATAAGTTATTGGATCACCCGACGCGATCGCCATCACCCCTGCTTCCCCTACTTTTGTTCAAGAGGTATTTTGTCGGTACCGTTTCGGGCCTCGGCAATGGCTTGGATAAGCTTGCCCAGAATCCTGCGGTCTTCTTCTTTCGAGTCGATGATCAACAGATTAATCTTGTTACAGCCATTTAGACCAGTAGATGGCCACGTCTACGGCATTGTCCGTGCAGGTCCTCAGATCATCCATTGTGCCAGTGGTGGGGCAAGATGGACCCTCAAGCACGTGTGGCATAGACTGCAACTGCACGTCGTCTATAAACTTGTGTGTTTTTACTTCTACAAATCTACGTGCTTTAGTAATAATATGATTAATAAGTATTGCCATTCAGCTCGGCAATACAGCCAGTGTCTTGGGTACGCTTTCGACTAGCACTGATTTGGATCAGTTGAGCTATCTATAGATCGTTTGCAACGCTCGGCAGATAGCTCAACTGTTTCATATGTATTTTGTATATTTTGTAAATTTTATAAATAATTGTAACTATTAGCTGTAATTTTTTTTGTAAATAAAAATTATATTAAAAAAATGATTATAATAATTCGTAATTTTCAAAATATTCTTTTATTTCTTTCAAGTTTGATATTCTGTGTTAACTATAGTATTCATTTCTAGTAGATTTACCACTCCCTGAATCAAGAAACTGAAAAAAAAACCGCTTCAAGACTTCGAACTTGTCGGGGGTCTAAATCCTCTTAGACCAAGTACCATTTCAAGATGCCTTGAATTATTATGCAGTTTTCGTTAAAATGTCATGTTTAGCAGTAAGTCTTCCATACGCGACAGGTTGCATGCAAAGCATTTACCCATCGCACGCAAGTATGGTGTTATGTATAGGGTAGTAGGTATCGGCGGATGCCGCAGGAGTATATAAATAATAATTGTCCAACTCACTGTTACTACTTAGGTATATTGTCCAATTATACAACACCAAGCATCAGAAGGCACAAAAGAAATTTAGGCAAGCAGAGGCACATGTAAATAGTTCGGAAGTGATAGATAGACGAGAGAAATAGCACAGATTAAATATATAAGCAAACAAACGGCAAAACACGGTTCGCGATCTATATTACGCAGGCAAAATGAGCGTACGTTCCGCGTCGTGGCTAAGCTGTGACTGCTTTGACCGCTGCGCCGCGCCGACGCCCGAGCGTGGTATATAAAGCTTATGTGCTTGCGCAGCACTAGTGATGGGGTAAGAGTCGATGACCCCATTACTGAGTTTCGATAGCACTGGCAACTGGTAGATAAATATGAAGATGTAATAATATAATAATATGGATAAATGTATGGTGTATAAATTATTTATAAAGTGCTGAAATATTGTAAATATAAAATAAATAAAAATTATGTGTAGGGAAGTTGCCTACACCACCCCCCACCAGAGCCCGTCAAGGGCGATAAAAATCAGGGAATCTGACATGACGGCCAGATCGGGATACACGATTTTGTGGAACTGCAGGTGGAGGTTCGTCATTGTGCATAGAGAGTATGAATGCCGGCTTCAGCCGGTCTATAGACACCGTCGTCTCTCTGTTATTAACGAGAAGTTTGAAAACTTTATGCCCTCTGCTAAGCACTTTGTGAGGACCAGAGTAAGCCGGGGTAAGAGCACCTCTTGATGTGTCATCTCGAAGGAAGACGTGATCGCAGGTTTCGAGTTCCCTGTAAACAAACACTCTGGATTTACCATGGCGTGAAGCAGGAATAGGTCGAATGTTCTCAGCGAAGTTTCTGAGCCTTGCGGAAAAATCGGATATATCCGTTGTACCGCTTACTGTAGGCTCAAAGAATTCACCGGGTAACCTGAGTGGCTCGCCGTAAACCAGTTCTGCTGAGGAGGCCTGTAAATCTTCTTTGAAGGCAGATCGAACACCAAGCAAGACCCATGGCAGAGATTCAGACCACCTGTCATTCGCATGACACACTATAGCAGCTTTCAGTTGTCGGTGAAACCGTTCAACTAAACCGTTGCAGGCCGGATGGTAGGCTGTAGTCCTTTTATGAACAAATCCTGCTATCTTTGACAGACTTTGGAATAAGGACGACTCAAACTGTCGGCCACGGTCCGTTGTTATATCAGTCGGACAACCGAACCGGGCAATCCAGGTCGACAGCAAGGCTTTTGCAACGGTTTCGGCTGTGATATCTTCTATCGGTACTACTTCTGGCCAGCGAGTAAATCGATCAACTGCCGTTAAGCAATACCGATAGCCATGCGAAAGAGGAAGGGGACCTATCATATCTATATGAATCTGTTTGAACCTGGCGCGTGGAAGGTTATAAGTACCAAGCGGGGAAGACACATGACGGTTGACTTTTGCCCGTTGGCACGGTAAACATGAACGCGCCCAATCCCTACAGTCTTTTCTTACCCCCGGCCAGATAAAGCGCTCAGATACTAGCTTGGCTGAAGCATTACAACCAGGGTGACTCAGGGAATGCAGACTATCGAAAACTTGTTTTCGAAGAAACTTTGGAACATAAGGCCTAGAAGCCGATGTACTGACGTCGCAATACAGGGAAACCTGACTTCCAGGGACATTTACTTTTTGGAGCTTCAAAGCTGAACCTTTATCTAAAAGCTCTTGAAGTTCAGGGTCGGAGGCTTGGTTTTGGGCTATTGTCTCGAAGCTGACAGGTGCTTCCAGTTCTTCAACCCGTGACAAGGTATCAGCAACCACATTATCCTTACCGGATATGTGCCGTATGTCGGTTGTGAACTGGGATATAAAATCAAGGTGTCTATACTGCCTGGGCGTACAGTTGTTTTTCCTTTCATGGAATGCAAAACTGATTGGCTTATGGTCAGTATAGACTGTAAAATGACGAGCTTCGAGCATGTGCTTAAAATACTTGATAGCCTCGTAAATGGCTAGCAACTCTCTATCATAAGTTGAGTACTTAATCTGAGAAGGGCTTAGTTTACGGGAGAAAAACGCAAGCGGTTCCCAAGCATTATCCTTGCACTGCTGCAAGACTACTCCGATAGCTTTGTCGGACGCATCTGTAACTACAGCAAGTTTTGCAGAGCAGTCAGGATGAGCTAACAATGCCGCGTTATACAAGCTCTCTTTACATGCTTCAAACGCTGCAAGGGTGTCTCCAGCAAGGGTGATTGGCTGCGATCCTTTCACTGAACCCGTCAATAGTGCGTGCAGTGGGGCTTGTATCAGGGCTGCTCGAGGAAGAAATCTCCTGTAAAAATTGAGCATCCCTAAGAAGCCTCGTAATTGACGCACGTTCGTGGGAGGAGGGAACTCCTTCACAGCCTGCACCTTGGAGTCTAAGGGTCTGCATCCACTTGCCGAGATGAGATACCCCAGGAAGGTTACTTCTGATACCCCTAAGACACATTTAGACGTATTTACCAACATACCATATTGCTGCAGCCTTTTAAAAATTTCGCGCAAATGCTCCTCATGCTCAGCCTCGCTTCTAGAGTAGATAAGAAAATCGTCAAGATACGAATAAACAAAATCAAGTCCTCTGGTTAACTCGTCCACAAATCGCTGGAACGTCTGCCCAGCATTCCTCAGGCCAAACGTCATGTACGGGAATTCGTATAACCCGAAGGGTGTCGTTATGGCGGTCTTCGGAATGTCCTCGGGGTCGACAGGTATCTGATTATAGGCTTTCTCTAAGTCTAATGTGCTAAACACGTTACAGCCTGCAATGCTATGCGTAAAATCGTGAATGTGCTTAATCGGATATCTGTCAGGGACCGTACGGGCATTCAAGTTGCGGTAATCACCGCAGGGACGCCATCCGTTATTCTTCTTCGGTGCTAAATGTAAGGGCGAAGACCAAGAACTTTCAGACGGTCTAGCTGTACCGTTGGCCAGCATAGACTGGAACTCTTTTTGGGCGATTTTAAGTTTATCGGGTGCTAAGCGACGAGGTGGGAGAGAAACTGGGGGGCCTGGTGTCGTACGTATGTGATGGACTGTGTTGTGTGGTGTAGTGTTGTGTCTACCAGCTGGTCGTGTTATCTCGGGAAACTCGTCCAGGATTTTATGATACCGGGTCTCACCAGTCACAACTTTTACAGATGACACGTTCTCACAAATGGCTAAGGTGGCAATAGCTGAAACAGAAGTTAAATTATCTATTAGGCGCTTGTTGCGGCAGTCTACAATCAGGTTATAAAAGTTTAGAAAATCCACACCTATTATTGGTTTGGTAACATCGGCTACCTACTACAAAGCGCCATATAAAAGACCTACGTAAGCCAAAATCTAAATCTAGATTGAGATAACCGTATGTAGCGATATCAGAGCCATTAGCTGCACTTAAAATATAGTCCGTTCGCACACGACGTGTAGGTAGCGCCGACCGGGGATAGACACAGAGGTCGCTTCCAGTGTCGACCAGGAATTGCGTCTTCGTAGATCGGTCGGTGACAAACAGGCGACCAGTAGATGGCGAAGGGCAATCGTCAGTCGCCATTAGCGACTGCCCTTTGAGTTTACCGAAGCGAAGTCACAGGGGAGAATACACTTAGTGGCCTTTTCTCCGAATTTACCATGATACCAACATAGGGGAAACTTGCGATAATTGGATTGAGATCGCTGGCGCTGCCTTGAAGGAGTACTTTTTCTGCCTCGGGATGAACGGGACTGAGATCGGCTGTTCCTGTTTGACGCCAAATTCTGGAACTGCTTGCGGAGCTCAGCTACTTCTCTAGTCAGGTCGCTCAAGACGGAGGCGGGGACGTTGCTCACGGAGGCTACTCCCGGCGATGGAGAAGTAAGGTCGTTCACTCTGTCGGCCAAGTCAGCTAAGTCCTCCAAAGAAGTTGCAATTGGCTGACCGGCGAGAACGGCTTGAACACCGTGCGGGAGGCAGCTAGTCCAAATAGTTTTCAAAAAATCATCAGGGACTTCGGTGCCTGCGAGTCCTTTGAGGTGGCGGAGAAACTGAGAAGGTTTGCGGTCTCCAAGTTCCTCGTGCATTAAAAGCTGCTTAATCTTCTTCTCATTCGACGCGCTGAGTCTCTTGATAAGCTCGGTCTTGAGCTTCTCATACTTCTGCGTGGCGGGCGGGTTGACAATAATGTCCTTCACTTCCCTGGAGTGCTGGTTGTCGAGGTGCGCAATAACATAATTGAATTTCGTGGAGTCGCTCGAAATTCCAGACATAGCAAATTGACCTTCGACCTGGGCAAACCATATTTCTGGCTCTTCGGCCCAAAACGGTGGCACTCTCACGCCAACTTTAAAAATATGACTCTGATTCATCGACATTGCCCCATCACTAGTTCCGGCCATTGTACCTAAGTCAGAACTTGCATCTTCAAATTCCTTTTCCATGCTCGTTTATAGGGTCACCAGTATGGTGTTATGTATAGGGTAGTAGGTATCGGCGGATGCCGCAGGAGTATATAAATAATAATTGTCCAACTCACTGTTACTACTTAGGTATATTGTCCAATTATACAACACCAAGCATCAGAAGGCACAAAAGAAATTTAGGCAAGCAGAGGCACATGTAAATAGTTCGGAAGTGATAGATAGACGAGAGAAATAGCACAGATTAAATATATAAGCAAACAAACGGCAAAACACGGTTCGCGATCTATATTACGCAGGCAAAATGAGCGTACGTTCCGCGTCGTGGCTAAGCTGTGACTGCTTTGACCGCTGCGCCGCGCCGACGCCCGAGCGTGGTATATAAAGCTTATGTGCTTGCGCAGCACTAGTGATGGGGTAAGAGTCGATGACCCCATTACTGAGTTTCGATAGCACTGGCAACTGGTAGATAAATATGAAGATGTAATAATATAATAATATGGATAAATGTATGGTGTATAAATTATTTATAAAGTGCTGAAATATTGTAAATATAAAATAAATAAAAATTATGTGTAGGGAAGTTGCCTACACAAGCTTGACACTAATATACTGCTAATCTAAAAGAGTAAACATAAAATTAGCTGCACTTGACTGTACGTACAGTACACAATAAATAAACCAAATTTCTCTCAAATAATTTTTTATCTTCCTGTCCAATTCAATTTAAATAAAAATGAAACAAAAGCCAAGGTTAATACTGATTAGTGGAGAGATAAACGGTTCTCAAGTGGAGTTCCGAGGACCGGCGCTTTTAATTTAAACGAAGCACACTTCACACTTAAGAATTAGGGATCCCTGTGACCCTCATCCCGTTGTTATGTTTATTTTTAATTTAAGAATCCACACTTCGACTAGTTGGTTTTTTTTTTTATTTTTTCGATGTTAGGGTACTTTTTTATAACTGACTGAAAATTTAAATACTCGCTTAGAACATACACCCATGTAATTATTATTATTTTGAGTAATAAAAAATATTGATAGTTATTTCGTGTATTTTTGTTTTTAGGTACATTATTTACGTACCCTTGAAACCCTCTGTATAATTTTGATTCTTAATATACAGGGTGGATTTTGAGACGGGCCGGTAAGGAGAAGACCATGACTTTTTGAGATATTCAGAAGTGCATTCACAGATTTTGGAAAAAATGTGCAGTTGTCGAAGAAAATGATAAAATATAGGTCATTTTTTATGGCTATCGATCTTGTTCATTCAATCAAAAGACTATGCCATGGTAGTAGAACTAGAAATGACGGAAATCGCCAAAAATTTTCACCATAAATTTTGTACAGAAATAGGATAATTTTTGTACAGAAAGGGTAAACAAAAATATTTCGAGTTGATTAACTCGAAATATTTTTGTTTAACGAAAAGAAAGTGATTTTGTTAAAGTATCAAGGTACTTTCCAAGCAGGTGTAGTATAAAGTGAATTTGTTAAAGCATCAACATTAACCTAAAAGAAGAAAAAGATTTTCCCAAACTCATTGAAATCCGTACGTAAATTTTAACAAAATGCTTATAGAAACCCGGTGGTCTAGTGGGAGTGACCCCGCCTTCCGATCGTAAGGTCGCAGGTTCGAATCCGGTCGTGCACCAATGGATTTTTCTATCGATAAATTTATGTGCGCAATGCTCTTACTCTTACTTACTCTTACTCTTAAACGGTGAAGGAAAACATCGTGAGGAAACCAGTTAGTATTCTAACAGCGGCGATGGGCTTGCAACCTGTCACGTATGGAATACTAACTACTGCAAAATGTGGGTATGTGCCAAATGTAATGTTTGGACGTACCTCTGACTACCCCCCTTAGACATCCTCAAAGAATCTTGAATTTGTACCTTCTTGGTACTGGGAGATCTGAAGGGATATCTACCGTGCCTGGGGATCAAAGTCGTGAAGCTGTTTCAGTTTTTCAGTTTTTGCTTATAGAAAAAAAAACTGAAGTAGGTATTTGCTATTTCAAGTTTATCATGAACTAGCTTTTGCCCGCGGCTTCGCTCGCGTTTAGAAGTATTAATATTAAATTAGGCATAGTTTTTGCGGCTTTACTTTTGTTAAGCGTGTGCAAAAAATTGGAGGGTTGAATTTATCAAAATCCTATTGAAGCGGACGTCTTCATCATAGTAGCTCCAATCTTTAATTTCAGTTCAATCAGTCGAAAATCTAAGAAGATTTATACAAACTTTCATCCCTATTTTATCCCCTTAGGGGTGGAATTTATCAAAATCCTTTCTAAGGGGATGCCTGAGTCATAGTAGTTTTATGCATGCAAAGTCAGCCCGATCGGTTAAAAATTGACAAAATTTCATACAAACTTTCATCCCCTATTTCATCCCCTTGGGGGTGGAATCGATCAAAATCCTTTCTTAGCGGATGCCTACGTCATATCATCTACCTGCATGCAAAATTTCAGCCCGATCCGTCCAGTGGTTTGGGCTGTGCGTTGATAGATCACTATGTCAGTCAGTCAGTCAGTCAGTCAGTCAGTCAGTCACCTTTGAGTTATATATATTTAGATTATATTTAGATTTAGATAGAAGATAGATAGAAGATTTATATAAACTTACATCCCCTATTTTATCCCCTTAGGGGTGGAATTTATCAAAATCCTTAAGCCTACGTCATAGTAGCTTTATGCATGCAAAGTCAGCCCGATCGGTTTAAAATTGACAAAATTTCATACAAACTTTCATCCCCTATTTCATCCCCTTGGGGGTGGAATCGATCAAAATCCTTTCTTAGCGGATGCCTACGTCATATCATCTACCTGCATGCAAAATTTCAGCCCGATCCGTCCAGTGGTTTGGGCTGTGCGTTGATAGATCACTATGTCAGTCAGTCAGTCAGTCAGTCAGTCAGTCAGTCACCTTTGAGTTATATATATTTAGATTAGAAAAATTGGAAAACTTAGATTTAGATTAGATTTATATTTAGATTTAGATAGAAGATAGATAGAAGATTTATATAAACTTACATCCCCTATTTTATCCCCTTAGGGGTGGAATTTATCAAAATCCTTAAGCCTACGTCATAGTAGCTTTATGCATGCAAAGTCAGCCCGATCGGTTTAAAATTGACAAAATTTCATACAAACTTTCATCCCCTATTTCATCCCCTTGGGGGTGGAATCGATCAAAATCCTTTCTTAGCGGATGCCTACGTCATATCATCTACCTGCATGCAAAATTTCAGCCCGATCCGTCCAGTGGTTTGGGCTGTGCGTTGATAGATCACTATGTCAGTCAGTCAGTCAGTCAGTCAGTCAGTCAGTCACCTTTGAGTTATATATATTTCCCTATTTCATCCCCTTGGGGGTGGAATCGATCAAAATCCTTTCTTAGCGGATGCCTACGTCATATCATCTACCTGCATGCAAAATTTCAGCCCGATCCGTCCAGTGGTTTGGGCTGTGCGTTGATAGATCACTATGTCAGTCAGTCAGTCAGTCAGTCAGTCAGTCAGTCACCTTTGAGTTATATATATTTAGATTATATTTAGATTTAGATAGAAGATAGATAGAAGATTTATATAAACTTACATCCCCTATTTTATCCCCTTAGGGGTGGAATTTATCAAAATCCTTAAGCCTACGTCATAGTAGCTTTATGCATGCAAAGTCAGCCCGATCGGTTTAAAATTGACAAAATTTCATACAAACTTTCATCCCCTATTTCATCCCCTTGGGGGTGGAATCGATCAAAATCCTTTCTTAGCGGATGCCTACGTCATATCATCTACCTGCATGCAAAATTTCAGCCCGATCCGTCCAGTGGTTTGGGCTGTGCGTTGATAGATCACTATGTCAGTCAGTCAGTCAGTCAGTCAGTCAGTCAGTCACCTTTGAGTTATATATATTTAGATTAGAAAAATTGGAAAACTTAGATTTAGATTAGATTTATATTTAGATTTAGATAGAAGATAGATAGAAGATTTATATAAACTTACATCCCCTATTTTATCCCCTTAGGGGTGGAATTTATCAAAATCCTTAAGCCTACGTCATAGTAGCTTTATGCATGCAAAGTCAGCCCGATCGGTTTAAAATTGACAAAATTTCATACAAACTTTCATCCCCTATTTCATCCCCTTGGGGGTGGAATCGATCAAAATCCTTTCTTAGCGGATGCCTACGTCATATCATCTACCTGCATGCAAAATTTCAGCCCGATCCGTCCAGTGGTTTGGGCTGTGCGTTGATAGATCACTATGTCAGTCAGTCAGTCAGTCAGTCAGTCAGTCAGTCACCTTTGAGTTATATATATTTCCCTATTTCATCCCCTTGGGGGTGGAATCGATCAAAATCCTTTCTTAGCGGATGCCTACGTCATATCATCTACCTGCATGCAAAATTTCAGCCCGATCCGTCCAGTGGTTTGGGCTGTGCGTTGATAGATCACTATGTCAGTCAGTCAGTCAGTCAGTCAGTCAGTCAGTCACCTTTGAGTTATATATATTTAGATTAGAAAAATTAGAAAACTTAGATTTAGATTAGATTTATATTTAGATTTAGATAGAAGATAGATAGAAGATTTATACAAAATTTCATCCCCTATTTTATCCCCTTAGGGGTGGAATTTATCAAAATCCTTAAGCCTACGTCATAGTAGCTTTATGCATGCAAAGTCAGCCCGATCGGTATAAAATTGACAAAATTTCATACAAACTTTCATCCCCTATTTCATCCCCTTGGGGGTGGATCAAAATCCTTTCTTAGCGGATGCCTACGTCATATCATCTACCTGCATGCAAAATTTCAGCCCGATCCGTCCAGTGGTTTGGGCTGTGCGTTGATAGATCACTATGTCAGTCAGTCAGTCAGTCAGTCAGTCAGTCAGTCACCTTTGAGTTATATATATTTATAGATTAGAAAAATTGGAAAACTTAGATTTAGATTAGATTTATATTTAGATTTAGATAGAAGATAGATAGAAGATTTATATAAACTTACATCCCCTATTTTATCCCCTTAGGGGTGGAATTTATCAAAATCCTTAAGCCTACGTCATAGTAGCTTTATGCATGCAAAGTCAGCCCGATCGGTTTAAAATTGACAAAATTTCATACAAACTTTCATCCCCTATTTCATCCCCTTGGGGGTGGAATCGATCAAAATCCTTTCTTAGCGGATGCCTACGTCATATCATCTACCTGCATGCAAAATTTCAGCCCGATCCGTCCAGTGGTTTGGGCTGTGCGTTGATAGATCACTATGTCAGTCAGTCAGTCAGTCAGTCAGTCACCTTTGAGTTATATATATTTAGATTAGAAAAATTAGAAAACTTAGATTTAGATTAGATTTATATTTAGATTTAGATAGAAGATAGATAGAAGATTTATACAAAATTTCATCCCCTATTTTATCCCCTTAGGGGTGGAATTTATCAAAATCCTTAAGCCTACGTCATAGTAGCTTTATGCATGCAAAGTCAGCCCGATCGGTATAAAATTGACAAAATTTCATACAAACTTTCATCCCCTATTTCATCCCCTTGGGGGTGGATCAAAATCCTTTCTTAGCGGATGCCTACGTCATATCATCTACCTGCATGCAAAATTTCAGCCCGATCCGTCCAGTGGTTTGGGCTGTGCGTTGATAGATCACTATGTCAGTCAGTCAGTCAGGCAGTCAGTCAGTCAGTCAGTCACCTTTGAGTTATATATATTTATAGATTAGAAAAATTGGAAAACTTAGATTTAGATTAGATTTATATTTAGATTTAGATAGAAGATAGATAGAAGATTTATATAAACTTACATCCCCTATTTTATCCCCTTAGGGGTGGAATTTATCAAAATCCTTAAGCCTACGTCATAGTAGCTTTATGCATGCAAAGTCAGCCCGATCGGTTTAAAATTGACAAAATTTCATACAAACTTTCATCCCCTATTTCATCCCCTTGGGGGTGGAATCGATCAAAATCCTTTCTTAGCGGATGCCTACGTCATATCATCTACCTGCATGCAAAATTTCAGCCCGATCCGTCCAGTGGTTTGGGCTGTGCGTTGATAGATCACTATGTCAGTCAGTCAGTCAGTCAGTCAGTCAGTCAGTCACCTTTGAGTTATATATATTTAGATGACTATAATTATTATTGTTGTTCTCAGCATCCATATTTACTCTAACTTTAAATTTTCCAGATTATGTTTAAAAACATCAAATCAAAATTAGAGTCAAATAAACTTCCGACGTCGTTTTAATTAATTAATGACATTTTAAGTGATTTGTTAATAAAAATTTTTATACCGGCGGAAATACCTGAGTTTATCGTCAAAGTGCTAATTGATGTTTCAATTTATATTCTATTAATAATACTAAGTTAAATTTGGAAATGCTATAAAAAGTCAAACAATTAAAATAATTTTATCATTCGCCTGGAAGCCTTTCAAGCAATACAAGGTAGAGTACCTACTTTTATCAAAATTATTAAAATAAGATAAAATATAGCATTACCAATCTTTTTCAAACCATGGTTGGAAAGTATTTTTATACCTAGTTACCCTTGCAGGTTGTACGCTAAACGGTACATAAATGATAATAATCTCCCTTACTTTATGTGAACTACCTACTTTTACAATGCGTTTAACTTTTACCGTACAACAAAATTAGTATATCCATTTGAAATCTGGATTTAAAACGCGGGTAGTTACTTAAATTGTGATTCTAATGGGGTGGTCAGTGCTCAGCTGACTTATGCGGGGTCAACGATTGCATGATTTGTGACTGGGCGTCCGGAGTTGATGCCCTCGACGGCTTATAGAATAGGTAGCTGTTTCTATAATTAAGGCACAGTTGAACTCGTGTTGACCACCAATTACGAGAAAGTTGCCCAAACCATCTTCGCCAGAACACTTTCACTAAACTATGTTTCTTTTCAGATGAAAACCATCATTTTCGTTCTCGCTTTCGCGACCGTGGCGGTAGCAGCCCCGGGGCTGCTAACGTCGTTAGCAGCCCCTGAGTTAGACGCAGCCGGGAAAGTCCTCCACTCCGCAGTTTCTGTGCCAAAAAAAATACTGGACGAAGTGCATAAAGTTGCTACAATCCCCAAACCATCCGGTGAACCTGCACCGAGCCATGTTGAGAAACGGGACGTGCTTGTGTCAACTTTGGATTACATAAATCTTTTAAATGACGCCTTGAGAAATGTGGCCTAACTACAGAAACAAAAGTTTTCAGTATTAAGGAAGGAGTAGGAGGCCTGATTTCGGAAATTTATAAACAGATATAAACAGATATAAACATTTTATTGATAATTAGTTTCAATTATAGGTCATTCATAATAATAATACGTGCCTAACGTACATAAATATTGCGCAATTATATATTATTATATAATTGAGTATCAAAAAATAAAATGAAATTTCAAAAAATGTCACAAATAAATTAATTACATAGAATAAAAATTAAATCAAATTGAGCACTAAACATTAATATTATATCTATGCACCCAGTTGATCACCTGAGGCACAACAACTTTCTTCATTAAACATCATGAATTCGTCATAGCTGTAGAACGCCTTATTTATAAGCCAATTTTTAAGTCTAAGTTTGAAATTAGTGACACTCGGTGCGTCTTTAACCATGCCAGGGATCTTATTGTACACCGCAGTGCCCATAACGTGCGACAACTTATCAGACTTCGCTAGTCTCCTGGTCGCTGTTGCAAGCCAACCATTCGCTGCCCTGCGTGTATTGTAGGGATGTACCTCTGCCTGCCTTGGGAACAATTCTAGGTTCTGACGCACATGAACCGCCAACTGGAATATGGCGATGCATGGAAACGTCATAATCTGTAGCCGTTTAAAATATGGTTTCGCAGATGTTAGTCGCGATACCCGTACGATTGCACGTACGGCCCTTTTTTGCATTCGAAGGATGCGCTCCCTTTCGGCTGCGCGTCCAAACAGCTCGGTGCCGTACTGCAGTAATGAATGTACGGTCGCGAAATAACACATGCGGACCACCTCAGCAGGCACGACACGACTTAGCCTACCTAAAGCGTAGCATGCACTACCGAGCCTAGCACAAAGCTTATCGACGTGGGAACCCCAGGTCAGTCCTCGGTCGATTTGGAAACCGAGGAAGCTAGTTGCTTTTACTTCTTTTATCAGGAGTCCATTTACGCTCACCGAGAGGCTTCTAGAAGTCCGCCCCGACATTGAAAAGTGAATAAAGTGTGTTTTGCTAGTATTCAACACGAGGCCGTTATTTTGAAACCAGATTGCTAGTTCTTGTGCCGCTTTATTCAATTCCAGCTCGAGGTCGTCCACTGTTTCCGCGGTGACGATCGCTGCAACGTCGTCAGCATACATAAATATGTCGCTCCACAATGCAGAGTCCGGCAGGTCATTTAGCAATAGGGAGAAGAGGATGTTCGACACTGACGACCCTTGAGCGACGCCCATCACCGTCGTCAGCGGGTCCGACCTCGTCACACCACCATCAGAGACGACGACCTGAGATCTATTTCGCAGCAGATCGGTCAGGAGCGCATGCGGAGGTCCATCAATTCCGTAGTGTCGAAGCTTGACAGCGAGCACTCCGTGGTCTGCGACGTCGAACGCTTTGGACAGATCACAGCATAGGACGGCTACCCGCCTCCGGCGTTCACAGGCTTCGACTATACGGCGGATCACTTCGCGGGTCAGCGACGTGGTGGAGCGCCCAGCGCGGTAGGCGTATTGGCGTTCTGTTAACGCATCGGTTTCAGTGAGGAAATCTGTTAACCGTGTACTCAACCCATTTTCGAATACCTTGGCTACCGCTGGAATTATAGACACAGGCCTGTAGCCGTCTATATTGTCACGCTTCCCCTTTCCCTTAAACAATGGCGATATTTTACTCGTTTTGAACACCAACGGGTAAGATCCGACCTCAATGCAAAGATTAAATAATGTCGCTAGGCAGGGGGCGAGAGCTATTGCTGCCGTGCGTAACATAGTCATTGACAAGTTATAGATGTCTTTATGTAGGCTTATTAGGAATGCGTGTCATAATAATTTTATATACTTCTGTGGGTGAGAAGCGCGTCAGGTACATGGAGCGGTCCGCGCGAGGGCGGGCGGACTCGAGTCCGGCGCTGACGGCGCTCATGTCGGCTCGTGGCGCGCCGCACGTGACGGCCGCTTCCACAAACCTGGCATAACATTAGTCAATTAAGTTTTAGGTTATTCTATGCTGCCCAAATCTTCTAGATGTGTAATAAACTTTATGTTAAAGTGATTAAAATTAGGGCTAGACATTATAATTACATATTTATTTTCAGATAGGCCACTCTGGCATTTAGAGTTTTCAATATTGATTTATAAAAATGCAGTTAGTCCAAATTATTTATTTCAGAAATAGTACCCTTACATACTCACAAACATAAAATTAAATCTTAATCTACATACTTGTACTTATTTTGATACTATTAATCACTATCTATGTCTTCCTGTCCCACGTCCAAATCATTCCTTAATGCAGCACTGTCCTTAATATTAGTATAAAAAGCATGATGGATTGGAGGAATGTATTGAAGAAGTTCCACCAAATCTTTTTTCTTCGCAACACTTATTTGTTTTCCCTCTGGATACAAAACGTCAAGCTGGATAGTAGCCATATCAATTGAATTTCTTTTCTTTAAGTCGACACTTTCAAACAAGACATCTGGATTATTGGAGTATTTAAAAAAAATACTAAATGGATGTGTCTTGTGATAAAGAAGCCACTGAATATTCAGCCACTTCACTTTGGATTTCTCTGCAGTAACCTTTCGATTGGTAATGTTGTTTTCAAGTTTTTTTGTAGAATAAAAGTCTTCTTTGGTCATTTTTACTATTTTAAAAGGATTTCTATTTCTTGCAGCTTTTATAACTTCAATCCAATCTGCAGGTATGAAAATATTTTTGAAGTATTTTTTCTTTTTCTCTATCAACCCAAAGTCCTGATCACATGCCAAGTATGAATGTCCGCTTACAAAAAATTTATGGTCAATCTGCTCTACAGTCTACAGATGATTAACAATGTACTGAGAAAGGACAGCCATTTTGATATTTCGGTTTTGACCACCGCACTGGTCAGAATATAAAATTAATCTTTTGGTCATGACATTTTCTTTAATGTAGCGCAACAAACAAGACCCAATTTCTTGGGGCCCTCTTGAAGCTATGGTTTCGTCCCATATACACATAGATACATTGTCATTTTCAGCATCATGTATGCCTAAGCAATAAGTCCATAGCTGTCTTTTATAATAGCACACCCCAGTTGACACTACTGGGGTAGGCAAGGTTTTCATTAAGTCAAACACAATGATTGTAATATTTGGATCTTCTTTAGCAAGTTGTTTATCATTTGAGTAATTACTTTTGGCAGCGTCAGCTTTTAAAACATGTAGGTTTTTTTGCACCTCAAGTTGGTGCTTTGTTTCTTGTGAATCAGCAGCCTCTATCTTAATCTTATTTTTTTTTTTTTTTTTTTTTTGTTGTGTTTATATCTGCGATCAGTTTCTAGACTATAAGCAGGTTTGTTGTGTGTGCTGGAGTTTTTTGGGGAACTTCTCCAATGAGCCTTTCCCCTTTTTTTTGTTTGATCATGGGTATCCATGATGTGTTGCCGTTTTAGCCTTCTAGGGTAGCTTATGGCGGTCAGCTGTGATGCCAAGTGGTTTGGGTGATTGCTTAGGCGCTGCTTATAATTGGACGAGTATTGTTTTATTTCGTCGCTGACGGTGTTTGTGTCTAGTTCGTTGTGCAGCTCTTCAATCTTTAGGAACCACGGTGCATTTGATATGTTCCTCAAGATGCCGTTTTGCGCTCTTTGGATTATGTCGGCGTTAGATTTGCTAGCTGAACCCCACAGCTGTATGCCGTAAGTCCATATAGGCTTCAACACCATCTGATCCAAGAGCTTGTTGTCTAGACTTAGGACTGAGTTCCTTCCTAGTAGCCATTGTAGGTTTCGGTATCGGAAGTTCAGTTCGTCTCTTTTCTTCTGTAGGTGGGTCCTCCAGGTCAGTCTGCGGTCTAGGTGCATCCCGAGGTACTTGACTGACTCATTGTGTGGTAGTGCGTGTGCTCCCAAGCTGACCGGCGGACAATCACCTCTGCGGAGTGTGAACGTGGCATGGGCCGATTTAGAGGCACTGGCTCTGATCCTCCATTTCGTAAGCCACTGCTCAATTCTGTCTAGACCGGTTTGAAGGGATCTTGAGGCTTCCTTCGGGTCCTTGTTGCTAGCAAGAATGGCAGTGTCATCCGCAAATGTGGCAGTAGTTATCCCTGGTATCTTAATCTTATAGCTGTCACATTTTCGACATGAATCAGATATAGGTGCATGGAATGATAAGTTGAAGTGTTCATTAAATATTTTTCTAAACATAAAATCTGACACTCTATCTGACTCTGGAGTATCATCACAGTACATGCTATACATTTTTGGCAAATTTAGATCTGGAGCTAAAAATTTTCTGTTCATGCTCTTGTGTAGCGTATAATGTGATTCATATTTTGGAAATCTATCTATGAATGTTTTCACTTTTTGGAGTTTTTCTTCACTTGTCTTATTGACAGGTACATGCATGCCTCTTTTGTCTGTAGGTGGTGTAGGAACTGCTAATTTATGTTTTAAAACTCGGGTTATTCTTCCATCAGAAACGGCAAACACTTTTTTTAAAAATTCTTTGCATACCATGGTGGACAATCCATCGGAATTTGGTAGATGATACACTCTGGTATTGGAACGTCTTGTCTCGGTTTGTTCACAATCGGTGCTTAAAGAAAATCTTTTTTTAGGTTGTACTTTTACCAACGAAAATAAGTATGATGACTGCAAATCAAAATTGCCCATGGCAAAAAAGCTGTCAAAAAGATTTTTTTGCTGTGTAGCATCAATTTTATCATGGCATTTTTGTGCACAGTTGCATGGGATGTTTGTGTTAATATTTTTGGCAGGTACTGTCTTTCCCTTAGTATTGATATATTCTTTTCCTTTAGCACGTTTCTGTTTACGTATATTTCTTTTCCACTTACTTGGCTGTCGTACTCGCTTCCTCGACTTTCGATTTTCTTGGTAGTTTTCAGAGTTTTCGGTGTTTTGACCGCTACTTGGAGGCCGATTTTCTGAATCTAAAATATCAAGTAGCTCCGTAGAAGTTGGTGATGGCGATCTTGTTGGTAAATATTCCGAGCCTGAATCCTGATAGGGATCAGCCTCATCCTCGCCAAAGATTTCTGAAAAACACAATTAGCATGAAACACTGTTTTCAACAACACAAAAAATTGACAAATCATTACCTATAAATTTGTAATGTTTGACTTACCTTGCATTGTATTTTCAACACTATTAGGGGTTTCTGGTGCCGTATTATTCATTTTATTGTAAATTTTAACACAATTACAAAGAATACAAATGCTATTACATCAAAATAATCAACAATAATAGCGGCAATGTTGACTTTGACATTTGGCCTAAGTGTGATTATGACATAAGATTTTTGTTGCCATAGTGCAAAAATGGCCTAACTCACATAGGCCACTATGGCGCCATCAAAATAAAATAAAATTTTCGATAGGCAAAACGGACAGATGCTGCCATCTGTGAAAAAAGGAAAGAACTAATTGTAGGCCACTTTCGCCCTATTACTTTTACCGTTTAGAACCGATTCCAATACAAAGATCAATATTGAAAAAAATGCAGTTCACTTTGCTCTGCATGCACTTTGGCTCTCATGGCCTCAAATAATCTATTGGTTGAAATTGTATAATTAATTAATAATTTTAGGAACACGCTAATATTTCAGATTTAAAAAGTAATGATGTTGATCAAAAATGAGCTGATAGATTTGAATAATTTTATCGTAGGTATATTATTTAAAATGATTTGATTATTATTGTAAAATACTAAAACGAATTTAGAAATTAATTTATTTAAATACAATTATTGTAAAAGCAATTTTGTACATCACTGTGAATTTTGGTAGGGAGTAAGCTCCGCCTACTGGCAACACTTCCGGTAAAAGATGTCCGTTGGGGACTCGTGGATTGAAGGGGGACTTGGTAACGAGCGCTCGGAAGTGTTGGCCGTATGCGAGCTACAGGGTAGATACGACCACGTGGTCATAAAGCTGTATCGAGAATTATTATCTAAGGTTCGGTTTAAAGAGTTTATTCTCATAAGAACAGATACAGTTCACTTAAATGAGTTAAAGGTAAATAAAGTAAATTTAAGGCTAGTGGCGAAGTAGTATTATTATCTAAGGTTAAAACTGTAAGACTAAAGAAAAGGGAAAAATATATAATATATTACTGGTGATTGGAAACGCAGTACGAGTTTTATTACACTTAAAACATACAGATACTACCCATATCAACGCTACGGATACTATCCTCAACAGTACTACTACCCGGCGCAAAGATATTATTATTAGCATCCACGGTGGTCTTGTTGACTTCCTGAAGTAGTTCTATTTGAGTAACTAAACTTGATGTGAAATAAAGATTTTTGTCAAATAATTACATTTTTAATACTTATTATTAACAATTGCTTCCTAAAACATTTTTGTAGTGTTTGTATCTAGTAGATACAATACTCTGTCTCACCTGCACAAGCGGTTGTCAGTCTCCTGTCAACTGTCAGTGTCATGCTCCTCTCCTGTCAATGTCGAGTCAATGTCAGGGATACAGGTTGGCGCGAGAGACAGGGGGTTGTCTATGACAGGAGCCATAAAAAGAAGAAAGAAGAAGAGACAGAGGGTCATGGAGGTAGGGAATCTGGGAATCAGGAAGAAAACTCAAGGACCTGGGAGGAGACCGGCTTGTTGTGTGTGTTAGTGTGTGTAATACGACGTATTGAAGCATGCAAAATTATATTTATCAATCTTATTTTTAAAATTGTAAAATCCTGTATTTTACTAAAACCCTGGCTCACACACTACACCAAGCCGGTCTCCTCCCAGGTCCTTGAGTTTTCTTCCTGATCCCCAGATTCCCTACCTCCATGACCCCCTGTCTCTTCTTCTTTTTATGGCTCCTGTCATAGACAACCCCCCGTCTCTCGCGCCAACCTGTATCCCTGACATTGACTCGACATTGACAGGAGAGGAGCATGACACTGACAGTTGACAGGAGACTGACAACCGCTTGTGCAGGTGAGACAGAGTATTGTATCTACTAGATACAAACAGACAGATTGCCTTAGTTCCAGGAACATTTTATTCAAATACCTATTTTTCAAAAGTCTCGCAGGTATCCTTTCATCTTAATGCCACTGCTAGTATTGCGTCGGTACTTACATAATTTCCCGATAGGGATCCTTTTCTTAGCTACTTCCTGATGAGACAAACAGTTGGCCTACTTGGTGTTAAGTGGTAATCATCATCTATATCCCTATCCCACTTAAATTGCGAGGCAATGCCTAAGCATTGCAACCAAAATATTTAAGCCGAACAAAGCGACGCTGCTTGGCGGCAGAAAAAGGTAATAGTACGCCTTAAGAGGCCTTAACGAAGAGCTCGACAACTCTTCCAATTCTATTAGCACAACCACTCTTTTAATTCGTATAATTCTATAAACCCCGATCAGGTTCAGTGGGATCGCTACCACTGAACCAGCAGCATCCTCCTTTTACATTGCAATAAATAAAGCAAATAAACTGAGAAGAAATCGTCACGTAGCGCAAGCTCCCGACTGCAACTCAAATTGAATTTATTCGAATTTCCAAAGTTGAAGTTGGGCTTTCCTTGCGTCTTTCTCCTCAAACTACGAAGATACGTATATTTAGCTCCTTTGATACTGTGGCAGATGGTGGTGCGATTTTGAATAGATTGTAAAAACTATTTCAATGAATCCAAACATGATAGATAAGAAGTATAGAATTTGTTTCTACAAAGAAGGATGATTGCCGACAACGCTTTGCCATACCGATAAGTTTTTTGCCAATGAACACAAGGGCACCTCGTAGGTACGAGAAACGTAGGTGAACGTGCTGAAACTAGACCTAGCTATTTTTGATTTACATGCCCGCAATAAATGAATAATAAAGATTCCAATGTAATGAAGGTAACAACTGGGCCAATATTTAGGTGAAAGAAATATGAAAAAAATCTATATCGTTTAAAAGTAGAAGCAAATTTTCAGTCGGAAACGTTGCAGTTTGTTATGTTTTTTAATAAATACACAGGTTGAGCTTTTTCGTTAGTATTTTTTTAGATAACAGGTCAACGAATGATATCTTTCTTTCTACAGCATAATATGTTGGCTCTTCTATGAGGAGAAAGCCTCTTAATAAGGCCAATCAACTCCTGTAACGCCCTAAATAATTTCTCGTTAGAACATTCTAACACTTCGTCGTGCACCAATGGATTTTTCTATCGAAAAATTTATGTGCGCAATGCCAGTGCTCTTAAACGGTGAAGGAAAACATCGTGAGGAAAACAGTTAGTATTCTAACAGCGGCGATGGGCTTGCAACCTGTCACGTATGGAATACTAACTACTGCAAAATGTGGGTATGTGCCAAATGTAATGTTTGGACGTACCTCTGACTACCCCCCTTAGACATCCTCAAAGAATCTTGAATTAGTACCTACGTGGTACTGGGAGATCTGAAGGGATATCTACCGTGCCTGGGGATCAAAGTCGTGAAGCTGTTTCAGTTTAATAAAATTAAAAGAGTAGTAGTTTTTTTATACAACTAGCTGATGGAACAAGGAGATGGCTTACCTGATGTTAAGTGGTAACCATCACCTATAACAAAGCATTGCCTCGTAGTCTTCTCTTTGAACACACAATTGCTGCTTGGCAGCAGAAAAAGGAGTAGTGGTAGTACTTCCTTGGCTGAGCCCTTCACAAAGAGCTCTACAGTACTACTCTTAAACTACTACTTTTTTCTGCTTTTCGTGAAGGGCTCTTTCGAGGTAGTATTGCCTTTTTCTGTCACTGGTTTCTATCCAACTTGAATTGCGAGGCAATGCTTAGTTAAAGATGATGATTACCACTTAACACCAGGTAGGCCATCTGTTTGTCTCATCAGGAAATAGTTAAAAAAAGACCTAGGACATCTGTTTGTGTTATCAGCAAGTACTTAAAAACAGAATCCCCTATTGGGCAAATTATGTACCTACCTACGCCAATACTACCAGCAGTGGCTTTAAGGTTGCAATCTCTCATAATACTTAATGAAGCATGCAAAAATATTTATATCAATCTTATTTTTAAAATATTTTACGAAGCATTTGTTAAAAACAAGAAGATTTATTAAATAATAAAAAAACCCGAGTGCCCGAACTAAAAGTATGTAGGTAGGTAAATAAGATAATGTTTTAAATTTGGTACTTTTTAATATTGAAATCCTTTCTTCAGTCTTGACGAATGATAAAAATGTAATGATCGCAGACAGTCGGAGGCTCGCGTACCTATGTCCTAGCAGTTTACTGACGCCTGTGGTTGTATAACTCATTTTGATCACTTTGGGGTTACCAGCAATCACATTTTTTTTATAACAAAACTCTTCATATCTTCGAAACGGCTTCATAGATTTTGATGCGGTTTATTCTAAACGGTTTGTATGACCATATAGAAGGTTTTATGATATATTTTAGTATCACTCATGGCCTAGTTCGCTAAAGTGACTTAACGAATTTTGCGTTCTGCTTTTATCTTTGAGGGCTTACTTTAAATCAAAAACTAATACATTATTTGAAAACACTTCATCACTCTCTTGATTTTGATACCCATATTGCTATGATAGCGAAAGGATTTTTTTTAATGTGAGAGAATATCGCTCCTCTTTTCCTTCCCACGTGACTTTTTGTTTTTTTTTATTTCTAAGGACACGTGGAAAGTTGCGACGAATCTTTTGATACTAGAATCATCAAAGTCCATCCTGCCGTTTGGTTACTACGTGGTAATAAAGGAAATATCGAAGGAAGGATACATAAATACATGCATACATAATATACCTACATGGATAGATACACGCCAAACACATAACCCTCGGCACTCGGGTAATAAGTGAGACGTAGTTATTTGTAAAATGCTCTTTATTTAACATCAAGTTTCGTCGCTCAAACAGAACTAATAGAAGTCAACACGACCGCCGCCGCTGATGTAATCAAGAAGATTTTTCCCCGAGTAGTCGTATAACACCTGTTGAGGGTAGTATTCATATTCGTAGGAGTACGGGTATGTTATAATCGCCTCTCGCTTCTCCATTGCGACCAGGTCTTGGCTGTAGCTTGGTTCGTCGGATGGTTCGGGGATCGTAGCATTCTTCTGCTCTTCCTGAAGCATGTTTTCCTTAGGGGCTGCTAACGCCACGGTTGCGAGAGCGAGGAAGAAAATGATGGTTTTCATCTGAAAAGAAACATAGTTTAGTGAAAGCGTTCTCGCGAAGATGGTTTGTACAACTTTCTCTTAATTGGTGGTCAATATAATAAATAAATAATAAATAAATAATGCTGGACAATCCACACAGCACCATCTAGCCCCAAAGTAAGCTACTCAAAGCTTGTGTTATAGGTACTAGATGACTGATATATTTAATACATTATATACTTACATAGATAGATATTTTTATCATACATATAAAACACCCAAACCTACGGAACAAATTTCTGCAGATCGTACACAAATTTGTTCCGAGGCGGGAATCGAACCCGCAACCTCTTGCGTCGCAGGCGGACTCTCGCCCGCTGCGCCACTGAGGCAGTCATAATATGAGACAAAGTAAGCCCTAATGATACAGACACTTACCTATTTTAGACATAGGTACATTTTATTAGTCGAATGCATCAACCTACTTTATACATATAAGTTTTTTGTGTAGGTACAGATTAAGAATCTGTGATTGGCAGTATGTGTAGTATAAATTTCATAAATGTTATTTTTAAGTGCTGTTGATTCTATGACAAATAAATAAATAAAAAAAAACCTCGGACAGCAAGTAATAAATCATGCGGTCGTTGATCCCGTATCAGTCAGCTGAGCACTGACCACGGCCGTCTTTTAAATTAGAATTAAATTTTAAGTACAGTGCGCGTCAACCAAAAAGAGCGCTGGAAAATAGTGGAGGGGATGAGTTTGCACATACTCGCGCCATCACACCCCCTCCCCATCCTTCAGGCGTTCTTTTTGCGTGACGCGCATTAGCCCGATTTCAGAGGGAGACA
Organism: Plemyria rubiginata; assembly: GCA_963576535.1. Lineage (NCBI taxonomy): Eukaryota > Metazoa > Arthropoda > Insecta > Lepidoptera > Geometridae > Plemyria > Plemyria rubiginata. Next base: position 953,679 of record OY754916.1, on the reverse strand, counting down.
AATTATATTGTACGCTAAACGTTAAACGCATTGTAGAAGTAGTAATGGTGTCCCATTGCATACCAACGTACTTCCTTACTTATAAATAAAAATAATATGCAATAAAATGTGAACTACTTCTACATTGCGTGTCCGCTACAGGCTAATGATAATCATCATTTATTTTAATTCACATAAACTATAATCATCATTAAAAATATTATATATTAATTTAAATTTATGTACTGTTTAGGGTATTAACTTACAAGGGTAACACATCCTAAATAAGGTTTCTAAAAGATGGATAATGTTATATATTATTTTTCTTAAGCATGCGCGGAAATATTGTCATTACTTCTATGTAAGAACACGCGAAGTATCATATTTACGTAGACTGAAAACCGGAAATCACTTCCCGGCGCGTTAGCGCGCCGGCAATGTTGTATGAAACGGTGTGCTGTTTGAATTTAGAACTCTTTCACCTACCGTACACATTGCGTTCTCGCGGCTGTATAGCCGTATAGCCACAGACAGTTACATAGTTACAGTTACATTTTCTTTCAATAATTGTCCTAACATGAGCAATATAACTTTTAATATTAATTAAATTTATTTTTTATTTCCTTGCATTTTTTTAAGAAAAGCACTATATATGCCTCGGCTGAAATGGCAATTGCCTGTCTCGTATTATTGAAGTCCTGGCCTATGGCTCGGCCTTCATACTCATACTCGACCTGCAATTGCCTATTTCGCTGCCTTTGCAATAATGTACTATTATTTAATAATTTCGATAAAAGTACTCTACCTTGTATTGCTTGAAAGGCTTCCAGGCGAATGACAAAATTATCTTAATTTGTTGACTTTTTATAGCATTTTCGAATGTTAATTTAATATTATTATCAGAATATAAAGTGGAATATCAATTAACACTTTGACGAAAAACCTCAGGTATGTTCACAGGTAAATATTAAAAAAAAATCAATAAAATATCAGTTAAAGTCATTAGGCAACTAAAAATGAACAAACATGAGTCTTTGTCATAACATACTAGTTGCGCCCCGCGGTTTCACCCGCGCAGTTTGAAATCCCAGTATTCCCACGGGATAAAAAGTAGCCTATGTTCTATTCCAGACTATAATCAATCTCTCTGCCAGGTTTCATCCAGGTCCGTTCAGCGTTCGGCGTGAAAGAGTAACAAACATCCATCCATACTTACAAACTTTCGCGTTTATAATATTAGTAGGATAAGTAGGACTTACTTATTTCTGCAGCCGAGCACTTTTAGTTTCCAGTTATACACAGCAGGGAGTGGATGATGTCATACTGGTTCTATATAAATCCAATATTCATCGATAGCTTGTATCGGACACCAGACACAAAAATGTCCACGTTTGCGCCCTGCATAAACGGGGTTCAGAAATTACAAGTTGATGGACGCAAGGCAGAGCATCGTAGGGCACGAATTGCAAGAAAATGCATTAAGCTTCTACTTAACTTCATGTGAGCCATATGCTTGATGCATCAGAACTTCTAAAATGCTATTCCTTATTTTGTTTAGTTTTAAAACTAGAATCGACAAGCGCAGATGAAACAATAATTGTTGTAACTTTTAGTAATTTTTATTGCCGTTTTCTGACACTAGTGTCTATCAAACTTGAACTGCGAGGCAATGTTTAGTTAATGATTACCACTTAACACCAGGTTAAAGATGATGATTACCACTTAACACCAGGTAGACTATCTGTTTGTCTCATCACTAAGTAGTTAAAAAGGAGAATCCCCTATTCGGGAAATTATGTAGGTACCTACGCAATACCAGCATCGGGATTAGTGTTGCAATCTGTCACATCTGAGACATCCTGCTAATATTATAAACGTGAAAGTTTGTAAGTATGGATGGATGTTTGTTACTCTTTCACGCCGGAACGGCTGAACGGATCTGGATGAAACTTGGCAGAGAGATAGATTTTAGACTGGAATAACACAAAGGCTACTTTTTATCCCGTGGGAATACCGGGATTTAAATCTGCGCGGGTGAAACCGCGGGGCACAACTAGTGCAAAATAATTATCAAACTTAATTTGGATTTTTTTTTAAAGGATTTGTTAAAAATAAGTGGTAGATAATTATTGTAAAATCTTCTTTATTTTACATAATGTTTCGTTACTCAAATAGAACGATACTAATAGAATTCAACAAGGCCGCCGTGGATGTAATTAAGAAGATTTTTCGTCTGGATGTCGTACTCGTGTTGAGGATAGTACACGAGCCGTTGGTACGGGTAGTATTCATATTTGTAGGCGTACGGGTATGTTATAATCGCCTCTCGCTTCGCCATTGCGACCAGGTCTTGGCTGTAGCTTGGTTCATCGGATGGTTCGGGGATCGTAGCATTCTTCTGCTCTTCCTGCAGCATGTTTTCCTTAGGGGCTGCTAACGCCACGGTTGCGAGAGCGAGGAAGAAAATGATGGTTTTCATCTGAAAAGAAACATAGTTTAGTGAAAGCGTTCTCGCGAAGATGGTTTGTACAACTTTCTCTTAATTGGTGGTCAATATAATAAATAAATAATGCTGGACAATCCACACAGCACCATCTAGCTCCAAAGTAAGCTACTCAAAGCTTGTGTTATAGGTACTAGATGACTGATATATTTAATACATTATATACTTACATAGATAGATATTTTTATTATACATAGAAAACACCCAGACCATCGGAATAAATTTCTGCAGATCGTACACAAATTTGTTGCAAGGCGGGAATCGAACCCGCAACCTCTTGCGTCGCAGGCAGGCTCTCGCCCGCTGCGCCACAGAGGTCGTCGAATATAATGATACAGACACTTACCTATTTTAGACATAGGTACATTTTATTAGTCGAATGCATCAACCTCTTTATACAGATAAGTTTTTTGTGTAGGTACAGAGTAAGAATCTCTAATTGGCAGTATGTGTAGTATAAATTTCATAAATGTTATTTTTAAGTGCTGTTGATTTTATGACAAATAAATAAATAAAAAAAAACCTCGGACAGCAAGTAATAAATCATGCGGTCCTTGATCCCGTATCAGTCAGCTGAGAACTGCCCACGGCCGTCTTTTAAATTAGAATTAAATTTTAAGTACAGTGCGCGTCAACCAAAAAGAGCGCTGGAAAATAGTGGAGGGGATGAGTTTGCACATACTCGCGGCATCACACCCCCTCCCCATCCTTCAGGCGTTCTTTTTGCGTGACGCGCACTAGCCCGATTTCAAAGGGAGACAAATTGTATTGTACGCTAAACGTTAAACGCATTGTAGAAGTAGTTTACATTTTATTGCATATTATTTTTATATGATGATATATTATTTGACGACCTCTGTGGCGCAGCGGGCGAGGGCTTGCCCGCGACGCAAGAGGTTGCGGGTTCGATTCCCGCCTTGGAACAAATTTGTGTACGATCTGCAGAAATTTGTTCCGAAGGTCTGGGTGTTTTCTATGTATAATAAAAAATATCTATCTATGTAAGTATATAATGTATTAAATATATCAGTTATCTAGTACCCATAACACAAGCTTTGAATAGCTTACTTTGGGGCTAGATAGTGCTGTGTGATTTGTCCAGCATTATTTATTATTATTATTATTATTTATATAAGTAAGGAAGTATTTAGATATGCAGTGGGACACGCTACAGGCTAATGATAATCATCATTTATATTAATTCACATAAAACTATAATCATCATTAAAAATATATTAATTTAAATGTACATAAATGTATGTTTAGGGTACTAACTTACAAGGGTAACTAGGTATAAGGTTTCTAAAAAATAGATAATGTTATATATTATTTTATTTAATAATTTCGATAAATGGACTCTACCTTGTATTGCTTGAAAGGCTTCCAGGCGAATGATAAAATTATCTTATTATGTTGACTTATATAGCATTTTCGAATATTAATCTAATATTATTAACAGAATATAACTTGGAATATTTACTAACACTTTGACTAAAAACCTCAGGAATGTTCGCTGGTAGATATCTTTATTAACAAACCAATTAAATATCAGTTGAAGTAAAGTCAGTAACTCATTAGACAACTAGAAATGAAAAAAATGATTTATTGTTATGTATTTCATACTAGTTGCGCCCCGCGGTTTCACCCGCGCAGCTTGAAATCCCGGTATTCCCACGGGATAAAAAGTAGCCTATGTGCTATTCCAGACTATAATCAATCTCTCTGCCAGGTTTCATCCAGGTCCGTTCAGCGTTCGGCGTGAAAGAGTAACAAACATCCATCCATACTTACAAACTTTCGCGTTTATAATATTAGTAGGATAAGTAGGACTTACCTATTTCTGCAGCCGAGCACTTAGTTTCCAGTTGCCGACAGCAGGGAGTGGATGATGTCATACTGGTTCTATAGAAATCCAATATTCATCGATAGCTTGTATCGGACACCAGACACAAAAGTGTCCACGTTGCACCCTGCATGAATGGGGTTCAGAAATTACAAGTTGATGGACGCAAGGCAGAGCATCGTAGGGCACGAATTGCAAGAAAATGCTACCACTTAACTTCAGGTGAGCCATATGCTTGATGCATCAGATCTTCTAAAATGCTATTCCTTATTTTGTACAATCACGTACTTAGATAGTTTTAAAACTAGAATCGACAAGCGGAGATGAAACAATAATTGTTTTAACTTATAGTGATTTTACCTAACATGTGTTTTCTATCGAGGCTTCTTCGAAATGTTGCAAAGTTTTTGATCTTAAAAAGCAATGTCTGACTTAAGCAACCCTAAAAGGATCTAAACGATAAGCATTTTAATCCAGGTGTTTTCTATCGATGCGCTTTCAAAGTTTGCAGACGATGAATACACCCAAGGACACCTTGGTATCGCGCCATTTTCTTTTAGCAAAATCTTGAAAAGTTGAGACACAGCACAGTATACAGTATCATGATCCGAGTCAAAAGATATATAAGCAATAAATTCACAAGAATCTCTTTGAAACGTTTTAAATCTAGGTGACTCTATGTGCCATTTCCACGCGACCAAAGCCTAGAAGAACAAGCCAACAAACTTACGGCTTTCTTTTTTTTTGAAAGGGAAAACCCTTCCGTCATGGAGGTAACGGAAGGGTATGTAAGTAGCCCCACGGGTATGTGGGGCTCGAACCCACTAAAAACCCCCGTGTTAGACATCCTCCGCAAAAGGTATACCGAGATGAGGTCGCGTTTGCATTCACCATCTACGGCTGTTCCTTAGAGCAGTGAATAAAACTCGACAGTAAAGTTGTATTGAAGTAGGTTTACTATACTTCAATATACCTAACTTTACATTTTTTATAGTATGTTAGAATTCTTCTAAAGATATCTAAATATATATATTTAGATATATATAACTCAAAGGTGACTGACTGACATAGTGATCAATCAACGCACAGCCCAAACCACTGGACGGATCTGGCTGAAATTTGGCATGCAGGTAGATGTTATGACGTAGGCATCCGCTAAGAAAGGATTTTGATCAATTCTACCCCCAAGCGGATGAAATAAGGGATGAAAGTTTGAATGAAATTTTGTCAATTTTGAACCGATCGGGCTGACTTTGAATGCATAAAACTACTATCTATAATAATAATAATAATAATAATAATAATAATAATAATAATAATAAGCCCCTCAAAGCCCAACCCTACGTCCGTGCTGACCATCTTAGCCACGTGAGGGGCGGACACTCGCAATGAAATTACTTAGCGGCTTCCCGATTGTGTATCTTGCGGCGGATCTAGGGCAGGCCTGGGATTTGTGGTCGTTGCTGTCTAGTGTTACTCTTTTTGTACAAGGAGTGACGCTTGGGAGCAGCGATTGCGTAGCTTGCACTTGTCAGGGATCTGTCGCGAGATGTGTAATCGAGAAGCAAGTGACAAAAAGGGAAATGGCAAACCCATCATGATGGAGCCAAGTAAAAGTATAAGTATATGGTCGCTTCCCGAGGGTGATCGTCGGGGCGCGTCTGGAGCCGATGCTGGACGCTACAGCATGCAAACCATCGGTGGCGAGGGTAATGGGCGGCCCTCTGCCGGGGAACCCGAACAATGCGAGTCCAACAGGAGGTATAACCTACGGTCGCTAACTAGAAGCCGGTGCACATCTACCGGCACTGCACGTCGCAGCACGACGAGCAAACATGATGAGGGAGTAAAACGGCTAGCTCCAATTGAGGAGAGGAGCCCGTGTAGCCAAGCAGATAGTATCTCTGTTGTATCCTCACCATCATCTCTTTTTTCATCAATTCCCTCTTCTCCACCTTCATACCTTAGCTTCAAATCTAATTCATCCGTTTCTCCTCCTTCTTCACCTTTTCTTCCTTCTCCTACAAAATCACCGGTTACTTCAACCGAGTTCAAAAGACAGCCAACCCAACTGGCATGTCGCCGCAATACACGAAGTAGTAGTAGAGCAGCAACCCCAGCTGAGGATGTTTCGCAAGAGGCAATTGCCACTCAACCTGCGACCACCAAAGCTGGCAAACCGAGGGTACGCATGAAATGGAATAATGATATAAATACTTTCATAATGCGTTCCTACTTATACGTCACCAAATTAGAAACTGACAAGACTATGTATTGTCAAAAACTACACGATCAATTTAAACTTGAATATCCCACATTGGATGTATCATCGCAAAGAATAGCAGACCAAAGAAGGGTTATTGTTAGAAACAAACTTTTATCAGATAAACAAATCGGCTGTTTAAAGCTTGAAGTTTCTGAGCTTTTGCGTTCAGAAGAGGAGTTGAATGACATTTCGGTAGCCACACCGATGCCTGGAGTAGGAGCTTATACTGAAGTTAACACAGCAGACCCAGTTAACACTATAAGAACAGTTTCTTCTCTCACTCTCTCTACTACACCACCCTTTGAATCGCAAACACCTCTGCATTTAACTCAAACACCAACACCTGACATACCACTTCTACATTTACCTGAAATGAATATGAGCACTCAACATGCCGAAGTGACCAACGTTGTAGTTCAAGAGTTAATAGATCGACTACAATCTGCTCTGACCCTATACTCAGATACTGATCCAACGTCTAGGCCGAAGCTACCACGCTTACGTGAAAATAAAAAGTTGTACGAATTAGTCCACGTATTCAACCACGAGATTCTCGATAGGTTCGTTTCAACTGAGTCTAATTTAGTTAATATCCACACGCTCATATATTGTAGTGCTGTAGTAATATCCACACAACTCGGGTATAAAATCTCTTCCGACAATAGCCAAAAACCAAAACCACTGATCAATAAGCCAGCATGGCAGATTAGATTAGAGAATGACATCAAAAGCCTTAGAGCCGATATTGGGAGGGTGACCCAGTTCATAAATAACAACAGAAATGTAAATTTAGTTAAAAAAGTTAATTCAATTTTCGAAAAGTACAAAATTCATTCAAATCACGAAGAAAATAATGTAAGACCAGAAGAGTTTTTAGACACACTTAAACAAAAACTTACACTAAAATCACAAAGGCTTGCGCGTTACAATAAAGCATTACAGCGTAAATTAGATAATAAAATGTTTACATCTAACGAAAAAGGTTTTTACAGATCTCTTAGGACAAATCCCACTAACACAAGTGTTTCAGATATCCCAAATGAAAGAGAGCTTAAAGAATACTGGACAAATATTTGGAAAAAAGAGCGGGAACACAACGAACAAGCTGAATGGATTAAAGTAGAAGAAATTAAAGCAGAAACAATAAATGAGATGGAGTTCTCAGAGATAGACAAAATAGACATAGATATAGTAACTCGGAGAATGAAAAACTGGAAAGCTGCGGGTATAGATGGAGTTCATAACTTTTGGTACAAAAAGTTCTCTGTACTTCATAATATTCTAGCTAAAACTATATCTAATGTACTAAAAGGCACAGAAGAATTACCAAACTTTGCTACTAAAGGAATAACATACATGCTACCTAAAAGTAATAACACAGCTGATCCTTCACAATACCGCCCCATAACTTGTTTACCAACCATATATAAATTAATTACATCTTGTATAACGATTAAAATAAATCACCATTTAAACATAAATAATGTTCTAGCAGAAGAGCAAAAAGGGTGTCGACAGGGCCACAGGGGTTGCAAAGAACAGTTAATTATTGATTCTACTATATTAAAACACGCCACCTCACATAACCGTAACCTACATCTAACATACATTGACTACAAAAAAGCTTTTGACAGTGTACCCCACTCATGGTTGATTCGTGTATTACAGATTTACAAAGTAAACCCAGACTTAATAACTTTCCTGGAAGATGCTATGGGTAATTGGAGAACTACTCTATTACTTTCTAATAATAACCATACTGTAACCACAGATGAAATCCCAATTTCTAATGGCATTTTTCAAGGCGACTCTCTCAGCCCACTGTGGTTTTGTCTGGCACTCAATCCGTTGTCCACTTTGCTTAACAACTCAAACTATGGCTACAAACTAACATCTAGTACTGCAATAAGTCATCTTATGTATATGGATGATATAAAATTATTTGCTAAATCTGAAAAAGAAATGAGGACGCTAATAGAAAATACGGCACAATTTAGTAAAGATATAAACATGTCATTCGGATTAGATAAATGTAAAACAATAAATATAAGAAAAGGGAAAATTGGTGGTAATGGAAATGGGAACGTGCAGAATAGTTATTTTACTCTCATGGAAGAAAACGAAACTTATAAATATCTGGGTCTGCAGGAAGGAAGAAGCATCAATCATAAGCAAATAAAAGAGGACCTACGTAGTGAATACTTCCACAGAGTGAATCAGATCTGCAAAAAACCACTTTACTCCAAAAACCTTTTTAAGGCCTTAAACACCTATGCCATACCAATTCTCACATACTCGTTTGGTATTGTGAAGTGGTCTGCAACTGATATAAAGAAATTAGAGATGAAGACACGATCAACGCTTACCAAACATCATCATCTACACCCTAAATCAGCCATTGAAAGAATGTCTATTGAAAGGCTAAAGGGGGGGAGAGGATTGATTGACTTAAAGAACTTGTGGGTAGGACAAATTACAAACCTTAGGAGTTTCTTTTACGAAAAATCGATATCCAGTCAAATTCATTCAGCTACAACGGATACTGACAATAAATACACACCACTAAACTTATTAGATAAAAACCATAAATTTTTAACCGTGACTGAAAATACTACTGCAAAATTTACAAACTGGCGTAATAAGGAACTACATGGAAGACATCTGCAGGACTTGGAACAACCTCACGTAGACCTACAAGCTTCTAATAAATGGCTTAAGTTCGGCTCTCTGTTTCCGGAAACAGAAGGCTTCATGATAGCGATTCAGGATCAGGTTATCAATACAAGAAATTACAGAAAGTTCATTATAAAAGACCCAACTATGCAAAATGACAAATGTCGACTGTGCCACCGTCTTCCGGAAACAATCCAACATATCACCAGTGCCTGTCCCAGCCTCACACAAACAGACTATACACACAGACACAACCAAGTAGCACACATCATTCATCAAAAACTTGCCCTTAAACACAAATTAATAAACGGTAAACTTGCACCATACTACCAATACTCCCCAAAACCTGTGCTGGAGAATAGCAGCCATAGAATGTACTTCGATAGAGCTATTTTAACAGACAAAACGATTCATAATAATAGGCCAGATATAACATTAGTAGATAAAATAAATAAAATTGCTTACATCGTAGATATTGCGGTACCAAATACACATAACTTACAAAAAACTATTACAGAAAAAATACATAAATACACAGAACTAAAGGAAGAAATAATAAGAATATGGAACCTTAATAAAGTATATATTGTACCATTGGTGCTCTCCAGCACTGGAGTGATACCGAAATGCATTCACCAATATCTTAAAGTAATTGATATACCAGAAAACACATACGTAACAATGCAAAAAGCTGCTATCTTAAATACTTGTCGGATAGTGAGGAAATTCCTGCAAGACGACGCAAATGCTCCAACAAATCATGATTCGCACTTGGCTTAGGCCCGTGAGCTTCATTATTACCAAAATATTTATATTTTGAGAAAAAAAAAAAATCTTTGAAAAAATAATAATAATATATTCTTACAAAAACAACCAGAAAATTATTTTTTAAAAAATATCCGACATTCGACCTACCTCATTTATTCAATATTACAATAATCGAACTTAGCACTAACAACAGAATATATCCACCACAATAATTCAAACTACAAAGAATCTACCTAACACAATAATTAAACCTCAGTAAATCAACCGAACTACATAGCCACTAGGTACTTAAAAGGTCTCTAATAACGTCCGTCACAACCAAACGCCACGCGCAGAATGAATACGAGCGCCTCGCCCGCCTGCCTTTTATACCGCGCCGCTCGGACCGGGCTCTTTGTTTGTAGAATTCGGTAAGACGGCCGTTCCTGGCTGCGAAACGTCCTCGATCGCATGGTCCTCAGGTACAGCTTCATCAACAACTGATACGTCATCTGAAAAATTAACAAACTTGAGATCATCTATTTTATGATCTATTACAGTCTGAAGTCTTGGTATATAAGTGAGGAACTCAAATATGAAAATGAAATATACTTTTGTGTAGTGAAAGCAAGCGTGCACTCAAGCTTTCACCAACAACAGCTTTTTGTAAAGCTTTAAGCAAAAATTTTAAGTACTGGAAAGACTTCAGTTTGCAACAGCACAGTGAAGAATCATTTTATAGAAAAGATAGATGTATTGCAACTAATTTGATTTCGAACTCACATTACTCGCAATACATCAAATTAATTTAAAAATGACATGATCTATACCATTTTTGTAACTTGAGCATAACCCACGTTGACTATTCACTGTTCATAAAACTACTCCGTTTCATGAAGCTTGTGACATAGTCGACTAGAGTTATTCATTTTTATGAAACTTCAGTAACACAGCTTGCGCCGTTTACAAGGGTAACATAGGAAACATTAGAAGTTCACCCACTCATGTGAATGAGCGACCTGTCTAATGCCACCCATTTACGAATAAAATAATGAGTGACATGGTACGCCGTTCACAAAGTAACATAGAACACATTAGTAGTTCACCCCTTCATGAGAACGAGTGACTTGTCCAATGCTATCTATTTACAAAAAAAAAGGTGACACAGCAAAACCCATTCACAAAGTAACACAGAACACGTAAGTAACTCACCCCTCATGTGAGAGCTACTTGCAACGCTATCCGTTTACAAAGAAAGTGACCTGGCTTGCGCCATTCACAAAGTAACACAGAACACGTTAAATACTTGTCAGTATCCAACGGTATCCGTTTACGAAAAAGTGACCTGGCTTGCGCCATTCACAAAGTAACACAGAACACGTTAAATACTTGTCAGTATCCAACGGTATCCGTTTACAAAAAAGTGACCTGGCTTGCGCCATTCACAAAATGGAATAAAAGACGTTAGAAATTTCATTTCTTAAAAAAAAAATGAATCACCCAACGATATCTATTCACAAATGACTTATCACTTTCAAAAAAAGCATAACAAGTCTCCGGTGTCCATTCACCGCGCCATAAAACCATGTGCTCAGCAGCCGATTCCGTCTGTTTGCCATAAGACCCAGCGAGCAATTCCAGTTGGTAGCGATGATGCGGTAGGACGCGTATAACCTTGTAAGGACCACGCATTCCGGAGTCCAGCTTCCCAGTGCTTAGAGAGGCTTTATTCACGAAAACAAAATCACCAACTGTTAACGTGCGTGGTTGTCTTCTACCGTCATTGACGTAAGCATCTTGTCGATGCTGATTAGCTATAAATGTAGTCCTGATGCACGTTGTCTTCTTAATGTCAAAAGGGCATCTCGATTAGGACTTGAATTTTCGAGTGCAACATCTCGAACTAGGGATCTAATGACTGGTGTCGTTGCATCGACGCCCACTAACAATTGTAGTGGCGAAGTTTGTATAGTACTCTGCTTGATGATGTTCAGCGTTAACTGTACCTTCCACAACACATTAGACCATTCTGAACCCTTACTTCCAACCTCAATACGTAATATGGTGAAGACAGTCCGGCAATACCTTTCCACCTGACCATTCTCGCGATGCATGCCAGGCGTGATGAAGTGTAGTGAACTGCCAACTTCATTTACCCAGTTTTGGAACGCAGTACTCTCAAACATCCTGCCACGGTCACATACGATTGTACTTGGTGTACCAAACAAAGACATAGCATTACAGAATACTCGTTTAAGTTCATCGGAGTCTTGTCTATATTATGCATAAAGCAAGCAATACTTGGAGAACGAGTCGACCACTATAAGAATGTATTTAAATCCATTAGATTCGGGTAGTGGTCCAAGGACGTCGGTATGCACTGTGGTAAAGGGTATATCCGGTTTTTTGTCCAGGACTCTATAGGCAACTCCGAGGCCCTAGGTATCTTTTTATGTGAAAAACAGATGATGCAGTGACCTATATACTTTTTTACAAACGGTCGCAATGCTGGGAACCAGAAATGCCGTAAAATCAAATCAGTAGTCCTATCAATGCCTATGTGTTCATGGTCATCGTGAAACACTCTAAGTAGACTGAGCCTATGACCTTTAGGTATAAAACAAAGGAAACGTGGTTCCTCGCCAGTTGGAGAATACTTATAATACAACAAATCATTCTTAATCATATACCTAGTCGTATCCATTTGCCCGTCCCTTAACTTAGACATTAAATCTTCCGTTTCTAACATCTGCAGTTTGCGCGACTTTTGCCCAGTGATTTGGATTACGGATATGTCCCACATTAACAGGAGGATGCCGGCTCAAAAAGTCTGCGTGTTGCATTAACCACCCTATTCTATACTCCAACGTAAATTGAAAGTCTTGTAAATAAACCCACCAGCGCGCGACCCGAGGTAACAAATCTTTCTTCCGCTCCGTCAGCTTTAAGGAATTGCAGTCCGTCACTATTTTAAACTGAATACCTATCAAATAATGACGGAAATGCTGGAGCGCTCGCACAACTGCTAAAGTCTCGAGCTCCTAACTATGATTCCTCGATTCCGCACCCTGCGTGGATTTACTAAAATAGCCTAACTCGCTTTTTCTTACCAGCATGTTCCTGCAATAAAACAGCGCCAAACCCAATAGAACTGGCATCACTGTGAAGTTCTGTCGGCAGCTGGGGATCAAAGATCGCTAAAACCGGTTCAGTAGTCAAGCAGTGTAAAATATAATTAAGGGCAGCATCTTGTTCTGAGCCCCAATTGAAAGGTTCGCCTTTCCTGAGTAGTTTTGCTATACATGCAGTCTTAGAATCGTACCCAGCAATGTAACGCCTAAAATAGTCTGCAAGACCTACGAACTGGCGCACCCCTCTTACATTAGACTGTTTCGGTGCTTTAACAAGAGAATCCACCTTACCTTAGAATTCACCTTACCCGGACTCGGCCGTACCTGACCATGTCCAAAAGTCGTCCAAGGTATTTATTTTCTGTGTCCATAAAGGTACATTTCTTAAGATTTATTGAAAAGCCTGCTTCAGATAGAACCTGTAAAACTTCACGCAGTGTATTTAAACCCTCTTCAACAGTGTTGAACATGACAGGAGGGGACAAGGACGATGACATATTGGAGCATTTGAGGTTAACTTTATTTCCATACAACCTGTGTTTACAGTGGAAGTGGCTGTTCCCGTAATGAATGAACTAGAAAACTCATGTATGATATCTAGGAGGCGTTCCTTTTCTTCACCTAACAAGGGAGTTTTAATGTTATCAACCTCCATTGTAGTCACATGATGTACTGTCAAGGGACTATCTAACCTTACTAGCCTTTGCTCATCGTTTGAACGGATGTATGTTATCCCCTTCCTATTCAAAACATCTGTACCAACCAATATGGGAGCATTAATACATTCAGATGGTACCACATCCAAATCAGCTTCAAGTGAAACCTCAGGGAACTCACGAATGGTAGCTATATACGATGCTGACTCGACCTCTTGACTTCCTATACCCCTCATTACCCTATAAGTTGGAATTTTATGAAACACAAAATGTTTCAAAACTGACTCAGATATTAATGAAATATCGGACCCGCTGTCAATCATACTATCAACAGGTACCCTTTGAACAATTGCTGGTATTATGTTATTGTGTTTTGATTCGATTCTGAGCAAAAATTTACATCGTTAGTTTTCCCTTTACTACACCCTTCAGAGCGTTGTCGTTGAAAGCAAGAATCAACTAAATGCCCACTGCGTTTACAAAACGAGCAATGTTTCAAAAACCTATCCTTGTTATTCGATTCAGTGGGAGCAGGCCCAGAATCAGCTTTCAAAAACCTATCCTTGTTGCTCGGTTCTGTAGGAGCAGGTTTAGAATCAACAGAATCCTGATGGGATGCTGTTGTTCCAGTCTTCTGCTTCTTATGACAAGACCAATGCTTATGGCCCTGTTTACCACAACGATAACATGTGGTCTTCCTATCAGGTGCATTTGGTTGACCACGTTTCAGGGATTTCTGTACGTTCGTACGGTTGACGGCTACTACTTTCGGTTTGGTGTATATAGACAAAAACTCCACCAAGTCTTTTGGCAACAATTTAGCATTTGTTGCAGCCGCCTTAACCTGTGGGTTGGTAATACCCCGCACTACTATGGCCGACTTCAGTTCATCTGAAAGACCCTTCACAATGTTAAGACGCAAGAGAGATTTACGAGCAAACTCTGCATACGTCGAAAACTGGCTGGAACTCTTACTCATCACTTCGAACAAAACACTAGCCTCATCAGTCTCACGCGGACACAATGAGCGTTCTATCGGACACGTTCTATCATTCGTCACCCATTCATTCAACCAAGTTTTCGCGTCACCACGTAGACAACCGCCTATACGACCTAGACATTCTCTCTCGTCCCAGTTGTTAATTAATCGACCACGGTCAACCTCTGCACACCACGTATCAAAATCATGCACACTCGGATCGAAATTTGATATGTAAAAATGTTGAGGCTTTGAGTAAATCAATTTTGAAAGTACCCCCACTAATTTGTCAGTTTCGCTCTCAACATTGGAAACTTCCTCCGTCAACCTTGTTGCCTGTTGGCTAATCGGGGTTGATGCCACAAGTGGCGGAAGAAGCGACACGGCAACGCGTGGCGTTCGTTTTCAGGTTGTGACGGTACGTCTAAACCTAACGACAGTTGAACCTTATCCTCTATCGCGTCTAATCTAGAAAGTATTCGACTGAGAACATCATCACGAGGACTGCGACGCTCGTGTGATCTGTCGCGGCGCCTACGTGAGCGAGACGGTGGGCTGCGCGTGATTTCGCGACCCCTAGATTGATTCTTATCCTGAGGAACAGGCGTATAACTGCGCCTCACAGAACGATCACGCGATCCACTTCTATCGTCACGGGACCTACCCCTTTTATGGCGTGATCCACGTGATAAATCACGATCCTTAGATCGAGCAGCACGTTCCATACCTAATAATTAATAAAGAACAAAAATAATCAGACTTACCCGACAAGAAACACTTAGTGAAAGAACACACCCCTAACTACAGTACGTGTTCGCAAAACAACCTTCCTAGTCTTTTAGATGGCAAAACGATCAATAGACACGTGAAGAATCCCACGAATGATCTTACAAAAACAACCAGAAAATTATTTTTTAAAAAATATCCGACATTCGACCTACCTCATTTATTCAATATTACAATAATCGAACTTAGCACTAACAACAGAATATATCCACCACAATAATTCAAACTACAAAGAATCTACCTAACACAATAATTAAACCTCAGTAAATCAACCGAACTACATAGCCACTAGGTACTTAAAAGGTCTCTAATAACGTCCGTCACAACCAAACGCCACGCGCAGAATGAATACGAGCGCCTCGCCCGCCTGCCTTTTATACCGCGCCGCTCGGACCGGGCTCTTTGTTTGTAGAATTCGGTAAGAATATCTTTATTTCAGACACGAGATCCATTACAAAAAAATTACAAAATGCTTACCTCTACAAAAACAAAAATTACACAAATTAAATAATAAATAAATAGGTACTTAACCTAAAAAATAAAAAAGTGACACACAGGTAAAGTGCGTGTACCACTTAGGATGCAAGTTGCACCCACCGTCTATAGACGCTTGTCAGTGGGAGCCTGTCTGACAGACTTGCTATGATAGCATTTTTACACTTGCCGACTCTGGACATAAATTTAGCGATGCGAGTTCTTTGTATGGCGTTAAAGGAGTTAACGCGCGCCTCCAAGTACATACCAGAGGCGCGATCTATGACGTAGGCATCCCCTAAGAAAGGATTTTGATAAATTCCACCCCTAAGGGGATAAAATAGGGATGAAAGTTTGTATAAATCTTCTTAGATTTTCGACTTATTGAACTGAAATTAAAGATTGGAGCTACTATGATGAAGACGTCCGCTTCAATAGGAATTTGATAAATTCAATCCCCCAATTTTTTACACACGCTTAACAAAAGTAAAGCCGCAAAAACTATGCCTATATTAATAATAATACTTCTAAACGCGAGCGAAGCCGCGGGCAAAAGCTAGTCAACAATAAGGTCAATAACACAGGTTATAAACTTGTTCTCAACGGGTAGAAAGAACTTTCTTTATCGTACTACTGAGTTCGTCGCTAGTACTACGGGATGCTGCAATATTCTTGCTCCATCTTTTTTATAATCGTTATTTCGTATTAAATATCATTAGCCGGTAAAAGCAAAATTTATGGAATGGAAAATTTACATCATAAATTTGTAATAAATCGTTTTATAATATCTATTAATTTGCTTTTGCGATTGATGCTAACAAAGGAAGCAACGCAATTACTCATTGATTGTTCAATTACTCAATTGTTCATTCGCTCATTAATTTACTATTACCATAAATGATTGAATTTCGTTATTGACTAGTAGGGACTAACTTTCGAACATTTTGCATGCCAGGTAGTATTTATTTTTGAGAATTAGAACTACATTAGAGTAGCCTTCACAGTTTAGCTGGTTGTAGATCTGCCTTCTGCGATGTTAGAATTTGATGTTTCTGTGTGTATTAGAAAATTAGATATTGAACCTTTATACTAACTTAATAATGAACAAGTAACTTGTTCAGTACTCGATTCAGCCTCCGCCAGGTACTTGCTTGCATATTAATAAGCCTTAAGCCGAGGTCACTCGGGGGGTTTAAACTCAATTATGTACGTACCTGCTAAACTGGTCGCTTCCTTGGATTAGGAGGGGCTGACACCTGTCATACAAACCCGTCTCACTAGCAGATTTCAACATTTTGAAAGATATAAAATCAATGAGAAGAAACATATTTTTCATCCCACCATCTCGGAAAGAGTAATTTTGCTCTTCAATATCTGAGTGCAAAAGCCGTTTTTATTCTCTAGAGGATAAAGTAAATTGAATTTAGAACATCGTGTGCACTAAGTTTGTGAATTAAAAAAAACATTAAATCTATTTACTGCTACCTCTATGGTGCCGAATATATCATACAACTTTTTTTAATTTGTTAAAAACTCAGACTCGGAAACTAACTAAATCGTAAACTAACGTTGCTAACTAAATCTCTTTATTTTTGCGTTCAATTATTAGCACTATACAACTATACCATAGTATATTAACCATACTATATTGAATACTAGCGACCCGCCCGCGCACCCCTGCTTCGCACGGGTGAACATATCATGCATGTTATATACATATAAACCTTCCTCTTGAATCCCTCTATCTATAAAAAAAACCGCATCAAAATCCGTTGCGTAGTTTTAAAGATTCAAGCATACATAGGGACATAGGGACAGAGAAAGTGACTTTGTTTTATACTATGTAGTGAAGGGCAATGTTGATCATTGCCTGTTGTGCTCACGCCTGACTAATATTTTGAGGGGATATCTATCGTGCCTAACAAAGGTAACCGCTCAGCACCAGGTGAGCCATTTGCTTGTTCCAACCCTTGTTCTGATATAAAAACAGCTTTAGGTAAAATATCTACTAATTTCAAACATTGTAAATAAAATCATGTAGTAAATCGTTTTCTTTTTACTCTGGCCTCCCACGATACAGGCTTGTCCTTGTGCGGGGACCATCAGTAACCATTATGTAATTGTCTTTGGTAAATAAATGTATTTGTATTTTGTATTTGTAGGTACTTAACAACATAAAGCAGTCATTATAATTTGAACCGTTTCAAACGTATTGTCTTTAACGTAGTACTTAACCCTAAAACTTAAGGCTTTGGGTCCTTTGGGATATCTCTGGTTTGTAAGGAAACATATATGTTAAGGCTTAGCGGGACGCTTACGTTGGGTCGGCTTACGTCATAAAATGTGTTTGGGATTACGCTTACCGAGGGAGATGTTTATCTTTTATGACGTTTTGATTATCTGACTATCTTTACTTGATGGGTTAGCTGTAGTGACGTTCTTGTGGAGGACAAACCAACGTCTAACTTGCATGGGTGGTGTGAAGGTGACGCTGCAGGTTGATCACGTAAATTTTGTTGCATTCAAAACCCGGTTGCCTATGTCAATTTTGGCAGTTTTGCGATGGCAAAACTGCCAAAATTGACCTAAGCAACCGGATTTTGAATGCTACAAAAGTTACGCAATCAGCCTGCAGTTGTTTGTAAGTGAAAATCAAAAGGTATTTATTCAATTGAATTAAAAGGATCACTTTGAAACGCCATTATGGTACCTGCATGAACCTATGTGCCAGTTCATTAAGGTACCTGCATGAACCTATGTGCCAGTTCATTAAGGTACCTGCATGAACCTATGTGCCAGTTCATTAAAGGTACCTGCATGAACCTATGTGCCAGTTCATTAAGGTACCTGCATGAACCTATGTGCCAGTTCATTAAGGTACCTGCATGAACCTATGTGCCAGTTCATTAAGGTACCTGCATGAACCTATGTGCCAGTTCACTAAGGTACCTGCATGAACCTATGTGCCAGTTCATTAAGGTACCTGCATGAACCTTTGTGCCAGTTCATTAAGGTACCTGCATGAACCTATGTGCCAGTTAATTAAGGTACCTGCATGAACCTATGTGCCAGTTCACTAAGGTACCTGCATGAACCTATGTGCCAGTTCATTAAGGTACCTGCATGAACCTTTGTGCCAGTTCATTAAGGTACCTGCATGAACCTATGTGCCAGTTAATTAAGGTACCTGCATGAACCTATGTGCCCGTTCATTAAGGTACCTGCATGAACCTATGTGCCCGTTCATTAAGGTACCTGCATGAACCTATGTGCCAGTTCATTAAGGTACCTGCATGAACCTATGTGCCAGTTCATTAAGGTACCTGCATGAACCTATGTGCCCGTTCATTAAGGTACCTGCATGAACCTATGTGCCAGTTCATTAAGGTACCTGCATGAACCTATGTGTCAGTTCATTAAGGTACCTGCATGAACCTATGTGCCAGTTCATTAAAGTACCTGCATGAACATATGTGCCAGTTCATTAAGGTACCTGCATGAACCTATGTGCCAGTTCATTAAGGTACCTGCATGAACCTATGTGCCAGTTCATTAAGGTACCTGCATGAACCTATGTGCCAGTTCATTAGGGTACCTGCATGAACCTATGTGCCAGTTCATTAAGGTACCTGCATGAACCTATGTGCCAGTTCCATGCGACTAAACCTAAGAAGAGGCTTCCTGCTTAGGTAACTTACGGCTTGGTTCCTACCGTTCTTTTGTAAGATCCTTGTTATAGTACGCGTCACGCAAAAAGAACGCCGGAAGGGGAAGGGGGTGTGTGGCGTGAGTATTTTGTATGCGCTATTCTGCGCAAACTAAAAAAATGATTCCTTTGTAAAAGTGAAGGATTAAACAGGCTTTTTTATTTTTTTTATTATATTCTGCCAAACACGGGGTGTGTTTGGCAGGATAAAATAAATGGCTACATTGTTTTCCAGTGTTCTTTTTGTTTGACGCGACCTATACAATGTAACTCTTTCAGAAAAAACCGTGACTTCAAATGCACTGGGAAATACACTCACACAAAAACTAAACGTCAAATCTGACTCAAAGTTAAATGGGACACATGACAATCACCAACTTTCGATACAAAAAAGAGCATATATAATATATATAACTTATAACTCAATATATTGGAATTCATATTGGAATGTATCGTACGAAATTTAATTATTAGCGTAAGGCGTAGCTTGTTATTATAAAATAATTTTAGCTTACGTTACCTATGTATCTAATTATAAATTGTATTTAATTTAAACTTACACTCTTACCTAAATATGTAATTTGTGTCCAAATAAATAAATTATTATTATTATTATATATAACTCAAAGGTGACTGACTGACTGACATAGTGATCTATCAACGCACAGCCCAAACCACTGGACGGATCGGGCTGAAATTTGGCATGCAGGTACACGTTATGACGTAGGCATCCGCTAAGAAAGGATTTTGATCAATTCTACCCCCAAGGGGATAAAATAGGGGATGAAAGTTTGTATGAGATTTTCAAAGTAAACGAGCGCGAGCAAAGCCGCGGGATCAGCTAGTAACATATAAAGTAACAAACATAAAAAAACAGTCAAATTGAAAACCTCCTTCTTTTTTGAGTTCGGTAAAAAATAATGAGGCTACATTGTGGTGACAATTGAATTTAGTGTCGTAGGCTTACCTATTTATGCCTGTGCCACGTAGCGTACGTCTTCTGAATTTGATTACATCTACCTGTCTCTGTTCTCAGATACAGGTAGATGTAATCAAATTCAGCAGACAGCACATGCTTCGCTTCAAACTAATAACGCCGTGGGCGGATGCTGTCTAAACTCCTTAGGCGGATGACAGGCTTTCTTGATCTGACACAATGACAGACAGTTTACCTTTCCATAGAGCTCTTTGTGAAGGGCTCGGTTGTGGAAGTACTACCACTATGCTTTTTCTGTAGCCAAGCAGCGCTGCGCTGTCTCGGTTTGAAGAGTGTGGTTGCCGGTGAAGTTACAGGCACATGAGGCCTCAAAATGATGGACACAGAGCATGATCGGCAAAGCTATTGGGGAGCATTTTTTAAGAACTCATTACACTTACGTCACTGAGCTCATTTATATAATCTCCGTTAAAAAGTGCAATTTTTTATACTACTTGCTGTATGGAACAGTAGATGACCTGATGGTAAATGGTAATGATCACAATAAGAGCATTGCCCCAAAAGACACGCACGAAACTTTAACGCAGCCCTTCATTCGAAAACACACTGTCCTTTGCCGCTGTCAATACCCGCTGTCAAGGTTGCCTGAAAGACATCGCTGTTGACGTTAAGACCGTCCTTTGTACGATAGCTTTTTAAGTAAAAAATCTTTATTTGTTTCGGTAATCAATCAAAAATTGTCTATCTAGGTATCTGATACCTGTCAACTCCCAGAAATGTGAAGCCATATTCAAACCGATGCCAAGCCGAACTTGTATCTAATTTTCAAATAGGACGTGAGGTTTAGAAATTGGCCGCTTTGCCGTTGTTGGCTGGAGTTGAAGGATATTCATTGCAGGTCATTGGAGGTCATTGCTCCCTAGAAACTATTTAGTTTTCAGGTAGGGTTCCAAATATTCAAAACTGACCCTTGAGAGGCGTAATGTCAAATATTTTGTTTAAACTGTAAAAGTATAGGATAATATTTTGATATTTTGGCTAAAATCAACTTTGAACTTTGAATTTATTAATAACTAGCGACCCGCCCGCGCGCCCCTGCTTCGCACGCGTGCACATATCATGCATGTATTATACATATAAACCTTCCTCTTGAATCACTCTATCTATTAAAAAAACTGCAACAAAATCTGTTGCGTAGTTTTAAAGATTTAAGCATATATGTATAGGGACAGAGAAAGCGACTTTGTTTTATACTATGTAGTGTTTTTTAGTAATTTTCATTGAAAACGGGATATTATTTATCATGATTATTGAAAACTTTCTATGTGTTCCTATTAAATTTAATGTGTATTGCAACGCTAGAAAACAAATGAGGTCGTATGAGCTTGTGGTCTACTCTGGTAATAGAAATGTAGGCTGCCATAGTCCTCTATGACTCGACGACTGCTAAAAGCTGGGGCCTAGGCCTACAGATTTTGTGCACTAAAGTATCTACTAAGTAGTGCTGAAATAATATTATAAACTCTGTGTCATAATGTAAATAATGTGCCAAACGTAACGTTTGGACGCATCATTGGGTGGTAGTAAGGGATCTGAGGAGATATCTAGCCCACATTTGACAGCCTACGTAGCTCAGTTGG
This sequence comes from Plemyria rubiginata, assembly GCA_963576535.1. Taxonomy (NCBI): domain Eukaryota; kingdom Metazoa; phylum Arthropoda; class Insecta; order Lepidoptera; family Geometridae; genus Plemyria; species Plemyria rubiginata. The sequence continues at coordinate 931,359 of OY754916.1, read as the reverse complement.
TAGTAGCTCTGCCTTCTGCGCCGTAGGTCGTGGGTTCGATTCCCACCGTGAACAAACGTTTGTGTGATGAACACAGATGTTTGTTCTCTGTCTGGGTGTTATATAATATTATAAGTATGTATTTACAAAAAAAAAGTATATTAGTAGTATATCAGCTATCTGGTTCCCATATCACAAGCATAAGCTTAGTTTGGGGCTAGATAGTGCTGTGTGGAAAGTCCACCAATATTTATTTATTTATTTATTTTATTATATTCAAAAATCGCAAACAACCATTTTGTGTGCAATCACATTGCACACAGTTTGGTAAAAAAAATCATTTTGATCGATGCAAGTTTTCCTACTCAAAAGTTTGCTTAAGTACGAAAACTAGAAAAGTAAACTTGTAAGCAAGAAAACATGTATCGATCAAAATGAAATTTTTACTAAACTGTGCGCAATGTGATTGCACACAAAATGGTTATTTTCGATTTTTCGAATATGGGTTCAGTGATTTATATCCTTCAACAAGTCAAAACGTGCGAGCGAGAGTCACTTTAGCTCTTGTCTTCACCTTAATTTTGCCCGCGTCAGTTGAACCGCAACTCAATGGTATAAATCTAGCTGGTTTTACAAACAGCAGTGTGGTGGAACAGGCTTCCAGTATAATTTAATAATAAAACGACCCTTCTAAGAGCTGAAAATTATTGGCCAAACCGCAGAGTGGTTGTGACTACTCAATAACTCAAAGTTCAAAGCTTCAGTTATTTCCCTTTATTTCCCTTAGTATCTTGGAGTAATTATCATTGGACAGTGAGTGCTAGTGAGCCTATTATGTATTACGGTTTTTTTATAAAGAATAAACCGTCCTTTGACTACAATCTCACCTGACGGTAAGTGACGATGTAGCCGACGATGGAACAGAACGGTCTAGAAGACTAGGTGTCTTCCAGACCGTTCTGTTCACTCTTGCCTTGAAGAGATTTAGATTATAGTGGTCAGGAAAAACAGACGACGGCCGGTAACGAGTTCCATTCCTTAGCAGTTTGCATAACGTAGCTAGAAGCAAAACGCTTAGTGCAAATAGGTGGTGTAATGCTCACCAGTTGATGATACACGACCGTGCGTCTACAAGTCCTGTGGTGGAATGGTGATGGCGGTGTAATATTGTGAAGTTCCTGGGCACATTCCCCGAAATGTAACCTATAGAAGATTGATAGCCAAGCAACTTTACGATGACGCTATACAAGATGAACCTTTTCGCTGGGCATTCCCCCCATTGGAGGATGGGGGGATATGTGGGACTCCCCGGCTCATGGGGGCCGGTATACCCACTAAACGACCCAGTAACACTCCCGCGTCGTCATCCATGGAGGGAACTGGGAAACCGGCAGAGCCTTTTCATCCAATACCGTGCCGATGACCGATACAAGATGTACCTAGATTAAAAACACACTAAACAGACAACACACACTAGTAGAGCTTAAAAAGGTGCAAATAAAAAATATTATTGAAACTTCGATATTATTAAATAAACACGTTGGTTAATTTAAATTATGGTTTTGTGGTCATGGGCTCCGATACAATATTTAAAATACAAACTGTCAATAAGCTTTCGCTGCTGACTGTACCTGCAAACAAAAGCCTTCTTGAAAGCTCTACACTTATGAGGAATTCTCTGCTCATAGCAGGTCAATCACTTTATGAGGACAAGCTATAAGCGGTTGGGTATTTTACAAAAAAAATAGGAACCAACTATCAACCGAGGTTTTAAGTAAGTAATGATTACATTTATTAGCTGATTCCTGAACTCTGAATTTTGTTTTTCGTTTTATTATTATTATTAAGAGCCCTCCCACTTTTCGCACAAGATTTTCATTTACATTTTTTTATTTCTAAAAATTTCCTAAGAAAACCAACACCATAAAAACAAAAATGAGAACGTGCACTCTTTTTTAAGTAAGTGATAGACAAACGGGCTTACGGTCTACTTGATGGTAAGCGGTCACTGTCACCCATAGACACCAACAACACCAGGGGCGTTGGTTGCGTTTCTACCTTGAATTATTTTAAACATTTTTCTTGATGCTTTTCATGTTGTATCTTGGCGGGAAAACTCTTTATACTAATATGTACTTTATTTGTACCTATTGTTTGAAATCACCTGGATGTATGTCAACGTGGAGAGATGGATGAATATCTCTATTACGTATATTGTAGTAGTAGATAGATAGATAGAAAATACTTTATTGCACACAACTTAAGGATACAACAAATAAACAAACTTAAAACTAAAAGTACAATGGGCGGCCTTATCGCTAAGTAGCGATCTCTACCAGACAACCGACCGACTTAGTATAAATAAATAAATAATTAATAATGCTGGACAATCCACACAGCATCATCTAGCCCCAAAGTAAGCTACTCAAAGCTTGTGTTGTGGGTACTAGATGACTGATATATTTAATACATTATATACTTACATAGATATATATTTTTTATTATACATAAACACCCAGACTAACGGCAGATCGTACACAAATTTGTTCCGAGGCGGGAACCGAACCCGCAACCTCTTGCGTCGCAGGCAGACTCTCGCCTGCTGAGCCACTGAGTTGTCTAACCAAAAAGTCAACCAAAAAGAACGCTGGAAAACTGCGAAGGGAAGTGGAAGTGGAAGGGGGAACAGTGTTTGCGCATACAAAATACTCGCGCCATCACACTCCCTCCTTCCGGCGTTCTTTTTGTGTGACGCGCACTATAGTATTGAGCGTATTCCTTGCACCACTTCATTTTGGCATCTATGAGTTATACCGTCTACAAATCACCGTTCCAAGCTAAAGGGCAACTTCTCGCATTTCTCAGTATGGACCCACTACACAGTGTTTTACTGGTTTGGTTGATAGGTTCCCTTTTCAGAACCAAACAAAGCAACGGTAGCACGGAGCTAGCTCACTGCGTGGAATTTATTAGAGCCTTTTTTTTTTTTTTTTTTTTTATAATCTAAAGGTAAAACGTTTGACCGCAATCTCACCTGATGTTAAGTGATGATGCGGTCTACGGTGTAGCACGCTTACCTAGAAGAAACCTATTCACTCGTCTCTTGAAAACATCCAAATTGTACGCTTCCGGGAAAACCGACGCCGGTAAGGCATTCCACTCTTTGGCTGTACGCATAATAAAAGTAGACGCAAAGCGCTTTGTGCGAGCAGTAGGAAGTAGCCTGAATTATGGAGTAGCTTATGAAGTACGTTTTCCTGGAGCTAGCACACTGAAAGTGATATTTTATAACCAACTGGCAAAGGAGACGATGGTGCCAATTCTGTTGTTTAATTTTCCTAACTTATCCCAATTTGACAGCACTAAAAATATTGCCGTCCTTTTCTAAAAGATCGAAAACGAACAACAAGGACGGCTATAATTTTAGAGCTGTCAGATTACTTTAACTTAGGATTATGAAACAACAGAATCGACACCATTGAAATAAGAATTATTAAAAAGTTTGCAAAAAACAAAATGACACTTTTATTTTTGGAACCTATACTCGTAGTTGAGATGCCATGACGATTCTTCGATATGCAAATTTTATTGGATCATCTCTCCAAATTAATTTATAATTGCGGCTCGCTTCTTTTTTCCAAAACCGATTATATTTATAGAAAGAATCTTGAGTGTCTGGGGATAAAAATCGTGAAGCTGTAGCCGTTTCTCTCCTCTCGTTTATGTTTATTCCTGTCCATCCCAAGGTTGCCTGAAAGAGATCGTCGTTAGCGATAAGTACTACAATTGTTAGTTTCTTAGTCAAAATATGTTTAGTTAGGTTTTTTTGTGATAATCTTTTTTTTTTTTATACAACTAGCTGATGGATCAAGCAGATGGTCCACCTGATGTTAAGTGGTAACCATCACCTATAAACAAAACATTGCCCCGTAGGTCACGCACAATAGGAACGTGCCCTACGATGCACTGCCCTGCGTCCATCAACTTGAGGCATACAGATGTTAAGCCTCATGTGCCTGTAATTACACCGGCGACCACACTCTTCAAACCGAAACACAGCAACGCTGCTTGGCGGCAGAAAAAGGCGTGGTGTTAATCGATAAAGAGTTATCTCTCTATTATATCCGTTTATTTTATTTTCAGCGGTTCTGTGCCAAACATCTTTTCACAAGTCTTCGAGAAACTAAGATATCGGAGCGGTAATCTTCCGGCGTTGAACAAATTGTTTTCGTCTTCGGTCACTCGGCGCGGCGTCAGTGTGACGCGGGTTATGCGTCACTCTGACAGGGCCCATTGTTTAAACGTCAGATATGACAGATTGTGACGTTCTTGTGTCTTGTTTGGTGCGAACCGGACGCCTAGAGGGTTAACATGATGAATTATGTTCAAGTAGTGCGGTTCAGAGTTAGATAATAGTACAAGGCTGGCTGTAGCGTTCAATCATTTATGCTCTCACATAATATACACCACAACATAATAATATAAGCAACAGAACAATATACTTTATTACTTAGAAACAACCAACCAACTAGAGTCACGTATTTCACCATGCACGTCGCCTGTTTATACCTCCGCTGTTCCGGCTGGGACTGGGATTTTAAGCATTAGTTACGACGTTAATATATTATGTCTTGTGTATACATCTATATAATAATAATAAATATTGGTGGACTTTCCACACAGCACTATCTAGCCCCAAACTAAGCTTATGCTTGTAATATGGGAACCAGATAGCTGATATACTACTTATAATACTTTTTTTTTGTAAATACATACTTATAATATTATATAACACCCCGACAGAGAACAAACATTTATGTTCACCACACAAATGTTTGTTCACGGTGGGAATCGAACCCACGACCTACGGCGCAGAAGGCATAGCTACTACCAACTGAGCTACGTAGCATATAACATGCAAAGGACATAATTAGATATATACCTATCCTTATACTAAAAAACGGTGCCCAGCTTTTAGCAATTTCTAAAACTAGGGCTGTTTGTTTGACAGTACGGATTGGTGAGGGATGGCAATAGTTTAAGCATAGTTAATCATTTGACTATTTTTTTGTAGTAAGGCCGTAATAGTTTGGCGTATGTTAAATTGCTGTATCAATAAAATATTGATATGTTCGCTCGCGTAATTTTAGTGATTGCTAACATCGTTAATTGAAGTAGGTAGGTGTAATAGGTTTACCTTTAGTGTTTAACTAATTGTTTATTAGTTAGAGCGTAATTGAGATACAAATAGTCTCGGTGTTGGTCGCGTGGAACTGGCACTAGAGTCACCTAGTTTTAAGACGGTTTCAAGATGGTCCTTGTGATTTTATTGAATAAACATATTTTGACTTTGACTTTGAATATCTAAAGTTATAAACTAGCCGAAGTTCGAACCGGGTAGCCTTGCGTAGTTACTTGATCTTACAACGCAATCCATGCCAAAATCCCACATGTTATAATGGATATTTTCTGTTCAAAGTTCACGAGACCATATTGATTTAATTGACACATATTTGGCACGAGCAATGACGAGCAAATGGGATAGCGTTAGTAACTGATGCTTGTCTTGCCACCACTACGAGTCGGAATTTTCGGTAAAATAAACGCAGAGTATACGGAAGATCAGACGAGATCTTAGTTTTAATTCTAGAGGAATGCGCGCCCAGGATATGGAAGGTATGAGCCGGGCAGATTGTGACCTCTGATGCGATGGACACAAGGTTCAGGTTTGATTACCGTGCAGAAAACACTAGGTCAAACCCATATTTCATGACTCTGAGACAAGGCAGGCAGATTTAATTTAGTTTTTTTTAAATGGCCATAAGGCAGCTTGGTCAGTGAACATAAGCTGAGTCAAAGTCCGTTTTGCACGCACAAAGCTAATTTTGTAAGTTTTTATGTCGCACGTGATTTTTTTTTATACTAACTGCTGTTATGTATGGCAGTACATTTGTAATCAGTACATTTGTAAACAAATGAAAATGAACATACGAAGCTTGAAGTCTACCTGATGATCAGACTTTTGCGAGTATTCATCGCATAAGAATAGATCCGTTTAGGTTTTTGAGATTAAAGTTTTTTTTTTTTTTTATGCCAAAGCTGGCAGACGAGCATACGGGCCACCTGATGGAAAGTGGTCACCGTCGCCCATAGACACCTGCAACACCAGAGGCGTTGCTGATGCGCTGCCGGCCTTTTAAGAGGAGATAAACCCGCCTTTTGAAGGACCCCATGTCATAACTCCGAGGGAAAACCGCAGGGGGAAGTTCGTTCCACAACTTACTCGTTCGAGGTAAAAACGACCGAGAAAAACGAGTAGTTGAGGAGAACCAGCCATCCAGATGGTGGTGTAAAGTAGAGACAGAAATCTTTTATTTGACTGCCAGCGCAGCGTAAGAGATATAATATTGTGATAGGCTGATGATGATAAACCGTTAGATCTCTAATCAGGTATAGCTAAATACAAAAACAATAACTATAAAAGGACAAAAGGCTTGTTGAGACAACAATTCTGTCGTTTATGGAACTGTAAGTAAGAAGCTTAAAACACAAACCGAGTTTCACGAATCGCCCTCGTTACGAAGATTCCCAAACCTTTTCACAAAAATAAAGGTTTTATGAATTCCTAACGCGTTTTTATGAATCTCTGGTATTTTGTGCTTATTTATTATTATGAGCCTTTGTTAAATTTAGGAGAGGGAAAGTATTTAATCAAGATAGGTCTACTAAGAGTTTTATGAGTGGTAGATAATTTTTGAGAGGGGCTCTCGTTTGGGAAAGTACTGCAATGCCTATGTCTGGCGTTGTTTGACTTTGCCGGTGAAATAACAGGCATACGAACATCTGTTAATCAATCAAGCCGAGTCTGTTGCCTGTTCTTCTCGGTGTTGGTCGCGTAGAACTGGCACTAGAGTCACCTATTTTTAAGACGTTTGAAGATGGTCCTTGCGATTTTATTGAATAAACATATTTTGACTTTGACTGTAATGTCTCAAAATGATGGACGCAGGGAAGTCAATTGTACCCGGCATGTTTATTGCCCAAGTTGTTGCAGTTTTTCGTTTGCTTTGCTCACACGATTAAGCAGGCTTCATATGTTTTGAGATTGAACAGTAGCTGTACAATGTGTCCGTAACAATGCACAGAAGTTTGTTTTGGAAGGCGGTGTATGAATGTATATGATTATGTATGATAATAGCATGTTGGGTTGTACCTAGGGTCAAGCTAAGATGTATATAGGTTGGCGGAAATAGGTTTAATTAAAGTTTATGTTTTGGTATTTGACGTATTTTTTGAGCAGTATAGAGCAGTGTTATCACTCAGCGATAACGTATAAACCATATGAAACTTGTGTGTAGGTAGTAGGCTATCTTTTATTTTTTAAGTGTTTATGTATCTACTGTGTATTCTCTACCTACTGCTTTATTTTCTTTCTTGTCTATATGCTTCTTCTGTGTGTTGTTGTCAAATAAATTTATATTCTATTCTATAAATAAATTAAAAATAAGTTGCTGAAAATCTCCATCAAAAGCCAAAAAAGGAGTCATTCGGCCCAAACTGCTGCAAAGTAAGAGTTGCCTGGTTGTACAATTCTGATGGATAGCTAGCTATACTTTCTCTCGGCTTTGCCGACGGATTCCTAAATCTGTTGTGGTTTCGTTTTCTAAGTACTTGTAATGAGCTTAGACGTAAACCTTATTTTAAGCCTTGGATTTTTAAGCGGTACTAAATTTAATAATACTAAAAATATTATAAGGGGAGGCCTATCTCCAGCAGTGGACTTCTGAAGGATGATGATGATGACTACATTTTATAAAAAAGGACTTACGAGTGGTAGCCTTCATGCACGGTAGTTATCCCTTAAAATATGACGTAACAACAAAATCGCCAATATTAAGAAGCCCGCGAGTACAAGAAAATGAAAATATCTTTGTTTTCTTTATTTATTGATTATTGAATCCATTAAACCATTTATTTGTATGATTTTAAAATACATTACGGCGCAAGTGTGCATTGCCCCTTATAGGAAACCAGGATAATCGCTCTTTTAAGAGCGAATCCTCAGCCTGTCTTAAATTAATTTGGATTTGTATGGTAATCAATAACCGATTAGGAAAATGCCTTCGTGAAAATAGAAATCATTTTGGAATTTAAACGACCTTTTGTGAGGCGTTTATAGGATTAACGGAATGATCAATGTACTTGGTGGTATTTTCTTTTTAACTTATGAAATTGACAATTATAAAATAGATAATTTATAAATGTGTTCTCTCATAGAATATGTACATAATTAGAGGAGAATATTAGATGAAAATAATTTCATTATTATAATTATATTGATTTTCAAAGATCAACGATTATGATCTAAAACGTAGTTTTGCCTTTTACAGTGTAAAAAAAATATAAGTAGGCTTTCATTGTTAATAAGTCTCCTGCAGGACTGATTTTTCTCAACTTCCTGTGAAAAAAAGAGAAGGGGATAAATATTTTGTACAAAAGATACCCTTTAACTCTTTTCCTGAAAACATGCAGTGTTCCGCCAGTAAATAAAAATTCTTGTATATATTATATACTAGCGACCCGCCCGCGCGCCCCTGCTTCGCACGGGTGCACATTTCATGCATGTATTATACATATAAACCTTTCTCTTGAGTCACTCTATCTATTAAAAAAAACCACATCAAAATCCGTTGCCTAGTTTTAAAGATTTAAGCATACATAGGGACATAGGGATTAGGGATATAGGGACAGAAAAAGCGACTTTGTTTTATACTATTAGTGATTAAGCCTACCTGATGTGGAACGTCTTGCCCATTTCATAATTTTTAAAACTATCGTGGTTATGAACATAATTTGCAGTCAATACGGGATAAATAAACTCACAAATCATGGTAAATATCCCGTTTTTAACTGAATTATGTAACCTATTTTCTTCGTCGTGGTAATGAAGTTACATTTTTTCTTTCTTGTTATCTCGGACATTGGTTTTTTAATAAAGTCGCTGACAATACCCCAGCTTTCTATCAATACGTTTTCATAACTCCGTAATGAAATCGCAACAATAATTTTCTAAAATAAAATGTTATTGTCAACTTCTGAATTCTGAATATGCCGCAATAACTTGAAATTGCTAGGGGACTTGGGGTAGGGATGTCAGAAGTTCGAAATTATATACTTTAGCCGGAATATAAAAAGTCCGGTCATTTCACGATAGAACAGCTAGCGATTAGCGATGATAAACATGGAATACTAATAGCACGAATCACAGATAAAAGAATACTATACGCACGAATACAACTCTAGCATCTAGATTCAGAAACAGCTTTACTAAATAAAGAAAAAAAAAATTGCCAACAGAGCAAATATTGATTAATTTTTATCATTCATTGTGATAAGTTCTACAGGATGATTGGAAGATGGGTGGAAAGCTGTAAGGAGAAGGTAGTCTTAATCATTTAGTTAGGCCCTAGTGATGTTAGAAGAAGTCCTACAATTTTTTTTACCATTTTTTGTGATAAAACCCAAAATTTTACATCAGTCAAACGCAGCAGACGCATTGTCAGTTTTCAGGTTAAAAAGAAAAAAAATATTATTCCGGCTAACATTTTATGAAATTAGCATCTCTATAAAGGGGAAAACGCGAAAATTGAACAAAGAATAATAAAGTCTCATTATTGGGAAGTTTTCTCTGAAATAATAGAAATCGATGGTGTTTCGTGTTTCGTGTGATAGTGTGTGTACAGTCGTTTTCGCAAAAAGTAGTGACGCCATACTAACAGCTGGACAGTTAACAAAAAAAACATTTACTCGTGGTTCATAATCGGTAACATTCTCATGACGGTTCCATGCTTGGTCGCTTGCATGACGATATGATTTAATCGTATTGAATTTAAAACGTTTATCAAAAAAAAACATGTTCATTATGGCAAATAAATCTCTAATTGTCTAAGTGAAAAATATCTTGCATAAGGAGATATACCTAGCTCGTAAATTCATGTACGAGCTATATATTTAAATGGCTTAATTTTTGTGGAAGACGCTAATTGTGTTTAATTTCCTAAATGCGATTAGTGGCTAGCTAAACATGACTAGTAATAGGTACGCGTCCTTAGAGGTGTTGATTTGAGCTTATTATTATTATCTTTAGAAGTCGTTTTACCATAAGCCATAGGACAAACAACTTTTTTTTTATTGTATGATAGCTAGACGTTTGACTGCCAACTCACCTGATGTGAAGTGAAGATGCAGTCTAAGGTGGAGCACGCTTAGCTATAATCCAGTTATTCAATCTTGTCTTAAAAATTCCTAAGTGCGTAATACGTTCGTAGTTGTACGTACAATGAAGGAACGCTGTGTTCTCTTATATTTGTGAGTTTCGATGAGAATAATCAAAGCGATTGCTTTTGGATTGCTTTGTGGGCGACGCGCGTCGCTGCCAGCTGATTTTAATAACGGAACCGAAATATGAATGTCGAGGATAAAATACCACAGTGATGGCATTTTGTTTGGAGAATGGCTGTAAAAGAGCTGATGGGTTTGTAACAATGCCTTGCAATCTTGCTTGGATTTAAATAAAGGGAGTAGAATCGATCGTAGTGTTGCTTGGCTATGTAAAGTTTTTTGAACGGGGATAGATAACCTATGGTATCTAAATATATATAACTCAAAGGTGACTGACTGACTGACTGACATAGTGATCTATCAACGCACAGCCCAAACCACTGGACGGATCAGGCTGAAATTTGGCATGCAGGTAGATGTTATGACGTAGGCATCCGCTAAGAAAGGATTTTGATCAATTCTACCCCCAAGGGGGATGAAAGTTTGTATGAGATTTTCAAAGTAAACGAGCGCGAGCAAAGCCGCGGGATCAGCTAGTTGCACCAATAAACCTTAAAAGGTTTGTCTAGGTGCTCACATTCGTCAATTTAATAATATATTAATTATATTAATATATTACTAGGATCTTCATTAAAAGAACCAGCTGTGTGTTCCAAGCTGTGGTCAGAGCGGCGTTTGCAAGCGCTCGCGTTACGTTACATTTGCATGTAATTACATAATGTATGAACATCGTTATGCGAACAAAGCCGGGTTTTTGTAGGTTTTCCCAACAACGTGAGCCGCGAATTCGGGGCTAAGTGAAAAGTTTGGTTCTACCCCCAAGCGGATGAAATAGGGGATGAAAGTTTGTATGAAATTTTGTCAATTTTTAACCGATCGGGCTGACTTTGCATGCATAAAACTACTATGACGTACGCATCCCCTAAGAAAGGATTTTGATAAATTCCACCCCTAAGGGGATAAAATAGGGATGAAAGTTTGTATAAATCCTCTTAGATTTTCGACTGATTGAACTGAAATTAAAGATTGGAGCTACTATGATGAAGACGTCCGCTTCAATAGGATTTTGATAAATTCAACCCCCCAATTTTTTACACACGCTTAACAAAAAAGTAAAGCCGCAAAAACTATGCCTATTTAATAATAATACTTCTAAACGCGAGCGAAGCCGCGGGCAAAAGCTAGTTTACTTATATAAGCATTTCTGAACTTCAGAAGACACGGTAAGCTATCGGCCCGTGCGCGAATTCGAATAGCCTGCGGGCATTCTACACGCGTCAGGTCAAGCGGCCAGATTACGCTAATGTCTGGCTATCGAGATGGCTTTCAGTTTGACATTTGATTTCCATCCATCCTATATAATGATGATTTTATGGTTGGTTTAAAAAACAATTTTATAGAAAAAGTACTTGACAAGGCTACAGGCCAACTCTTGCAAACACAATCGTTCCTGGACAATACGAGCACCCAAAACAATGATAAGAACTTCGAACTCAACTCTATCCGAATTCTAACAAACTACCCTCCGTTTATTAGGATGGTAACACGTACACGCGGAGGGCCCTTTATCGCCAGACACATCAAAGTTTTAACTAGATGTGAAACTACCTTGGTTGAGACAGGATATACCAAGCGGTTAAGCTTCGTATAGTTGATGTCCTAAGGAAACCGTAGACGTAACACGACAGTCGAAAGTAATAGAGGTTCACGCGATTTTCAACCTTAGAGAAAATGTAAGTTGCAATTGAACACTTTTGCGTTGTATTTGAGCCAGCAGAATTTCCTGATTAGATGTGAAACGCTGAAGCGACCGATGAAACAAATGAGTTTACTATTTACGTCCACTGCAGCAAAACCTCTTCCAGAACTTATTGTTGTCTCGAACAAGAAAGCTAGGAATATGTTGCTACAGAAAACATCTTAAACATTAAACCATTACCCTCGTACTACAAAACGGTGCCTTACTTTAAACAATGTCTAAAACTAGTGCTGTCTCTGTTTGCCATTACGCAATGGTAAGAGATGGCAAAAGTTTAAGCATAGTTTACGGTTTGCCTATTTTTTTGTAGTAAGGCCTTTAGGTAGGCTTCAACCACACTGCGCGTCGGTAACGCGGGAAGCGCGAGCACGATGCGGGAGCGTCAAATTTGAAACGCCAAACGTGAACAAATTTTCCCCCTGTGTGTCACGTAGGTGAGTTGTGTACAGCGCAATAGACCCATCCTTTACTTGTAAAATTTTCATATTGAAAAAATGCTTCAAACTCTAGTTCACTGAATTAGAATTGACAGCGTTTGATCGGTTGCCTTTTTTGGTAGGTTTTTGGTTCGATACTCACCAAATACAAACATTGTGAACACGTGAAAATAGTGTTTGTTTTGTGTCTGAGTGTAGTTCGAGCTACCATAGTACATGCTTTGCCTACCTTGGGTACCGTTATCGCTCGATAGTAGTTTACCTAGGTACTCAAAAGTTTGCTTTGCTATTTTTGGTACTTGTGTAAACTTTTGAGATTAAACATGCATCGATCAAAATGAAATATTGACGAAACTGTGTGCAAAGTGATTGCACACAAAATGGTTGACTGCGACTTTTCTAAAATTTTTTTAGTGATTTTATCTAATGCCTACCTTTTGAACGAGCAATTCTTATATATTTATTTATTTTCTGAATCTCGGAAACAGCTCTAGCGATTTTCGTCAAATTTAGTATGCATGTTTCGGGGGCGATACATCGACCTGTTCATTTTCAGAAAAAGTTTTTTATCCGTATTTTCAGACAATGAAAGACCGACTCTGCCTGACATATATTGGCGAATAATAATACTAATATTTTAAGCTACTTCGGTAGATGGTATTGTTTAGCAACCCAGCACAGCTTATCGAGTTATTAGCTTTTAACGTGTCGAACCGCGCGCGGAGAGTAACTCTCACTCGCGCGCGAGTGAGAGTTACTCTCTTTAGCGAGAGGCTCTTGTCTTCGCCTTCAACAAAGTATGTATCTAAGTTGCGTTGTGTTGTTCCAGTGGCGGGCGCGGCGCGATGGTGATGATGCGATGGTGATGGTGATGGTGATGGTGATGGCGCGGTGACGCAGCATGCGCCGCGAGCCGCTCGCAGCACTGCTGCGGCTGCTGCTTATTGCAGGTCAGTCTGCTTTACAACTCATAGGCATTAAGGGATGGTCAGACTGCGCTCTTTTTCTATACTCTGATTTCATTAGGTTTATTTTTATTATTTTTTATTTTATTTTATTTTATTAGAAAACCAACAGCAGTTATGATAAAATTAATTTAAAAACTTAATTTAGGTATAGTAAAATAGCAAATTACAGGTTTTCCTAAATATTCTACTTACTAATTTTATATAAAAACTAAAAATAACATTAAAATAGAGGAATGCAAGTTCACTAACGATGAGACATATTTTGTGTTGTGTGTGTGTGTGTGTGTGTGTGTGTGTGTGTGTGTGTGTACCTACGCGTATATTTTTTTTCCAATAAATTCCTACCCACAAATAGCTTGTAACGCGGTCTGTGGTAGGTGCGCATTCGCTTACATTTTACCTATTACCTAGAAAATATGGTATAGTTATTTATTACTTCTTGTATATGTACTTAAAATAAAAATAAAGAATGATTTACCCAACGTAATGACTTTAAAAAGTAAAACCTTACAAACTAAACTAACTAACTAAACCGTTTCATGTATTTTGTAAATAATTGTGCCTATTGGTTGTAATTTTCTTTGTAAATAAATTACAAACTTTAATAGAGCTCTCGTAAAGGGCTCGTCCGGGGAAGTACTACCACTATGCCTTTTTCCGTCAAGCAGCGTTGCGGTGTTTCGGTTTGCAGAGTTGCTGTGTTTTTATCAGAGCATGTCCTCTCAAGTCATGTTCGATAGGATCATGCCCTACGATGCACTGCTCTGCGTCCATCAACTTCAGGCTTACATTGCAGATGTTAAGCCTCATGTGCCTGTAATTACACCGGCGATCACACTCTTTGAACCGAAACACAGCGTTGCTGCTTGGCGGCAGAAAAAGGCGTGGTGGTAGTACTTCCCCTTCACAAAGAGCAGTAGAGCTCTTTGTGAAGGGCTCGTCCTTAACTCTACTGCTCTTTAAAAAAAATCTGTGTGGAGAAATAAGTCATACAATAAATCTTGTTAAATTCAAGATAAGTACAATGACTTCAAAGATATTTAGGTACCTACTAAGTAATTTGTTTTTGCACTTTGCTAATGCTACCTAATTTTGTGTAAGCAGTTCGAGCCATAACCGTTATAATGTGACCCTTTGCATCGTATTGTCATTCGAGTAGGTTCAGAGAGCTGTGAAACGGAAGAGGTCAGAGTAAGATGGTCGGATGCCAGGAGTCATCAATTTATGAGGTTTTGTCAAGGCTCTTAGGTTTTCCTTCGTAGCTCTAAGATAAGATTTGTACCACAGAGGGGACGACTAATATTCCACATTACTCACTTTTTACTGTGTAGGTACCGTGATATTTCAAGTATTTTATTAGAAACTAAGGTTGTGAGTCATTTCATTTCATTTATTCATCTTTTGACATATTAACAATGTTCTTAGATAGGTCACATACACTTTTACTATAGTGGAATCGAAAGTAAGATAATAATAAATAACACAATATTGAATTTATAAAAATTAAAAAAAAATGTATCACTAAAATAATTAAAATAAATAAATAATGAAGTCTGCAAACTAAACTAGTCTTGCGAACAGTAAAGTTCTTTGAAAATTGTTTGTCTGGGGAAGTATGTACTACCACCACGCTTATTTATGCCACCAAGCAGCCACCTTATATGTTTGTTTTAGCACCCTAAGAGCCACCCCTCAGGCTAAATGGCCATTTTCCGGCGTACATTAACTCTTTTAGGTCATTGTCGCTTGTTATACAGGGTGGCCCATAAGTCCCTTGAAATGTAAATTTCGAATAAAATACAAAGGGCGCGCGGGAGTGGCGCGCGCGGTGCGGAGGGAGTACAGGAGCCCAATTCCAGACTTATGACATTTACGTTAGAGATAGACATTTGAAATGTCACGAAAATCATCAAATGTTTATACGACATATATCTAACCGCGCCAAAATACGTATTCTAGCTACCGATAGACTTGGTGCCACCGTCTGTCTGAAGTTAGCCGATTGGGGAATCTTCCATTCGCTATTGGCCATTTACACACACAGCTAACCTCAGACCGGTTCAGGTGGCTACGTTAGTAGACATGTCAAAAAGAAGGTTCATTCATAGAGCTTCCACAGACTATCTCGCACTATAGAATGCCAAGACAAGTTCCGATAACTACCGTTTCTCAATAATTGTATGTACGATGGTACATACATACAATGTCTTCAATTTTTTTTTCTAGTAATTTGGATTTATTATGCGTTCTTGTTGTTGTTCATAAAAGATTTATTTTAATCAGTGTAGTTTTCGTATAAAATATTAATTACAGTTTTTAAAGTTTTACATTATTCAAGGACTATAGAGTATCAAAATTATTTAGCATTTTTAGAAAACAGAACATATATCTTTCAAAATTTCAAATCGTGCGAGCGAGAGATACATTAGGTGTTAAAAATATGCACAGATTATGATCATTCAACATAGTAAAAGAATCGTACAATTACTAAGTCCGTACGATTTCTGTGATTCGATCGTACAGTTGTAAACGGGAATAAATCGTACGAATACGATTTAAATCGTACCTACATCTGGCAACGCTGGAAAAAAGGATAGTTAATAAAGCTTCCACAGACTGTCCCACACTAGAAACGGTCCGTTTCGATCTCTATAGAATAGTTCGGTAACACTAACTAACTCTGCATTGTCTTTAATTAAATACATTGTCTAGTACTTAAACTGGGTTAATAATGCGTTCTTGATGTTGTTCATAATGAATTAATTTCCATTATTACAGCAATGTCAGTGGAGTGCATATAAAATACTAGTTACAGTTCTAGAAACTTATTCGCATTTTACGAAATGGAATGTTAGGTAGGTAGATATAAAAAAAACTGACTTAGATCTGGCATCCCTACTAATTTGTGATAAGTAGGCGTTGCCAGATGTAAATTGTATTCATTTAATTTTTTCGCCGTTCTACTATTATACGCTCGAATCACAGGATACGTACGTAAATGTACGATTCTGTGCTTCTTTATTCTATGATGGCTTTCAAGCGGTGGTCTTAGGAAATTCAGCTGTCAATGTCATTTACATCCATCAGTCTTGCATTATGTCAAATCAAGCAATCAAACCTTATGGAACTTTAACAAACCAAACTACACACTACTCACCATGAAGTTGTAGATAAAAATGGAGGCCACCCTTGGAACAACAACTTTAGTCAAATACCTACGTATGTCTATCTCGCTCTCTGTGGGCAGACCTCTCTTTTTAGTGTGGACTATAGTACTAGTATAGTATTCTCTTATCTGTGACAATAGTATTGCTATCTATCTATTTAGAAAGAGAGGGTCTGCCCACATAGAGCGAGATAGTAATACATAGGTTATGCTTCAAGTAGGTATTCGAAGTGTGGTCTCCATTTTTATCTACAACTTCATGCTACTCACCAAGTTTTTTAATGTTAAAAATAAAATAAAATTTAGAGTCTTTATTGGTATGAACAATGTTTTACAGAGTATAAGATTGATATATTTGCTATGTATTCGAACGACAAATAGTTGTTCCTTAGAGAAAAAAAAAGAGAAAATAATTTATCTGTGTACCGTGTTGTTTTGGTTGTGTTGATGAAGGTGGGCTCTAAATTTGTCATTTTATCAAGGTAAATGGATGTTTTATGGAATATTTTGTAATAATTAGGGTACGGTTAAGCTATTTACGTCATTGGATTTGCGAATTTCGTTGTAGTTTTCTTGTTTTCGACATTACGGGTATCAAAATTTTCATTTGTTTACGTATTCATTATGTTTTTGTGTTGTGGTTTGTACATTTTGGCTTACGAAAATGATAAAAACTTATAGAAATATTATTTAGGAAGCTAACATCGCTTACAGAACTTAGATACGTGGTCTAGTATTTTTTTATTTTATTTTCATTTTTGGAAAATCAAAAATCGGGGAGGCGCGCGGTGCGGGGCGTGTGATATTGTTGAGCGCCGTATTCGCTATAATTCATATGCAAAAAAAAAAGTTATTCAAAAGGTTAATTAATTATTTATGAACCAGCAAATGAAACGCTCAATCGGGTAAATCGGGTTTTCTAAACACCTTGCGTACGATCGATATCGCTCGATGAAAAACATCTGGCAAACCCGAGGGATGCTAACGCGAATAGTTTTTGTATAATCTTTGATAGGTTAGGTATTGTAATTTGTAGATTGCATATCAGTCAGTCAGAATGAAAAAAACTCTTGCTAAATATCAATTCAAACAAAACTTGTTGATATGTTGTTGGGTAGGTACCTAAATTAAACACACACAATAATAATGAATAATAACGACGACGTGGTGAGAGTGCGGAAAATATATCCGACTGCAGCCCAAACTATGAAACTAATATGTCAGTCCCTCGTGAACATGTAGTGTAGAGTGGTCAGTGTCTACCGCTGCTGACCACTCGATACGTATCTACCGGCCTACGCTCGACAAATATCTACAGTGACATTGATAAATAGGAAATCTGTTGAAATTTTAGTGTCTATTGAAATTTGACAGTTACCGTGATATATGTCTACCGTGGCATGCCAAATGTCTAGTAGTGATGTCACTCGACAGTACATGTCTACCAGCCTACGCTCGACAAATGTCTAATGTGATATTGCTAGAATACAAAATCGATTGCAAATTGTCGTGTCTATTGAAATTTGACAGTTTTCGTGACATATGTCTAATGTGACAAAAAAGTCACGGGTCTAGAATCGGCCCACAGACGGTTTCTGGGAATTCAGTCGCCATGGAGCGTTTAGACGGTGTGGACCGTGCTTTTTATGTGCGTGAATTTTACCGAAACGATAATTCGGCTTCCATCGCGCGGCGTAAATTTAGAGAACATCACAATTTACGTAACTTTACCGATACTCCAAGTGTTCAAACGATGAAGAACTGGGTTGCTAAGTTCGAGGAGACTGGTTCGACGTTGGATAAACAACGGTCAGGTCGACCAAATACATCACGGACGGTACAAAACATCGACGCAGTGAAACAGTCAATTCATGAAAATCCTACACAGTCTACTCGTAAGCGTTCCAGTTCATTAAACTTACCCAGATCATCGATACAGCGCATTTTAAAGAAAGATTTACATCTTCGCCCGTATAAAATTCATTTGGTACAGGAATTAAAAGATACTGACTCAATCCATAGACTAAATTTTGCAAATGAAATGTTGAACCGCTTAACTTCGTTTAATGACGTGATATTCTCTGATGAGGCTCACTTTCACATCAACGGCCATGTCAATAAGCAAAGGGTTATCTTAAGAGTAAAGTGTACGAAAACAACCCGCGGTCAATTAATGGCCTGAAAGAAAATATCCGAAGAGAAATGGCAAGCATTACAGAGCTTACATGCCGCGCCGTGATAGATAATTTGAGACGTCGCTTACAGGAGTGCCACGATCGTAACGGATTACATTTAGATGATGTAATTTTCAAAAAATAATTCCCATTTTATAAGCATTACTACAAAATAAAAACCTTATGTATAATGTAATTAGTTTTTTTTTAATATATTTTTTACTTTTCTAAAGACTTATGGGCCTCCCTGTATTATCGCCTCACTCACCATCACTTGATTCTATTGTATTTATTATCAAAACATACACTACAATAAATGATTAGGTATATTATTTTTCAATCTACGAAACTACTAGAACCAGTTCTTTCGAAACAATATAATCATCTTCAGCTGGACACAGGTCTTCACAACAAATCCCAGGAAGAAAGATTCTTTCTTCTTTCTTCTTTTTATGGCTCCTGTCATAGACAATCTTGCCAATGTCAAGTGATTCAGAGATTATACTCTTTGCTTTGTAGTTATGTTTCTAGTCACGTCAGTCCAGTCGAGTCAGTCAATTGTTTTGAAGAAAATGGTGGCGGTTTCTTCAAAACATTTGAAACATTTTCGGTCAAATCACGATATCACATAATACACTTTCATTTCAAATGCTTACACTTTGTGCTAAGACCACAAGTAATGTCGGTTAAAATACCACCAAAATCACACAACACAACTCAAAATAACACTAGAAAAACAATTAAAATGAAAATGCTACGTTGCTTCGTTAGATTACAGGGCCTCTCCATCCCTCTCCATCCACCGACCTACCGCGACCATAAGACGCAGCATACGGCGCGCCGTTCTCGCTTGCACAATTGAACATTTTTGGAGATATAAAATCCCTGACAGTAATTATGTAAAATCGATATTGGTTAATTTGTTGTCAATTGCGTTACAAACATTTGGCGAAAATAAAACTCCAAGCAACGATCCAAGCAAGTTTGTAATTCCATCGACATCAACATAACTGATTGCGATTTTAGTCTACATTCAGTGATTTTACATATTAAAAATGTTCAATTATGCGAGATAGCGCCGTTTGCTGCCGCTTAACAGCCGTCCATCTGGTAGGGGGCGCCTTCGCCTCGTTTTCCAGTTCATGGTCGCCATTCTAGAACTTTTATGACGACCTCAGTGGCGCAGCGGGCGAGAGTCCGCCTGCGACGCAGAGGTTGCGGGTTCGATTCCCGCCTCGGAACAAATTTGTGTACGATCTGCAGAAATTTGTTCATTGGTCTGGGTGTTTTCTATGTATAATAAAAAATATCTATCTATGTAATTATATAATGTATTAAATATATCAGTTATCTAGCACCCATAACACAAGCTTTAGTAGCTTACTTTGGGGCTAGATAGTGCTGTGTGGATTGTCCAGCATTTTTTTTTTTTTTTTTTTATTCCCATTTACTAAGACAATCAAAAATATCAAAAAGGGTATGGTTAACATAAACGCCTTTTGATTTTTGCTTAGTGGACTCTTACAGGACGATGGTGTTTATTGGAAGGCTTTTGTTTGAGTGTTTATGGCGAAAGTTTTCAAAAGCTAATATATAATAAATTCCGTCATTCCGATCCACCGGCCCAGCTCTGCTTCATTAGCCGCGTTACAAAGGACTATAATTAGGGCTCTTCGGAACATAATTCAACCACAGCTAAAAGTGGAATAGCTGGATTACTCCGGGGAAATCATTCTAATGCCGATCCGTAGTACTGAGTTAATAAGTTTGTAAAAATTTTCAGATTTTTATCATCTTTCATCTTCATATTTTTATTATTCAACATGTAAGCGAAATTTAGTGTTCTGTGTATGTATTTCTTCTTCTAAATTAGATTGCTTTCTAATATTTGATCAAGATTGTAACTATAAAAAAACTCACAAATAACCGTTTATTATTTGTAAAAACACTGTCTTTATTACGTTTTTTTTTATTCTGCGTCATCGTCAAAGGCCATAGATGGATGAGGCTATTAGCCCAAGATCGTATGGAATGGCACAATAGGTATTTTTCCCTGCTGTAGTCCAAGTTAGATGATGATGATAATTTAAGCATTGATATTTTTTGATGGAATAAAAAAAGTCATTAATGATTGGACGTACGTCTGACTACCACCCTTAGATGTTATCAAAGAATCTGCAGTTATACTTGGAGTACAATTATCTGGAGTTGGTGTTTGGTACTAAGAGATCTGAGGGGATATCTACCGTGCCTGGGGATCAAAGTCGTGAAGTTTCTTGGTTCTTTCTGTTTCTTATAAAGTCTTTTTTATATATTATATATTTTATTTATTTATTTATTAACACTAGATACTTATTACAGGTTATTGAGATATCTAAATATATATAACTCAAAGGTGACTGACTGACTGACATAGTGATCTATCAACGCACAGCCCAAACCACTGGACGGATCGGGCTGAAATTTGGCATGCAGGTAGATGTTATGACGTAGGCATCCGCTAAGAAAGGATTTTGATCAATTCTACCCCCAAGGGGGATGAAAGTTTGTATGAGATTTTCAAAGTAAACGAGCGCGAGCAAAGCCGCGGGATCAGCTAGTTGCACCAATAAACCTTAAAAGGTTTGTCTAGGTGCTCACATTCGTCAATTTAATAATATATTAATTATATTAATATATTACTAGGATCTTCATTAAAAGAACCAGCTGTGTGTTCCAAGCTGTGGTCAGAGCGGCGTTTGCAAGCGCTCGCGTTACGTTACATTTGCATGTAATTACATAATGTATGAACATCGTTATGCGAACAAAGCCGGGTTTTTGTAGGTTTTCCCAACAACGTGAGCCGCGAATTCGGGGCTAAGTGAAAAGTTTGGTTCCTCTAGTCTAAAGTAGGTGACTCTTACATCCAGTATTCTTGTTCGCGTATTTACGATGACCGCGGGAAGTCGGTGGATGGAAAGGGCTCAGAATCGTTCTTCCTGGAAACGTATAGGGGAGGTCTAAGTCCAGCAGTGGACTTCTTTAGGCTGTTGATGACGATGATGATGATTTACGAAGTATTTGCCTATTTTTTACGAGCAATATGAACATGAATACCGAATAGCCATAGTTTTAACATGTTTTTCTGTCTATGCTAGAATACTATACTTGCACGCGATGTTTTCTTTCACCGTTTTGAAGCACTGCTAATTGCGCATATACGTTTTTCGATACGAAAAATCCTATGATGCATGACCGGATTTGAACCTACGACTTAACGATCGCAAGGCGGGCTCACTCCCACGAGACCACCCCGGTTATCTGTAGGTATGTGTGTAGCCCCGACTGATAATGAAACTTAAGTTTGTGTATTGTGCATTCGTTTAAAAACGGTTTTTTTGCTACTATTTTATCCATTATGTAAATAAATAGTGAAAATGGAGTTTCAATATGAAAACTAAAAATTATTTTTTCATCCCACCATCTCGGAAAGAGTACTTTTGCTCTTCAATATCTGAGTGCAAAAGCCGTTTTTATTCTCTAGAGGATAAAGTAAATTGAATTTAGAACATCGTGTGCACTAAGTTTGTGAATTAAAAAAAACATTAAACCTATTTACTGCTACCTCTATGGTGCCGAATATATCATACAACTTTTTTAATTTGTTAAAAACTCAGACCCGGAACCTTCTTGGTGTTCTTTTTTCAATTTGCTTTGTACGCGGTTCTTTACGCGGCATTTTTTCACGTCATTGTTAAACCTTATATTAAAAACAAGAAACTTGAAAACAAGTGAAAAAACTAAAATGAGTGATTCTAGCGACGAGGAAGTTTGTTTGACGCCAACATGTGATTGTAAACGTTTTTTTTTGCATTTAGTCATTTCCTCGCTGAGGTGGAATGAAAAGTTACGTGTTGCACTCGAGTGCAAAGATTTTTCACCTCGTGCTCTTTTGATTCCCTCGCTAACTCTCAGGATTCTAATTTTGAATCACGAGCGCAGCGACGTGATTAAATTTTAGAATCCTTCGCTTGCTCGGTCATCAAAATTGAACACGCGGTTAAAAAGCAACTTTGCACTCTTGTATAACAAATAACTATTATCCACTCTCGTGAAATCTGGTTGCAAACGGCTTATAGCCACGTCAAAAACAGAAAAATAATATTAAATACTCCAGCAAAACTTTTAATAAACAAGCTGAAGGTTTTTTAGCAACAAAAATATGATTGAAGGGTCTAAACTAATTTTATTGGTTTTCACAAACTATATTTTTCTATGTTTTCCTATACTGATTTTGTTTATTCACGGATTTCTAGACGTAAATAAAGTTTTTTTTTATTTATTTATCACTATACAGGGTGGGGCAAAATTTTTCGACATTGAGGGCAGCTACCTTTTCTGTTGTATTTAGAAGGTTTTGTTCTTAGGAAACTATAGGTTTATTTTGAAGAAAAAAACAACCGCATTTTCAGTTTTTTTTTTAAATGTACAGTCAGCCTGAAAAATTACATTTGTCAAAAAAACAAGATGGTCACAATCGACGCTATTTCCCATCAGGAACACTTTTCCCAAAGTAACTTACCAAATCAAATCGTAAGATTTTGCATAAATTAAAATAAAAGATTTCCATACAAGTTCTATGAAATGTGAAAAGAAACCATTAGTATGGTATTGAATTACTACAGTGCAACTTTATTACCTACTAGCTGCGTCCCGCGGTGTTCCCACTATGTGTGTTATTCTAGAACCTAAACTATCAACATTCCAAATTTATTCAAAACCGGTTCAGTAAAATCGGTGGTACATTGTACTAACTTCATTCTGCCAAGCCAACAATAAATTTGAAAAAAGGACAAATTATTTCCATGAAAGTGTTCGAATGGCATGCATGGACTCAATGTTGTAGCGAATGGCGTTTCATAGAAATTGTATGGAAAACTTATTTTTTTAATTTTTGCAGAATCTTACGATTTGATTTGGTAAGTTACTTTGGGAAAATTGTTCCTGATGAGAAATAGCGTCGATTGAGACCAACATGTTTTTTTTGACAAATGTCACTTTCCAAGCTGACTGTACATTTTTTCAAAAATCTGAATATGTGGTTGTTTTTTTCTTCAAAATAAACCTATAGTTGCCTAAGAACAAAACCTTCTAACTACAACAGAAAAGGTAGCTGCCTTCAATGTCGAAAAATTTTGCCCCACCCTGTATATTACAGGGTCATTGAGCACCAAAAAACCTTTGAAGGTTTGTCGGTTGTATTCTCGGTGGGGATCGAACCCACGGCTTATTACGGCGCAGAAGGCAGAGCTACTACCAACTGAGCTGTGAAGCAAAAGCAAACAATGCTAAAACCTTCTTTTTCAATAATTAAATATTCACAATTTATTTATTATTCAAAAAGTGATTTCGGTATGATTACAATAACATTTCTATAAATTTCAACAAACTCAAATTGAGAAGGTTTTCATGAATAACATTTGGAAATGAAAGCTTTGAAGTTATTAGGTGCTTTGGCTTTTAAATAATTCCTCTTTGAGAAGTTTCGTTACCTTTTATAAACTAAAAAGTCCATTATTCCCTGGCTTACAGTTGGTTAGTTGAAAAAGAATACATAAATGATTAATACTTTGAACGGCAGATATATAACCAAAGTTCTTTTTAGGAGCAAAAATTATGAAACAAAGCAGGAGCGTTATTTACTATGACCAATCCAATCGCGTTTGCGTTTAGTTCATGTTGTGACGTCAGATGGTTTGAGGCAAAGTATCTTCTATGTCTTAGAGAATAATGCCCAAGATCACGTTTTGATGACACACGGTTTGAGGCAAGGAATCTCCTAAGAGCATTGTCCCAGAGGTTTACCTGTCGACTGGTTACTAATAACAGTTGAATAACCTCACAGAGATACTGGATACGTGCCCACCTAAGCAGATCGCCCATTTGATGTTAAATGGCAGATATCCCACCTGATTTTAACAAACCTATGCATAAACTTAAAACACTTGATTTGTCGAACTTGCTAAAAATTACCCATAGGCGTAGGCAAAGATCACGGGTTTCCACTTGCTACGATCCTAACATACGTCTTTCGCTTCACTCACTCATAACATTTTTCATACATGCTCGTCGTTGGTTCAGGATACTTATGACCTGGCCTTTCTCTAAAATGTCTGAAAACTGAAACTGGAACAGCCTCACGACTTTGATCCCCGCAGGCACGGTAGATATCCCCTCAGATCTCTTAGTCAGGGTCGGTCCCACTAGAGTCTAGACGATAAAAAATAAATAAATAATGTTGGACAATCCACACAGCACCACCTAGCCCCAAAGTAAGCTACTCAAAGCTTGTGTTATGGGTACTAGATGACTGATATATTTAATACATTATATACATACATAGATAGATATTTTTTATCATACATAAACACCCAGCCCAACGCGGCAGCGGAACAAATTTCAGCAGATCGTACACAAATATGTTCCGAGGCGGGAATCGAACCCGCAACCTCTTGCGTCGCAGGCGGACTCTCACCCGCTGCGCCACTGAGGTCATCGATTTTCGATTTTCCTGAAAGTAAACGTCAAGGCTTGATGTTGCTGAAATTCAAGCCGCCTGATCGAAGCAGTTTTACATAATTAATATTGCACCTTTGTGCATGAGCTTCGATCAATATTCATGTTTCGCTTACAAACTGTCAATGGCTATGAAGTATGAACTATAATTATTCACACTATTAGCATCATAATCACATGACTAACCTCATAGCTCAGTTGGTAGCTCTACCTTCTGTGCTGCAGGACGTGGGTTCGATTCCCGCCGAGAACAAACATTTGTGTGATTAACGTCCTCAAAGAATCTAAGACTTACTTGGTACCAAGAGACCTGAAGGGATATCTACCGTGCCTGGGGATCAAAGTCGTGAAGCTGTTTCAGTTACTATCTTATTTCTATAACAACAAACGCAAATCTAAAAAGTTACATACTGTTATTAGATTGATTGATTAGTTTTTTTTAATACAACTAGCTGATGGAACAAGCAGATGGCCCACCTGTTGTTAAGTGGTAACCATCACCTATAAACAAAACATTGCCCCGTAGGTCACACACAATAGGAACGTGCCCTGCGTCCATCAACTTGAGGCATACGGATGTTAAGCCTCATGTGCCTGTAATTACACCGGGGACCACACTCTTCAAACCGAAACACAGCGTTGCTGCTTGGCGGCAGAAAAAGGCGTGGTGGTAGTACTTCCCCGGGCGAGCCCTTCACAATACTCTTAGTTCCGAAATATTCGTCCCACCTCCATAGCAACCCAGATTTGATCAATTAAAACTACCAATTAATGCGGCCTACATTTGTAACTTCATGCCGCCTCCAGAGGTTGAGCACCTTTGATCAAAACTTATTATATTATATTTGTCTATTATATTAATGTGTGTGAAAGGTTTAATATTAAACTTAATAATATTATAACTTTAGCACAAAGCTTCCTAAATTTTTACATGAAAACATTTTAAAAGAAAGAAAATAATTAATTTGTTACACAAACATTATGAGGATCATAAATTTACAAAAAAAACTGAAACTGAAACAGCTTCACGACTTTGATCCCCAGGCACGGTAGATATCCCTTCAGATCTCCCAGTACCAAGTAGGTACTAATTCAAGATTCTTTGAGGATGTCTAAGGGGGGTAGTCAGAGGTACGTCCAAACATTACATTTGGCACATACCCACATTTTGCAGTAGTTAGTATTCCATACGTGACAGGTTGCAAGCCCATCGCCGCTGTTAGAATACTAACTGTACAACTAATTTACAAGCTAGTAACTAACTAATAGTTAAAATTAAAGAGAGAAATATGAGGTATACAAAAAGATGCTGTGGTACAGAGTAATCCTTTTTATGTGAGTGGTATGAGTTTTACAGTCGCGAAAGTTATGGTTAGTGCGATTTGAACCAACGACGATATTTAAGTGATCCACGTGTAAGTGATCCATGTGTAAGTGATCCATGTGTAAGTGATCCATGTGTAAGTCACTTGTGTGATGAGATTGATGATGATGTTAGCGCATCCCCATATCAGTGGAATTGCGGGTTCAAATCTCACTCTTAGGACCATAGAAAACGTTGCAGACTACCCAAAGTGCAAGTAAATGCTATAAATATAACGCTAACTGACTTATAAGGACAGGTGACAGTACGGGCAGATGTGGCACCTGATGTTAAGCGGGTTTAACCTGGCCTTTAGTGCTGTGAGGTCACAAGATACGTTCATTGAGAATGTGCCCAATGTGTGCTAAAAACACCAGCACCGACACCCATACCCATTAAATCAGAACACAGAATTACGAACACCATTAGGTACTGTTCTCAACCCAAAAGTGGCTTCTCATTACCCAAAGGTGAGCTGGTAGTTAATGTAATCCAGTATTAAGCTCGCCTTTGTATATTTATTTGTGCAATAAATTAATTTTTACCTGTCTATCTATTGCTTTACGCTCAATACTCCCTGAACTTGAAGAGTGTTCTACATCTGTACCTACCCACAATAAGCAACAATGCCTATGGCAACTATATTTTGATAATGCGTTTTGTCCACAGGCGGCGCGACCTTCGCTAACCCTTACACAAGCGACGAGCGCACTGATCTCAACCAAGTATGGGTGGAGATACCCACCGCCCTAGTGGCCTTGGGGGGAGATGTTCACATCCAGGTTGGTTACAAACATAAATATAAACTTTATTGGGAACTTGTGATATTGTGAAAAACAAAGAGGGAATAAACAACGGCAATAAAAAAGTATACTCATTTGAGAATTGAAACAACAAAACATCTTTGTTTTATTGGCTAAAACCAAGATAAAACTTGTGCCGCAAGTGAATAAAAAGTGTGGTGAATCTTAACATGCGTATCGCAAGTTAGAGCTCTATAATAAACAGAAACCAATATAGCCAGAGCTCCTATTCGTAGGAATGTTTAATAACGATAAATTCCGTCATGCGAATATCTGTTGCGTCGCATCAAATAATGTTTGTTTCAGATCCACGGCGCCGTCGGTCCCGGATTACGGGTGCGTCTCGCCAGAGAAGACGACGAAGGCCGGATCCTCCTCGCGACCCTACCTCTGGCCCTCGACGCTGAGAGCAGGGTTACCCTCCCCTGCGGCTACTTCTCACGCGGAGGAGTCTACTACATCGAACTCATCGCCGATAAAGATAACTTCTTACCAGACTATGACAACGCTACAGACATTTTCGATGTGAAAATGGGGGAGTTTGACAAGCGAGATGTTGGAAGCGACGGAAAAATGAAACGCGATACTGAAAGTGAACCTAGTCGGGCAAATAATGAGAGTAATACAAAAAGTGAGAGCAAGTCAAAAAGAGAGAAGCAAGAAGTGATACAAAAGTCAAAAGTGAAACGGGATGACAAAAGTGATGGACAAAAAGTGAAAAATCAAAGTTATGACAGAGTGAAACGTGATGTAGGAGAAGGTAGTATAATGGAGACGGGTGATAGCGTTGTCAAATCCTGGAAATTTGATGTTCTCTGGCCATCTGCCAACTTAGACGTCACTCCAGAACAGATCCAGACTTACCCGGAACGGCAAGTCACGGCGATTCTGGAGTTTCCTAGAGTGGTGTGTTCACCAGTGGAGTCTAGCGCAGACTTTTGGCTAGAGTTGCTGTACTGTGGACATTCTTCCGGAGGTGCTGTGCTATGTGATGGGAAGAACACCAGCTCACACGCGCATGTGCTGTACTCAGAGCAGGTATGTGTAACAGACAAGAGAGTGCTAACAAATGTTCGCTTTTACAAGCGCTTCCAATTTTCTGTCTCCACATAGAATAATATCGTCGTTTTCGCACGTAATTTTTGGAATATTTCGTGTCCCCAAACACCAAGCAATATTGCGTAGGCACCTAATATTTACTTTTATTATTGGGATAACACAGACCCTTGATCAAAATCTTGAAAAGTCACTCAAGGGATTACATAAACGTATCCTTTTCAGAATCAGAATCAGAATCAGAAATAATTTATTGTATAACTGTAGTACAAAAAAAGATCTTATTCCTATGGTTAGGTATGTACAGTTTTAACAGTTTGTCCGTTTCAGACGTACAATAAAAAGGTATTTACATGTATCAATGTATCTACTACTTTAACTTTCATAGTATTCGTAATATTCGTTTAAGTTATAAAATGCATTTGAAACTAACCATTTTCTTAACTTATTTTTGAAAACATTTCC
This sequence comes from Plemyria rubiginata, assembly GCA_963576535.1. Taxonomy (NCBI): domain Eukaryota; kingdom Metazoa; phylum Arthropoda; class Insecta; order Lepidoptera; family Geometridae; genus Plemyria; species Plemyria rubiginata. The sequence goes on along the minus strand of OY754916.1, from coordinate 902,293 downwards.
TTTAAGAGGTTTGATTGGATCTGGCAATTTATTATAAATTTTGATAGCTGTAACAAATGTACTTTTTTGAAACATGGTGTTATTTATCTGAGGTATACATATGTTATATTTATGTTTATTTCTTAGGGAATCGGCTCTAAAAGATTTTTTTTCAAAGAAATACTCAGTATTTTTCTTGACAAATAAACATATTTCCAAAATATAAATACAGGTAAGTGTGAGTAGATTTTCATTAACAAAAGTATTACGAAGAGATTCTATACTGTTCATATGATATATAGAACGCAAGCATCTTTTTTGCATAATAAAAGTCGATTGGATATCTACAGAATTACCCCAGAAAATAATCCCATAATTAACTGAGGATAGACAAATCCGTAGTAAGCCTGTTTTGCGATATTTTTTGAAGATATGGAGCTAAGAACAGCTAGTGCATAACAATATTTGGAGATTTTTTTATTAATTTTACATATATGGTCCTTCCAATTTAAATATGAATCTATTGTTATACCTAGAAAATTTGTGCTTTTTATTTCTTTGACTTCGTTTCTTTTATTTACTATTTTTATATTAACTGGAGCAGTTTTATGGTTCCGAAAGCGTAGCATATTTGTTTTATTTATATTTACTTTTAAATTTATGTTTTCAAGCCAGCTTACAATGGAGCTAAGAGTTATGTTTTTAAAAAAATAGACCTTTATTCCATTGGTCTGGGTGTTTATGTATGATAAAAAATATCTATCTATGTAAGTATATAATGTATTAAATATATCAGTCATCTAGTACCCATAAGACAAGCTTTGAGTAGCTTACTTTGGGGCTAGATGATGTTGTGTGGATTGTCCAGCATTATTTATTTATTTATTTATTTATTTATGTGATATTAAAAGATACATTCAAAATCACATGCAGTGATAGTAAACAAGCTAGCAAATATTAATTAAGATGATACTGTTCTTGAGTTTATGTAAATTTGTAAGCTTGGAGGCAATATATTGGGTTTTGGCTCCACAAACATCCGCAGAGTAATGGGCCTTTACCGGCACTATTCGTGTTATAAGGCTAAGTGTACACGAGTACACTTACAAGCAATAAGTCTGACTACCAATCCAACTATCTAAAATAAATAGATAGACAGAATATAACTATAGATAGAAAACTCTTTATACACAACAAAAAAACATAACATTACATACTCGACTTATTAGAATGACAATGAAGTACAATGGGTGGTCTTATCTCATTCTCTTCCAGACAACCTTTGGGTGGACATAGTTTTAATTTAACTATATCAAAATGACATAGTGATCTATCAACGCACAGCCCAAACCACTGGAAGGATCGGGCTGAAATTTGGCATGCAGGTAGATGTTATGACGTAGGCATCCGCTAAGAAAGGATTTTGATCAATTCTACCCCCAAAGGGATAAAATAGGGGATGAAAATCAGCTAGTTTTTTACATAAAACGAACTCCAAGTATAATAATAATAAATGCAATCCTGAATTACAATTGTGAACAAACTTGTACGAGATAATTCTCAACTTTGATCCTCAGACTCTTTAGACAGATTACCAAGTCTTATAAACTTAAGAATAAATGAGGAAGTCAAAGGGTGGTCAGAAGTTCGTCAAGATGTGTTAAGAAACGTAACTTTATTAAAATCCAGTTTTTTTAGTAAAAATTATATTTCCCGTAATTAATAGAGGCTTTAGAAAAACGCCTAAGTTTAAAAAAAACTGTCTAACGCCAACGGTAAATCTAACGCCAAAGAAGATTTTTTTTTAATGCTGAACAAACCACACAGCCCCATCTAGCCCCAAAGTAAGCTACTCAAAGCTTGTGTTATGGGTACTAGATGACTGATATATTTAATACATTATATACTTAAATAGATAGATATTTTTTTATTATACATAGAAAACACCTAGACCAACGGAACAAATTTCTGCAGATCGTACACAAATCTGTTCCGAGGCGAGAATCGAACCCGCAACCTCTTGCGTCGCAGGCGGACTCTCGCCCGCTGCGCCACAGAGGTCATCAAAGAAGAATAGGCAAGAAACTTGGTTCCTATATCTTTCTTTTTCCTATTTTTTGTGTGTTCATACCTTTAATTTGTTGCCGTAAGTCGAGGCAAAATGGCTTTGCATACATTCCAATCAGTTATTCAGGTAAATGAGTTTTCAGATTTATGCTCATAATAAAGAAATGGGGATTTTTGTGATATTATTCGCTTTCAAGCAACTGTTGAAGCAGTTGGCTTTTTCTCGATCTTACGCACCTATTATACTACATTATTGTTATATTTTATCCACCTTTGGATTTATTTGTTAGTTTTAAATTTTAGAGCATCAATCTTGTTCTTTGTTGAAAACCAAATTGTACTTTAAACGACAAAATGACCGGAAATGCCTATTTTGCATAAACTTTTTGGTGAAGTGAGAGCACCGGTGGTCTAGTGGAAGTGACCCCGCCTTCCGATCGTAAGGTCGCAGGCTCGAATCCGGTCGTGCACCAATGGATTTATCTATCGAAAAATTTATGTGCGCAATGCCAGTGCTCTTAAACGGTGAAGGAAAACATCGTGAGGAAACCAGTTAGTATTCTAACAGCGGCGATGGGCTTGCAACCTGTCACGTATGGAATACTAACTACTGCAAAATGTGGGTATGTGCCAAATGTAATGTTTGGACGTACCTCTGACTACCCCCCCTTAGACATCCTCAAAGAATCTTGAGTTAGTACTTGGTACTGAGAGATCTGAGGGGATATGTGTGGGGATCAAAGTCGTGAAGCTGTTTTTTTTGGTGAAGTGTTTGACCAGTAGCGAAAAAATTTAAAAATATTCCATAATCATTTTACATTAAAAGAATAAGGTAATGTATCCTTTGTCCGTCCTCGGGTTAATTCAATCAATCAATTAATCTGTGCAGACTTCAATTTGAAGTTTTACTGTTTGTAAGTATTATAGTTTCCTATTCCCCTATCCTCTTGTGTGTTGGTTTTGTAAATCATGGCCTTTTTAAGGAGTAAATTATGGTAGTGTTCAAAACACGGTCACCTTTTAGCAGCCGTTTTTACGGACACTGCGTTTTAGAAAGAGGAAAGTGCTGTGAATGTTACGTCGCGATTACTAAACTCAATCTAAACTTACTTTGATTTAGAAGCTATTCAACTTGGGCCTTTGTGTTTAGTAAATCTGGCACATTACATATTCTGAGACAATATCAAAGTTCTAAAGCTGTTTTTCAATTCAATTCAATTCAATTTATTTTATTCAAATTTGGTACATTTGGTACACTCAGAAAAGTCAAATTTTACAAAAGATAACGTATGTCAAATAATAATAGTTGGTAAGTACACAAAAATATTTGTACATGTTCGTACATAGGTACACACAGACAAACAAATAAAAAATTACATACTAAAATCATCAGCCAAGGCTTCGTCAACAGTATAAAAAGACTTTAACAACAGAAATGCCCTTATTTTGGCGCTAAACTTCTTATACTCCAAATTTTTAGTGTCTTTATTCAATTTATTAAAAAAACTAATGCTTTTGCATAGGAAGCTTTTATCAACTTTAGCGAGTCTTCGTTTTGGGACAACTACATTGCTTTTATTGCGTTTGTTTGTATTTCAGAGTATTGCTCTTTCCTATAACCTTTCAGATAAAAAAATTGTATTTTCTTGAGATAAAAAAGGCAATCATCTATCAAATAAATTTAAGTTATTTAGTGATTGGTTGGTTTTTAGTGGTAAAACCTGCCCTACGTGCAGGTTCGCAAATTGTAATGTTTCACTCGGAGAATTATCTTTGTTACTCAGACTTTTCAATTTCTTGGCAGCATATCAATCATCTTTCATCAATTAAAATTCAATTATCAATAATTTCAACACTGTGACGTAGACATATCAGCGAAAGCTGCTCGTCTATAAATAAAATAAATAAACAAATATGGCGCGCCGCTATCTCGCTCGCACGATTGAACATTTTCGATGATATAAAATCACGGAATGTAGTTATGTAAAATCGCAATCGGTCAAGTTGTGGTCAACAGAATTACGAAGATTTAGAGAATAAAATTTTTGGAATCCAAGCAAGTTTTCAGGCCTAATAATGGGATTTTATATTTTTATAATTTTTATGTAGGAAATCTTGCTTGGATTCAAAATTTTATTTTTGCTATATCTTTGTAACGCTATTGACCATAACTTGACCGATTGCTATTTTACTTATCTACATTCAGTTATTTTATATCATCGAAAATGTTCAATTGTGCGAGCGAGATAGCGGTGCGCCGTATGCTGCCCCTACTCAAAGTCAAAGTCAAAATATGTTTATTCAATAAAATGACAAGTATCACTTTGAAGCTTCTCAAAACTAGGTGACTTTAGGTGCCAGTTCCACGCGTCCAAAGCCGTAAAGAACAGGCAACACACCCGCCTTGGTATCTACCGCTCTTTTAATCTACCTCTTGTGTAATACAACTACTCGTATTATCAGGTTGAATGCATATCTTCTATCTTCTTATGTAACAGATGCACGGGTTCCCTGGCCGCCGGACGATGACTCTGCGCTGCGAGCTGTTCGGCCAAGCGGGGGACTACGCGCTGACGCTGCGACCAGCCGCCGCAGCGGGACCTCAGGATTTGGCCACTTCATTCATAAAGGCAAGCATTCCTACAACATGGCCGGTGGAGATCAGTTCCAATTTGAGGAGCAACATTAATTTGATGATAGACTAGTTGTGCCCCGCGGTTTCACCCGCGCAGATTTAAATCCTGGTATTCCCACTGGATAAAAAGTAGCCTATGTGCTATTCCAGACTATAATCTATCTCTCTGTCAAGTTTCATCTAGATCCGTTTAGCCGTTCCGGCGTGAAAGAGACATCCATCCATTCATCCATACTTACAAACTTTCGCGTTTATAAAAGTAGTAGGATGATTGATATTTTTTTATTTAATAATAATTTATGTTTTGGGCTTCATATTGTTGTCGTAGTAATTTGTACAACAATTTAAATGCCATATGGTTAGCAGAATGAAGACAGCATATGTTTAAATATTCAAAATGCAGGCCCTTAATTACTTTACAAGATCTAATTAATGGCGTTTAACCCAACTCTCGCTGGATAAAAATAATATCAAGCTACTCTACCTGAAACGTGTCTTTGATGCCATTTGCGTAAAGATTTTCCTCAACTCTTTTGTACTCCTAACATTCCTCGTCTAAACTGTTCCTCCTATTTATTAAAAAGGTCTATAAACATATCCCTTAAAGGGCGCTTCGAATAAACTTCAATAAATATTTACGAGTGCACAGGTTACTTTCAGGGTATATCCTTTTTTAATCCCCCAAGTACAGTCAGCTGCAATAATATTATAATACTAGCTAACCCCGCGGATTTACCCGCGCTCGTTTTCTTTGAACATTTCTTACAAACTTTTATCCCCTATTTCACTATTCTATAATTTGTGTATTTGTGTTGTTAATTGTGCATAATAATAATTTAATTTAAGTTTGGATTGAGTATTAATCTGAAATGAATTAATAATAATAACTTTAGAGGGATATCTACCGTGCCTGGGGATCAAAGTTGTGTAGCTGTCTCAGTTTCTTTTAAATAAAGGGCGTCGAATCCAAGTAAATGTTGATGAAAATGTTATAACATATTCTCGTAATATTTATTTGAAACTTTTGTAGCCGTCTGTATGTTTTTCTGAATTGTGTTTAATTTCCCAAACTCCTACGAAGAAAGGTATCGCTATTTATTTAGATTTATGGAAGCAGGTAAACGGTTGAGAGAATTTTGTATTAAGTAGGTAGGCTGAGTATGGGGGCCGATGTTTTTATGTGGAGTAGTTATTTAATATTTACGTATTTTTTCTTTAGCTTTACGGATTACTAGCTGGTACCCGAGACTTCGTCTGCGTACTTTTAATCTCTTCATCTCTTTTTTTCGCAATAAAAGGTAGCTTATGTTCTTTCTCAGGGTCTAAAGATTATCTGTGCCAAATTTCATCAAAATCGGTTGAGAGGTTTAAGCGGGAAAGCGTAACAGACAGACAGACAGACATTATTATTAGTTGGGATATGGAAAACTGTATTGGGAAAGCTGTCTTGCAACGGATTTTTTCAAAATGATTAAGATGATGATAGAATTATTTCAAAGCTCTAGTAACTTAGTGCCCTGGGAGCCATAACGTTACCGTGCCCTGGGTGAAGTCGTTTGTCATTTGAACTCCTTTAGGTAAATGGTGTTCACAAAAGGATGGTTTTAATGTATGCAAAGTTGCGAACATTAACTAGTGCGTGTCAAGGTGACACGTATGTTAAACGAATGTAAATAACGTAATGTACACGCTTACACATGAGCTGAACTGTACTTTATTACATAGTACTTAGATATACTTTTTATTGGAAAATTTTCCAGGATTTGTCTTCTGTAAACGTGTACTTTTGTTTGCTCTGTGGTGTTGCTACGTAGAATTTCTTAGAAACTCATAACAAATAAGAATAAAACAGAAATAGCCGATAGCAGACTTTGATCTCCAGACACTATAGATAAACCCCTCAGATGGCTTAGTACCGAGTACCAACTCGGAAACCTTTGAAGATGCCCGAGGGGGTAGTCAGTGGTACATACATCCAAAACAAAAGACAAAGAATAATAACAATTTCAGTAATTAAATAAAAATTTACAACTTTTATCAAACATGAGATTCATAGTAAGCGTCCACCGCATCAGCGTCGCTGCGTACGGAGCGGACAGAGCGTCAGTATTTACAAAATGCCGATGGGGTGCGTCCACTGCATCCGGATTTTGCATCGGCAGTATCGGTATTTTCAAAGCAATTCCGAATGGCACGTTCACGGCGGATGACGTCATTGGCAGAAAGACCGATCTCTGGCACTAAAATGCCGATCCAGTGCACGCTGTACCATACAAATCAATACAAAGCAAGCAACAAATCCGTCCGCTCCGTACGCAGCGATGCTGATGCGGTGGACGCATAGCATTATCGTTAACTCGCTAACTTCACATGCTTAGGTACGCAGAAACTAACAAATACTAATGAAAATAAGAACAGCCCAAAATAAAACTTAAACAAGCATCCATGTTCTTCACAAAATGCATAAAAATTACATCAGTAAACTGATTCTCTATCAAATATCACATCTCTAAACAAATTACCCCAGTTATTTTACAAATGACTGTAGTGATGTCACGGGCAAAACCTAGTCGTTAGATAAAATATTATTTAGCAACATAAGAGGAGACTATCTACATAAAAGGTTACGAGAATGTTCTTAAGGCGCTGACTTCTGCTAATGTAGCTCGCTCAAAATCAAAACGGTCTTTATTCAATACAACCACAGGGATAACTTACTTACTCACTTAGAAATTCGCATTTTATGAAAAATCACAATTGAAGTTGTAAGCAATCTCATCGCATACAGCGGCCCGATTACGCTAATATCTGGCTATCGAGATGGCTTACAGCTTGGCATTAGATTCTCATCCATTTGTCTATTTGATAATACGCTACAGGAATCAAATGTCAAACTGTAAACTTTTCATAATAATAGTATAAGTTAGGTGATATGTCTTTCAATATGATGAAATGTGCGAGCGAGAGGAATTTTAGGCTCTTGTCATCACCTTAAGTGTGGTATTATTGCGTCGCGAGTTTTACGACCTTGTCGGCTACATTTTTATAGCAATATCTGGAGAGATTTGAAACGGCTTGTGTTTAGTATCTCATAATGTGGACAAGAAGGCTCAGTTTGTTTGTATATTTTGCTAGTAACGACCAAAATAATAAGCCTATTTTATAACGCCAGACAGAGATTTCAAAAACGTTTATACTAAATATTTATTTATTTATTTATTTATTTATTCATTCTTAGATTCACAGTTTTCTTATTGTCTAATATAAACTATATAATATACATTGTGCATAAACCAAAACGAATCTACATTTCATAAGCAACTTATGTAGGTAGGCAGATCATACTGTGAAGACAAACCAAAATAATAAGGTGAAAGTTAACTAATAAAACAGACAAAATATAAAGTTGATCACAAAAAAAAAAAAAAAAAGAGAACAATGTGTAAAATAAAACGTGGTAATGAAAATGTGTAGTGTAGGTAGTGTGTCATGGTGTATGTGTAGGTAGCTATTTAGATAGGTTGTTAATTATAAATCGGGTAGGTGTGAATGTGATGACAAAACGCCAAGATAAAACTCTGCAACATTCGCTTGTAGGTGAAGTGCAGCTAGTGTGAACAATAAAGATAATAAACTGGTTTCTATGCATATTTCTATAGGGATGGCTTACATGGTGGCAGTCGTATGATTCAATTCTCATGTATCTTTGTACCTATATATTTAAATACAATTTTGTTTAGTTTTTGAAATAAATTTTTAACATGTTAACGATACAGATCACCCACCTGATGTGGAGTGGTAACCATCACCTATAACAAAACATCGCCTAACGGAATAACTAATAGGTAACCAATAACATAAATATATATATTTAAAAACTTATTTATGTAGATATGTGTATGAGATGTAGATACATGCACGCAATCATGGAAAAGTTTGTTATTATTACGGGTGGACTTAAGTGTGTTGTGTAAGGTATGTGTGTTGGTCATGATGGGTGTACTGTGATGTTGTGTGTGTGATACTCCTGCTACCACCAGTCTCGTAAGAGTCTGGGTATCACATTTGTATCTTATGAGGGTGAGTGATAAGTGTTTGTGTATGTGTGTGTTTGATGTTTGCTGCGGATACTTCTGCTACTACCAGTCTCTTGAGAGTCTGGGTATCACAGAAGTATCCACGTGTGAGTGTGTGTTTAGGTGTTGAATGAGTTAGGGAGTGTAAGGTATATTATGTATGTGTAGCTGTAGGAGCGTGTAAGTGGTTTGTGTATAGTGAGATGGACATACCCTGCTAGGTGCCCATCTTCCTCTCAGACATCAGCTTGACTACCTTCGACTTGAAAACGTTTTTGGATATGTTAAAGGGATCAATGTCATCAAACATTTTATTGTACGTTTGAGGTAGCCGACTGGTTACACTGCTGGCAGCGTAATTTGTGCGATGAGTGGGCACATAAAACATTTGGGTGTGCCTAGTGCGTGTGTTTGGTGCTCTTAATTTTAATACGTTATTTATTAAGGGTGAACATTCTAAGGCACCGGAACATATATCATGCAGAAGTAACATGTCATGCATAATTCGCCTATCTCTGAGAGACATAAGGCCGTACTCTCGGCATGAAGCGTCATAGCTGTCGTGAGTTAGTTTAGTTCGGTAATTTAAATGTTTGATAAACTTTCTTTGTAAAGTTTCTAATGCATGGTCATAAGTGACATATTGCGGATTCCAGACAATGCTGCAATATTCAAGAACACTACGTATGTAGGAGTAGTAAAGTACCTTAAGGCAAGCTATACTTGTAAAGGGTTTCGTTACTCTAAGAATAAATCCTAAATTTTTGTAAGCCTTGTTAATGGCGTGCTCAATATGGGTCGAGAAAGTAAGTTTGTGGTCAAGAAAAACGCCTAGGTCTCTAATACTCTGAGTTTTGTCGATTGGACTACCGTTGATATTGTAATCATATAGAATAGGGTTACTACTACGCGTAAAAGATATACAATTGCATTTACTCACGTTAACGCCAATTCGGTTGTTCACATAATAAACAGATAATCTATCTAAATCTTCTTGCAACCGTGTACAGTCCTCAATTGAACGAACGTTATAGTAGACCTTTTTGTCGTCTGCGAATAATAAGAAATTTGCATGCTTGAAACAGGAACCAATGTCATACAAGTAGGCCAAATAGAAAAGAGGTCCAAGGATGGACCCTTGCGGAACGCCCGATGGAATAGCAATATAGTCAGAGCGTCCTCCTCCTATAATGACAGCTTGCCTTCTATTGCTAATATAGGATTTAACCCAGCGCAGTAGATCTCCTTGGATGCCCAGTTCGAAAAGTTTACGAAGGAGGATGATGTGATCTACACGATCAAATGCTTTTTCGAAATCAGTGTAGATCACATCAACCTGTGCACGTGATTCCATGCCATTAAGTACCTCACTGATGAAAAGTGTCAGGTTAGACGATGTTGACCGACCTTTGACGAATCCGTGCTGCTGCTCGGGTATGCCATGACGGATAACCGGATAAATAATATCGTAGATGATCCTTTCAAAACACTTACCCAAAGTGTTCAAAATGGAGATAGGCCTGTAGTTTTCTACACTAATTTTCGATCCCTTTTTGTGAAGTGGTACAATATAAGCTTCTTTCCAAATACATGGAAAGATACCTTCCTGGATGGAGCGGTTAAAAATTGTGGTTATGGGCTTAGACAAAGAGTCAGCACAGTTAGCTATGAAAAACGGATGAATTTTATCACTTCCTGCACCTTTTTTCGTATCTAGTTTACGCAGTAGCTTATACACTTGTTCCTCACGTAGTACCGCAGTATTGATGACATCTTGACTAGAAGTTTGGTAATTAGGCTCAACATTATGATAGTTACTTGCTGGTTGCATAAACATGTCCTGGAAAAAAGTGCTAAAAGATTCAAGTATGTCAGCTCTGTTCGTAAGTTTTTGGTCCCTGTAACTCATAGTGTTAGGATATGCAGTTGTAGACTTACGCTTTGACTTTATGTAACTCCATAGCAACTTGGGATTGGATTTGATGGCTTCTTGAGTGTTATGTATATAATTTTGATAACAAGACGCTTCAACTCTTTTAAATCTAGATCTTAAGTAAGCAAACTCATCATAGTCAAGTGGATTTTTATATTTTTTCCAGCGAGCGTGTACTTTATTTTTCTCATTATTGATACTGATTAGAGCTTTGGTATACCATACTGGAAAATGATTTGTTCCATCTACTGTAGCCTGCGGTACATGTTTATTAATTATGTCATTAATAAGGGTATAAAAAATCAAAACGGCGTCATCCACTGATCCGTTATTAAGTACTGACCAATCTGTACCTGAGAGCTTTTCGTTAATTGCAGTATAGTTAGCCTTTCTAAACAAATGTTTAGTGTGCTGAGTCTTAGTTAAAGGTGCAACCGTTATATCCGACGCGTCGATGTCAAGTGTTACATGAGAACTGTCTTCAGCAACCATTGGTTGAATACTCTTGCTAACTACAACGTGGAAATTACAGAAAACCAAATCTAGTGTGTTACCCGAGGCGTTCAAAAAATTACTGTATTGAGATAATCCTAACGAGCTGGTTTCATTGATTAAATGAACGCCAGCGTTTTGTAGCTCCATAGTACCTCGTTTTAAATGTGTGGGATCTACTAATAAGTCCCATTGTATATTAAATAAATTAAAATCACCCACCAGCATAAAGTAATCATTCGGAACTATAGATGAAACATCAGCGATCCATTCAGTGAGTTTGTGGACTCGATGCGCTAGCAATGTACCGGGAGGCATGTAAACCAGTCCTATATGTAAGTCACTATCGGAGTTGATCGCACGCCCGTCAAACGATATCCATAAACATTCGACGTCCAGATGCTTTCGCTCCCACTCAGGACGCGCGCGCGCATTTAATTTTTCAGAGCACAAAGCCATGACGCCGCCATGGTCGTCAGTAGGACGATCTCGTCTGAATATATGGTATTTAGAAGTTACAAGTTCGGAATCCAGTACGCTTTCGTTCAACCAAGTCTCCGTAATAAGTAGAATATCGTAATCGGTTGATAGTAAGTTAGTACTAAACTGCAGCGTTTTTGTTCTCAGGCCGCGTACATTTTGATAAAATAATCTTAATTTGTGCTTATCCATTGCAAATCAATAAGGGCGGCCTGTGATGATAAACAAGATTAGTAAAAGTGCTTGGAAGTAGCCTGTAAATTATGCGATGTAAAAACTGTACTATATGCCTAGGCAGAACACTAGAAGTTAAAATAATATTTGAAATTAGCAGTGTTAGATTATATTGCAAGTAACAGTGGTAGCTAGGCGTTTTGTCTATGTATATGTAGGTGTAGTTGTATAGTGTGATAATGAGTGTGTAGTGTAGGAAGTTTGAGTGATGTTTAAGCGATTTAAAATAATACAAGAAATACCGTACCACAAAAACCGGATGCTCTGGTGAAGTTATACAATCTTTTTTAAATCCGCTTCCTTCGATACTAGAATGTATGGCGATGTGTCGTTCCTTCTCACGTATATGCGACAGTTTTTTGTCCAGACATATTTAAAGTTATGTTCTTTGGCTGTAACTTTGCATTTACTGAGTAATTGCTTGTTATTTATTGTTAAATGCTCGTTTACATAGACGAACAAATCGCCATCCACTCCAATATCTTTTGAAGTGAAACCATGTTTTTTTCTTATCGCTGATAGAAAGGAGTCCCTTATTTTACGCTCCCGGAATCGAACTATGATGGCACGAGGCTTTCCACTGACAGGACGCTTGGCGCTGACTCGATGGGCGAACTCGATGTCTCCCAGTTGTAGCGATAACGCGGCATACTCTGCTACTTTGATGACCATGTTCGGAAGAGATTCACTGCTGACCTCTGGTATCCCGACAATTTCCACGTTCAGCTGCTTTGCCCATTGCTCTTGTTTAGCTGCATAGTCCTCCGCCGCTGACAATCTCCGTTCAAGTTCTTTGACACTATCTTTTAGTTGCTTGTTTTCAGACTGTAGCTTTTTTATAGAAGAGTGCTGCGTATCTAGGAGCATCCTTAAATCATCGTATTTGTCGCTCACCATCTTGACCGAGTCCTCCATTGGCTGAATCCTACTCCCCAGTGTTTCCAGCTTCTGAATATAACCAACGTAACGTACTCTTTGTTATAGGTGATAGTTACCACTTAACATCAGGGTGTCATCTGATTGTGCCAGCTGCAATAACAAAGCACAGCTATCTATTTTTCTATCTATTCAGCCTGTGTCAAACTCTCTCCAGTCCTGACCAAGGAATTTGAATACAATCTATATTCCTTGGTCCTGACAGTCATTCTTATGACAGTTTTCGCTATTGCCGCCCAATACTCCGACATATCAAACACAGCTTTATCGATGATAAATAAATTTATGTATAACTAGTTGCGCCCCGCGGTTTCACCCGCGCAGATTTAAATCCCGGTATTCCCACGGGATAATAAGTAGCCTTTGTGCTACTCCAGACTATAATCTATCTCTCTGCTATGTTTCATTCACATCCGTTCTGGAGTTATAGAGTAACAAACATCCATCCATCCATCCATCCATACTTACAAACTTGAACTACTTTTTTTTTTTTATCTTGTTGAAAATTTACACAGATATGTATATTCTAGTCTGGAATAACACATAGGCTACTTTTTATCCCGTGGGAATACCGGGATTTAAAACTACGCGGGTGAAACCGCAGGACGCTACTAATATTATATCATAGTAGGAATTAGGATAAACTTGCTGAGTTTTGTTGCAGGCTGATTGGTCAGAGCAGTTCGTGCTGAACGTGCATGGAGGCTCGGTGTTCCCCTGCGGAGACGGAGTGAAGGTTCTATTCCAGTACCCGGAGTGTGTGCTGGAGGGGGCTGACAGAGTCAGGGTCTTTGGGAGGGACAACGACCGGCTCAGATATGTGGCCGAGAGGCGGGTGCGGAGGTAACACTACTCTGTTTTTCTTGGAGATTGAAATTAGCTCAGAATATTAGAAATTTCCTTGTTGTTATTTGTATAAGACTACACGGAAAAAACGGAGCACTAGCAAAGTACCAATTTGGCTTGGTTAATTTTTTTTGGGCTACTTATAACTAAGACTTATCTAAAACGCACAATAAAGCTCTGTTAGTAGTAAACAAGACAGTTTTGCTGTATATTCTAGGTAATACTAACAGAGTACTTGATAGTCTCCAGGTGAGTGCCTCAGTTAAAGTTACCTATTTCGTTTCTGTTTAAAAATAGACAAGTTTTCATATTTATAAACTGACAAGTAGATACTTATCTAAGTTTAAACTACTCCTACTCGGTTAAATTTGAATGGGTTGGTATGGTTACAAATAACCAAGTCTCATTTAAAACAAACAATAAATTAGTATGTAGATACACCCAAGTGCATTTTTGTTATTTACAAATAACCAAGACTCATTTAAAACAAAACATTAAACATGTTAAATTATCTATTCTGTTTCAAATGTTTAATTCTGTTCAAGTTATCTGTATACAAGCAAATAACTCAGCAATCAATAGACAAGTGTGTTGCTAAAACTAAATTTAAACAAGTAACATTGCTGGATTAATCCAAGAAAATGGTTATGCGTTGACATGAGAATGGTGTAAATCTCGAGAACGCGTTTAGACACACGTGCGATGCAAGGACAACAGCCATTTCTTTTCGACAAGTCCTTGGGCGCGAACACGAACGAGAGTACTTTTTAGAAAATAACCAGCAGAGGTTGTGTGGTGGATTGGTTTAAAGTTTGCAACAAAAAACTAAATCCAGTGTTTATTCTGATCAACTGCAGTAGTACAAAACACCCAATGCGATGGATGAAGACGCGAGGAATCTTCTAACTGCTTGGGGCTTGGAGGAGTAAAGTGAAGTTTTTCAAAGTAAGTACCTACTACCACGGTGATTATTGTAGGTAGCAAAACTCGTTGCTATTGTTTTTCACATCCTACCTAGTAGAAGTTTCTGCAAAGAAATCGTAATTTCGTAATTATATGTATGTGCATACCTAACATATACCGGCTGCTATACACTGCGCGGCTTGCCACAGCATCTTCGCCGCCCCGCAGAGCCATTATTATAGCAAACAAAGAGTGGTGCGTGCCGCTTGATGTGCGTTATCTGATGTTTTTGATGATATTTAAGTTTGGATTAGTATTAACCTACAAATTATTTCTGACTTTACAATAAATAAAAATGTATTGTTCACAGGTCAACGTATTTCGAACACCTGTATGCCGAAAAGTACACTATATCAGAAACTTCCTATTTGTTTTGGCCAAGCTGCGCAGTAAGATCAAGGACAAAAATTCCGATTTCCTCTCAACTTATCAGCATGGTAATTTGTTAACAAACATAATTATATATTTGATTAACATTTATCCTAAAAGAAAATAAAGCATTTTATGAGAAAATGTATAAGACTATAGTGGTAAAATAATTAGTTTAATTGTAATTAAAATGTTTGTGCCCCTTAGTACCTAAGTACTTATCTTGCATAATTTGAATAATTTAGATTTTAGAATATAAAAACGATTGTTAAAGAATTTAAATAAAACTTTATTATTTAATATACATTCTTTTAATGTTGATGTTTGGTCTGTAGGCAAATGAAATATGATCGCTTAGTATTTTTTTAGGGTGATTTTACTTTTCACAAGATTAACGATTTTTTTCAATTCCCTACATTTTTACTTTTAATTAGCGTCAGAATGCAGAATCACTTTAATTTTTTTACTTCTAGCCTACTTGAATCGGTATATTATTCATTAATGTTTTTTTTTTATTCTGCAGGTTTATTGGGTTAATGCTGCTACATACTTAGCTGCTGGTACCATTTCCAAGTGACAACAATATAGACATGCTACAGATTTTAAGTTTGAACTTGCATTGTACTAAAAGCAGCTATCAGTACAACACAAGTTCAAACTTAAAATCAAGCTTATTGATATTCTTGTTACTTGGAAATGGTAGGTATCTGCAGCTAAGTATTTAGCAGTATTAATCCAATGAACCCGCTTAGAACAACAAACTACATTGCTAAATATACCAATTCAAGTAGGCTAGAAGTAAAAATGTAGATTGGTTGTAGCAAACCCAATAAACCCGCTTAGGAACAACGAACTACATTGCTAAATGTACCAATTCAAGTAGGCTAGGAGTAAAAATCTAGGTAGGTTGTAGAGAACCCACCGAGCACGGTTGAAAGCGCCGAGTAACTTTGCTAAGTATACCTATTTGAATTGGTTAGAATTAACAAAGTATATAGGGTATCGCTATCCAGTGGACACGATTGGCAGCGCCGAGTTACATTGCTAAGTATACCCATCTAGTTGACAAAGTCACTTTGTTAAACATAGAAACGTTCATTAGCTGCGTTTACAAAGTTGATTTGATAAAATCGTCGATTTAAGCTAAGAAGCTTGGTTATAACTAACAGAATTACTCGATTCACGTTCACAATTAGGTTTGTTGTCTTTATTAAATTAAAAGGT
Source organism: Plemyria rubiginata (assembly GCA_963576535.1). Taxonomy (NCBI): domain Eukaryota; kingdom Metazoa; phylum Arthropoda; class Insecta; order Lepidoptera; family Geometridae; genus Plemyria; species Plemyria rubiginata. Next base: position 886,059 of record OY754916.1, on the reverse strand, counting down.
TGGAAGTTACCTAGCTCAGGTTATCAAATTTTAACCAACTATTTAGGTTATTATTACCAACTTACATTAGCAAAGATGGCTTGTCTAGCATTAGCAATAAACTTTGCAGGCTCCCTCCGAATCGAGTTACTCTGTTGTAAATAGCAATAAGTTATTTAAATCCAACCGTTACGTTTTTTCCGTGTATGCGTAGATGGTGATCATTTGTTCAATATAATTATATTAAACAATAAAAATGGCGAAGAAAAATTATACTCCAACTTCATCAAACGACTATGACGGTACGGAATCCTTATGGTCTATCTATGTTTATATCTACAGTAACAATAAAAATTTACAACTCTTTACAATACTCCCACCAAGAGGGACCCGGAAACCTCACCAGATTTGTATTGCTAATGGGTCGTTACCATGCCGTCAGGTATATTATCAACCAAACGTGTGTCGTTACCTTTGATGGGCACCTTTAGTTCTAAATGTTATTTTTATGAGGCAATATATAGTAGTAGTGTGTTGTATGAATCTAAGTTTTGAGAGAGGGTACCTCATAATTTAAAAGCGTAGATAACCATCGTTTACATTTTTTATGTTCCGTAACCAGAGTGTGCCAGATTGCCTGATAAGCTAAAATCCCTAGAATAAGACCTCTGTATGGCTCAACTCATATGTATCTCTTTTTTGTCTGAAATAAACATTATCTTATCTTATCTTATCTTACCTCTTAACTTTTTACAGGATAGACTGATTTTGATGATTCTTTTTTTATCAAAAGCTGGTGCTTGTCATGTGGTCCCATTTAAATTTGAGTTAGATTTGACGAGTTATTTTTGAGTTATAGTATATATGAGTAAATCTAAATATATATAACTCAAAGGTGACTGACTGACATAGTGATCTATCAACGCACAGCCCAAACCACTGGACGGATCGGGCTGAAATTTGGCATGCAGGTAGATGTTATGACGTAGGCATCCGCTAAGAAAGGATTTTGGTCAATTCTACCCCCAAGGGGATAAATTAGGGGATGAAAGTTTGTATGAAACTTTGAATTCTTTGGCGCGAGCAAAGCCGCGGGTTCAGCTAGTATACTATATTCCAAAAACTACTCGTATGAGTAAATCTAGTGTATTTTTCAGTGTATCTAATACACAGAAGATGCATACTGAAAAGTCTGTTTTTTTAAGAAGTTATTTTTATAAAACTTTTGCTACTTCTAATGATTTCCTTCAAAATCTACGCCTATCGCTACTTTGACGTCTACTCTGTCTACCATAAACACGGTGTATTTCCGTGAGCCATTGAAACATAATAATAATTTCAAACATAATTTCGATAATTAAAAAATGGCCGCAATTTAATTAATTTGCCAATCCAAACATCACAGGGAATGTATTCAACTAAAATACTAATTTCAATACACAGGTAAGCTGTTTGATAATTGGTTCCAGATCATTTCCCACGGATGAATTGAAAATGCGGTCGTTAATTTGTACTGACCACTAATCAGTGGATTGTGATTCATGTATGTTGGTTGTTCAATCATTACCATTCATGTGGAAGCTGAGACATACATAAACCATATACATTCATAAACCACGCCTGTTTCTCCAAAGGTACAGGCAGATACTACGAAGCCACGTATTGCCACGTTTAAAACTAAGTATTGAGCATTGAGAGGGTAGTTAACATAGTAGGTAAGTTTAGATCCTAAAATAATTTACAGTTTCGCCTTAAGTGGGTTCGTCTTATTGCGATTTCATTTTCAATCTCTGAGTGTGTGATTTGACAAATTTAAATGCAATTTCGGATTGTTTTAATCAAAAGGAAATAACCATCTATGTGTGTTTTTATTCTACAGCTCATTTTTAGCAGACATCTTGTATCAACCCCCCCCCCCATAAAGTACCACGGCGTGTTCCGTTGTCTCATAATTTCAAGAGACTACTTAAACTTAGTCCCACACGCTTTTACCACAGCGGTAACTAAGAATTTCTCGTACCTACCCACATTTATTATGAACTCAAAGTCCCAACTTTCAAGGGTCTGTTAAACTTGCGGCAACTCTTGTCTTGGTCTCTAACTGTTTTAAGCTACACTCATGGCCGTTTTAAACTTTTGAAAGTGTACTACAAAGCGAGGGGTTGAAATCAAAATAAAAAAAAAACTAAAAAATTACCTCTTAAGGCTCCGGTGACAGTGGCTCGCAATTTCGAAGTGCGATTGGCTATTATTTCATTTTATTTCATTTCGGGGAGGTTGTTTGAAAAAATAACTCTAGAGAAACACGCATAAATACTGTTCGAACACAAATAATACAATAATATAAGGGAAACATGCCCGAATCAGAAATCATTTTGGTATTAGTATGTTTGGTCTTACGTTTACCTAATACCAAAATGATTTCTGACTCAAGCACATTTCCCTTATATTATTGTATTATTTGTGTTCGAACAGTATTTATGCGTGTTTCTTTAGAGTTATTATTTCAAACAACCTCCCCAAAATGAAATAAAATGAAATAATAGCCAATCGCACCTCGAAATTGCGAGCCGCTGTCACCGGACTCTTAATAAGCTTCTTGTTGTGTCACTAGGTTTTCGAACCAGTGTGTTGAAAGTATTCTGTGCACCTCACTTAGGCTAAGCTAAACTGGTGTACTGTACAGGTGTCAAATACTGTATCGAGAGATTTAGGATGATAGATACATTGTAGGTAAAAAGTACTTCATTATCATATAAACATGCTTTGCCTAAAATACAATGTAGTCGTATAGAATAAATTTTAAATGTCGCGTTGCAGTTTAATAAAAATACATTCCTAAAGTTCCCAGGTGTATAGCATCCGCCAAACTTCTTGGCCAAACGACCTTGAATGAAAAAGAAACAAAAAATAGGTCTCTTTGGTGGTGCGAAGAGTGCAAACCTTTCCCCTACCACCTCGCGCGATGGCCAAGAAGTTTGGCGGATACTATAACAAGGGTTGAAGTTTGTATAAAAATAGGTTCACTTGAGCGTAGTTGTACCAGTAGTAAACGTGGTTCTTACAACTATAGTAACATAATTTATAATCCAATTTTATCACAGGGAAAATAGATATTTTTTGTAATTTAAGTTACAAAAAAACTATTTTTGTCTGTGTTACCTACTCTCTTTCTTTTTACCCTTTATAGAAATGAATCAGTCGAAACGGGTATTCAAACGAATATTATTTACTTGAAAAAGCAAATAGAAATACTTTCAGGTATTATATAAAACAGACAAAATAAGATCACTAATATATAATGTTATGGAAAAACAAGAGATGAAAACTCTTCAGAAACAACTTTGGGCGCCGACAGTCGCACAGAAAAGGCTAAATGCAATAAGGAACCCGTTATTGCGGAAAACCACGAAAGTTGGAAGCTCACACCGCTATGAGTTTGTATGATTATCATGGCTAGCTCATTGAGATTCTGAGGGTGGTCGGGTAGTTTAATTTGATCGTTCAAGATGCCGGCAGTAGTGAAAGTACCTATCTAGAACACTTGGGAGTTTAAACAATTTCTAGTGCCTTTGGAAAAAAGGCAACTTCCGAATCAAAGCGTGTACAGGCCCACCGTAACCAAAAATCAATCTGATCAAAATATGAATATTTAACGTGTAGTTATTTAAATCGTTGTGATTTTTAATTGGCTTTGAAAAAGGGAGGAGGTTCTTAATTCGGCTGTTTTTTATGTATTTACCTCATAAATGTTTACTGGGTGGACCGATTTTTATAATTATTTTTTAAACAAAAGCTGGTGCTTGTCATGTGGTCCCATTTAAATTTGATCTGACGAGTGGTTTTTGATTTATATAGTCCGAGTATTTTTTAGTGCATTTGAAGTCAGTTTCTTTAAACTTAACTTTTTCAAAAAAAAAACTGTTTCGTGATCAGACAGGTGCTAGGTTAAAGTTAACATTTCAGGATACCTCCACTACTACTACTTAGAATAATTTCCATATTTTGCAAAAAAAATTACTCGCACCGAAAAATAAATATCTCTGTTGCATTGAATTTTACCAAACCCTATGATAATTTTATCTCGTCATAACCAAAGAAAATAATCGTTGAAACGTGCTTAAACTAAAGCTACGCCAAATCTGAATTAAAAACGAGGTACGTGTAATGTGGGCACGGTTTTATGCACGGGTATAATATCTGAGGGTGTACGAACTTTGATAATCTTGATTAGTTTGACGGCTAGATTAGGACGCTAAGTACTAAGTGGTATTCACTGTACAGTAGTCCAAATCTCAAGACTCAAGAATCCACATTGTAAAGTGGGTTCCGTGTCCGGACCGTTTGTATCCAGGCAAGCTAGACATGAAAACTTCGTATTTCGAGTAGGCTGTGGTTTCTGTACATGTTACAGTTATTATTGAAGGAAGAAAGAAAGAAAATATATTTATTTCGTCCCACAAAACAAGTAGGTACTTACTTAAAACTAACAGAAAATAAAATTATAACCTACACTAATAAAGGACCTACCTACCGTTGTGCGGGGCAAAAAGGTCACGTCTCAGCTTGCATGTGTTATGTACTATTCAAGATCTGTCTGTTCTATTAAGGCTTTATGTGTACTTAGTACTTGATGATAAATATTTAGGCATTACTTAGTCAGGATAATGTTACGTAGATAACGTCTTTTTGAATTTATAAAATCGAGAAGCTGCGGCAACTTTTATAGTGTGCCCGCAGCGTGCATTACCTAAAGCTCTTTAATAAAATCAAGCTTGAGTGGCCTGACTTTCATATTTTGTGCATTAAATAAGTTTTTAAACAATTTTTATATTCACTATTTATGATAGCAATCAAGATTTAAAAATGAACATTCTTATTTTTATAACTATGACAACTTTGACCTATCAAACTTTTTAATCCACTTCTGTTGGACGCAGAGGTCAGCACACCGCGTCGTTTGACTGCCGCCTCTTCAGCGAGCGATACCCTGAATACTGCTTCGTGTACGTGTCGCAAGCCGTCACGGGAGCCGTCGCCGACGTGAGGATGGACTGCCTACCGACGCTGGCTATGACAGGTAAGTGTCGCGCTAGATCAAGGTTTGAACCTTGGTTTGAACATGTTGAACGGTTATAACGGTTACCACGACCTCAGTGGCGCAGCGGGCGAGAGTCCGCCTGCGACGCAAGAGGTTGCGGGTTCGATTCCCGCCTCGGAATAAATTTGTGTACTATCTGCAGAAATTTGTTCCGTTGGTCTGGGTGTTTATGTATAATAAAAAATATCTATCAATGTAAGTATATAATGTATTAAATATATCAGTCATCTAGTATCCATAACACAAGCTTTGAGTAGGTAGCTTACTTTGGGGCTGGATGGTGGTGCTGTGTGGATTGTCCAGCATTATTTATTTATCCTGTCACTGCTGAACTGATTGATTGACTGAACGAGCTGAATTGTACATAATTGGCACCAAGGAATTTGGATACCGCTGGATTAACGCTACCGCATGGAGCGATGGGGCATTGCCCGAGCCGTTATATAAATACAAACCCTACGTATGTATAAGCAATGAAAGAAGAAGTATGAAGTATGTCTTACCTTAAACATATCAATAATGTTGATAAAATAAGAGTATAGCGTCTGTTTGCTATCTACGCCTTTTACTTCATTGTCTAAATATATTTTTAATAATATTAATAATACGAGTATTGGTGGACATTCCACACAGCACTATTTGCCCCAAAACTTAAGCCAAAGCTTATATTATGGGAACCACATACATTGTTAATACATACTTATAATCTTATAACACCCAGAGAGGAACAAACATCTATTATCATCCCACAAATGTTTGTTCTCTGCGGGGATCGAATCCCCGGCCTACGGCGCAGAAGGCAGAGCTACTACCAACTGAGCTGTGAAGGCTGTTTGTTTATAATGTTTGTTTGTTTCAGCCGGTGGTGCCGGTGGTTGGGGCGAGTGGTCGCCGTGGTCCGCGTGTCCCGCTCCCCAGCACTGCTCCACTAGGACTCGCTCGCGGCATCGCTTCTGTGACTCACCGCCGCCGGCGTACGGCGCTAAGTATTGTGAGGTATGGAAACTATGGAAAAGTAGCTGAACCAGCGGCTTTGCTAGCGCTCGATTACTTTGAGTATTTCATACAAACTTTATCCCATTTTTCACTTTTGAACTGGGGTTGACTTTTGAAAAATCCTACCTTTGTGGGTACTTATGTCATAAGAGGAATACGTGTGCGAAATTTCAAGTTTCTAGACCTAAGCCAATCACTTTTGCCTTTTATTATGCACTAGCTGAACCCGCGGCTTTGCTCGCGCCAAGGAATTCAAAGTTTCATACAAACTTTCATCCCCTATTTTATCCACTTGGGGGTAGAATTGATCAAAATCCTTTCTTAGCGGATGCCTACGTCATAACATCTACCTGCATGCCAAATTTCAGCCCGATCCGTCTAGTGGTTTTGGCTGTGCGTTGATAGATCACTATGTCAGTCAGTCACCTTTGAGTTATATATATTTAGATTAATAGATTTAATAATGAGTCTTTATAGTTATACCATAACATCGATTTTCTACAAGTAATTTTCATTACAGAAATCAAGTTCAGAGTCGGTAAAAAAAACAAGTACAAAATAACACCAAGTTTATACCTTTAGGTGTTTTATTATAAATTTCGGATACATAGTAGGTAAAATTAAATGGAAATCACTTGTAATGGTTGCGTACGTAATCCACGAAATAAATCAAGCGTTGAAATAAACTAAACCTCATTTCGTTCCAATTTCCATGCAAAAAGTATTTATTTAGGTGTAGTGAGTGACAATGGTCGCCAAGGGACACGTTACCAGGCAACAGCTTTGTCAATACGCTGTCATTACTCGCGCAGTCACGCGGAAGCTGAATATTTTTCTATCGTTTTTATCAAGCTATTTGTTTTGATTAAGTATGGCACCAAAGAAAGACAAAGGGAAAAAAGAGGAGGATGCCGGAGTAAAAGGCGGTACCTTCACTGAAGTCGAGAGAACCTTCCTTGAACTGCAATTGGCTGAGTGCAATAGGAAAGTAGCTCGCCTCCGCACAGCGGTCGATGAATACGAACTACGAAACGAGGAACTACAAAAAGCATACGACAAATTAGACGAAGACCGAGCCGACATAATCGCTTACTTGAAGAAAACGCTCAACTTGAAAAACGAAGAGAACAATGAACTTAAAGACAAAGTCAAAGGACTTGAAGAGACAAGGGAGATTGAAACGGCACAGTTTAAAGAAACTGTGACGGAGCTCGAGAGAAACTTCACTATTATGAAAGATCAACTTACATCTGAAAATAAGCTATTAGCGGGTAAATTGAATACCCTTGAAGAGTTCAGAGCTATCAGAGATGACTTGATGCGAAAGTTCGAAAAACAAGAACAAGCGTTTAAGGACCAGGAAATGAAATATAAGCGAATCATTTACGATGCTGAAAAGAAATTTGTAATTGGCAAAGATAAGTTGAAGAAGGAAATGGAAGCGCGCCTTCTGCAACTCGCTCAAGATTTCCAAGACGCTACTGAGCTTCGTATTGCAGCTTCAACCCATCGTGTTATCAGAGAAAATATTGCTATTAATAATGAATTGGACAGTATTCTAGCAACACAAGCAAAATTAGCTGAACGTAATGAAACGTACAAAGAGAGCGAAAAAGCAGCACGCGTTGCTATGGAACTAGCTGAAGAAGAAAGAGATAAAGCTATTAACAAAAACGTTGTTCAACTTAAAGTTATAGACCAGTTAACCACAGCTTTTCAAGAGATTAAAAAAGATAAAGCGTTGTTTGAGAAACGAAACTTTGATCTTGACACTTTGAACTGCAAAATACAAAAGCTGTCTAAAGAAAATGAAAATTTATCACTTAACGTTCGTATCCTTGAGCAAAACTTACACGCTCGGATGAGTGAGCAAAATAAATCGATTGTGGAAGCTTCAAAAGTTGCTAAAGAAGCTAACAAAATGAAGAAAATTTTGAAAGAAGCTGCTTTTGCAATTCAAGCTGCTTTGAAATTAGATAATTGGGCTACAACTGATCCTTCTAGAGATATAATGGACCGACAAGCCTTGCTCTCACAACTACTTGACATTGTTACTCAATACCGTGAAATACAACGCGCTGAATCTATGGACACTATTGCATCTTGCGGCAAAGTATACGAAGCAGGTGATCTGGGCTTCATACCAAAACCTGTGTCAAAGAAATCAGCTATCTCAACCGCTTTATCAATAGCATCGAGAGACAAGGACATAGGGTCTGTTAGAGTTGAAAGACAAACTTCACGTTCTGCCTCCTTGTCATCATCATCTCTTGGTAGTATAAAAACGATTCCGAGCATCAACTTAGTACCACCGTCATCAGCGCCAGAACTAACGGTTAAGGACAGTCTTCCATCATTTATTACATCAACTAAGTCCAGTGAGTCTTCAAGTGCCGTGGAAGAAGAAGAAGACGAGGCTACTACAGATATAGAAAAGCAACTAGCTGCAAGTAAACTAGAAATACAGAAGTCTATAATGAAGGATTTAGCGTACTCTCAGATGGCTTTGCAATCGCAGGGTCGTTTCAGTCAGCAGGAGCAAAGGCTGTCGAGGTCTGTTATCTTTGAAGGTTTTGAAGATGAACAGGCCAAGGAATCTAAAGAAGGAGTGGAAGGTAGAGGTGCGGAAGGAGAGCATGCAGAAGGTGAACATGGAGAAGGTGGACGTACTGAAAGCGAAGAAAAACCTGGCAGAGAAACTGAAGATGAAGAGAAGAAAGAAGAATCTGAGGTAGCTCCTGAATAGTGAACTGGGTTTGAAACTAGATCAATATATTTTTGGATCATTGTGACACGTATTTATTGATAACTATTTTATGTAATTGGTAATGTAATCATTAAAATGAATTTTACACACAATTAAATTTTACTTGGAATTTAGTTTCCCACCGCATTAGGTAACTAAACAAATTATAAATTAGGTTATGTAGACCGCTCTGTACCGTGATTTTTCTTTTAAGTGAAGCAAGTAAAGCAACGCCGCTAAGCAAAGAATAAATATACTTACGAGTACACATTAAGAATGTGAATTATGTACTTTGATTTTCAACGATACCTTTTTAAAACTATCAGCTATTTAATCCAGAATAAAGTATCTCTTGTTGTTGTTGTGTTCAAAAAGTTTGTTTATTTTATAATTTACTTTGTTAGTTTATTCTTATTTTGTTTGTTATTTCTCTTATTTGTGTGTATCAGTTGGGCAAATAAATGCGTTATCTATCTATCTATCTATCGTTATCTGATTTCCAATTTGGATCACCCAGTAAAATGCTCTCTCTGACAGGGTCAAGCTGTAGAGTTGGCGGCTTGCGAATGCTCAGCAGCACCCTGGGCCGGTGACACCTCCATGGTGATCTCCGAGGTCGGCTCCAAATGTCGATGTGGCTGCATCCTCCACCTGGCTCCCACCTCGAGGCTCCTAGCAGGATCTCTCAGGGCCTGTCCCCTCCGGTCTTTCTGGCTACTTCAAGTAAGTAAAAGCCTTTCACCACACTGTTTCGAAAGGCGTATTGATACGAAATGAAAAAGGAGTAAGCAAAGCTACTGTGGCGTGTCGGATGGATTTCAGAAAGTCTAGTGATGGAGTTTTGTTGCCACCTTGGCTTTGTTAGCTTGACAACTGCTATAATAAGACTGATAAACACAAAAGCTAGCGAATATACATAAAATTATCTGCCGCCCAATAAAATGGTGTCCATATATAACTTAGTTGTAGTAACTAAAACAGCTATGCCATGTGCTTTTCGACTCTTTAAAATAAAACGAAACCACCGGGTTGATTCAGCAACAAGACAAAAGTGTCTGAAACTATTCGTTTGATATAGTATTGATATTCTCTAATGCGCATGACCAGAAAGGCATTGCCTTGTTTGAAGTCTGAGTGCCGAAAAAACTAAAAACACCTGAGGCTAATTTTAATGCCTTTATTTGGTGGACGCAGAACAGTGTATCGTTGGGTGTGTTACAATCTTCCGTGTCTTAAGAGGTATCGCTTTGTATGGTAATGGCTACCATATAGCATCAGCGAGCCATCTGCTTGCTCTATCAGCATAGGCTAAATAAAACACAACCCAACTCTAAGTTAACCGAATTCGTAGATTTTAATGACTCCGAACTTGAAAACGATTTTCTATAAAGTTAACGTTCACTCAGAATTGGCAAACAGTTTGTTATTGAGCAAATGGTGACCCTCTAAAATTGAAGTTTTAATGACTATGGCGATACAAATTCAATGAAGGACCGTTTAGCGTGTTCCAGTGATTTTGTGGAACCTATTAGCTGGATATTAGGCTGAAATACCCATTTAATAGCTGACTGAACCAATAAACCTTGCAAACGTATTCCAACATAGCGAAACCTGTTTTCCAATTTATGGCTCAGATTAGATTTGATTCGATAATTCCAATAAACAATAACAATCTGATAATTTTAGGAGGGAGATTGTTCAAAAAGTATGAATAGTTAGACTTAATTGAGAAGATTTACAAGAATTTAAATTATTTAGAAACAAAAAAAAATCTCATTGTGTAACGATGGATGTGATGTTTGTATATGTTTTGAAAGCATTCTTTGCGTTACGCAAACAAGAAGCAAATGCGGCTGGATCCGTTTTTAACAGGAAAGTTGTAGAAAGATAGATTTTGGATATTTAATAATAATTATCTTGTTAGATACATATTTGTTTTAATAATGTTCTACATGTGGAGACTTATTAGCCATTTATTTTACAATAGTATTCTTGATTTATATGTATGGTGTACTGTTAGTCTTTCATAAACAAATAAATAATATTTTAGAAGTAACCACTCAACCACACCCGACAACCACTGACGAATAACGCTTTTTGAATTGCGACCACGTACCGAACGACGCAACAACGCTCCGACCAAAACCTTACAAGTATTAGCGATTAAAGCTTGCAAGTACGAGCCGGAAATCGGGCTCAGTGGCGCGTCTTGTCAGAGAGCTACGTCCAGCAGTGGACTAATATAGGTTGATGATGAAGTATTAGCGGTGAATGATAAGAGCTCAAAAACGTTCTTAAAAATGTATAGCCACTGAAACGGCAACAAAAAAACAAACGGAAGGCCTAGCTGACTTCTTCAAGCAGATGATGATGTAAAGTGACTTGGCATTTGACATGAAAGGATCTAAATATTACCATGAAAAGCTTAACATAAATAAAACTTGCCGAACATTAAAGGGACCAGCAAACTGAATTAGCTCCTCATTGATATGCGTGGCATGGAGCTACGATTTACAAAATACTGTGAGAACTGACATTGCGTGATGTGCATTTTCGATTAGGACCGTATTTGGGTACAAGATATATCAACAAATGATTAAAACTCTCAGCACCAGTACACCGTTTACACCAACCGCTAAGGAGTGGAACTCGTTACCAACGACTGTCTTTACTGGCCATTACAATTTAGGCCTCTTCAAGGCAAGAGTGAATAGGTGTCTTCTAGACCGTTCTGCTCCAACGTAGGCTACATCGTTGCTTACCATCAAGTGAGATTGTAATTAAAAAACGGTCTATTCAGTTTAAAAAACCACCATAAACATAATATCGGTTTAACGGTAGCGTGTAAGATACACGCGACATGGGTAATTTCGATAATCTGGCCTCGGAAAAAATACCAGTTGATGTATCCTACTACTATTTATAAACGCGAAAGTTTGGATGTGTGGATGGATGGATGGATGGATGGATGGATGGAAGGATGGATGGATGGATGAATGGATGGATGGATGGATGGATGGATGGATGGATGGATGGATGGATGGATGGATGGATGGATGGATGGATGGATGGATGGATGGATGGATGGATGGATGGATGGATGGATGGATGGATGGATGGATGGATGGATGGATGGATGGATGGATGGATGGATGGATGGATGGATGGATGAAAGGATGGGTGTTTGGAACGGCTGAACGGATCTGGATGAAACTTGGCAGTGAGATAGATTATAATAGTCTGGAATAACACATATCATTTTTATCTACCGGGATAAATCCCTGCATTCCCACGAGATAAAAATGCCGCGCAGATTTAAAAATCTGCGCGGGTGAAACAGCGGAGCGCAACTGGTTCATAATAAAAATACAAGTAAAAAAATAACCTACCTACACATTTAGGCGAGATCGTAGCCAAAACGCAGTATATATAAAAATAAATGCCAAATCTGCGCGTGTGAAACCGCGGGGCGCAACTAGTCGTAAATAAAACTCTGGCGTTTGCAACCTGACGTGTGAAATAGAAACAGGTAAATAAAGCACCATTTTGATTGTATTTATTGTTATTTTAATATTAATATTTATTTATAGAAATATGATTTCGTTGAGAAAGAAATTTTTTACGGTGTTTGTTACTGGCTGTTAGTTGAAGATTCGCCTAAACGCTCCGACAAACTTGGCGCAGGACTGAACGCAATAGAATTAGTAAAGGCTCCGTCAAGCAGCGCAGAACAGCAACAAACTTGGTTACACATACACACCCGATACGGGGCTTATTGATGCAGCTGGTTAGTTTGCACAATAAACTAACCTAATATAGAAAAATCTCTTTAAAAATTACTATAAATAAAAATAAATGCTTTTTTCCCAGGCTTGGTCGCGTTGATCTAACAGGAAAGATTTTAAAACTTTTCTAAGTAATTGTGATTACAATTAAATAAAATAAATAATGCTGGACAATCCACACAGCACTATCTAGCCCCAAAGTAAGCTATTCAAAGCTTGTGTTATGGGTACTAGATAACTGATATATTTAATACATTATATACTTACATAGATAGATATTTTTTTTATTTTTTTTTTATTTTTTTAATTAATAAAACTATTTGACTTTGAAACTACAATTTTAAAACACACAAAGAAATAAAGCGAGCAATGTGTGCCAAGTGCACTAAAATAATTCGTAACAAATAGGAATTCAAAAAAGTCTGCTACAGTTGAAACGGCAAGAACGAATTTTAGATGAATTTTAAATCCAAAGTATCCATATATCCATACAATGAACCACAAATGCCTCGGAAGTCTGAAACGGACTCTTTCAGGAAATCGACAGCCATTCAACGCTGTAAGTTTAACTTGTGCAACTGTTATGTTCCTTGCTGATTTGTAAGGAATATCCGCTTGTAGTTTGCAGTTAACTTTTGAAAGTCCGTGGTTTGTGAAGTGGGCTTATTCCCCACAGTTTCCCTTATAAGTTTTTTCAAACATAATAGTTCTGTACTGTTTTTTGCTGTAGAATAGTAACGGAATAAGCTCCCACGTAATGTTGAGTGAAGCTTCGCTGGGAAATTGCCCTTTGTCAGTCGGTGTTAAATTGTTTGTGCATGCCTGTGCACAGCCGCTAAATTAACTATATTGTTATTTAAATTAAATCAAAGAAATCATCGTCAATAATCCGGCATGTTGTAGATTAGAGTTCAAAAAGTTGTAAAACAGTGCTCGATAACAGCTTTTTTGAGGCGCATATAAAATCTATCCCACTCACTGTTTCCAAAAAATCTTGTAACACTAATAATAGCATATGCAGAATGCATACGAATTTTAACTAATTAGAGAGAAAGAAAGACAGAAAATACGTTTATTCAACTACACAGACACATTACATAAAGATTTACAACAATTTTAGTCACAAATAAAGTTAAAAAGATACTACAACAAAACATAAATACAAATAAAATAAAAACTGGAGGAGTGAACTATCTTATATAATGTATCTGGATTTTGTCTGCATAGTTGAAAAGCCAAGACTCAGCTTCTTTGCCTAGTCCGGAGACCAGGCGCTGTTTTTCAGTCTTGCCTAGGGGGTATGGAGGGAGGATAAAAATATTCGGTCATGTGAGTGGGTGGTGTGATGTGTAGAAATCGTTAAATTGCGTGTGTGGCTATAGTTATTAAGTTTTGTTACTGTTGCGGATGATGTTTAGAACAGAAAGACGTTGATTTGCGATTATAATTATTTATTGAAAGATTTCGTGGCACACACCGTGCATGGATCATGCTTAGACTAAAAAACCTACCCTACGTTTTTATTATTTTCAAAGTATTGAATCTACCCACAAGGGTACCTACTATCCTTCAAACTTGACACAGATTATAAATACATCTGAACGGAAGTAAGTACATATTAAAACGAATACTAAACAAAATTATATCTAACATGATTAACAATGTAGTAGGTAGGTACGTGTATTATATAAATATCTAGGTAGGTAGCTGAGCGTCGCTAACAAGTTTGTTTGTGTAATTTCAGTGTGTGAATTTGTGGGCCCATGGGTAATTATTATAATCAACGTGATTTTGATCGTAATATTGATCGTACGTACAATATCATTTCCAATTTTGCTGACTTGTTGACTAATTTTAATCAAAAGTTACATCCCCGTTACCGATTAGCATGTTGTTAAAACTTCGGTCTTAGCTATATTTCAATTAAAACTTGCACGGTTACCGCTAAGCGTTCCTCCACTGTAATAATTTTACGGCGAATCATAAACTAAATGGTTCCGAAATCGGAGTTGAGGGAAAGTTATGAATAGTTATCGAGGAACTTTTCAGCTTTTAGTTTTTATTTATCATCTTAAAATTTATGTGAAATTTCGGTTTCGCATTCATGTTATTACTGTTTTTGTTTATTAGGGTTATATTCTTAGGTTATGACTTTTATTGTTTTTTGTTACTTATCCTAGATCTTCTAACTAACCTAATAGTATTAACACAATATTAGGTATCTAAATATTAAGGCGTTGACAACACCTAACATTTCTCTCGCTCGCACGATTCGTCATTTTGAAAGATATAAAATCACAAATTCCAATTTTGAAAAATCGCAAACAACTATTTTGTGTGCAATCACATTGCGCATAGTTTGGTAATAATTTCATTTTGATTGATGCAAGTTTTCCTACTTAAAAGTTTGCTTGAGTACGAAAACTAGAAAAGCAAACTTTTAAGTAGGAAAACTTGTATCGATCAAAATGATTTTTTTACTAAACTGTGCGTAATGTGATTGCACACAAAATGGTTGTTTGCGATTTTTCATATATAAATCATAATAATCATTTAAAAACTTTAATCAAGTACATACAATAATTTATTATGCAACACTATGTTGCCCATAATTAAGCAAAGCTATGGGCGCTAGATTACTACTTTCTTCAGATACGTAGATTTTTAATACGTTTATACTTGACCTACTCATACTTTAGTCTGTACAAAGAAATTTTTTGTTTTTAAACTTCCAATGACCTTTTATTGACACCATCATGAGGTCATACATTTATAAAAAATAATAATTGAATACAAGAAAGAAAAAGCTGGTTTAAAATAACGAACTACACTGACTTATGCTGTCATGACCAATTATTTCCAATTCATCATAGTTTCACATAAAAAACGTATTAAAAAGACTTGTTATTTTCGTAGGCTGAGGAAGGTCTAGCAGTGCGTCTGCGGATAGAGTCGGTGAAGCTGCCGTGTGCCGGCCAGTGGTTGAAGATCCGTGATGGAGACTCCCTGGGTTCTCCATTGCTGGCGTCCTGGGATGGCCCTGATAGTTCTGCTACGGTAAGATACTTGTTTGGGACTAAGGGCGCCAACACATAACTGCGAATTCGTTTGAATTCGCATCGCATCGCAAATATCGAGAGACAGCAATTATCTGCGAGCACGCAGAGAGAGAGAGCAAGTGGCATCGCATCGCATCGCATCGTAGTTTTGTGTTGGCACCCAAATATCTGCGAGCTCGCAGAGAAGAGAGCAAGCGGCATTGCATCGCATCGCATCGCATCGCAGTTTTGTGTTGGCACCCTCAGACTGGTTTATAATTGACGCTCTTTCATTTGCAATCTGATCTAAGTAGGTGACGACAAGATTGACGATGGGACAGGATGGTCTAGAATCCAGCACTTGTCACCATTTTTACACTATTGCAATTTCCATCACAAGAAACAATGAAGTGATTCAATGTCGTAACAAGTGCATACTCGTTTTGTGATTTTTATAATACTGCTACACAAAAAAAGCATGCTAAAGCCGGGGGTTCACATTGGTTAGACATCGCAGGTCTACTAGAATATAATTCTTGCACAGGCTGGTGACGTAGAGACGACGACAGACAGCGGCGGTGTAATGGAGATATCAGGTGGACGTCACGTGCTGGTGGAGCTCAAGTCAGGAGACGCCAGCGAGAAGTGCACGGGAGGGTTTCTGGGACATGCTATCCAAGTTGGTGAGTCAACGGCAAAAATAAAATGATTTTTTTGTTTTTGTGAGATCCTCGTTCTACTTTGCTTAAGGGTGCTTGTCGTTTTGTGGCTTTTACGGCAACATGGTCTGCTCAATGGCATTCCATCTATAACAAGCTGGGATGCCATCGGGCCATAGGCCATATAGGATTAACATTATCCTTCGTACTACAAAACGGTGCCTAACTTTAAGCAGTGTCTATAATTAGCATTGTCCCTGTTTGCCATTACGCATTAGTAAGAGATGGCAATAGCTTAAGAATAGTTTATCGTTTGACTATTTTTTGTAGTAAAACCCCCTATGTTTTGTTGTGAGCAGAACCGATCCGCAATGCTTCAGCGGCATGGGCGATGAGCAGCGGGGTGTGGTGGAAGGGCGGGGCGGGGGCTCGAGGCGCTGCAGTAGCGCTGGCAGCCGCTGCAGCGCTTGCAGCGTTGTGCCTAGCGCTGCATTCAGCGCATCGCACCAGAGCGTACCAACGAGCAGCTGACAAGGAGTCGCTCACCGATAGTGACGGTAAACTTATTTTTATTCCATTAACTGATGGTTCAATCACCAACCATCACCAAAGCAATCAGCAAACACTGCCTCGCATGTCACACAATAGGAACGTGCCCAACGATGCACCGTCCTGCGTCCATTAGCTTGAGGCATATAAATGTTTAGCCTCATGTACCTACAATTTTGTCGGCACTTCAAACTAACAGCAACGCTGCTTGGTGATATAAATAAGCATGGTGATAGTACTTGCTTGGACGATCCCTTCACAAAGATACGAATCTTAAAAACTGCCTATTCTGTTTTAAGCAATTTTTTACAAGCAAATTAAGAAGACAATACGTTTATTAAAATTGTAATAAAAATACTAGCAAATTTTTCCAACAGCTTGTTCAGCATCTCTGGAGTTCGGAGCCGCTAATGCTGGCTCTCGCAGCACGCTGTTATCGGAGGTAGTTGGCGGAGGAGTCTCTCTGCGACGTCTTCTGCCTTCAGGAAAGACCAGGCATACTAGACTGAGGGATACCGCTTCCGAAGCTGTGGAACCAAGGTACAAATAAACCCCTTCCTTTGTTCTTTGTTCTCCAATAAGACTGTGGTTATGAGCTGTTGGTGGGTTAGTACTGTAAGTGTTCTTATCTGAGCACTTCCCTGCGTAGGACGCACAGTCTAATGCTAATCCTGGCTTTAGCCATAAGCTTAGCAGTCGTGAAACTATTAAGCCTTGGGCCTTGGGGCCTTAACATCATCATCACAGCCAAAGCTGGTGATGACCAGCAGCTTGAAAAAATTTGCTAAGTTACCCCTTTTCTTATCACAATTATTTATAGATTATTACCCCTTGATTTATCTAATGCTAAAATATGCTATAAATATTTATGATCACTTGAAAGGTTTTATGATGCTCTAAAAATTTCATGTACAATTTTCTAACTAGTTCAGAATATTGTAGAGAATTTAATAATTATCAGGTTTGTGAAATGTATTCTGATCAATGATAGCATAGCACCCTAATTGAATAACGTTTGTTCCAAGGCAATTAGAACAATCAGTGATTCATAAATAGTCACTCATTCATCAACATCATAACGAGGGTAGAACGTGCTCAAACAATGGCTTTGTACTATTTAACAAGCTTACCTACTACTACTCACAGCTCAATAATAGTAAACCTACTTACGGCCCCTGGAGTATTTGGTAATTATTTTCAAGTGATTTGAGAGGGCTCTTTTGTTTTGTGGAGTGGTGTAGTTTTCAAATTGAAGAGCATACTTGTTTGTCAAAACAATGATAAACAACAATAGAAATAAAAGGGTTTAACAATCTGGTGAAAAATTGAAATTTACATTACATTTTATTTTGAACACTCTAAATTATCGATTTCAAAATTTAACCGAATTTGATCTGACTGATTTCAAAATCTGATATTTAGTAGCCTGCACGAGTAAAATATGCAATTTACTTATCAGGGACGATGAAGAAGAAGAGGACGAGGAAGAACAAGCATCAGATGATGAAGCAGATAACAGCGAAGCGAGTGCCGAGAGTGTAGCCAGTCAGGCGACCGTTACTCCCGAGACTGTATCATCCAGCAGCGCTCCGGTCGGTCGCGTCGTCAGTGTGCAGGCGTCGCCGCTTCGGAGGTCGCGAACTGTGTCGGCAACTAATGTTGTAGTAACTCAGCTGCTGGTAATTATTGTTGGTGCAAGACTAGAAACCACGTAATCAGTAATGACACAAAATCAGAAAAAGAACTATAGCAAAAAAAGGTTCATGTACCGTGCAATTTGAACATTCTTAAAAATAAATATTATTTTTCTATAAGAGTACCTATACTAATAACACACATAGGCCCTTATTCATATTCCCTGCCATTTTATACTGGCTCTATAGAGTAAACCTGTCACTGTCACTTTCATGCCAACAAAAAGAGACGAAAACAGACTTATCGGTCAGATGAGGCAATTGAGTCCTTATAGCTATATGAACAAGACAATCAATGTTCAAACTGGGTTAAAATCAACTTCATTTGTCTTAGATTTTAAATAAAACATACGATTTAATAAGTTTGATGCATAATTTAGAGTGTAACTGAGTGGTTAAATTGAAAAAACTTTTAGGCCAAACCACCGCCACAACCAGCTCTTTGCAAAGAAACGACAGTTGAAATGACACCAAGCATCAGCAGTGCAAGCGAGAGAACTGACAGTGAAAAGGACAGAGACAGCGCGTGGGAGAAGGACAGAAGCGAGAGCAGAGCTTCGTCTTCAACTTCTGCTGCGACGCTTACTAACGTGAGTGGTATTGTGGCTTCTCATCTCACGATTATATAAAACTATACAATTTATCATAATCAGCATTCAGCCTGCCGTTTAATTGAACTCACTCTCTCCCACTCAAGTTGGGAGCTTGTTGGCAACCCTGTGGGCGCTATCAAAAATTGGCAGTAAACGAGCTCCTCTGCAGAATAGCTTGTTTACTGCCGTGTAGGATCCACTTAAATCTTTATATTGAAGTATGTTTGCTTCTACCCAGGGCTGGTACTCCCCCGCTCTAAGCGGAGTTTCCTCAGCCAAGATCCGCGACAACGCCAAACAGACCAAAGAGAGTTGCAACCGTCGTCTCCTTCGGTCTGACCTCAGCCTGACCTCACATCCAGAAATGGAAATCGACTACTACGATTACGAAGTCAACAACGCTGGTAAGATGATTCTAGGTCGTTCCTTATTATTTTTATCTGGCTTTGCTAAAGCTCTTGATATATAGTTTACTTACTTTTAGAGGTAGTTATTTTATTCAGGGCGTCTGTGCAGTTAGAATAAAATGATTTTAAAACAACCGAACGCACAATTTGATGCTACAAAAGGTATTCTTGAGTCAATAAAATAGAGCACATCAGGGATTCACACGTTGACCTTTCTTGTGTTGATCATTTTTAAACAAAACAGTTGCTTTGTTACCTGACAGCCTACGTAGCTCAGTTGGTAGTAGCTATGCCTTCTGCGCCGTAGGTCGTGGGTTCGATTCCCACGGTGAACAAACATTTGTGTGGTGAACATAAATGTTTGTTCTCTGTCTGGGTGTTATATAATATTATAAGTATGTATTTACAAAAAAAAAGTATTATAAGTAGTATATCAGCTATCTGGTTCTCCCATATTACAAGCATAAGCTTAGTTTGGGGCTAGATAGTGCTGTGTGGAAAGTCCACCAATATTTTTTTTTTTTTTTTTTTGGTATTTTTATTTATTTTTGTTTTGAATGTCAGTCATAATAGTGGTCAAGGATTTGATCTTCACAATGTTGCAGGTTCAGTTCCCGGCTCGTATTTGGGAATGGATCCTGCTTTCCTCGTGTGGATCCCGCCGCTAGAAGAAGGAGACATCTTGAAGGAGATGGACGAAACAGATGCTGATGCACCAATTTATGAGGTAATATTAAAAAGCTTCATATAAAAAAACACATTGAGCTCTTTGGTCAAAAGTCTTATGACATTGTCAATCTTAAACAAAAGACAGTTCCCTGCAGCCAAGCGCAGATGAAGAACTGCAGCGTACGTACGTACTTTCTAATGATTATTCTTATTGTTCCCAGGAAATTCTACCCAAAGAACTACTTCCAGACCCTGGTAGCAACACAGAATCCCCAGAAGAAGCTCCCACTACCAGTACCCTGAAGGGAAACGATAACCGTTTTCGCTCTAACGATTCCATCAAATCCTACCGCAAAGAAAGGGGCAACATCATCCAACCTCTGAACTTTAGCATCAGTGATTTGCAAAATACGCCCAAATTGTCAAGGCGCAGCAAGAAGAAGAAAGTCGAAAGTCCAGTGGGCATACCGATGAAAGACCTCACATTGACAAGATCACCAGTTCCAGTACATAGGTGTAATGATGATAATGCTTCTACGTTGAAAAGAATAAAAGACACAGTCAGAGAAACGAGAGATGCTGATACATTGAAACGATCAGATTTCTCTGATATAAAATTTGCAGATGAGAATTCTGACTCTTCAAATGATATAAAATTTGCTGATGACTCTTCGCCTGATAGCAATAGGATAAGCGATCGGTATAATGTTAAAGTTTGAAAACTCTGAATATTAATGATGTTTAGAACAAAATATATTTGTCTAGTCTGTAGGCCCTTTGAAATTAAGTGCCCTAAAATTATCTCTATTTCGTTCTATTAGAGAATGTATTATGCCAAATTGACAAGATTTTATTTTATTCCCTTACATCCATCCCATAATGTGATCTATAACGCTAAGTCATTGAAATATAGGAATCCTAGTCATTATTTTAACAGTAAACTCAAACGTTCTCCTGGCTAATCTTTTTTTAAATCTATGAAATAAATGTGAATCTTATTTACATGCTTCTATATAATTTTGCATTGAATTGCAAACCTTTTGTTAAATTATCTAAGAAAGTATTTTTCCTATCCCCATTTAGTAAATTTAAGGACCAATCCCCATTTAGTAAATTTAAGGCCTTATTTGCAAGGCCGAATATTTCTATTCATTATCTCATAATACCATCTAATCAATGTGTTTTCATTGACTTATAGAGCGCAATCAACGAAATAACGAAGTTTTTTAACCAGTTTTTACGAGAATACATTCAATGTTCTATTATAGACACAGATTTTCAATTCTAAAGCATTCACTGCATACACATTTTTTGTTGTTTTCGATTAGTAGATAAAAAATCGTATGTGATTGGTTACAAAACTTGGTTGCGCGAATAATATTTTCATCTATCACTAAATTTAACGTCGATTCACCGTAGATTGAAGAATTTTATAATCGAAAATGTTTCGAAGTATGTGGATATTGTAGGGGTATTACATTTTCACTGAGACTCTAGCTTGGTATTTTGTTCTACTATGAATTTACTGCAATAGCTTTTTTAATAAATTTTATTATAAACTTTAAGCAGATTTAAATTGCATTTATTATTGTTTATAATTATTGTGTATGAGTATATTTTACGGGCAGTGCAATGGTATGATCCAGTTTGGATAAAATAACCTCTATAAATATTATAGATCATTTTATTTGTAATGATTAATTTTATCTTGGAATTTCTAGTCATACGCTATAATGATTGTATTCCTGCCATTGCATTTATTTTTACTAAGTTATAAATATGAAATGACTTGCATAATGAATAAATTTTAATTTTTTTATTAATAAACCATTATTTTTAATATTATTGTCAAAAAGTTTAGCAAAACGTAGTGATAAGTGTTTATATGTTTGGTTTGTAAGAGCTCCAATTAAATGTTTTTATTTAGTATTTCATTAAAATTGTTGTTTGTATTTTTAAAATCTCCCAAAACGTATTGTGACGCTACAAATAACAACGCAAATAATGAAACTGAAAAACTGAAACAGCTTCACGACTTTGATCCCCAGGCACGGCAGATATCCCTTCAGATCTCTCATCAGTACCAAGTACTAACTTTAAGATTCTTTGAGGATGTCTAAGGGGGGTAGACAGAGGTGCGTCCAAACATTACATTTGGCACATACCCACATTTTGCAGTAGTTAGTATTCCATACGAGACAGGTTGCAAGCCCATCGCCGCTGTTAGAATACTAACTGGTTTCCTCACGATGTTTTCCTTCACCGTTTAAGAGCACTGGCATTGCGCACATAAATTTTTCGATAGAAAAATCCATTGGTGCACGACCGGATTCAAACCTGCGACATTACGATCGGAAGGCGGGGTCACTCCCACTAGACCACCACCGGTGCAACGCAAATAATATAATATCTAATAACAATCATCTACTATCATCATCTACTACTGCCAAACTCTTTTAGTATTGATTGAGAAGACTAGAAAAGGAGAATGCACGCGGACATGTGGGGTCGAACCTTGATTGGAAGACCACGATATTAAATTCCATTCTTGTTGAAATATCTCTGAAATTGCCCAATCGATTACTCTATGTCTCCAATAGAAATTCACTCTTGTTATCAGGGAATAGGTATTAATATAGCTTGATAAGTATGGATCGCTCATACCTAAAAGCTCTAGATTCTAGAGGAACAATGTGAGCACTGTTTATACTACACAAGTACCATATTTGCTAAAACGTAATAGCTAAAGGTGACATGTTTTGTTTCAAAAGGTTCAATAAAGTGTATTGAACTTTGTATAGATACTAGATACCTATTCATATTTTTAAAGCACACCGCATTCTTTAAGCCTTGTATTCAAATTCCTTGCTTAAGCAGTGTGTGTTGTCAGTGATGACAAATAATGTATGTATGTAGCAAGGAATTTGAATACAAGGTATGTAGCAGTGATGACAGCCAAGAAATTTGAATACAAGTACGCTGGGAGTTTCACTAAGACATGATGAGGAAATCCATAGGAGAACCGAGGTAGCCGACATAGCTCTCAGTATCAGCATTTGAAGTGACAATGGGCAGGTCATAAAGCATGAAGAACTGACAACCGCTGGGGAATAAAGGTTCTTGAATGGCGACCACGAACAGTCGGTGGATGGAAAGGGCTCAGAATCGTTCTTCCTGGGAACGTATAGGGGAGGCCTATTACCAGCACTGGACTATTTTAAGCTGATGATGTTGATGATGATTGAAAAAACAATTTTACATGCCAATGTCACAAATAAGATGTCGACAAAGTGGGTTGATGATTCGTTTCCTGTCATGTAACGAAGCAACATAGCATTTTCATTTTAATTGTTTTTCTAGTGTTATTTTGAGTTGTGCTGTGTAATTTTGGTGGTATTTTAACCAACATTACTTGTGGTCTTAGCACAAAGTGTAAACATTTGGAATGAAAGTGTATTATGTGATATCGTGATTTGACCGAAAATGTTTCAAATGTTTTGAAGAAACCGCCACCATTTTCTTCAAAACAATTGACTGACTCGACTTTGGACTGACGTGACTAGAAACATAACTACAAAGAGTATAATCTCTGAATCACTTGACATTGGCAAGATTGTCTATGACAGGAGCCATAAAAAGAAGAAAGAAGAAGAAGTGGGTTGATAAATTTTAAATATTAACCAGGACGTATTATACTGTTTATTTTAATGCCGGTTGTATATTAATGAAAATGATATTGCTCTCTGTTTAATTTAGCGCAGATGTTTGCCTGCGCGTTCTAAATAACGGACACCGTTTTATGATGGATGCCTTTTGCCATAAGTAGTAACTGGTACTTGTAGTCACTGTGGTAGATACTGGCCGGATTTAGGTGCGGGGTAGATTCTCGTTGCGGGACATAATCATATCATCTACAACCTAACTTCACCCAGTGCTGAGCATAGGCCAGTTTTAGTTTGTGCCATCTTCCATGATACTGTACCAGTCATTGTAACCTATTTCTGACCCATAACTTCGACGTCGCTGTCAACTCATCTGATTGCAACAAACTGTTACACACACTGTTACAACTGTTACACACATCTGTAATGACATGCATACATTTGATTCCCATCCTTCCTAAAGAATTGCTATTACACTATGGGAATCAAATGTCAAACTGAAAGCCATCTCGATAGCCAGATATTAAGCGTAATCGGGCCGCAGTTCTTCTAGACTGCATGAAGTTTTTTATGTCACGGCCACCGTTTTCAAAAAAACCGTAACCTAGATCTGCATCAGAAGCAATATTGAGCAGCATATGGATGGGATATTGTAGAACACACTTCGAAGCACCTAGGCCGTTCTCTATGGAAATGCGGCACTGGTTTCCTTTTACTGAAATAAACTTATTTCTATGTAAATTGGCCAGTAATGCTAGCTTTTCAAAAACAATAATATATATAAGTTACCTATGTACATATTTTATTTATACAACTTGTTGATGAAAGAAGCAGATAGCCCACCTGAGGTGAGAGGTAACCATCACCTAAAACAAAGCATTGCTTTGTAAGTCACGCTCGATAGGAGCGTGCCCTAATATGCACTGCCCTGCATCCATCAACTTGAGGCATACAGATGTTAAGCCTCATGTGCCTGTAATTACAACGGCGAACCGAAACAAAGCAACGCTGCTTGGCGGCAGAAAAGGCGTGGTGGTAGTACTTCCCCGGACGAGCCACACACAATACAAGTGGAAAAAGGGCAGGAAGAAGAAAATGTGAAATACTTATGGTCTCCGATATTTTAATCCAAATATATATAACTCAAAGGTGACTGACTGACTGACACAGTGATCTATCAACGCACAGCCCAAACCACTGGACGGATCGGGCTGAAATTTGGCATGCAGTTAGATGTTATGACGTAGGCATCCGCTAAGAAAGGATTTTGATCAATTCTACCCCCAAGGGGATAAAATAGGGGATGAAAGTTTGTATGAGATTTTCAAAGTAAACGAGCGCGAGCAAAGCCGCGGGATCAGCTAGTTTATCTATAAAACTGTATAAACACACCTCCATCGTATGCAGAACTTTGTATAAGCTAACACCGAAGTAAAGTTCAGTAAATGCAGAAAGCAACTTTGGTTTCCATTATAACGTCGGGCCCAGCTGCACGTGGACAGCTTGCAACTTGCCGTTTTGTATGCTAATGGCGACACTGATGGATTTGCACGCTTTTAAATATTGCACTTTAGAGGCAATTGAGATTAAAGTACACGTGAATACGCCCGTATAGGTACACTTGCTTATGTCCTTGTGGTAAGCTTAAATTTTCTTTGGCTTCGTGTAGGGTGTTAAGGTGAAGACAAGAGCTAATGTGATTCTCGCTCGCACGTTTTGACTTGTTGAAGGATATAAAACCACTACTCCCATTTTCCAAAAATCGCAAACAACCATTTTGTGTGCAATCACATTGAGATCAGTTCAGTAAAAAAATCATTTCGATCGATACATGTTTTCCTACTCAAAAGTTTGCTTTTCTAGTTTTCGTACTTAGGCAAACTTTTGAGTAAGAAAACTTGCATCTATCAAAATGAAATTTTTACCAAACTGCTCGCAATGTGATTGCACACAAAATGGTTGTTTGCGATTTTTCAAAATTGTGTTATAATTTTATATCTTTTAAAATGTCGAATCGTGCGAGCGAGAGGTTACTTGTGTTAGACTCCTGTATCCGTATCCGACTCTCAGGTGGTCCATTATGCGGTGAGCGAGAGGTAAATTAGGTGATGTCAACGCCTTAAAGAGGAAGGCCCAGAATGAGATGGAGAGACGTGTTTCGCCCGCGCGATCATCATGAGTGAGGACGTAGGACCCCATGGACTGACGACATCGTGCTCGGAATCATTTCTAGAAATGTTTAAGGGAGGCCTTTCGTCCATCAGTTGACTTTT
This sequence comes from Plemyria rubiginata, assembly GCA_963576535.1. Taxonomy (NCBI): domain Eukaryota; kingdom Metazoa; phylum Arthropoda; class Insecta; order Lepidoptera; family Geometridae; genus Plemyria; species Plemyria rubiginata. The sequence goes on along the minus strand of OY754916.1, from coordinate 859,908 downwards.
TCAGGTTGATTGACTCGACGGAAACACTACAGCCAAATAAAAGCAGCCAATTTCAAAGGCCAGTTACCTCCACGCTAGTCCATGTAAATGCACTACAAACTAGTTGTCCGCAGGCAATTGGCTTGATAATGCACTCCAACTCGCAAACAAATCTCGTTAAGTACAACAAAAACCCCCACGGAACTGTGCCGCTTTGGAGATGAGACCGGCTAGTCCACTCCACCGCTTTATTATTGGTACTTTTACGTTTTTACAACGAAATTGTGGAAAATCTTTGCACAAGATCTTTTTTGCTTTGAAGAGTATAAGCACTTGACAGAAGCGACCTTAGGCGCATTTATATGCGCGAAAGTAACCCTTGCCATTGCCTCGTTTAACGTATGGAATCATGTCTGAAAATATGAATAAGTCTAATTTCTATACGCATTTATTCCTACTACTAACAAATATAGAAGCACGGGCTTAAGATACCATACATCTTATGAAAATAACTTGCATCTTAAGCAAGAATAATCTGGAAAAAAAGAGCGACGTGCCCTAAGATGCACTGCGTCTACAAACCAAGGCATACATAAATGTTCAGCTGCCTGTGATTTCATCGGCAACCACAAATTTCAAACCAAAACCCAGCAACACTTCCTCGGACGAGCCATTTACAAACAGCTCTGATACGCTAATAATAGTGATACGCTGCTGAACTTTAGTGACTAGATCATAGTCACTAGAGTTTAGCACGAGTTTAGGACGACCTCTGTGGCGCAGCGGGCGAGAGCCTGCCTGCGACGCAAGAGGTTGCGGGTTCGATTCCCGCCTTGGAACAAATTTGTGTACGATCTGCAGAAATTTGTTCCGATGGTCTGGGTGTTTTCTTTGTATAATAAAAAATATCTATCTATGTATAATGTATTAAATATATCAGTTATCTAGTACCCATAACACAAGCTTTGAGCTTACTTTGGGGTTAGATAGTGCTGTGTGGATTGTCCAGCATTATTTATTTATTTATAGTGAACTAGCTGTTCCTCTATGTTCAGTGTAAACCGAGTTCCACATTCGCCGGCTAAACGTTAATTAGAAGGAATCGCCCGGGACATGATATCCTGCTTACTGTGACTTGACGGGATTACTTTAATCTTCTTTATGATCACTGTACAGGGTGGTTCAAAATATGCTTTCTTAGTTGATCAACCTCTTATAAAAATAAGTTGTTAGTGATAGTGTGAGTTTTCTTATCATGAGTTGTGAACCTAACGGAATGGGTCACTAACAACTAACCACGCCTCTTTCTGCCGCCAAGCAGCAACGCTGTGTTTCGGTTTGAAGAGTGTGGTCGCCGGTGTAATTACAGGCACATGAGGCTTAACATCTGTATGCCTCAAGTTGATGGGCGCAGGGCAGTGCATCGTAGGGCACGTTCCTATTGTGCGTGACCTACGGGGCAATGTTTTGTTTATAGGTGATGGTTACCACTTAACATCAGGTGGACCATCTGCTTGTTCCATCAGCTAGTTGTATTAAAAAAAAAAAAAAAAACTAAGTTATACGACTAATACTAATATTTTTAAACTTGTAATACCAATTATACCAATTTTTTAAGAGATGGAAATAAAAAGGCTATATTATCTAAACTAATATTATAAAGAGGAAAGATTTGATTGTTTGTTTGTTTGTATGTTTGTTTGTTTGTTTGCATTGAATAGGCTCCGAAACTACTTGACCGATTTAAAAAATTCTTTCACCGTTGGGAAGCTACACTATCCCCGGTGAACATAGGCTATATTACATTTTGAAAAAAATTTGGGATCCTTACTAAAATTCAAATAATGTAACCCAAGGTGTAAAAAAATTCGTAAAATATTCTTTACATCGCGTGCACTGCGAAAACTATTGATGATAGAATAAAATAATGTTCTACAACTTTGCAGAACACATCATTATTTACAAAAAGTGTCGCGACAGTACATGTCTAACTCTTATAGTTATGCCACAATAAGTGTTTTTTTATTTTAAAATTTTAATTGAAATGCCGCCGCTATAAGAGGCTCTTTATTTGTATCTTGGTATTAATCCTTATCAAAATAAATTATTTCATATTCAAAACTGCTTTAATACCTTTATAAAACTTTTTAAATTATTCAATTCGGACATTCCATTCGAAAGATATCACAAGTTTAAAAATGTAAGTATTAGAAAAAGGTCGCGTGGTAGCCGCTCACCCTGCTTGGCGAGCTAGGCAGCACCTTAGGGTAGGGGCCGCACGGGTCGGGGGAGGAGCTTTAGTGAGGCAGCGAGCCTGGCCTCGGCTGGCGGATCCTTGGTCGCAGGAAGGATCCGCCGGCTTGGATTGGAGGTGGCGCTGCACAAGACCGAGGCCGTATTTTTCCACGGGCCTCGGCAGCGCATCCCCAGTGACGCCCACATTATGGTGGAGGGCGTCAGGATCGAGGTGAAGGCCCAGATGAAATATCTGGGCCTGGTGCTTGACAGCAGGTGGCGCTTCGGCCCGCATTTCAGCGGGCTGTCAAAGCGCCTTCTTAAGGTTGTGGGAGCGCTTTCCTGGCTCCTCCCAAATTTGGGCGGGCCAAAAGCGCGATGCCGGCAGCTATATGCCGGCATCTTGAAGAGCATGGCCCTTTACGGGGCACCTATCTGGGTGGACTCCCTTCAACGAAGGGAGAACGCCGCCGCACTCCGGAGCCCCCAAAGGGCCATCGCGCAGCGGGTCGCAAGAGCCTACCGCTCGGTGGGCTTTGCAGCGGCCTGCGCTCTGGCGGGCACCCCTCCTTGGGAACTCGAGGCGTGGGTGCTCGCCAGAGTATACGAGTGGACGGCGAGGCGTAGGGCGTTCGGAGAGCGCCCCGCCTCGGAGGAGCGGGAAGCTGTCCAGCGGGAGGCGAAGGATGCCATCGTCCAGCACTGGAAGGTGGACCTCGCCTCCGCCGCGTTTGGCGACCGAACCTTGGAGGCACTCGGACCAGTCCTGCAGGACTGGCTCGACCGGCCTCACGGCTTTTCATCATTTCGTCTGGTGCAGGTGCTATCCGGGCATGGATGCTTTGGGTCGTACCTGCACCGGATCGGAAAGGAGGGTGCCCCGTCCTGCCACCATTGTGGCGCGGTGGAAGACACGGCACAGCACACCCTCGAGGTGTGCCCGTCGTGGGCCGAGCCGCGCCGCGACTTGGTGGCGGTAGTTGGGCCAGACCTGTCGCTCCCCAGCGTGGTGAACTCCATGCTGAGGGACGCGACAGGCTGGGCAGCGGTCGCCTCCTTCTGTGAGGACGTAATGTCCCAGAAGGAGGCAGCAGAGCGCGCGCGGGAGGCTGACCCTCAGGCGCCGCTCTGCAGGCAGAGGAGGGGTAGGAGAAGACGTCTTCCCTCCCCTCAAGGTGATGAATAGCGGAAGATAGGCGTGGAGGCGCCATCTCTCGCATTGCACTATTCGCCACCTCCGTCGAGCGGAAATGATCGAGCACTCGCGGTCGTTCCCGGGCCTCTCCCTCCAGGAGGGGCGTGTAGGCCCCGCTATCATGGCGGGCGGTCGTCGGCGGGGAACTGGACGAAAAGGCTCTGCCAGTTTCCCAGTTCCCCTCCATGGTGACGACGCGGGAATGCCACTGGGTCGTTTAGTGGGTATACCGGCCCTCACAGGCCGGGGAGTCCCACATATCTGGGAAAAATGCGTTACGCATTCCCCCCCATTGGAGGATGGGGGGAATGCGTAACGCATTTTTCCCAGCGAAAAAAAAAAAAAAAAGGGGCCGTACGGGTGGGGAGTCAATGTCAAGAAATGAAGTCGGCTCCCCTACGCAACGGGTAAAAAGTTAAGTAATAAAAATAAAAGTTCATTAAAATAATAATGTTCAAATTTTCTTTATACTTTTCTTTTTTAGTAACCTAACGCAAATAGAAGGGTTTATGTGTGTGTATTATAATTTTGAAATTATTGTTAAATACCCGTGCGAAGCCGGGGCGGGCCGCTAAAGAAAGAAAGAAATAAATGAAAGAAAAAGTATTTATTTATTACATTACACGACATTATTTATTACACGACACATAACAACAAGAGCGACACAGTAACTAATAAACAACATATTTAATACACACTAATCTAAAGAGAATCATTTTAGGGGTAAATGCATCTCTCACTACCGTAGATACGTCTTCACGTCACAAAATGGTGTCCAGCTCAGCATGATGTGTTTGATGTTGGTAACACAACGCTGATCTTATACCTATAGGTATGTAAGGCAAAAGTGATTGACTGATGACAATACACAGGCTAAACCCTTAGGGCTAGAAACTTGAAATTTCGCACACGTATTCCTCTTATGACGAAGGCACCCACTAAGGATGGATTTTTCAAAATTCAACCCCCAAAGGGGTGAAATAGGGGATAAAAGTTAGTATGAAAGTTTCAAAGTAAACGAGCGCGAGCGAAGCCGCGGGTTCAGCTAGTTATTACATAAATAAGTAAATATTGGTGGGGATTCCACTCAGCGCTATCTCGCCCCAAACTAAGCCAAAGCTGGCGATATGGGAACCAGGGAGCTGATACACTACTTGGAACTACTATGAAAGGAGCTCCATTCAGGAGCCTCTTGAGCTGCACTAAAAATCCTTTCACCACACTGTTTCAGGAACAGAAACAGAAACTAGTGACACGATAAGAAGAATAACTTTTTGTATAGTGCGCGTCACCCAAAAAGAAAGAGGGGGTGCGGGTGTGATGGCGCGAGTATTTTGTATTCGCAAACACATCCCCTCCATTGTTTTCCAGCGTTATTTTCGGTTGACGCGCACTATTCATTTTCTATTGTGTTAAGTCCCAGCAGTGTGTAACAATCTGGTGGAGATTGCTGTTCAGCAATAAGACTACCTATTTATACTTAAGTTTTGAGTTTTTTAGGCCCACCTGCTTTTGAGTAGTAACCATCGAATTAGCATTGCCTTGCAATTCACGCACGATATGAACGTGCCCTACGATGCACTACTGTGCAGCTTGCCTTGCATCAACTCGAGGCATACAGTTTAAGCCTCGCGTGCCTGCAACTTCAATAAATAGGCTGCCTTTATGTTTTGAATCACCTTATGTAAGCCCTTGAGGATTACCGTACGGATAAAATATCTGCCACAAGAAATAATGAACTGTCTATTTTTATTCCTTGTAAAGTTTCAAGATGTGGAGTTTGTTGTCAATGAGGTAACGCAATCGTTAAAACAAAAGTAACCGTAGCATCAAGTGGGACGCTTGTGCTAGAACAAGCGTCCCACCTGATGCTACGGTTACCTTTTTTTTATAAAATCGGAAATAAAATTAACTGTAGTACATTCATTTTATGTATGAAACCATGTTCAATAAGATAATAATGAGATCATAATCTATGACCAACCTTACCTACTAATAAAATATTTTTTAATTTTCATCTTATGTTATTACTTATTCTATATTTTTATCAAAAGCAATCGATGTAGAAGGGCTGTTTAGGACTATCTTTTTAAGTCTAAAGTGTTGGTAGTTCTAGTCTTCACGCTACATAGCGTCGAAGTATTTACAGGCTAGCCACCTCGCAATTAGACCGAGCGATTGGCTGCGTCCTCACTCCTCGCTATCTGGACTTTGAATATATTAAGACGAAGACAAGAGCTAATGTGACTCTCGCTCGCACGTTTTGACTTGTTGAAAGATATAAAATCACTAAACCTATTTTCGAAAAATCGCAAACAACCATTTTGTGTGCAATCACATTACGCACAGTTTAGTAAAAAAATCATTTTTATCGATACAAGTTTTCCTACTTAAAAGTTTGCTTTTCTAGTTTTCGTGCTCAACTTGCATCAATCAATATGAATTTTTTACCAAACTATGCGCAATGTGATTGTACACAAAATGGTTGTTTGCGATTTTTCAAAATTGGAATTTGTGATTTTATATCTTTAAAAATGTCGAATCGTGCGAGCGAGAGAAATATTAGGTGTTGTCCACGCCTTAACAAGACGGTTCATTACGTACACACAGATACAAGAATCATTTATTGTAACTGTGTAAAAAGCTTTGAATAGTAGAGAGCTAGCTCTTTATGAAGGGCTCTCCAGGGAGGTACTGTTACCATGACTATCTCTGCCGCCAAGCAGCTTTGCTGTGTTTCGGTTTGGCACATGAGGCATAACATCTGTATGCCTCAAGTGACTTGAAAGTGGCTTGCGAGTGTGTGGTTCTCTACGAGCCATCAATATTATGTCCATCATTAATAACCATTAGTACCATTATTTGACTACAAACCAAATTATTTTGCGATGCCTATACTATAGAAACCATTACAACCTACTCAAACTAAAATATTTCACAATACTCCGAAATGATTAGTAGTTTTTTTATACTACCGGCTGATGTAACAAGCAGATGGCCCACCTGATGTTAAGTGGTAACCATCACCAATAACAGAGCATTGCCTCACGCCTCGTAAGTCACGCACGATGGGAACGTGTCCTACGATGCACTGCCCTGCGTTCATCAACTACCGATATACCATACATACATGAATACCGATGTGAAGCCTCATGTGCCTGTATTTACACCAGCGACGACACCCTTCAAACCGAAACACAGCGTTGCTGCTTGGCGGCAGAAAATGGCGTGGTGGTAGAACTTCCCCGGACGAGCCCTTCACAAAGAGCTCTTCTACTCTTGTTTAAGATCGTGGTAATACATTTTACTATCTATGATCCCACAGCCAGGGTTCGGGTATGGCACTAAGCCAGCACATAGAGATACATCAACCAAGTTTACATAAACTGTTGCAATATCCTGCGAAAGATGTACAGGCTTTTCAGAACAAATACAAATAGCTTGTCTTGAAAATACAACTCGAACACACGAATACGCTCACACACTTACTTTTATGTCATTGTAATAAGATTCATTTTCCTTTGACTTTGTGTAACTTGATCTGTATCCGTGTTTTTAAAACTTGGCTTTCAAGAATGTGTAATAAAATAGTTTTTTTTCTTATACTACTTGCTTGTAGAATAAGCAGACGGCTCAACTGGTAAGCGTCACATACAGAGCAATGCCTCGTAAAATCAAGCACGATAAAACCTTCCGATGCACTACCTTGTGTCTTAGGTAATGTCACTGACTAGTTGCGTCCCGCGGTTTCACCCGCGCAGATTTAAATCCCGGTATTCCCACGGTATAAAAGTAGCCTTTGTGCTATTCCAGACTGTAATATATTTCTCTGCCAAGTTTCATCCAGATCCGTTCAGCCGTTCTGGCGTGAAAGAGTAACAATCCATCCATCCATCCATACCTTACAAACTTTCGCGTTTATAATAGTAGTAGGATGTATAGCATCTGTATGTTTAAAACCACTATAGTTCTCAACCAAACAGTATATTAAATTTGAAAGCCATTAAATGGTTCAGCTGTTTATAACATAGTATAAATATGACTCTACTAAAATTGATTACAAACAACTCTCAAAAGCAATAATGTCCCGACTAAACGTAGTTAATGAGGCAAAAAGGGTCACCATTTACACAAAATTTATGTAGGTGGTTTTGAACTTTATTGTAAAGTGACAAAGCTGGAAACTGATTGGACTGGACTGAGAGGACCTTTTAGTGAAATTGAAGTTTAGAGTGAACATCACACATAAATTCATATGATAAATTCAGAGATGGGCGTTTACGCTAGCTTTTTTATGTCTTTTTATAAAATTCATGAAACTCTTATTAATAACGTAGGGTACCTACGTCCTCGTTTTTTTATACATAATAATAGACTGTTCTTTTGGCTACAATTTCACCTGACGGTAAGCGACGATGTAGCCGCCGATGGAGCAGAATGGTCTAGAAGACACCTATTCACTCTTGCCTTAAAGAGACCCAAGTTGTAGTGGCAGTTGTAGTGAAGACAGACGACGGCAATGAGTTCCACTCCTTGGTGGTTCGGAAATGTGTTCATAAGAAGTGATGTTATTAGTTTGCATAATCACTTTGAAACGTCTTAAAACTAGGCGAATCTAGGTGCTAGTTCTACACAACCTAGCCTAGAATATTTATATTTATATTTAGAAGGTGGTCTCTTCGAAGCGCACTTCGATTTCACTCACTGTATTGATACACGACAATATCCGCAGACAGAATCCAATGTTGTGACCCCGACCACAGAAAAAAGATCTTGTTGGTAGTACATATTCAATTCCCTTTAACTTCCATCCCTGCTCATCCTGGCGTGATCCTCAGACGCTGTCACAAATTGTTTCCTTCAGGATGCCAGGGGAAGTATTTAGTGGGAAAGGAAACACTTAGGAGGGGGTTGACAGGGATGTTATAAGGGCGCTTATGTTTCAGTATTGAGTGTGTTTCTGAGATCAATAATTCACAAGAAAATATAACATTAAGGTAAATTTTAATAAAAAAGGCGTGTGTTTAACATGTTTTTATACAGTTAAAATATTTTTTTTTGCTTAATAAGTATTAAAAAACTTAATGTACAAAAATACAGATTTTACATAGACGTTTTTTGCCAGAAATTATTTTCGTGGATGTATAAACGTGCCTAAATATGACTTCCCTTAGTACTTCCCTTATCTTGAGTTGATACTTGGTAGGTACTAAAAGATATTACTAGGTCATGTCAACCGTGCCTGGGGATCAAAGTCGTGTGGCTGTTTCTGTCCATAATAGATGCTCTCAAACTCTTTTTTTTTTATACAACTAGCTGATGGAACAAACAGATGGCCCACCTGATGTTAAGTGGTAACCATCACCTATAAACAAAACATTGCCCCGTAGGTTCTTCAAAACACATTCAGTGAACCGTATCTCAATACAATCCCATCGCAATCTTACAATGGTACAATATGGTCCTAAGTCCACCCTCTAAGCCTAGCTCAGAAGGGGGTGTAATCACCGGTTCTACACCTGCCTTATAATTGCCTGGCGGCGGAATAGCTGTAGACGGTCGAGCCCAATATTCACCAACAGATAACCTATTAGCGCATAATATACACCATGCAGGACTCTGTTTTTTTTTCTATTATTATTATTTCTTAGTCTAGAAATTATTATCTTTTGTTACCTGTCTGTACCTTTGTTTTGTTTTTTTTTTGTTATATTGGGTTCAATTTTTTTATTCTTTCTTTCTTTCTTTCGTCTTTCTTAGATAAACGGTCTCCGCTGTTAGTCGCCTCGTAACTAATTTGTGTACGATCTGCAGAAATTTGTTCCGTTGGTCTGGGTGCTTTCTATGTATAATAAAAAATATATCTATGTGAGTACATAATGTGTTAAATATATCAGTTATCTAGTACCCATAACACAAGCTTTGAGTAGTCTACTTTGGGGCTGTGTGGGTGGATTGTCCAGCATTATTTATTTATTTTAGTTTATAAAGGCCAATGTACCAAAATATTAAAAAAAAAAAGGCTTAGCCTACTTCTCATTAAATTTACTATTAAACCTAAATTCAATGAGAGGAGATCGCTTTCAGTTATCCGCACAATATCTTATTTTTAGTTTTATTTCAAGTGTTCGTCTGTTCTGATTTATGTATAATATAGATATTTTGTTGCTTAAAGAAATTGTAGATATTGAGAAATTTATTAAAAATGATTGCATGGATTTCTTTAGCTAAGTATAAAATCACTTGTTTCTTTGTTAGATAGTTTTAAATAAATATTTACAAAAAAACCCATTTGAAATGAAAGGCTCCTTCCATAGCCAGCTTAACGCCAGGGGTGCGCGTTGGTGGACTTTGATCCAATATGTATTTATGCATGAGCTCCTCCAAGATGAATATGATTGATTGGGTCACCAATTTGTGTTTGTGGATTACTGTGGTTGTACTACATAGCCTTGTGTACAAATTATCTTCTCGGTTCCTTTTTGATATTGTTCTATTGCCCCTGTTTTTGTTGAAGTTATTTTTATGCGAGCACTGTTGGTCGAGGAAACAACACCAACATCTGATATTTATTTATTTACTTATACATTAAAATACATTAAGGCTAAGATATGAAGTTTAACGGTCTATGGTCACGGCACTGATGTGAGGGGTCACATCAGTGCCGTGTCAAGGACGGGGCAGGGACGTGTTTCGTCAGGAGTGTGAAAAAATATCATTGCATACATTGTCTATGAACTCGATCACACATGGATTTAAATCTGCGCGGGTGAAACCGCAGGCCAACTAGTAAATTCTAAATTATGAAATACTTTGTGTTTTAGAATTTTCGAACTGTTTACTTTCCATTTGAATCTAACAGAAATTGATAATTCTTCGCCAAACTTATTTTAACTTACTATTTTGAGTTATTTCGTTTTCAGACAAACGAATTTACTTTATCAAATTAAATTTTCATGGTACTCGTAACCTTTAAGTTAAATATAATAACTTAAAGTAAGCGCCATTGATTAATTTAAGTTTTGGTTTGTAATTCTATACTTTACCGTTTGGTGAAACCAGAAGTTACGCATTTCAAGCAAATTACGTAAAGTGTCGAGCAACCTAAACTCTGTGATAAGAAGGTAACAGTTTTTTATACTATTTCAGGGACAAGCAGATGGCCCACCTGATGTTAAATGGCAACCATGGCCTATAACAAAGATTAGATTTTAAGTCAGGCGCGATAGGAACGTGCCCTACGATGCACTGCGTCTATCAACTTGAGACATACGGATGCTTCATTTGCGCCTGTAATTATACCAACAACCACACTCTTCAATACGCTGACGAGTCCTTCACAAAGAGCTCTACTACTATTAAATCCAAACACAAAGGTTAGCTGGAAGAAAATGCTAAGTAGCATTAAGTTCGCCTATGTACTTCATTTGTGTGCAATAAAGAATTTTCTTATCTTATCTTATCTTATCTTAAATCCAGGCGTAGGTTATTAAAGTAAAATGGGCGCCCTTATCGCTGATAGCAATTTCTTCCAGACAACCTAATAATAGTGACAGGAATGCAAATTTGTGCACTATCGCCAGTGTTGCTAATCACAAGCTGTAGTTTCAAATTGCCGCCGCAAACTGATACGAAGCTCCAAAATTGATCACGAACTTGCTATGCCACCAGAAACTTTCACCACTCTAATTTCAACCTTAACTCTTTGAGCATTGGGTTAAATATAGCTTTGAGTGCTGCGTTGATGGAGTAATAACATATCCTAACTTGGACTTTAAATTTAAGTTATAGAGTTCAAAATAATTTTGAAAGTAACTTCCGTGGTAGTAAGCTAGATTTCGCTGGTAAGTCGTTTGGTTCAGTATTCATTGCTTTGACAACTTTGTGGGTACAAATTTTGAAATATTTACCAACGGTAAACCGTTTACACCAGATTAGAAATCATCGGGTTCGGAGCACTAAATTAAAAGTAAATGTGCCTGTTATCAAAACCATATTACAATTTGATTACATAGAGGTGGTTATTGACATATTCGTCGAACTCATCCTACTACTATTATAAACTCGAAAGTTTGTAGTATGGATGGATGGATGGATGGATGGATGGATGTTTGTTACTCTTTCACGCCGGAACGGCCGAACGGATCTGGATGAAACTTGGCAGAGAGATATATTATAGTCTGGAATAGCACATAGGCTACTTTTTATCCCGTGGGAATATCGGGATTTAAATCTGCGCGGGTGAAACCGCGGGACGCAACTAGTAAAATATAAACGCCACTATCAAAACTGTATCACAATTTGATTACATAGAGGTGGTTATTGACATATTCGTCGAACTCATTACCAATATCACACAACAAACACGGCTTGACATGACACATGACGTAATATCCGGAGTAATTACAGACATTCCCCCGATAGATCGCGCATTAGTGCTCAAATGGAATGTGCTCAAATATTGATAGAGCCTGGTGGTAACTGAGACGGATCTTGGGACTAATTGATTCGTGAGTATCAAATCACTTGAATGATGTTGCCGCGGGACGCAAACGCGTCAACTCTAAAGCGCATCACAGACAAAGAAGATACTACAATATCTAAATATATATAACTCAAAGGTGACTGACTGACTGACTGACTGACATAGTGATCTATCAACGCACAGCCCAAACCACTGGACGGATCGGGCTGAAATTTGGCATGCAGGTAGATGTTATGATGTAGGCATCCGCTAAGAAAGGATTTTGATCAATTCTACCCCCAAGGGGATAAAATAGGGGATGAAAATTTGTATGAAACTTTGAATTCCTTGACGCGAGCAACGCCGCGGGCGTCAGCTAGTTTCATCATAAGATGTCATCATAAGATAGGCAATTAACTCTCGCCATAGCCACTATAGGCCAGTCTCATAAGACCGTAATGTGAAAATATATATTAAGTTAATCGTCTGTGATGGCTCATGGTGATTGTATGGGAAGCCATGTACATCTGTAGGCCTAAAGATGATGGACGCAGGGCAGTGCATCGTAGGGCACGTTTCTATCGTGCCTGTCCTAAGTGGCAATGCTTTGTGGTACAATAGGTGATCGCCTTGTTCTTTTTGCAAGTATTATTAAATAAATAGGTCCAAACGACTATATTATTATATTCTGTGACAACATATTTTTTGTTGTGTTATTCTTTCACAAAACATTTTAGGTTCCATCAGACATTTGAGACGTAACAGGAATTTTCTAGACTAACCAAGCATCACTGCAAACTCGATGGACCAGGATAACATTGTTATCAGTAATGAATAATTGGACCCCAAAAAGTGGTAATTAGCCACATAAATAACCCGATGAAATGTGTGATAACGTTCATGAGGGTAGGACAAAAAAGGATTAGCCCCTAATTATAGAGATTTAGCACACAATTTAGAATGCGACTCAAAAAGTCTACCAAGAACACAAAATACTATTTTGAGTTAGGATAGGTTGGCCGATTTTTATTACTTAAATAATGATCTACCTAATATTATAAATGTAAAAGTTTGAATGGATGTATGTATGTATGAATGTATGGATGTTTTTTACTTAATAACGAACGCCAGAACAACTGAACGGATCTTGATGAAATTTGGCACAGAGTTAGATTATAGTCTGGAATAGCACATAGGCCATTAGCCCATTGTACATATCTCTAGTTGTTATTTCTTGTTTCACTTGTTTTGTTAGTTTGTAAGGTGTACAATAAAGCATTTTCATTCATTCATTCATTCATTCATAGGCTACTTTTTATCCCGTGGGTATACCGGGATTTAAAGCTACGCGGGTGAAACGCGGGGCACTGTGCAAAACGCGGGGAACTGTGCAAAACGCGGGGCACTGTGCAAAACGCGGGGCACTGTGCAAAACGCGGGGAACTGTGCAAAACGCGGGGCACTGTGCAAAACGCGGGGCACTGTGCAAAACGCGGGGCACTGTGCAAAACGCGGGGAACTGTGCAAAACGCGGGGCACTGTGCAAAACGCGGGGCACTGTGCAAAACGCGGGGCACTGTGCAAAACGCGGGGCACTGTGCAAAATGCGAATTAAATTAATTTTTGTAGCTTATATATATTAAATAAATTATTGATTTTTTTTATTTCTGTATTAAATAATAACTAATGTTTTGGCTGATTTTAAACATTACGCAAAATGCTCTATAATTTTTATTTTACTGAAGTTTATTCTTGAAACGAGCAAAAGTTGTTTGATAACGCCGCAAAAGATAACAGGTTTAACCTTTAAACCTTTTTTTTATATACAACCAGCTGACGGTACAAGCATATAGCCCACCTGATGTTAAGTGGTAACCACCACAAATAACAAAGCATTGTCTCGTAAGTCACGCACGTTATGGCACTGCCCTGCGTCCATCAACTTGAGGCATACAGATGCTAAGCCTCATGTGCCTGTAATTACACCGGCGACCACACTCTTCAAACCGAAACACAGCATTGCTGCTTGCCGGCAAAAGAAGGCGTGGTGGTAGTATTTCCCCGGACGAGCCCTTCACAAAGAGCTCTCTCAAAACCTACCACCGTATTCGCAAATACTTATTTACAATTTACACGTAAAGGTGGCCCTTGTAAATAATTCAGGACATCCGGACAGAACCTTTTCAATGAACACTTGTTACAACCTCCTGAAGGATTGCTCGCTATTCGTCACGGTCTGATTACGTATCTTGCGATAGCTTTGCGACACGTGTTTGTTGTGATTTGCGCTCGTGGTTGCGAATGCGTGCTACCTGATTGTAAAGGAAAATTTAAATCAGTTGAATACATTTGTTGGACATAAAAAATAAGGATTTTATAATATTTGTAACCGACATCAAAAAATGAAGTTCTCTGTGGTTTTTTTTATATGTGCTTGTCATGAGAATATATAGGTATAGTGGTTACCTACTTGGTATAGTTAGGTATAGTAGTATAAGTGTATTTTCCAGTGCATTTGAAGTCGTTTTTTTCTAGAAAGTGTCATCATTAATAAAAGAAACAGCTTTAGTTTTTAATCCCAGGCACGGTAGATATCCCCTTAGAACTTTTAGTACCAAATACCAAAATACCAAAGTCAGAGGCAGAACTAAATATAACAATTGGCACATTAAATAAATAATAATAAATAAATAAATAAATATTGGTGGACTTTCCACACAGCACTATCTAGCCCCAAACTAAGCTTATGCTTGTAATATGGGAACCAGATAGCTGATATACTACTTATATACTTTTTTTTTGTAAATACATACGTATAATATTATATAACACCCAGACAGAGAACAAACATCTGTGTTCATCACACAAACGTTTGTTCACAGTAGGAATCGAACCCACGACCTACGGCGCAGAAGGCAGAGCTACCACCAACTGAGCTACGTAGGCTGTCATTCAACATTTAGTTCTTTATGAGACAAGTTGCAAGCCGATCGCTGCTACCACCGACATACCAACAAAGCGTACGACTGGCAAGCGACACCTGCTCTGTTTTACGTAATAAGATACTACAATTAAGTAGGTATTCATGAACTCACGATCAAATAGTCCGACAGCCGCTTGACACGATTCCGTGTTAAGTGGTTTTGAACCGTTTTATGGTTCAGGACCAAAGAAATAACCCTACTTCAGAAGAAGTGGATAGGATCATTTTGTATTGTGCTTCTATTTTTCCAGTGACCTATCTATCCCAAGACCCAAGTGTCATCTATTTCATTAAGGGTCCGGTGACAGCGGCTCGCAATTTCGAGGTGCGATTGGCTATTATTTCATTTCGGGGAGGTTGTTTGAAAGAATAACTCTAAAGTGACACGCATAAATACTGTTCGAACACAAATAATACAATAATATAAGGGAAATGTGCTTGAGTCAGAAATCATTTTGGTATTAGGTAAACGTAAGACCAAACATACTAATACCAAAATGATTTCTGATTCGGGCATGTTTCCCTTATATTATTGTATTATTTGTGTTCGAACAGTATTTATGCGTGTTTCTTTAGAGTTATTCTTTCAAACAACCTCCCCGAAATGAAATAAAATGAAATAATAGCCAATCGCACCTCGAAATTGCGAGCCGCTGTCACCGGAGCCTTAAGTATTTTTTATTTACATTTTGGCGACGAATTTTATGATCGATTATACTGCTACGATCGTACGAGTAACAACTATTACAAGATCTACAGACGACAATGTTTTTAAAATTACTATTTTGACTGACTATATTTTTTTTATTGTACTTAGGTAGTTTGGAAATCACAATTTTTTTTATTAAACCCCAAAAATTAGGCCCAGGGTGGTTAGCGCGGTCCCGTATCAAGGGGAGGGCCGTGGGTTCAAATCCCACTCAGATAATAACTTTTGTATCGAGGACTAGTTGCGCCCCGCGGTTTCACCCGCGTAGATTTAGATCCTGGTATTCCCGGGATAAAAAGTAGCCTATGTGTTATTCCAGACTATAATCTATCTCTCTGTAAAGTTTCATCCAGATCCGTTCTGCCGTTCCGGCGTGAAAGAGTAACAAACATCCATCCATCCATCCATACTAATAAACTTGCGCTAGGATATAGCCATCTAAATATAAATCTCCTGGAAATAAAATTTACATCTGAGTCGCGAAGTTGTTTCTTTTTGTATTAAAAAAATTCGCAATGCACATTTTAGGTATTAGTTAGGTATTAACAAAAAAACCTATAGACATTCAAGCTCGTCCGGGCAAGTACTACCACCATACCTTTTTCTGCCGCCGAGCAGCCACGCTGTGTTTAGGTTGGAAGAGTGTGGTCACCGGTGTTATTACAGGCATACTGTATGCCTCAAGATGAACGCAGGGCAGTGCATCGTAGGGCACGTTCCTATCGTGCGTGACTTACGAGGCAATGCTTTGTTATAGGTGATGGTTACCACTTAACATCACGTAGGCCATCTGCTTGTTCGATCAGCTGGCTGTATAAAAAAACCTCAGAAGTGTTTGTCTGATCGCTCGATCGAGAAGATAAACAATATAAAAGTTTAGTTATATTTATGTCCTACATTACAGAAGCTTACAAAGTTACGATGTATATCGACACGATCGCTTATTATCGTTTATCGGGGTGTTAAAGATAAGTCACATAAAAACGGTGGCCGCTATTTACTGATCGAAATTTTTTTCGATCAGTAAATAGCGGCAAAATGGACACAAACAGTTAAAAAAGGGTTTTTGAACTGTTTGTGTCCATTTTGTTAATAGGTAGGTACATAATTATGTACTTACTTATTATTATAGACATATATTATATTATATACCTTGTATTCAAAGTCGAAGTAAAAATTAAACCACACTAGCAGCGCCTCGCGGTTTCACCCGCGTAGTTTTAAATCCGGTATTCCCACGGGATAAAAGTAGCCTATGTACTATCCCAGACTATAATCTATCTCTGTGCCAAATTTCATGCAGATCCGTTGAGCCGTTCTGGCGTTATTGAGTACAAACATTTATACATATAATTTTACATGACATTAGTGTGATTATATATTTATTCAATTAAATAGCAAAGATCTATTTGAAACGTTTTAAAGCTATAAGTAAACCTAGGTCCTAGGACCAAGCTTAAAAGAACAGACAACAGTGACACCGCAGTAGTAGAGCTTTCTATGAAGATTAGTGTTACTTATAATAGTATTACTATTAAAGAAGTATTACTACTCTCTATTTTCTCTAATAGCAGTGATTATTTAAATTACTGTTAAGGAGATACATAAGAAAATATTATTTTAAATTAAAATAAATAACGCTTTCACACAAAAGAAGTTCCTATATAGGTAGGTAGGTAGGTATAGGTTCCAACGGTAGGTAGGTTCTTTATTAGTGTAGGTTATAATTTTATTTTCTGTTAGTTTTAAGAAAGTACCTACTTGTGTTTGTGGGACGAAATAAATATGTTTTCTTTTTATATTATTTTACAATAAGCCTTGAGATAAAGACCGCTTTAATTTTCACTACGTTATTCATCTTCTAATCACAGCCGCCATATAACGGCCACCGCACTTAATGAAGCAAATCTCTATTACCATCCGAGAAACAGTTTTCGCGATCCCAAAGTCCGATATTTGATTTGGGAGGATTTCCGGACGGAAATCGTCGGGTCGGGATCCGGAGATTTGCGAGTTGAAAACTACTGAATGAAATGTACAAGGGTGTTTGCTGAGATTTGTGAGTTTATTACCTGCTAATGTAGAACATACATCGGTTCGTAGCCTCAATTTGTTGGGTAGTGATTCATCAGTACAACTTTTTCTATAAAACTCCTCGCTAAATTCAATAGGCGCCACCTGGAACTTCAGTTTATGTCACAACTAGCGACCCGCCCGCGCGCCCCTGCTTCGCACGGGTGCACATATCATGCATGTAACGGGTGCACACATCGTGCACATATCATGCAAAAACACTTAATCACTATTTCAAAACAAAGCTGAAAAAATATATAGATTAAAAACGCCCTCAACTAAATACTAACATAAGTGATATACTAACGTCCGGTTTCTGAAAGCTCAATCAAAGCTAATCGGCTGACAACTCCTCACTTGCTATTTCAGCTTTTACTTCAAATTAGATAGAGCTAGCAAGTGACTTGACAGACGATTAGTTTTAATCGTGCTTTCATAAACCTTCGGTTAGTTAGGTACTCTAAATAAATCTATATAATTATAATAATGTAATTTTTTTTTCATGACCTAAGTATATTTTATAGATTAGATTTTACTAGATTAAATAAATAATAAATCGTATCGTACACAAAATTGTCCCGAGGCGGGAATCGAACCCGCAACCTCTTGCGTCGCAGGCGGACTCTCGCCCGCTGCGCCACTGAGGTCGTCAATTGTTAACTAGATTGAGAATGTTAATTCGAGATACTAGAGATTGTTAATTAGATTCAGGTACCATATTATGTACCATACCAAGTAGGTTTTAAAGCTTTAAACAAGAAGATTGATTAAAAAATAAAAAATCCGAGTGCCCGAACTAGAAGTATGTAGGTAAGTAAATAAGATAATGTTTTAAATTTGGTACTTTTTAATATTGAAATCCTTTCTTCAGTCTGGACGAATGATAAAAATGTAATGATCGCAGACAGTCGGAGGCTCGTGTACCTATGTCCTAGCAGTTTACTGACGCCTGTGGTTGTATCATTACAAATTTTGATCACTTTGGGGTTACCAAAAGACCAGGAAGACCTAGGATAAGCTACATGAGCCAAATAAAAGCGAAGGTTGCCGTGATGTCTTATAAGGAGGTCAAGAAGGTTGCCCTAAAAAAACACCTGGAGAGAAATGCATCAATTACGCCGACAAGAGCATTGCTCATATATTAAAAGAAGGTGTTACAATCACATTTTTTTATTACAAAACTCATAATATCTTCGAAACGGCTTTATCGATTTTGATGCGGTTTTTTCTAAACGATTTGTATGACCATAGAGAAGGTTTTATGATTCAATATTTTAGTATCACTCATGGCCTAGTTCGCTAAAGTGACTTAACGAATTTTGCGTTCTGGTTTTGTCTTTGAGAGTTTACTTTAAATCAAAAACTATTACATTATTTGAAAACACTTCATCGTTCTCTTGATTTTGACACCCATATTGCTTTTATTGCGAAAGTTTTTTTTTTAATGTGAGAGAATATCGCTCCTGCTTTCCTTCCCGCGTGACTTTTTGATTTTTTTTATTCTAAGGACACTTGGAAAGTTGCGACAAATCTTTTAATACCCGAATCATCAAAATCCATTCAGCCGTTTGGTTGCTACGTGGTAATAAAGGAAATATCGAAGGAAGGATACATACATACATGGATAGATACACGCCAAACACATAACCCTCGGCACTCGGGTAAAAACACAACAAGATGTGATCAATTACTTTTTATCCTGACTGTATGTATAGTATCTCTTATCTGTGACTGTACCCAAGTCTAGTTTCCTTGATTACTTGCGGTGCATTGAGTGTAAGCAATCAAGTTGGATTCCAAGTTTTGTTCTTGTACTCCATTTTACTTCGTTTTACTTCATTTTACTCAATTTACTTCATTTTAAAGGTAAATAGATATGGCAGTGGTCTCGGGTTAGCGAGAATTGAACTCTAGCTTCGAGCTTCGTGCACTTCCGAAGTAATTTGAGCTGCTAAGAGTTATTATAAACTTTGCAAGTATATTATTTATGAGCTAAGCGTAAGCTGGCTCCGGGGCGGAGTAACAAAGTTGACCTTTTTTATTAAGGGGCCGGCGACAGCGGCTCGCAATTTCGAGGTGCGATTGGCTATTATTTCATTTCGGGGAGGTTGTTTGAAAGAATAACTCTAAAGTGACACGCATAAATACTGTTCGAACACAAATAATACAATAATATAAGGGAAATGTGCTTGAGTCAGAAATCATTTTGGTATTAGGTAAACGTAAGACCAAACATACTAATACCAAAATGATTTCTGATTCGGGCATGTTTCCCTTATATTATTGTATTATTTGTGTTCGAACAGTATGCGTGTCAGTTTAGGAGTTATTCTTTCAAACAACCTCCCCGAAATGAAATAAAATGAAATAATAGCCAATCGCACCTCGAAATTGCGAGCCGCTGTCGCCGGAGCCTTAAGGAGAATCTGCTTTTTATAGAATTCAGTTTTTTTAGATATTAATAGGCTAAATATGGATAAATTGTAGGCTTTGGTTGCGACGAACTGGCGGTAGATTATCGTAGTATATATGACATTTCAAAGTGATCCCTGTGATGTACAGAATAAAGACCTTTTTAAATTTGATTTTTTTTAAATACCTACTCTTTAATCAAGCAGATGCCCCCCTGATTTTAAGTGGTTACCATCACCTATACTCGCAAGACCACAAAGCATTGTCTTGAAAGTCACGTAGGATAGACACGTGCCCTATGATGCACGGCCCAGCGGGCAACAGAATGCAGATTTTGTTAATCGTCACTACTTTTAGAAATTAAATCAACAGGTATAGCATCAAAAATATATTAACAATAGCATATTAGAAAGGTGGCAATATTTATATGATTACACCGTTATCTTATAATCGATTCATCCCAACTAATATTATAAATGCGAAAGTAACTCTATCTGTCTGTCTGTCTGTCTGTCTGTCTGTCTGTCTGTCTGTTACGCTTTCCCGCTTAAACCTCTCAACCGATTTTGATGAAATTTAACACAGACAATCTTTAGACCCTGAGAAAGAACATAGGCTACCTTTTATTGCGAAAAAAAGAGATGAAGAGATTAAAAGTACGCAGACGAAGTCGCGGGTACCAGCTAGTAACATATAATTCTTATTCATGATGATATTATGATTATAATGCCCTCAGGTCTTATAAACATGCCTATAATAAACATGCGATAGCTGTAGAAAAACAGCGAACTAATATTATTTCGTCTACAATTGAGACAGTTAACTGAGTGACAAAAAATACCGACCACTTAACTAATACACTGATCTAGCAATCCATCTAACAGACGTTCTCGTTAACCAGCTTGCATTTATATAAAAACTGTGACGGTCATTGACGGACGTAGTTTTATAGCACAGCCTTGTTCAGAAGAACATATAAATATTAGGTCATTCTATGTATTTTAAACTTGCTTATAAGCTCTGTCACTGTCAACTATAAAAAAACCAACAACCCCGCTTTCTGAGAGCTCGATCAAAACTATCGGCTGTTAAGTCACTTGCTATCTCTTATCTAATTTGAACTAAAAGCTGAAATAGTAAGGGACTTTACAGCCGATTGGTGTTGATCGAGCTTTCAGAAACCGGGGGCAACTGATACAATACTAGTACTCTCATTTGGTGAAGAAAAACATCAGAAGAAAACCAGTCTAACCAGTTTAAGTAACTACCGTGCTGTCGATCAATATGATCGGTTTTTACAGTCACTTTTCGTCATTACATATTGGCAAGGGATTTTTATCTTGCGAAGGATTTTTACAAGTAAGGTTACCTGTGACGGTCTCCGGTTGTTAGAAACTCAAGCTAAGCGGACGGCGGAAATTGCATTTCAAGTCCATCACAGCATCCAGTGATGGTATTTAATGAACGTTAATTTTGATTTAAATCAAGCTTAAAATAACATCCGGACCCGAAAAATCTATTAACGACAATTATTCCTATTTTTTATACACAAATGTTTAGGGTTACAATTCGCTTTTATAGCCATCAATCCTAACTATCCTAATCCTAACTACTATTATAAATGCGAAAGTAACTCTGTCTGTCTGTCTGTCTGTCTGTCTGTCTGTCTGTCTGTCTGTCTGTCTGTATGTCTGTCTGTCTGTCTGTCTGTCTGTTACGCTTTCCCGCTTAAACCTCTCAACCGATTTTGATGAAATTTGGCACAGACAATCTTTAGACCCTGAGAAAGAACATAGGCTTTTATTGCGAAAAAAAGAGATGAAGAGATTAAAAGTACGCAGACGAAGGCGCGGGTACCAGCTAGTAAAGTATAAACGAAAATATAGTGCGGTATGACTGTATAATAAAAAAAAATTCTATCTATGTGAGTATAATAAAGTATTAAATATATCAGTTATCTAGTACCCATAACACAAGCTTTAGTAGCGTACTTTAGGGTAGGTGTGTGACCTAGTTTTAAGACGGTTCAAGATGGTCCTTGTGATTTTATTGAATAAACATATTTTGACTTTGACTTTGACTTTGATGATGCTGTGTGGATTGTCCAGCATTATTTATTTATATCAAGCTCTTCTTTAGGCTGATAATGATGATGAAGTCGAAATTCCTCCTCTCTCAGTCGGGTGGTAAATTTTAATGAAAATAGAGCACGTCCGATGTTTTCTAAAGAGCTCGCGTAATGAGCGACCTAGATCCAGCTAGATTAAACATTCTTCCTAGCCTGTAGCGTAACGAAGCGTTTGAAATGTCGCCGGTTCGATTCCCTTGTGTGGACATTTGCTCGAGTGCTTTTGACGGAAAAAAATGATGCTGTAAAGTAGAATTTAGACGAGCTGCTGGATACCTATAAGGTAATAATTTTATTTATTGATTTTGACAAAATCAAATAAAATCGCATTCTCACTTTGGACTCGGGCGCCAAACGAGACCAAATTGAAAGAAAAACAAAACAACAACAAAACAAAATACAACAACAAAACAAAACAAAATGAAAAACGAATTACCAAATGAGATCCGATTTCGATTATTCTTTTTTTATTTGAAAGGTAGTAACTATAAGTTGGTCTCATAAAAGTTTGGCGAAGATCTGATAAGGATCTTCAGCATGATGAACAGGATAGCTCATCAAACAATCAATGGTTTTCAATCACAAAGGACCTCATTCTACACAAGATGATGCAAAAAAAATCAAAAAGATCAAAAAATCACAAAACGGAAAATGCACTTGCACATTACATTCCTCAAATAGCTCACTTTTAGTATGCTCGCGAGGTCTACAGCTCCCAGAGCCACTAGTTACTTTAGCAGCACATCGTGTGAATACGACTGTACATAGAGTACTTTTGAGTAGTCGTTTGCTCGCTTGGCTAGGTCCAAAGAGTTCGGAGTCTTACAATTTATGAAGATTGAATAAAGTGGGGAAATGAAAAATATTACACTGGAGTTTTGGATGACGACTGCTTACGATGCTGGTTTTATCATCATCAGCATCATCCACGGCCCACAGAAGTCCACTGCTGGACATAGGCCTCCCACTAGTTTGCTAGTTTTATAGTAGATATAAATTTATTATTCTATTTTTACATATAATTTTAATAATACGATAATGATGATTATTAGAATTGTGTGCGATTTTTTACAAGATGATTGTAATGGAAAATTAATGGATTAACTTTTTTTAACATTTTTATTTCATACATGGTTTTAAGGTAATTTTCGGACACTCAAACATTTCGAGTCTAGATAACTTCTGTGCCAAAGATATTTTGTGCCAAAAATTCAGTTTAATAAGTACGAGCAGATGAAATAGAGGTCAACGCTTAGGATGGACAAAAATTTGGCATATTTAGTGCTAGATAGTGCTGTATGTGTGTGTTACCTAGGACATACAATATAAATATTATTAAGCAGTAATAAAACTTACAGCTCATGCATCCTTGGGTATGTATGGTGCACACTCCAAAAATTATAACATGAAAAACGAAACACTACAAAATCACCAACCATTTTGAAAGCACAGCAAAGCGCTACTTATAAACTCCAAACTTCGCTCACTCAAAATAAGATCCTATTCCATTAACGGTTTGAATCAAATTACTTTAGCATAATACTCACCGGACTTAGCATTTCTATGCGCGAATTTAAGACTTGTGGTTTAGTGATTAGGTGCTGAAATTGCTTGGTGATTGAGTCTGAATTTAATTTAGCTGATAGTTGAACAGGTGCGCTCATATTATACTGGGCTGGGTCTAGACACGCTTACTCATTATTAAACCAACTTTAATACCCTGCAATAGAGACGGCTGAAGAGAAAGCTGTGGAGATGACTTCCTAAGATCCAGTCCTTTGCAAAATTGGTACTGAAACTCCTATGTTAGGTGACTTAAAACCCCAGTATGCTAGATTCCGTTCAGATCATTAATACCAAGGATATCTCCGAGTATGTCTAATTCATAACGACATTGTTAGGATCGCGGGTAGTCGGTGGATGGAAAGAGATGAGATATGGCACATAGCCTCAAACTGCATTATTAGGTATGGGCTTGCAACCTATTACATGTGCTTATTGGCAACATCGGTAGCTATGCCTAATCTTCATCATATACAACAGAGCGATAGAAACCAAGCTGTAAGTTTGTAATGTATTTATTCAATAAAATCTCATAAGGTTCAATCTGGAACGTCAATCTAGGTGACTCAGTTCCACGCGACCAAAGCCGGAATTGGCACTTGAGTTACCTAGCTTAAAAAAATTTCAAAGTGATCCCCGAGATTTTATTGAATAAATACATTTTGACTTTGACTTTGACTTTGACTTCCCCGGACGAGTCCTTACAAAGAGCTTTACTACTCGAGTAGAGTAAAAAAAACTTTAGCAGGAATATCAACTGCACGCCACTTTTGTCCTCGCTATGGTCACGTAAACCCCTCAACAGTATACATCCAGGGTACCTGACACTTCAAACATAAAAGTGACCATTCTGACCTTTACTGCCATCCAGCACGTCTCCCTCAAAACATGATTGGAAAATGTTTAGAAGGAAGACGTGATGTTATATAGTAATAGTAAAGAGTTTTAGAAAGCTGATATTATTATAGATATTGGTAGATAACTCCCTAGACCATTTTTGTGAGTGTACGCACCCAAAGTAAAAAAGTTTGTGGCACATACTCACATTTTGCAGTAGTTGACCGAGCGAGCGAAGCGAGCGAAGAGTCTCAGTTTCCACATTGGCCAAAAATGCGTTTGTCCGGATGTCTGTCTGTTCTCCTCTACAGGTCGCATTTTTCAACCGATCTAGACGAAACTTGGTACACAGGTTATATGACTTATTAGAATTTTTTGTCGTCGGGGATTTTTGATTGGAGGGGTACTTCCCCCAAAAAAAGGGCAAAAAGGGTGCTATTTGATATACTGGATATCTCCACCAAATGAGATCCGATTTCGATTATTCTTTTTTATTTTAAAGGTAGTAACTATAAGTTGGTCTCATAAAAGTTTGGCGAAGATCTGATAAGGATCTTCAGCATGATGAACTAGATAGCTCATCAAATAATCGATGGTTTTCAATCAAATTTGAGAGAAACACAAAGGATCTCATTCTACACAAGATGATGCAAAAAAAATCAAAAAGATCAAAAAAATCACAATACGGAAAATGCACTTGCACATTACATTCCTCAAATAGCTCACTTTTAGTATGCTCGCGAGGTCTACAGCTCCCAGAGCCACTAGTTAGTATTAGTATTACTAACTTAGTAATACTTGACAGTTTGCAAGCTCATCATAGCCGGTATTGCGCCGGTACTATTTGGTTTTCACGCAATGTTTTCCTTCAACGTATGAGTTAATAATAATTAAATAACAAGTACACAGGTAATCTAAAAGATTCATGACAAATTAAAACTTGTGGCTCAATTATGCGCTGAAATTGCTTGGTGATAAAGTCTAAATTTAATTTGATGTTAAACAGGTGCGCTTATATTATTCGGGTTTTATGGGATAAAATGGGACGACCTCTGTGGCGCAGCGGGCGAGAGCCTGCCTGCGACGCAAGAGGTTGCGGGTTCGATTCCCGCCTTGGAACAAATTTGTGTACGATCTGCAGAAATTTGTTCCGATGGTCTGGGTGTTTTCTATGCATAATAAAAAATATCTATCTATGTAAGTATATAATGTATTAAATATATCAGTTATCTAGTACCCATAACACAAGCTTTGAATAGCTTACTTTGGGGTTAGATAGTGCTGTGTGGATTGTCCAGCAAAAAAAAAAAAAAAACGTAATTTCCGGTGTTTACATGAGATAATACATTTTGTAGACCATAAAGAACTAGTCATAGTATTTACAGGAAAAAACTTTTAGTAAATTTTTACACGAAAAACACAATGTCAACTGATTGTGTACAAACTAGAAAGGTCCTTTGATTGCCAGAACTTAGGTACGTGTAACGATGTCTACTTAAGGTAAGACTACATGTAACTTCATTTTTCAGCACTTTTTTGAACAAGGGAAGGGCAAAGGAAAGAAGTTTGAGGAAGGGGGGGGGGGGTTCAAGCTGGCCCTTCAGTTTATCCCTACCTGTTGATTTCACAGCGCGTCCGGGGTTACGTCTGTTTTTAAAATGCATGTAGTTGCATCAAATCATTCATTCTGAACGTTTTCTGGTCGCTTGATAGCCCTCGTTTGGGGGTTCCATACCACACTGCAGTATTCCAAGGAGCTACGCACTAAGGCATTGTGAGCTGTTTGAACATTATTCGAACAATCAAACACAAAAGATGCACCGGTACCCCACCCTTCAAATCACAGGCAGCAATGCTAATGTTGAAGCTTGCAATGTTGCATAGTGAAGGTACTGACACAAGGTGTAATTGAGCCACGAAAAAAAACATTATTTTTACTGTAGGTACTTCTTACCGATGGGACAAGCGGATGGCCCCCTAGCTTCAAGGTACTGACACAGGTGCTCAAAAATAAGCATGCTTCTTTTGAGCATGCTCAAAAATCAATCGACGTATGACCAAATAAGCATGCTTATTTACTAGCTCGACCTGTTCACACGTGCTTTTATTGGCAAGGCTCGAAAAAAGCATGCATTTGGCTCGAAATTAAGCACGTGTCAGTACCTTTAGACCTCCAATTTCCAAACTCTTTGTTTGGTCCCATTATTAAGATAATGCAACCACGTAAAAAGTTCTTTCGTAATTTCTTGTCGAGTAGAAGTTTGGGCTTAATCTCCCGTTGAAGGCAATGAGGTAGAATGTGCCCGTTCGGCCCGTGGGTGGAGGAGTGGAAACTGTTACCTAACTTCTAGATGTTATTGCCTGTATTAGGGATATTTTAGGCCGTTTTATCGTTTTTAACGTCCCCGGTGGTGTATCGTGTACCGAAATAAAAAGAAGTGATTTTATGTTCAATTTACATAATTTTGAATAAATTTAAATATCGTTTGTGAAAGTAAAAGACAACCCAGGACAGACACACCAATGTAAAATATAATTCTATTTTTTTTAATAATAATTCTATTTTTATTCTATATTCATCCAAAATTGAAATTGATCTAATGGTTATGGAAGTGATTGAGCCAAACACATCACAGTATCCAAATTCAAATTGGTGGCATTTTATTCGGGCGCTTTCAAGATAGCCGAAGAGGGTAACTACACGAAGAGTCAAGATTAGTTCAAGGGTCGTCACATATATTATACTCATATTTTATACATAAATTAAAATTTAAAATATGTTTATTCAATAAAATCATAAGGATCATCTTGAATCTAGGTGATTCTAGTGCTAGTTCCACGCGACCAACACCGAGAAGAAGAGATCAATATAATATCATCGTACCTACTAGCAGCGCCCCGAGGTTTCACCCGCGTAGTTTTAAATCCCGGTATTCCCACGGGATAAACAGTAGCCTATGTATTATTCTAGATTATAATCTATCTATGTGCCAAAATTCATCCAGATCCATTTAGCCGTTCTGGCGTTATTGAGTAACAAACATTCAAACTATCATAATATGATATTAATGGGATTATATCGTATCTCGTAGCTAGTAGGACAGGATTACTTGGTCAACCAAACCGATAGTGTGGTGGAAATACAACTGAATAAATAAATGTATAACTTAGCAACATACATACAGTTTTATGGGTTAGTTATGCCTCACATATTTCATTTTTACATCCACAACAATGTAGTTACTGAAACTCACAAAAACCCAATCAAAAGCAACACAGAGTTTATAAGCGGATGCAATCTGTTCAATAATTCATTGCTTTAGAAATAGCATGCGGCGTTCATTTTGAAGCTGAATTATATATTTTTTACATTGTTGGAAAGGCACTTTGTGAAACTTCATAGCCATTTAAGCAAAGCTATTACTATTCAATAGAAACAGCTGAAAATAAACTTGAAGTTAGTTACAAAAAGATTGTTATAGTAACTATCTTAAAGTTTATTTTCAGCTGTTAAAAATAGTGTTCTAAATAATTTAGAACACTATTTTTTGTAAATTATAATCTTATCACATTGTGCTACGATTGGCCTCGCTACACTGTCATCTAAACTAAAAATTATTACGAAATTTTAGCTCAATCGCAATTGATTGAGATTCCTTCAATAAAAATAAATAAATAAATAATGCTGGACAATCCACACAGCACCATCTAGCCCCAAAGTAAGCTACTCAAAGCTTGTGTTATGGTACTAGATGACTGATATATTTAATACATTTTATACTTACATAGATAGATATTTTTTATTATACATAAACACCCAGACCAACCAAATAAGGAAGGTGTCTGCTTCAAAATGAGTTCAAAACAAAAGAACCTATTTCAAGATTCGGTCCGAACAAACATATTCACATACTTGCGTACAAATTTGCTTTAATAAGCTTGTAAAAACAATTTTGCTTCCAAGATTTCAAGATCCAACATCTAAAAACAAACAAAACAAGAAAAACATAGTGTCGTTTTCGACATTTTCAAACCCACGGATAAATATTATTATAAGCGCCTACGAGTATTTATCATACAAATATTTTTATTTTCTTGAGCAGGATTTGAACCCCCAAATAACAGCGCAGAAGGCAGAGTGACTACCAATCTAACTGAGCTGTAACGCCAGTCTGAATTTCTATGCTCATTGTAGACATTGTCAAGGGTTGACACCCCTCTCTGGGTGGTTATGGCGTCAATAACTTTGACAGATCCAGTTCATTGGTTACGAAGAATGTTTAACGAAGTCGCGACAGATAATTTTCAAGCACAATTTGAGTATTAAAATATTTATGAACCAAATTTATATTTCAAATATAGGTATTTCTCAATTTTATTATTGTATCATTATCATTACCAATTTTTTACATTTAAGTAATATTATACGTTTGAAAACTGTGCAAAATAATATTTTAAAAACGTTGCAGTTGTCGTCTTTTGAACTTATGATTAGGCATTGTGCGATGCGTAAGAATCTTAAACCAACTACGTAGTTTCAAACTAAGTAAAGGTTTGAGGTACTATTGCTTGCTTGATACCTGGTTAAAGCATATAGGTAACCATTTAGGATCAAGTATCTATCAAAACATTAACCAAAGCTTTGTCTCACACGACACGCACGATAGATAACATGACCTAAGCACTACTCTGCGTCCATCACTCGGAGCATACGGACTGTGCCTGTATATTCACAGACAACAGCAACCCGCAAACCAAAACACAGCAACGCTGCTTCGTGACAGAAATAGGCATGATGGTAGTACTATACACGGACGAGCCATTCACAAGGCTGTATTACTCTGGAAATTTTTCAATATCTGTAACTATTTTTTCAACACTATTGCTCATAAAGTGGCTCTACGGTCATCGCAATTAAGCACAGAATGACACCCATTATTGAAACTGTGACTTTTTCATTGCTATAACCCACTTGTGAGTTATAGATTTTTTTTTAATTTTATTGGTAGAGTTGTTTTGTTCCTAAAAAATTTGTATTAAAAAAAAAGATCGTGTTCAATAGAACAAATAAATTAATGGTCCTATTGCTTGCTCATTTCATGCAACTTCTTATATTATAGATAATTTTAACTCGTACGTAATAAGTAAAACATTCACTCAAATATAACTTTTGTTTTCTCTGTAATAAAAAAAAATTAAATTCTCAATTTTTTAAGTGGCAGAATAGGCGCAAACGCGCAAACCCTATGCGCTGAATATAAAAAAAACCTCATCCCTTTAGTCTGTGGCCGATCGCAATGCGCGCGCTTATGAAAACTGATTAATTTTTCCGCCGAAGCGAAACATTTTTCACAACTCGTTTAAAATGTCTACAAGTACAAGTTACGAAGAAAATGATTTACGTTGTACACCGCCCGATTTATGATGTGAAACTTTACTACCTGAAAACTCCAAGGAAAAATATCTGTTCTGAGAGTTTTTATTATTATTTTATTCACAAATGTGCTGAAAACGTCGTATGATACGTGTGGATTGATGATTACCGTCCTCGGCTCTCTTAAGACCCTCGCCTGCGGCTCGGGTCTCAATGGCGCCTCAGCGGCAATCACCAACATTCCACACTTGGACCATAATGTACTATTATAATGGTTATAAATACTAAGATAGGCTGAGCGGCATAGCAAGTATACCGTTCTTACCGATCGCTTAATTTGACATTTAGAATCGTCAAAATTTGTTAAAAATGGTTTCAAATTACTCTCAAAAATGTTCTTATTATTTTTATAAGTGCTACTACTTGGCGTATCTTGTTTTCTTTTACTATGAGAGTTTCAGGCCGTACCGTGTTGCGATCGCTCGTTTTCGATAATCTCGTTACGAATACATGTGCTACCTTTTTCATGCAGGAATTAAGCAGAAATCGTTTTCCGATAACGTTCGTTTTGTTAATCAAGCTTTTGTATTGGCCTTAATACGTTGCAAATTAGAAGGGGTAGGTATTTTTGGAGGTAGGCCAAGAAATATATCATGCGGTATGAAGCTACGAAGCTCTAAGTTTTATAGTAAGGTGTTGGTTACCATTTATCATCAGGTGGGCCATCTGAAAGAAAATAATAAAGCAAAGAAAGAAAAGATATCGTTTGTCTATCTACTGAGCGCATATGTGAAATGGCATGTACAGAACTTGAAAACCACGTTATTTTATGTGTTTACTCCCCACCTTCTGCAAATTTTGGAATGTTCATAAAAAAAACTAGAAGAGGCATTATGGCGACTTACAAACAAAAATAAAAAAATACTTGTGTGGAGATTTTAATATCTGCTGACCAATTCCTCAGAATCGCAAGAATTCACTCAATTATGTAGGTCTTTTAATTTACATGAATTGTTTATGGATCCAACTAGAATAACATCTTTGACGGCTACTTGTTTAGACAACATATTTATACATTTTGATTATTCCGAGAAATGTCTATTGGAGAGGGCAGAGTGTCGTTTTTTGCGGCAGGGACAATAATACAGAAAGTAAAGTCATTTGTAGGCCTTTGACAGAAAAGCGCTTGGTATTATTCAAAATGGCCATAACGAATAAAGTCACAGATTTAAATGTAAACTACAATCTTAAAGATCGTAATGTGCATTTCGAATATTTGTTTAAGATGTTGTGTGTAGAGTTTGACGCCATATTTAAAACTAAAGAATTAAAAGTAAATACCAAACCAAAGCTAGCCGACTGGGCTACTAAAGGTAACTACTAAAAGTAGAGTTAGAGTTAGATAGAGGTAGGTACTAAAAGTAGAGTTAGAGTTAGATAGAGGTAGGTACTAAAAGTAGAGTTAGAGTTAGATAGAGGTAGGTACTAAAAGTAGAGTTAGAGTTAGATAGAGGTAGGTACTAAAAGTAGAGTTAGAGTTAGATAGAGGTAGGTACTAAAAGTAGAGTTAGAGTTAGATAGAGGTAGGTACTAAAAGTAGAGTTAGAGTTAGATAGAGGTAGGTACTAAAAGTAGAGTTTCCCTACTTTTAATTATACCAATTAATGTACACACCGGTGGTCTAGTGGGAGTGACCCCGCCTTCCGATCGTAAGGTCGCAGGTTCGAATCCGGTCGTGCACCAATGGATTTTTCTATCGAAAAATTTATGTGCGCAAGCCAGTGCTCTTAAACGGTGAAGGAAAACATCGTGAGGAAACCAGTTAGTATTCTAACAGCGGCGATGGGCTTGCAACCTGTCACGTATGGAATACTAACTACTGCAAAATGTGGGTATGTGCCAAATGTAATGTTTGGACGTACCTCTGACTACCCCCCTTAGACATCCTCAAAGAATCTTGAATTAGTACCTACTTGGTACTGGGAGATCTGAAGGGATATCTACCGTAACTGGAGATCAAAGTCGTGAAGCTGTTTCAGTTTTCAATTAATGTATCAAATATAATTTAACTAGCAAAGCATACTATACAATCAACAATCACTTAGACGATAAAAATGCATGGTGTCTACCAATTATTGGTGTGGACAACCCGAAATATCCGATAGCTCACTTGACAAAGCTTGTTGTTTTATTAGAACATATTGTAGTGTAGTAGATAAGTTTTTGACAAGGCCTTTTTACAGCCGCTTTATTAATTAATTTTTATATCTTCTTCTTCCTATCGTGTTACTAATTTCTTTCGAAACAGTGTGGTGAAAGGATTTTAAGTGCGCCTCAAGAGGCTCCTTTCGAGCACTTGTCACATGTTATAGAACTTGTTAGGTCTTACAACATGCCGGTTTCCTCACGATGTTTTCCTTCACCGTTTGAGAGTACTGGCAATTTTTATATAACATTTATACATTTTAGGAATCTATTAATTATATTATATACCTACTTTGATAATTTTTTGACAAAGCCCCTATACAGCTGCATCGTAAGTAATGTAAATATTTTGTTTTGTTTGACGTAACTAAGTGTTCTACAAGTCCCTATGGTTTTAAAATAAATGAATTGAATTGATTGTTCCGTCAGCAAGTAGTATAAAAAAGTAGGTGAAAATTGTAGGTAAGTCACAGGGTTTTTGTTTGTTCAATAGATCCGCAATGATCACTTTAGAACGTCTAAATTAGCTGGACATGATTGAACTGGTTTGCCGGATTTAGTTAATTAATGGTATTCTCAACTGTGACGTTTTTACATCAACAAAGAGCTAACATAGTTTTATTAATTGATATAAATAACTTTCATACATTTTCCACGATAAAGAATGAGCGAGAAGGAATAGGTACTCAATGCAAAAACTTCAATGCAAATAACAATGAAGTTTTCATAAATTTATTTCAGTTTTTCAGAACAAAAGTAGCAATGATTTTCATGCGACTTTCGCTTAGTACTCTAATAAAGCATTCACAAAAAAAAATCTAAAAAAGGCTATATTTCTGACAAGTTTATAGAAAATTTGTTTTTTTACCTGGCTCTCAGTTTTTGTATCCATTTTATAATTAAATAAATAAAATTGTTAACATCTAAGGCTAAGCTCCCTTACGCTATCTCCATAAATTATCTGATCTATACAGCAATCATTTCAAGCACGGGCGAGTAAAACGCTTTCTTCTGGACCTTTTCACAACCTCCACTCAGATGTATTTACACTCCACTAGACCGAAGTGCAAGCATCAGTCGCGTTTTATTTAACCTTTTTGCTAGTTACAATAATATTTCACGAAGGAATCCCTAATAAATCTAGCTAATAGGGTGTTCTTTACACTTCTACAAACTAAATAAAAAACTTTTTATTAAGTAATTGGTAAATTTTTATACTTCGGCATAAAGATAAGTTTACTTATTAAGATTTTGGAATAGAGTTGGTACATAATTATGGTTTTAAAAGCTTTTTTTTTTTTTTTTTTTTTTTTTTTATTCTTTATTGTACACAAACTGATTTACACAAAAAAATACATAATAGTCATGTACAAAGGCGAGCTTAACCCTATATAGAGTTTTCTTCCAGCAAACCTTAGAGGATAGAGAGAGCTGATTATAGTGGTGGGAAGGTGTACAACATACTTTAAAGAAAAACATTGAAATAATAGGAGAGAAATCCTAATAAATTATATATAGTACCTACATGCAAAATGAATATAATTATATATATATATATATATATATATATGATATACCTACACATATAGATAAATATATAAACATAAATACTTAAAATATAATAACTAGTCTTATATAGAGAAACATAAATAGACAAAAAATAAATAAATAATACATACATACATACATACTAATAATTTGATTACAAGGAGAGATAATGCTCTTTAACTTTGCGCTTGAATATACCCAGTGATGCACTGGCACGAATGGAGTGGGGAAGAGTGTTCCACAGTTTGACTGCGTGGACAGTGAAGGAGTCACCATAGCGAGAGGAGGAGAAGGAGGGGGTTTTAAGAAGAAGGGACATGGCTGTTCTACAGGGCTCACCCCGAGGGACGAGGAAAACAAAGCGCTCACGGAGGTAAGAAGGAGATAATGGATTGTACAGGACGTTAAAAAGAAAAGAGAGAACATGAAGATCACGTCTACGGCGGATAGAGAGCCATTTTAACTGAGATCGGAAATGTGAGACGTGGTCAAACTTGCGCAAGCCGAAAATGAATCGGATACACAAGTTTTGAAGACGTTCCAGTTTGTTTAATAGTTCCTCCGTGGCATCAAGGAAACAAATGTCAGCATAATCAATATGAGGAAGTAGGAGTGTTTGTGCAAGAGTTATTTTGCTTTTTAATGGTAAAAACTTCTGGAGACGCTTGAGTGACTGAAAGGAGAAATTAACCCTTTTGCTAACCGCGTTAACATGATTGACCCAGGACAACTGACCATCAAAGATAACTCCAAGATTTTTGGCAGAAGCAGAGTAACAAATCGGAGTGTCCGCGTACAAAACCGAAGGAATGGTAGACTGATTTACACGATTCAGCATATAAGGGCTACCGAAAATCACAGCCTGAGACTTCGTAGGATTAACTAAGAGGCCAAAAGACTTCGCCCAAGAATCGATGCGGCTAAGGTCCGAGTTAATACGGTTAATCCCTCCTGCAATATCGTCTGCATTAAATTGGCCATATATTTGAAGGTCGTCCGCGTAAAGATGGTAATGGGCTAATAAGCTTTTGAATAAAAGGTCGAATTTTAGTTCAGCTCACCACATAATAGATGGCGCTGGTGATTGCTGGCAATATATTTTCACTGTAAAAGCTGTAACAATCTCATTACACGCAAAAATTATAGTTTTATTAATTTTGTTTATATTTCAAGTACTGCAATTTTAGATTATGGCTTAAACAATTACAAAAACTGAAAACATTTTAAGTTATTCAAGAAAGTTCTAGATCGCGCTAACGAAGTTTTGCGCAGTTGGTGGCATATTTACAAGTTAATTTCACTTACTGATGTACTTGCTTCGGCAGTACATATACTAAAATTGGAACGATACAGAGAAGATTAGCATGGCCCCTGCGCAAGGATGACACGCAAAATCGTGAAGCGTTCCACATTTTTTGGAGATATTTGATACGATTACACGTACACGTGGATTTTTTTTTTTGCATCCTGCGCATCTCGGGTAGAAACAGTTTAAATTAAGTATTTCCACGTACATGCGTATTCGGGCTCTTAGTCGACTGGTCCCGAGCAGTAATAAATTAAAAGTATATTTTTTTCCGGGGCCAACCGACTAAAGAACCGTATTCGTTTCCGTCAATGGTACAGTCAAGCAGACAACAGCCCTGCAATTCACTAAAGGTGAACAGGGATAATCGCGCAGACAAGTGTCTGGGCTTTCCAGACTACTTTTGAATAAAAGGTTTCTCTGCCATAGAATCACTGATAATTCATCCTAAATGGATATGGCATTACCTATCTATTTATACTATAAATAGATAGGTAAATAAATAAATAGGTAGATAAATTTTATAGAGTAGCTAAAGTGCTACGGCACGATACATAATTTTTTTGAGCTTTTTTTTATAGAAGTTGATCCTTATGAACGATTAGTATCTTCATTATCAGCCCGAAGAAGTCTCCTACTGGACATAAAGTCTTATTAATTATCACATGATATTTATATACCTATTTATAGAACTTTAAGTATCATCATCATCAGTCGACAAAGTCTCCTACTTGACATCAAGTTGTATTGAATTTGGATAATAATATGACTGGCTGTCACTATTTTCTCGTGTCAAAACGACATAGTAAAATTATTTAGTCACTATCACTACATAGTAATAAACAAAGTCGCTTTCTCTGTCCCCATGTCCCTATGTATGCTTAAATCTTTAAAACCACGCAACGGATTTTGATGCGGTTTTTTAATAGATCGAGTGATTCAAGAGAAAGGTTTATATGTATAATACATGCATGATAATACTTAGTAGAAAAACAATGTGCACCCGTGCGAAGCAGGGACGCGCGGGCGGGTCGCTAGTAGATAAATAAATTGTACCACCTCCAGTTGATTTTCTGTTCTCTGCAAGTTCGTCGCGCGAGTGGACTTAGCAGGATTGCGATGCATTTGTGGCAATCAGCGCATCGCTACCACTCTTTGTGTCGCTTAGGGGATGCTGCATGCTAAAAGTGGGGTTTTATCCGAGACTTGCAAAAGCGAAGGCCCTACTAAGCTAATAATATTAGCCATCTCGATAGCCAGATATTATCTGGCTATCGAGATGGCTTTCAGATTGACAACCTCATAATTTTGACTGGCACCAACACCTTCAAACTAGAAAACAGCAACGCTGCTTGGCGGCAGAAATAGGCATGGCGAAACATATTTCGCACAATAGGAACGTGCCCTACGATGCACTGCCCTGCGTCCATCAACTTGAGGCATACAGATGTTAAGCCTCATGTGCCTGTAATAACACCGGCGACCACACTCTTCAAACCGAAACACAGCGTTGCTGCTTGGCGGCAGAAAAAGGCGTGGTGGGTAGTACTTCCCCGGACGAGCCCTTCACAAAGAGCTCTACTACTCTTAAACCTCCTCCGTTTTTATTTTCGTCGGTTAAAAACTATTGTACCTAATTACCACCGTGGTTAAATATTACCACATCTCTAGGTGATTAGCTATCTGCTATAGTTCAGTTACGCAAGATAGATAAATTTTATTGTGAGTTATAATAAAAATCAATATCACAAGGTTCATTTTGAAATAAAATGTTATTAAAAACTACGTCAATAATCAACGCTACGTAGGTATAAAAACGTGGCGCTATCTGTCAGTGATACGGTGAAATAAAATGTTGCCTTTGTGTCGTCACAATTGCGTGACGACACAAACGTACATACTAAATTTAGTTCCCTGTGGTTTCTATAGATGGCAGCACTTTGTGATATTTATCATAGCATAAATAAAAGGGGACATATAATTTATGAATCCAAGGATAAAAATAAATTAATAATATTAAAATTAATATAAAAATATCAACATCTAGAGGTTTTTTGTGTAAAAAAAAACTGTATTAAATACGTTACTTCAGTTTTTCACTAGTAGATGGCGCCAGGCTGGCAAAATGTCTACGAGTTCTTTACTAAATGATATAACAATGTCATTAGATGCAAAAAGTGAAATATTATTATTTTTATACATATCTGAAATAATTTAAATTTAGATAAATTCTTAAAAAAATTAAAAAACTGATAAACTTATAAGATAATCGGCCCAGTTCTAGATCGCGCTAACGATGTTTTATGTAGTTTGTAGCATGTGTACAAGTTAATTTCTAATACAGTTGTACTTGCTTCGGCAGTACATATACTAAAATTGGAACGATACAGAGAAGATTAGCATGGCCCCTGCGCAAGGATGACACGCAAAATCGTGAAGCGTTCCACATTTTTTGGAGATTTTATGTTAGGGGCCCGGCGACAGCGGCTCGCAGTTTCGAGGTGCGATTGGCTATTATTATTTCATTTTATTTCGTTTCGGGGAAGTTGTTTGAAAGAATAACTCTAAAGTGACACGCATAAATAATGTTGGAATACAAATAATACAATAATATAAGGGAAATGTGCTTGAGTCAGAAATCATTTTGGTATTAGGTAAACGTAAGACCAAACATACTAATACCAAAATGATTTCTGATTTGGGCATGTTTCCCTTATATTATTGTGTTATTTGTGTTCGAACAGTATTTATGCGTGTCACTGGATAGTTATTCTTTCAAACAACCTCCCCGAAATGAAATAAAATGAAATAATATCCAATCGCACCTCGAAACTGCGAGCCGCTGTCGCCGGGCCCTTAACTGAATATAATTTACATAAATTGCGTATAAGTATTAGTAGTAGTATTATTTATTATAAAAAAATGTACTTGATTTTTTACCTATACCTACACCCTGCCGATGTAACAAGCAGATGGCTCACCTGATGTTATGACTATTCTTTCTTATAAATAAATAAATGATGCTGGACAATCCACACAGTAGTATCTAGCCCCAAAGTAAGCTACTCAAAGCTTGTGTTATGGTTATACATTATGGTAGGTACTAGTGTGTAACGTTGGTGATTACCGCCGAGGCGCCATTGGGACCCGAGAGACGAGGATGTCAATGGCGATCAATATAAAAATCAAAGATGCAAAGCGTAAAATAAAGTTGCATGCAGCTTGGAAAGGTTCGGGTTCTCAGGAAACGTACAAAGAATTTTCGAACCTTCGCGCTAACCTAAAAGCACGTGTGGCATCTGCATATATAAATCACACGAAAGCCATCGAGAGTAATATTAAGCGCGATCCACGAAAATTTTGGCAGCACGTGTCCAATTTGCGGTCCAGAGGTGGATTTGAGCCTAATGTTACATTCCGGGGTACAACATTCTCAGGTCCAGATGCTGCGGAGGCCTTTGCTAGCTATTTTGCTAGCGTTTTCTTACCCGAAGCACCCAGGCTCGAAGCTTCCAGCGCTATTTCTCTGGACAGTACCGCCAATAGTAATACAGTCAGCATTCTG
This sequence comes from Plemyria rubiginata, assembly GCA_963576535.1. Taxonomy (NCBI): domain Eukaryota; kingdom Metazoa; phylum Arthropoda; class Insecta; order Lepidoptera; family Geometridae; genus Plemyria; species Plemyria rubiginata. The sequence continues at coordinate 821,332 of OY754916.1, read as the reverse complement.
AAAATCACCCACGATGACGTCTACTGGGGTATAAAAAAGTTAAAGCTGGCTAGTGCAGTGGGTCCGGACTATCTTCCGTCTGTCATTGTCAAGGGGGCGGCAGAGCTATTCTGTGGTCCACTTTGTCACATCTTCAACCTTGGTCTTAAATCAGGATTTTATCCTCCGCAGTGGAAGCTTTCCAGGGTCATACCAATTCCAAAAAGCTCTAATAAGGCCTCGGTTGAGGAATACCGCCCAATAGCGATTCTCTCTTCCCCCGCGAAGATCTTTGAAAGTATCCTTCATAAGTATATTTATGCGCAGGTCAACAAGTTCTTGTGCAACGAACAACACGGCTTTAGAAGCAAGCGCTCTGTAAACACTAACTTGTTGACACTCGTAGACTTTATTTCTTCAAGTATGGATCGGAGTTGCCAGGTTGATGTCCTCTATTTTGACCTTCGGAAGGCGTTTGATAGGGTTAATAACGATATCTTGCTGTCTAAACTGGCAGCTATAGGTTTTGCCCCAAGTCTCCTCCAACTCCTTGCGGATTACCTCCGTGATCGTCAGCAATTTGTTAGACTAGGCGTTTATGAATCCCAACCCTATCACACGCGTTCCGGGGTCAGTCAAGGATCAATACTTGGACCTTTATTATTTTTGATAATGATTAATGACCTCCCTGCAGTTGTATCGCATGCAAAGAGCTTGCTGTACGCTGATGACCTGAAGCTCTTTGCGGAGGTTAGATCTGATACTGACTGTAGGGCGCTGCAACGTGATGTAGATGCTATACTTGAGTGGAGTAATAACAACAAAATGGAATTCAATACCGACAAATGTTACGTGATGACTTTTGGTCGGATGTGCCATCCAATCATTTTCGATTATAAGATCTGTAATGCCTCTATAAAGAGAGTGCACGTAATAAAGGACTTGGGTGTCACTTTCGACCAGAAGCTCACTTTCCACGATCATATCACATCTCTGGCGAAAGAGTCTTTTAGACGACTGGGATTTGTGCTCCGAAATGCTCGTGATTTTGATAACCTACATGTCATTCGCTTAATCTTTTCGGCACTTGTTAGAAGTAAATTGGAATGTAGCGCTTGTGTATGGAACCCGTACGAAGTCACTTACGCGCTCATTCTTGAAAAAGTTCAGAAAGCGTTTCTGCGGTACCTTTACAAGCGTCGCTACGGCTACTACCCATTCCTCTACCCCACTAAGTTTCTTTTAGGTTGCCTGGGGTATAACTCGCTGGAGGTACGGCGTTCTTACGACCAGTTGACCGCAGTCTGCAAAATCTTCCGCAACAAAATTGACGCAATAGATCTGGGTGGTGTGTTGTGTCGACTCTACGTTCCTAACAATTACTGTCGGGGTCGGAAGCATATGTTGTTTGCAGTGCCGGCGTGCCGCACGGTGGCTCGAGCCGGCTCTCCCATCCCGCGCACGCTCACTGCACTCAACGCTCTCCTCGGTAGCAACCCTGACTTCGACCTGTTCGCCGACAGCTGGTCCAAACTTTTGACTTTGTGTTTGTGTTTTTGTGAGAGTCTTTCCTAAAATTATAATTGTGACATTTAGTGATTGTTGTAAATTCTGTTCGTCTAAATTTAATAGTTTTTTTTTTTTTTTTTTTGACATTTTTACTGTTTTGTACCTACTTGTTTAATATTTAAATTGATAATTTTAATTTTATGTAATTTTAACTGCTTTAATTAATGTAATTGGTTTTCTCACCGTGTTAATTAAAGTTTATAATAAATAAATAAATATAAAAAAAAATGTTTATTAGTAAGTATGAGTAGGTATTAGCCGTTGGTACACTCCCATGCTTCAAAGGGCAACAATAAGCTCAGCATCTAGATTCACCTAGCTGTTAGCTTTCTTGTCTGTGCTTCTGTGTCAAGTCCAAGGAATATAGACTTGTATTCAAATTCCTTGGTCAAGTCAATCAATATGTTTTTTATTTATGTAGTGGGCTTTGGTATCTAAGCGCTAGATTCATCTGTTTAGACGTTTCGTAGAGACGTTTCAAAGAGATCCTTGTTATTTCATACCTAAGAAGTACTGTTTTTATTTGATTTTCACCTTATTGTTATACTTGAAGTACCTAGGTACCGTTTTTTTATTTTTCATAGTTTCAAAGTGACCTTTGTGATTCAATTTAATTAAGCACCTCTTGGCTTCGAATTTCTCTTCTCTCAGTCCCGGCTCTAGATGCCTTACATACATATTATATGTAATTAATTGTAGAATAGCTGATACTATACTATCGCTATAAGTATAGTACCTATTATTTTAACTGTGCCATCGCTAAACAGTTTAAGGCCCCAGCGGAGGGCCATTTCCCATACAAACCTAATACCAAAATGATTTCTGATTCAAGCATATTTCCCTTATATTATTGTATAATTTGTATTCGAATAGTATTTATGCGTGTCACTACATAGTTATTTTTTCAAATAATTTCCCTGAAATGAAATAAAAGCCAATCGCATTTTGCACTGTTTTATGCTAAAATTTACAAGTTTTCTTCCTACTTATTTCGAATCAAAAACAACAATATCTCAAATATTAATTCTAAAGGAACATAGCTTACATTGTCTAGTTACAGAAAAAAAATACTATGTGAAGAATACGAAAAGTTTTCAGTCATCATTTTTGGTATTAAGGAATACAACCAAAATCACGCCAATTTCAAACTTCTATTAGTGCTATCGCACCGTGCACGAAGAGGGGTAAGCTGACGGGAAACTATGGTTGTGTGTGTGATCGCTCGGACATGACAAGTTCGCACGCACACACAGACTGAAGCGTCTGAATGAAACGTGTCTATTTATGCGCCGCCCGCCCTGCCGCGCCACCGCCGCGCCGCCTCCACGCCGCCGCCGCGTTGCTCAGGGTCTGGAGCGCGGCGGGGCTCATTCGGAGGTCATCGTTGGGGTACCTACACCTAGGTACTGTGGTATGAGAGGCTATTGTTATGTGTTATTTTCTAAATCAGTGTCCTGACAAGCTACCTACCTACTGTGTTGTGCGTGCGTGCGTATTTGTTTGTTCAGTAATATATTGACTGTGCTGCTGGCTTGGATTGAGATTTCCTGCTTTGGTTGTTGGAAACAAAAAGTACCTACATAGGTACTGCGACCTGTTTATTTGTAGCTTTGTTTACGGACTTCGATATTTTTCAGTTCGTTTGGTTCTTGTTATGAACTCGGAACGTATGGGGGATCTCATTATACCTACCTTACTTAGGTACCTACTCTATTACATAATTTACTTACCTAGTTGTTTTCATATTTAGAGTAAATATGTATTTCATGTATGTATCTATCTAACATGTTGTTTATATAGGTATGTGAATTAGGGAAGTACCTACCTATTACCTAGGGTTCGATTCCCGCTCCGGATCAAATTTGTGTACGATCTGCAGAAATTTGTTCCGTTGGTCTGGGTGTTTATGTATATAATAAAAAATATCTATCTATGTAAGTATAAAATGTATTAAATATATCAGTCATCTAGTACCCATAACACAAGCTTTGAGTAGCTTACTTTGGGGCTAGATGGTGCTGTGTAGATTGTCCAGCAATATTTATATTTATATTTATTTTATAAAAAATCGAACAGTTGATGGACGCAGGGTAGTGCATCGTAGGGCACGTTCCTATTGTGCGTGACCTACGGGGCAATGTTTTGTTTATAGGTGATGGTTACTACTTAACATCAGGTGGGCCATCTGCTTGTTCCATCAGCTAGTTGTATTAAAAAAAAAAAAAAAATAAATAAATAAAAAAAAACATGGTCCAGTGGTTCTGATGCTTACCATTACCTAAAGGGTGTCTCGGAAAGGTAGAGATTGATTGAAATGCAAATTATATCATTTTCCTGCAAATATCATTTTCCTTTTTTTGATAAATAAATATTTTTTTTCTTTCAATGAAGTCCATCCCAACTGTTGTATTTATAATAACTATTAGTGTGATTGACGGTACGAATTATTATAAATAAATGGTAGGTTGGTAACTTTCTGAACACGACAGAGAAATACAAAGCAAATAAAGTTGGCGCAAGCACGCAACCTTGCTTCACTCCACAGGTGACGGAGAAGAACTCTTCAAATTAGATAGAGATAGCAAGTGACTTGATAGCCGATTAGTGTTGATCGGGCTTTCAGAAACCGGGGGTTAGTAACCTTGCCTCATTCCGTACTTTTCAATCGAAATTATATAATAATAGGTAGATGCAGTCTAGCTACATATCAATGTTTATTTTTTTTAAAGGTCTATATAAATAAATAAATAATGCTGGACAATCCACACAGCATCATCTAGCCCCAAAGTAATCTACTCAAAGCTTGTGTTTTGGGTACTAGATGACTATTTAATACATTATATACTTACATAGATAGATATTTTTTATTATACATAAACAGCCAGACCAACGAAGTATAGTTGGTACTTACTTTAGTTTCAATCAATTTTTTATAATGACTGTACTTTTATGGGCCCGCGAGTTGATGACAAAAAAAATAGGTAATAACCCGCGAGATGACGAACAAGCCGTAATATCTCACACTATATTTTTTTTTATCTACCATTATAGGTAAGTACATGTCGTAGTGTTTTACCGATATGGTTACCCCACAAGGCTTACCTCAATAGTAAATTGATTCGGTTGTTTATACTTACCACTACCTAATTTTAAATCGATCTTTTGTTTCCTTATCTTATATCACAAATATATAAAAAATATACTAATTTAGGGTTTTATCTCGGGTGGAATGCGCGAGCGGCGTCAAAGGCGCGGTGGCTGGCGAAGCGTGGGGCGCCGGGGGGGGGGGGGCCTTAGCGGGCCGCGCGCCGCCGCCTCCGCCAAGTTGGGTAGGTACGGTACAACTTCAAATTTGTAGGTAACTGAATACCTACTCAGGGATAATGTAGTTTTCTATTAGTAAAATAACTTACTGAACTAAATAATCAGTTCAGCAGTAAGTAATTAAAAGTATTATAACTACGCATTTAATTTTACGGAGCGTGGCACACACGGAACAGAGAAAACATATTTCCGTGGTCGCACACGTCCGTCACGCACCGGCTCTAAATCGGAAAAACCCGAGTACACTGTCGCGATCCATAACTTTGATCCCCACCACTCAGTCGATCTAAGGTTACCTTATGGCGCATCCACACATGCCCGGCGGCACGCGCGGCTTTCTTTCGTTGCCGGCGGCAGTTTGCTTGCTTGCTGCTTCGATACGGAGTGGTATTGTTGTCGTATTCATATATAACATCATTTCATATAAATAACGAAATGACAGAATTTAACTGGGATGATAGTGCAGTACTTTTATTTTTTACTTTTATTTTATAAGTCACAACACTACTGCGAAAATTGCAACCGTATCTGCTGGCCGCCGGTAAAGCCGGCGGCAGGGCGGTCTGAAAGCCGGCGGCATGTGTGGATGCGCCATTAGCGATGAGTGCGACGCATATTTTTATCGAAATTTCATATTTTTTGCGCTATTTTGGTAACACAATACGCGCGGGTGAAAGCGCGGGGCGCAGCTAGTCATATCATAATTTCATAATAATAGGTAGGTATGTACACTAGGTACCTGCCTACTCGTATTTTATATAATCCTATTTTAGAAGCAGATCATAATTTGACGAATTATGATGAACCTACCTAGGTAGGTACAGTTCAGCCAAATTCGGCTAGTTTACAAAAATGTCCCACCGAATTTGGCTGGACTAGAGGTAGGTTAGGTACCTACCTACATGGGTAAGTACCTATTTCCTGATAGATTGATAGGTTTCTTGAGATAGGTATAAGTGCGTAGGCCTTGTCAAATACCTAACTTGAAGAAAAAACAGCAGCAGAAAAAAAAGCAAACTATAGGTAGGTATCTAGGTATTCACTTTTATATTTTTTAAAAATAGGTAGGTAGGTAGGAGTAGGTACCAAACTTGCACAGTGCACTTTTCTAAATGTAAGCACCTACCTACCTATGAAACGCAAAAGGTAAGCAGTATAAACATACTACACACATGACATGCCCAAAGAAATAGTTACCATGGTGAGTGAGTAGGTACCTAACCTACCGCTTTCGAATTGTTATCAATGGCAGAGGTTTATGGTACCTACCTACTTTTCGTAGGAAAAATTGTACAACCGTAGCGGTGCTTGAGTGTGTGCGTGTATACGTAGTACCTCGTCCCTGCCCCACACGCGCCTGCACCAGCTAAACAGAGATAGCTATACACGGATCGATTTTTGGACTCGTCTCAAATTGAAATTGCGAGCTGCCGTCACCGGACCCTTAAACATTTTCAGCGCGGCGGTATCTGTTAGCGATAAGGTGAAGTAAAATGAAAAGGATGTAGCTTGCAAGGTACCTACAAAAGAACCTTCTAATTTAGTTCCCCGCGTTTTTGGTAGATGGCAGTACATACTTTGTTATATTTCTTATTATGGTATAGTTAAGAGGAAATTATGACTAAGAATCCAAGAATACATTTTCTTATATTAAGATAGGATGACCAAACACTCCAGACATTTTGTTATGTAAAAAAAACCAGCACAACGTTTTAACGTTAGTTCAGTTTCCTACTAATAGATGGCGCAAGACTGGCAAAATGTCCTATGATTTCTAAAAAATGCTATAACAATCTCATTGAACGCAAAAAGACAAATATTATTATATTCATACATATATGAAACAATTATAATTTAAATAAATGCTTAAAAAAATGCAAAAACTAAAAAACTTTTGAGATAACCGGCAAAGTTCTAGATCGCGCTAACGAAGTTTTGCGCAGTTGGTGGCATATTTACAAGTTAATTTCACTTATTGATGTACTTGCTTCGGCAGTACATATACTAAAATTGGAACGATACAGAGAAGATTAGCATGGCCCCTGCGCAAGGATGACACGCAAAATCGTGAAGCGTTCCACATTTTTTGGAGATATTTTGATCTATGTATTTGATACGGTTACACGTACATGTGGAAAATTTAATCTACTATATAAAAATAAGTCGGATTTTCCTTCCTGACGCTATAACTCCAGAACGCACGAACCGATTTCCACGGTTTTGCATTCGTTGGGAAGGTCTCGGGCTCCGTGAGGTTTATAGCACAGAAAATTCAGGAAAAATTTCAACAGAAAAGCGGGAAAATCTTTTTTCACATACAGCGCCATCTCTGATACATAGCATGTACTACAAACCAATATTTTAAGTAGATGGCGCCAGTGCGTGATACATTGTTTGACAGCTACTCATTGTTCTCTGCTCAGTTAATTTCATGTGACAAACCGGTATTGTGTTCACTGTGAAATTGTGAAAAAAAGTAAAAAAAATAAGTTAGTTGTTTCCTAACATTACAATTGGAAACCATCAAATCAATCACGTGTAAATTTTTGCAAATCTCTAAATATATATAACTCAAAGGTGACTGACTTACTGACTGACATAGTGATCTATCAACGCACAGCCCAAACCACTGGACGGATCGGGCTGAAATTTGGCATGCAGGTAGATGATATGACGTAGGCATCCGCTAAGAAAGGATTTTGATCAATTCCACTCCCAAGGGGATGAAATAGGGTATGAAAGTTTGTATGAAATTTTGTCAATTTTAAACCGAACGGGCTGACTTTGCATGCATAAAGCTACTATGACCTAGGCATAAGGATTTTGATAAATTCCACCCCTAAGGGGATAAAATAGGGTAGGCGTCTTCAACCTTTTTTAGTGCCCGAGGGCCGCGGGTTGAAAACCCTAGAAATAGGGGATAAAAGTTTGTATAAATCTTCTATCTATGAAACTGAAACAGCTTCACGACTTTGATCCCCAGGCACGGTAGATATCCCTTCAGATCTCCCAGTACCAAGTAGGTACTAATTCAAGATTCTTTGAGGATGTCTAAGGGGGGTAGTCAGAGGTACGTCCTAACATTACATTTGGCACATACCCACATTTTGTAGTAGTTAGTATTCCATACGTGACAGGTTGCAAGCCCATCGCCGCTGTTAGAATACTAACTGGTTTCCTCACGATGTTTTTCTTCACCGTTTAAGAGCACTGGCATTGCGCACATAAATTTTTCGATAGAAAAATCCATTGGTGCACGACCAGATTCGAACCTGCGACCTTACGATCGGAAGGCGGGGTCACACCACTGGACGGATCGGGCTGAAATTTCGCATGCAGGTAGGTGATATGACGTAGGCATCCGCTAAGAAAGGATTTTGATCAATTCCACTCCCAAGGGGATGAAATAGGGGATGAAACTTTGTATGAAGTTTTGTCAATTTTAAACCGATCGGGCTGACTTTGCATGCATAAAGCTACTATGACCTAGGCATAAGGATTTTGATCAATTCCACCCCTAAGGGGATAAAATAGGGGATGAAAGTTTGTATAGATTAGATTTTCGACTGATTGAACTGAAATTAAAGATAGCTACTATGATGAAGACGTCCGCTTAAATAGGATTTTGGTAAATTCAACCCCCCAATTTTTTAAACACGCTTTACAAAAGTAAAGCCGCAAAAACTATGCCTAATTAATAATAATACTTCTAAACGCGAGCGAAGCCGCGGGCAAAAGCTAGTTTTTATTATTATTTAAAAAAATACGATTCATAGAATATTATTTGCATCCTGCGCATCTCGGGTTTAAATACAGTTTAAATTAAGTATGACTTATTTCCACGTACATATTATATTATACGTATTCCGGGCTCTTAGTCGACTGCGCAAGGATGACACGCAAAATCGTAAAGCGATCCACATTTTTTGGAGATTAATTAATCTGAATAATAAACGTATGCTTTTTTGCACGTTTACAAAATAAAATAGAAATATGTTCAAAAATAATGATAATTTAGTTAAAGCTGGAAGTTTTTAAAACCCATAAAATCTTGACCTCTATTATAATTTTATAGTGCTATGTTTTCGTAGGTTACTTATGTAGTTTTATCCTCCTTCAGTATTTTATTAACTATTTAAATATAAAAAATTGGACTTATTTGCTCTTATTCGTTTGGGGCTAATGTAACCGAATGTCCACCAATTATGTATTACTTAGCGACCCGCCCGCGCGCCCCTGCTGTGCACATAATCACGGGTGCACATAATCATGCATGTATTGTATTAATATAAACCTTCCTCTTGGATCACTCTATCTATTTAAAAAAACGCTTCAAAATCCGTTACTAGCGTAGTTTTAAAGATTTAAGCATGCATAGGGACATGGGGACATAGGGATATAGGGACAGAGAAAGCGACTTTGTTTTATACTGTGTAGTGATGTTTTGTTTATTTATTTATAACATATTTTCATGACGTATTTCTCCCTAGGCAAGTCGTGTGATCGGATAATGACAGCAGAACAAACAAGCTAATAATTTTGTATGTTGATAATATTATCTTGTTTTGCCTTGGCACGTGGCTGCGTTGGCTTAATAATGCACTCGTGCATGGCAACTTAATTAGAGGGATGAAAGTAGGTATAATAGGGGATGAAAAGAAAGAAAATGAAATATAATCAGCCAAAAACTTCATCATGGTAGACCTGATATCTTAGAATAAAACGTCTTCAAAATCCTTTAAACTTAAACCGAAAGGTTTGTCAATATATTTACAAAGTAAGATTGCTGCTGCTTAGCACTGTTTGTTGTGTACATCTGAGCAGATAATTAATACTTACACTAATAATTATTATAGTTCGTATTCCAAGAATATTTCAGAGTTTTTTTTTGTTTCGACAGCCTTTATAGCTTGTCTCTCTTTGTCGTGGTCGCTTACTATTGGCCTCATTAACAAGCTAAAAGTCGCACAACAGGGTTATGGAGAGAGCTATGCTGGGAGTTTCACTACGAGATAGAATCAGAAATGAGGAAATCCGTAGAAGAACCAAGGTAGCCGATATAGCTCTCAGAATCAGCAAGTTGAAGTGGCAATGGGCAGGTCATATAGCTCGAAGAAATGACAACCGATGGGGAATAAAGATTCTCGAATGGCGACCACGAACAGGAAAGCGAAGTGTAGGACGCCCTCCTACCCGATGGACGACATTGTCAGGATCGCGGGTAGTCGGTGGTTGGAAAGGGCTCAAAATCGTTCATCCTGGAAACGGATAGGGGAGGCCTATGTCCAGCAGTGGACTTCGGTAGGCTGATGATGATGATGATGATAACTTGTCTCTTTCTTTTCTTTTCTATGTATCATAAAGGCCGTGGGTTCGATCCCTACACACAGGAACATAAATGTTTGTTGTCTGTCTATGGGTGTTATTATCACAATGTATTTACACAAATATGTATTATTAGCTACCTTGTTATTATTATACATAGTACTTATATTACACCCTTTACTTCGTTTGGGTCTAGATAAGGAAATCACCGATATATATAATAAACAACGTGTTATTCGTATTAAATAATAATTGTACCTCTATTTTCCTAGCACCACCACTCTTACTATACCAAGGACTCTAGTCAAGAACATCTGCTCCATGTGCGTTGGTCTCATCAAGAGACGCATTACACGCCTCATTGCCGCACACCACCGTACCGGCCGACGAATAGAGACCCTCCATATTGTCAAAATTATCTGAAGTAGCTAAGCAAAATTTGTACTCAATTTTTTCATACCACTTGATCATGAAAGGAGATGCTTCACCTGATGGTTATGTGGTAACCATCACCTAAAACAAAGCATTGCGTCTTAGGTCACGCGTGATAGGATCGTGCCCTACGATGCACTGCTCAACTAAAGGAGATTTACCTGATAGATAGATGGTTTTTTATTAGTTTTATAGTGTTTACTACACTTAAAATCTTTATAAAATCTTTGAGAGAATTTAAAAGAACGAGAAATTAATTTAATTGTGCTTTAAAGTAATTTTTCCACATAGGTATTAATTACATCAGGACAACAAAAACATGTATGTGATATATCAATTTCTCGGCAAGAATATAGAAATATTCTACATGTTTTTTTTTATTTAAGATTCTAATATTTTAAAATTCTATTCTATTTTTAAAAAACTGAAAAGGTTTTTTTCATTTCAAGTTAACTTTTCCAGCTTCATTATTGAATTTCAGACACGTTTTCGGTAAGTTCGAGCGAAGCAATTTATTATATATACGATGTGGGAGTAATTTCCTCGTTTTGGGCATCTTGCCACGCCTTTTTCTACCGCGAAGCAGCAACGCTGTGTTTCGGTTTGAAGAGTGTGGTCGCCGGTGTAATTACAGGCACATGAGGCTTAACATCTGTATGCCTCAAGTTGATGGACGCAGGGCAGTGCATCGTAGGGCACGTTCCTATTGTGCGTGACCTACGGGGCAATGTTTTGTTTATAGGTGATGGTTACCACTTAACATCAGGTGGGCCATCTGCTTGTTCCATCAGCTAGTTTTATAAAAAAAAATCTTGCTTCTAGAATTACGATGACTGTGATAAGACGGCCGTTTATGGCCCCAGCACGGCACTTAAAAAGTTCTGAAATAAGGATTGTTTTTATTATAGAAAGGATAGAAATCATGATCTAAAAATTATGGAGTTCGTACTTGGTAAGGATATGAAGGGATAATCTGCCGTATCTGGGGATCAAAGATTCAAACTGTTTCAGTTTAATAATTATGATGACAAATTCATGCGATAATTATAATCTTTTTTATTTCATAAAAAAGTACCTACAGCTTAATGGCTTTGACCCCAAAACATGGTATCTCAATCAACATTCTTGTGGGTGTCAGAGATCCTGTATAATATTTTTTTTGTTTAACTGCATGTGAGGGTTAGCCCACTTCGCCAATGTCAAGTTGCAAATAATCCTGTATAAGTACGTCAGCTATATATACAGGGTGTCCCAAAAGGTTACGTAACTAGGAACAGGGGTGATAGGGGTGGTCACAAGGGTCACCAGAAAAATAATAAAAAAAATCCCCTCTAAGTATTAAAAAAAATAAAAGGCATTTTTTTAAAAACTAAAAATTTTACGCCTTGCCTTTTTTTTATTTCAATTTGAAAAAGGGTTATTGACGATAACATAACAGCATTTTTTTTTAATATACCAATATTTGTAGGTCATCGGGAGCAAAATCACCCCACAAAGCGTAAAATTTTTAGTTTTTTAAAAAATGCCTTTTATTTTTTTTAATACCCAGAGGGGATTTTTTTTATTATTTTTCTGGTGACCCTTGTGACCACCCCTATCACCCCTATTCCTAGTTACGTAACCTTTTGGGACACCCTGTATATACTCAGCATTATGCTGTAATAGTGTTTGGTGCACTACTACAGCTCTGGGTTTCGGTGACGTCGGAATATACATTTTCTAAAGAGAAACCATTGATATACGACCGGAACCTACAGATGTACGATCGGAAGGCGCGGGGTAACTCCCACAAGGTCACCGGCACCCGTGCTCTTAAATGGAATTTCTGTCGGTATTTATCTGTCGTCATTCCTAAGACGTCAACGACGTTGTCGATCAAAGCTTTGTACGTCTTCCAAGATTACAGAACTCTCTGTAGCTTTCGTCATGACAACGTTAGATTATGGATTTATCCTCTTGAGTGTCTCACGATTCTACTGTTGTGTTTATCTCAAATTGTTTTGAGAATAAACTTTTTTGTTTGATCTTCATCGTCATATCGTAATTGGTTAGATATGTGACTACTTCTGTAACACAAGATAGATAGATATAAAATACTTTATCGCATTAAAATAACAGACAAAGGCATTACCTATGTTTAAGAAAACCTTTTGGTGTTATAATTGCGTACAAAAGATTCATTTTGCATAATCAGTTTTTTATTCTATTACTGATAGAACAAGCAGATGGTCTACCTGGTGTTACGTGGTAACCTAACCATCACCTTGAACAAAGCATTAGACACCAATCTCACAAAACAAATCAAAAACTCACTGCATCTACATATTGGCTCTGCCTCTATTTGAGTTTTTGTTTTGACACCAAAACGTTCCGAAGCTTTTAAGATAGGTATATAAACTCCATTAACTCCCAACTGCCCCGAACCGCATGTAATACAATATTCCATTAGGTTTAATGGACACACAAAATCGCTTCATTATCATCACGTTTTTATGGCAACAGTCATTTAACGGTGACCGCGTTGACAGGTGATACCCATCGATGTACATCAAACCATCATTTTTAGAATTTTGAGGGACATATGATACACACTGAGCGGATGAGGTACCTCATTTGCTCACGGTATACCTTACATTTCCGCTTATAGTACCCGTCAAACTTCTTGGCCATCGCGCGAGGTGGTAGGGGAAAGGTTTGCACTCTTCGCACCACCAGAGAGACCTATGTTTCGTTTCTTTTTCATTCAAGGTCGTTTGTCCAAGAAGTTTGACGGATACTATACCTGCGGCCCGATTACGCTGCATTGTCTGGCTATCGAGATGGCTTTAAGTTTGACATTTGATTCCCATCCATTCAAGGAATCCATCTACCTCAAGGAATTTAGATACACTAGATCCATCCATAATTATGTTGCTATTACACTATGTGAATCAAATACTCTCGTCAGAGAGTATTAGATTCCTTGATCAAATGTCAAACTGAAAGCCATCTCGACAGCTAGACATTAGCGTAATCAGGCTGCTGTTCGAGTATATTACTTTATTCGACCATATAGTTACTCGTATAAATGATTCTCTTAAAAAACTCCGAGAGCGGACGCGACTCGACGTAGGTAAATTACCGTAGCGTCGAGTCGGAGCTTTTGGTTGTGTCATGCCAACGGAATACGACTGATAATTCTGACATTCGTTTTTTTGGCAAGTGTGTTGGTACACTTGACTTAAAAAGATTGCTAAAAAATTATTTACTTTCTAAAATAAATTTACCATAGAAAAAAAACATTAAACTAAATTAAAGACCCTGAATCAGTATCCCTTCCGCTTTCATTTATACCAGTAGATGTGACAGCTCGTGAAAATAATTTTACTAAAATAATTGCAGTTCTCTAATTATCAATCTAATTTAATAATTAATCTAGTGAAGTCACGCTTCAAATTTAGCTTATCTAAGCGGACTATTACAATGTCCGCTTAATGTGAATAAGTTAAAAACTGCTACATTGATGACCGATAAGTTTTTATCGAACTTTTGTTACGGTTTAAAAAATATCGGTTGTATGTATTGAAACACCCCATCAAAGTAATCTATGACGACGAGTTTTTTATTGTAATCTTCATTTTCGTATATAACATTTCGCTTTTTTTATGTTCTCTATGAAAACAAATATTCTGTACTAGTTGCACCCCGCGGTTTCGATCGCGCAGATTTAAATCCCGGTATTCCCCCGGGATGAAAAGTAGCCTATGAGCTATTCCACACTATAATCTATTTCTCTGCCAAGTTTCATCCAGATACGTTCAGCTGTTCCGGGGTGAACGAGTAACAAACATCCATCCATACTTACAAACTTCCGCGTTCATAATAGTAGAAGGATAATATCTCAAACTCTAGTCGGAGAATAACGTGCCTGAGCTGAGCTGCCTGAGAACCTGAGCATCTGAGAAAAAGTCTACTTGTAAACGTGCGAAATGAGATTTTGGATGGTCCCCTCTTACAACGGCCATTATCTTGGCTTATCGGTATAGCCTCTGCTTAACCTTTTTGTAATCTTCAAAATTTTACAACCGTCTCGTTTGCATGTAAAGTGGACTGGAAAATATTGAAGCAGCTATTAGAAATCTGACAACCTGAAGACCAAGAAATAATAAATAAATAATGCTGGACAATCCACACAGCACTATCTAGCCCCAAAGTAGGCTATTCAAAGCTTGTGTTATGGGTACTAGATAACTGACATATTTAATAGTTTATATACTTACATAGATAGATATTTTTTATTATACATAGAAAACACCCAGACCATCGGATCAAATTTCTGCAGATCGTACACAAATTTGTTCCAAGGCGGGAATCGAACCCGCAACCTCTTGGGTCGCAGGCAGGCTCTCGCCCGCTGCGCCACAGAGGTCGTCCAAGATATTGAGTAGGTACCCAGAAATCTATTAAAAAGCAGAATCTATTAAAGCAGTTATGTTAGCAAGAATATTTTGAGTAGTAGAGCTTTTTGTGAAAGGCTCATCCGGGGAAGCACACCACCGTGCCTAGACCTATTTCTGCCGACAAGCAGCAGTTTCGTTCGTTGGTTTGAAGGGTGTGGTTACTGGTCCTGTAATTCGCCAGGTACATGAGCCCTGAATATATGGACGCCGGGCTGTGCAATGTGCATCAATAGGCCACGTTCGTTGGTGATTTGCGAGGCAATGGTATGTTACATGTGATGGTTATGTACCACTTAACATCAGCTGAGACATTGTTTCTCCTATTAATTATATTGTTGTAATTGATTACCACTTCCATCAGATGAGACATTTCAGTGTTTCTCTTATTTAAAAATAATACTTAGATTATTGTTAATTTTTAAATTATTTGTAACTAATTGCGCTCCGTGGTTTCACCCGCGCAGATTTAAATCCTGGTATTCCCACGGGATAAAAAGTAGCCTTTGTGCTATTCCAGACTATAAGCTATCTCTCCGCCAAGTTTCATCTACAGTTCAGCCGTTCCGGCGTGAAAGAGTAACAAACATCCATCCATTCATCCATACTTACAAACTTACGTGTTTTCCATTCATCCATACTTACAAACTTTCGTGTTTATAATAGTAGTAGGATGGGTACCTACATACATTTTATTTGTAATAGCAAATAAAATGTATGTCTATATCCTATGTCGATCTGCCTGTTTCTTCAGCAACTGCCTAGTATAAAAAAATATGGTAAATAATTTTAGAAAATCATAATATACTTTGATATTTCGCTGCACCAGCCTATGCAAGGAGTTCAGAAAGGGTTACCCTAATTTATAATTTTACCCTTCACTAGTTCTATTATGTTACCAAATAATGTATCATCATTGATGTAGCTAAAATAATTTTATTAGAATGATCGATTCTGTCATCGAATCATTTAATTAGGGGATCATTCAGTTTAAATTTCTAAATTTGTACTAAACATTTGAGTTCGAATTTTATCTTTTATTTTTTATTGATAAAGGTTTGGGTTTGCTCCCCGCCCAAAAAATATTAGGGGGGGAGGTGTGAATTAAAAGCTAAAAAGGTTTAGTGAAAAGCTTTTATTTAACTTGGAATGTATGTATGTTTGTCCGGATGGAATCTTGAAATCTTCAACCGATTGAGTTGTTTTTTTTAAACACGTTTAGTTGACGACAACTCACTACATGCTTGTTGACGACCTCTGTGGCGCAGCGGGCGAGAGCCTGCCTGTGACGCAAGAGGTTGCGGGTTCGATTCCCGCCGTGGAACAAATTTGTGTACGATCTGCAGAAATTTGTTCCAATGGTCTGGGTGTTTTCTATGTATTTAAAAAAAATATCTATCTATGTAAGTATATAATGTATTAAATATATCAGTTATCTAGTACCCGTAACACAAGCTTTGAATAGCTTACTTTGGGGCTAGATAGTGCTGTGTGGATTGTCCAGCATTATTTATTTATTTATTTATTTATTTTAAAAAAAGATTATCATTATTTTTTTTTGTGTCTGGGTGTTGTATTTATATTGTATTCTCATTAGATATGAAATAACTAAATAATTCAAAGTTATCATTAACCTTTAAATTACGTAATTAATTAATGCTGATTTCGTTATAGGTATTATGTGTCTAATGATTCCTTTCTCTATTCAGCTAGCAATAATAATATAAAAAAATATAAAGAACACTCAAAATGCAGTGTCAACCGCACACAATGACAAAACCACCCTAAAAGTACTCTTACTAGATGTTACAATACTTCATTTCATTACAAGAACTCAGTACAAAAGAGGATCCGTAGGTATGAACAAAGATGAATAAAAGTTCGTCCACAAAAGGACAAGTGTGTATGACGAATCACCGATACGCTGTAGACAGGGTGTAAGACCACTACTACCTTAAACTTATGTAAGGATGTCTTCGATGTCTGGTCACTGCTGCTTACTTTCCGTTAAACGTTAAGGCGTGTGAAGGGTGTTGGAATAATAAAAACTGTATCACTGGAAACTGTTTGTATTGTCTTTACACATCAAATTGCTATGTGACCGAACCTGACGGGAAGGGCTATGCGACGCGACTGACGAGTGACGCTACATAAAACAATAAAACCTACTCGTCAGCCCGTTTGCTGTGGCTAGGCACATAGCCGCCACACTTACAAAATCAAAATCATAACGTTCTTTATTATAATATGTTGTTCTCTGTGGGTAGCTGGAATAGTATTTTGGCCCCGGAGGAAGCCAAAGAATTATTAAGAATTATTAAGATTGGTATTAGGCGTAGGTGATTGTTTTAACTTTAAATGTTGAGTCGTGGGTGACATAATCTTGTTGATTAAACCCTCTATAATAAATAAAGATTAAAAAAAAAGTTCTTTATTCAGTACAATCACAGAGATAACTAGATAGCGATAGTTTCTAGATAGCGTTTCATCGTTGAGATCGTGTTTCTTATAAGTTTCATATTTATTTATTTATAAACATCCTTTAAACGACGATTTTTAAGGTTTTTCCTTTGCTAACTTTTTTCTATACAACTAGCTGATAGAACAAGCAGATGGCACGCCTGATGATAAGTAGTAACCGTCACCAAAGCATTGCCTTGTAGGTCACGCACGAAAGGAACGTGCCCTACGATGCACTGCCCTGCGTCTATCAACTTGAGGCATACTTGTGCCTGTAATTACACCGGCGACCACACTCTTCGTACCGAAACACCAGCGTTGCTGCTTGGCGGCAGAAAAAGGCGTGGTGGTAGTACTTCCCCGGACGAGCCCTTAACTTCTAGCATTCCAATTCCAATTTCAAAATTTGAAATTCTAAGTAGCTTACATTCATTACCTATTTATACTAATTCTCTATTACTATACTACTATATTAAATTTTCCATGGCTTTCTTCTTTCACCCTGTAGGTACTATGGATTGATGCTCTGATTCAAGGATCGTCGAAAATCAGTGTGAAATGATGGGTAATTTATGTCACAGGGTGACGAATTATATCTATTGTGATGTGTGGGCTTTGCGATACCCAAGTGAGTTTAATCAATAATTGTCAATAATAGTTTGATGTGTCTAGTTATTGTCATTTTATTATTTCGGTAACAAGTTCGGTAAGGGTGTAGAAATCATATTTCACAGAGTTTAAAAGAGCCCTCAGCAGAATTAGCGAGTTGAAGTGGCAATGGGCAGGCTAATACCATGGGAAAGTTCTCGAATGAGGAAGACGAACTAAAAGACAAAGCATAAAACTGCATCTCCAATAGACCGATGACATTGATTGGTCATTAATCAATTAACAATATTTACAATAAAATTAATAATAACACAACTTGAACCATGACGATTAAAACAAAATATTTTTGTATAAAACTTGCTGGTGGGACAAGCAAATAGCCCACCTGATATTAAGCGGTAACCATCACCATACAGAGCATTGCCTGCCATGTCACGCATGAAATAAACGCCTTACGAAGCACTGCCCTGCGTCCATCTACTTGAGGCATACAACACATTTAAGCCTCAGGTGCCTGTAATTTCACCGGCATTATTTTTTATTATTGATTATATTGTAAAAACAGCTAAGACTGCCTGAGAAACGGAGAAATATTAACCAATAGGATCGCATAACTGAAGCAGAGTGAAGATTTTTTTTTTTTTTTTTTTTTATTGTTTGATAGCTAGACGTTTGACTGCCATCTCACCTGATGTAAAGTGAAGATGCAGTCTAAGGTGGAGCACGCTTAGCTATAATCCACTTATTCACTCTTGACTTAAAAATTCCTAAGTTGTATCGTTCCGGAAATACCGACGACGGTAAAGTGTTCCACTCCTTGGCAGTTTGCACCAGGAAAGTGGAAGCAAAGCGCTTTGTGCGATAATGAGGGATTTCTACCATATAGGGGTGGCACTTATCCGTGCGTCTAGTAGTCCGGAGGTGGAAGGGTGACGGGAGAATGAGATCGTGCAGTTCCTGCGCATAATAGATTTTATGCAATCCTATTGGTGCATAGGTATTTTTCCGTTTATCCGCTCCGCAGCCTTGCTCCGCGTCAATAAAACGGCAGCCATAATAGTATGTTTTTGGTAAGCAAGCGTGTAAAAGACAATTAAAATATTCCAATAACAGTTAAAAGCAATTTGAAACCAACAACAGGAACCCACTAAGCCAGGTGAAGGGACCCACGTCCAATGTCCCGTGAAATTCTATGGAAATAATTCGTTTTTGATCAATAATGATTAGACAGTATAAAGTTCATTATTATGGTGAAATTGAGCTACACTGAATTTATTTTGGTAAGTATATTTTTTATTGTTTCTTATTGACTATGTACTGTATATTATGTATATTATACTATCATCCTTTTGAAAGAAATTGAAACATTTAAAAATAAATAAATTTTGGCGTTCTATTTTTGAAAGTTTTTTTTTAATTTAGAATGTTAACCCTTTTCAAGTCGCATTTGAATTAAATTCGAATCAGTATTCTTTTTTAAATGTCACTGAGTACATTAAAATCCAACATACTGTCTGTACCTTATCGAATCGATCTACACTTTGTTTCGCAAATATAAAAACAGATTTAAATTTTCATTTATCAAGCATCAAACGTTCCTTTCGTTACACCAACAAAATTATATTGTATTGTACTGTGCCCATCTGTATCTAAATTCAGTTCTTTTAGGACAAAACTATATTTTGAGACAGTTCAAAAGGCAACCTTGTGGCTAAAACTGGAAAACTCAAATTTCACTGACACGAACTTCTAATAAAATTGATGTAACCTAACGCAGCATAGAAGGCGAATAAACTGTTATAGGAAAATATGTTTTAGCTTTATGGATAGAAGGTTTAAAATAACATGTAAGGATTGCAATGGGTGACATAAGTTTTGATAACCGTATCCTATTAGCAGTGACAAAACACGGTTGTCACCGTGATACGGGATTTATTGCTAGAACCCTGTGTGATTTTATGATTCGTATTCAAATGTGTTAGAGTATATTTTTGAATGGCAATTGTTTTGCATGCGATTGAATGCAATAATTGAAAGTAGCGTAACAAGGCACTTGGTCATATTGATACTGACAATGCAAGTTTGAATGAGGTATAGTTGCAAATTAGCAAACAGCCCTTGCGAAATAAATGCAAAGTTGCAATCAAGTAAATGCAAATTCAGTTTTATTTTTGAAATGAAAAAATTGGCCGAGTGCGTGTCTGTCTATAGATAGATAGATAGCAGCGCTCACAAACAAACTTTGCGCAATGAACGTTTTAAACACTAAAAAAAGGAATATAAAAACACACCTTGCTTAGTTTGGGGCTAGATAGACGTTGTGTGGAATGTCCACTAATATTTATTTATCAACACTTCAGCATGATAGTACTTAGTCTTGAGTAAACCACTCTCATAAGTAGGTAGAGATTACCCACTCTAAAAATGCACGCCCCTCTACCTGCCTTCACCCTCACAAGCAAATGAGGTGTATAGACGCAATACATGACACCTGATAATTTTATTCGTTATTGAGTTTCCCGCCGAACATGAAAGTGACACTTTGACGTCTGGCGGGAAACTGAATGACGAATGAAATTGCTTGGTGGCATGTATTGCATCAATACACCTCATTTGCTTGTGTGAGTGAAGGCAGGTAGCGTGCATTTTTAGAGTCGATGATCTCTACTAACATATTAAGAGTACACTCATAAAACTAACTTCGAACGAAAACAGCCCAATTAGGCACAACATTATTTATTCGAGAATTCAGTTCAACTGGAAAAAATATTCAATGGGCCCCGCACTAGAACAGGTCTGTACCGCAGCAGACTAACCCCCGGTTTCTGAAAGCGTGATCGACGCTAATCGGCTGTCAAGTCACTTGCGATCTCTATCTAATTTGAATTAAAAGCTGAAATAGCAAGACATAAATTATAAATAATTAATTATAAAATATGGTGAAAAGCGGCTAAGGCAACGTAGCCACTATCTTTTTATCGTATGCAAAAACGATAAAAATCAAAATAAAAATTGTCTGCTCTGTATCAGTTGCATGATAATCCGGTGATAAATCTATAATGTAATAGGTAAATATGAAAAATTCACAAAAAACATATTTTCTTTGGACTGTGGCTTTTATTTTACGACAAAAGTATTCTTTATTGCCCACAGTAAATACATAAAGTCAATTGAAATATAAAACTTGTACACAAAGGCGAGCTTAACCCTAAAAAGAGTCCTCTTCTAGCAAACCTTGAAGGATTGTGAGAAATTGAAATTAAAGGTGGGTGTGTGTACAAAATGAGAGATGAAATAAATAAATAATAATTAATACCATTAAAATATATAAAGTACCTACTTGTTCTTATGTCAAAATTTGAATATACGAATACCTATACTTACGAATGTAAATTTCTCAAAACTTTATTTCATCTATCTCTCCACGCGAACAGAGATGCGGGCAACAGCTAGTTGTGTTATCAAACAAATCTATGATTATGAATACATTTAGATAAGCAATAATATAAAATTTGGTACAATGTAGCTCGTATAAATATAAGATCCATTTCAAGTCACATCAATGTTAGTAAAATTTTTTAATGTATCGTTTACTGCTGCTTTCGTTGCTCGTCGCTGTCGGCTCGGTCGTGGCCCTCTCCGATGTAAACCAGCAATGCATCGCAGACAACAGTGAAGCCTTTTCTAACGACAACCTCCTCGGCACCTGGTACATGATCTGGCAGTTTTCGCTCTTCGGTGGAATGGTCCCTTCCATAAGCTGTCTCGAACGCAACTACACGCGACCAACACCTGAGGTCGTCCAACAGTACAAGGACAAGTATAATGACCCTGACCTTCCATACAATATAGACGATAATCCTATTTTGGTCAAAGATCAGTCGCAAGTGGATGGCCTAGTGTTCGGACATAACATTGCTAAGTTCTACGTGCTGACACCTAATACCACTATGCTGTTGAACTGGGATGGATACGCCGTGGATGCGTACCGGATGTTGACCCCGAAGTACATAATGTACACACAGTGCGCTTTGAGAGGCCACACCAGGTGGCTGATGACCTCAGATAGGAATGCTCCAGTAGATGAAATGCAAGAACTTATTAAGAACACTCCAGAGCTGAACCGTTTGCAGAGCCAAAGATACTGCGCTACATACTAATCATTAATTCGCAGACCCTCTTTTGGGAAACTGGATACGAAAAATGTCATTGTAAATTTATAAACTAGGCTTTACCTCTGTGTTTGAAAATAAATCGTTCAATGTAATGTAATGTTTATATAATTGTTATTAAACTTCTTACCAGATAAAACTCATTATCAATAGCTTCAAGTTTATCGATTAATTAGACAGTTACACCATCCTAATTTCCTTGTTATTATTGATTATTTAGCCAAACGAAAAACCATAAACAAATAGGCACAAGCTATCCCCACTGCCCCCACTAATTGTTGGCCGAATAATCACATCAACAAATAAATCAGTCGAGAACACACTTAATGACAGTTCAATCGTAAAGAAGAACCGACTGATGAAAAACAAATTCCACATTTAGATGGGTTCCAAATTCAAATAGATACATACCGTTGAAAGGAGGTCGCGTGGCGAACTCCAGAAAACCCAACCAATTTTTTTCTACAGTTTGAACTTAAGCTAACGTCGTCGTTATTCATACAGCCATAAAGTTCATCAAAATGTAGCGGTGATATAAATAGGGAGGTAATAAGTGCGCACGCGGCAAAGCGTCCCTCTACAGATAATAAACGCGTTTCGCAAATAATTACACTGTTTGATTTTCGATGGATGATGGTCGACGGTAAACATAGCTCGGTTCGTGGGATATATTGCGTGGGGCTATATCCATTGTTATGAAGATACCGTAGAAATAATGTTCGATGCTACTGCACTAGTAAAGTGCTGCAAACAAATTATTATTACTTTCCGCTTGCTTTCACGAAAAAATTAAATGTTTTAAAAAATAAATGTGATAAGCCAGGACGAGCCGCTACATAGGTAGTCATTGAATGTGTTAAAAGCAAAGATCAATACAAAAGTTTGGAATAAGGGTAAAGCTCCTCCAAGGGTAAAAGCAAATGAGAAAACAAACAACTGAAGCCTTGGATTAGGTAAACGTATACCTATAGTAACTATGTGATAATCTACACCAAGTCGAAAGTGCAGGTCGGTAATTTGACTTAAAGACCTATGTCCCCGGACCGGTACTACTTACTTACTTACTAGGGGTGATGGGATAATTACAATAGGTAATAGGAAAAACAAAAGAATCTGCACGTAAAACAAATCAAAGCAATACGCTTTGACGTAGGAGCGCTACGAAATTGTACCGTTTCTGAAAAGTCCAAACGTCCACAGTGCCATAATATGCACTCTGGCGATGAGAGTTGTATTCAATTATTTTTTAGAAAGAAAGAAAGAAAATACATTTATTTCGACGATACATTCTAAGTTTTAGGTGCTTGATCATACCAGTGCGCTTGTCATTATCTTGTGTTGATAGCAAGGAATATAAATTGACTAGTTGCGCCCCGCGGTTTCACCCGCGCAGATTTAAATCCCGGTATTCCCACGGGTTAAAATGTAGCCTATGTGCTATTCCAGAGTCCAGACTATAATCTATCTCTGTACCAAGTTTCATCCAGATCCTTTCAGCCGTTTCGGCCTGAAAGCTTGCTATTTCAGCTCTTCAAATTAGATAGAGATAGCAAGTAACTTGACAGCCGATTAGTGTTGATCAAGCTTTCAGAAACCGAAGGCTGATTCACTAAATATAAATTAACTTGAACAAAGCAATATGTAGTACTAATCCGCTGATGACTTAACAATGGACTTCCGCAAAGTCACGCCTGAGTCAATTAACTGATTCACTAAAGGTATAGCAATCAAGTTCATAAGACAGCACGATACACTTCAAAGTAACAATAACCTAATGCATACGTACAATATATTAAAGTAGAGAAAAAAACACACACAATATTAGTACAGACCTATATTTATTCGTAGGTACAGACATTGCAGACATTAGCTTCCTAATTACATTTGTTTCGTAGTTTGGTTTAGTTATTTGCGCACGCTGCGCTGTGGCGTACTGTAATTGGTGGAACGTGATTTCTCCGTTGGAAGTCCAAATTGTATAAACTATTAATATACGAATACATGTACCTAACTAAATTAATGAATACAAGGCTAATGACGAATCATTACCCAATAAAACAGGGGGTTTTATTGGGATCGCCAAGAGATTATTCACATAAAAAGTATTTATATCAGCTATCTGGTTCCCATATCACAAGCTCTGGCTCAGTTTGGGGCGATAGGTATCTACTGTGTGGAATGTGTTTATAAATAAATAATAATAATAAAAATATTTATTTTCAGAAAAAGGTTTAACAATAGGTATAATAACTAGGTACAGTTGCTATCTAAAATAGTCGCATAAAGAAAAAAAAAATTATAAATATACATTTATTATTACATTCAGAAATAATTTCGTCAATCGATACAAGTTTTTCTACATAAAAGTTTGCAAACATTTGAATGAAATACTTGTATCGATACTGCAATGAGACTAGACGTTATGGCAACAAAATATAATCGTGTAAAAACGTAGTACGAATCTATACCTACTCTGTTCCCAAACACATATCTTTGGAGGAAGCCTTCACCTGCGAAAGGGTTCTAGCGAAATAGGGAGAAAAAATAAATTAAGTTAGATATTATTTTAAATATTATTATAATATTAATATAAGTAGGTACCTTGCATTATGTCACTAACACTTACAATTAACATATTAGATTTACTACTAACCAGCAAAAAAAACACTTACTTTTGAAACTTACTACTTACTACGCTAGAAATAAAAGGCTTTTTTATTTTTATTTCTATTTATTTACTTGTATCGATCAAAATGATGTAGACAAAATTATCTGCAATGTGATTGCACACAACTTGGATGATTGTGATTTTCAAAATGAATACCTAATCGAAAGGTACATTATATATTAGCCCTTATAACCAGCCATAACCATAAGGCGCAGACTACCATAGTGTACCTACTATCGCTCACGCATTTCAGCATTTTTGCAGACATGTTAAATAGCATACATAGCATATTAGCATAGGCACATAGACACATAGGCACATAGGCACATAGGCACATAGGCACATAGGCACATAGGCACATAGGCACATAGGCACATAGGCACATAGGCACATAGGCACATAGGCACATAGGCACATAGGCACATAGGCACATAGGCACATAGGCACATAGGCACATAGGCACATAGGCACATAGGCACATAGGCACATAGGCACATAGGCACATAGGCACATAGGCACATAGGCACATAGGCACATAGGCACATAGGCACATAGGCACATAGGCACATAGGCACATAGGCACATAGGCACATAGGCACATAGGCACATAGGCACATAGGCACATAGGCACATAGGCACATAGGCACATAGGCACATAGGCACATAGGCACATATGCACATAGGCACATAGGCACATAGGCACATAGGCACATAGGCACATAGGCACATAGGCACATAGGCACATAGGCACATAGGCACATAGGCACATAGGCACTGTCACTAACTAATACTGGCTGTTGTTTGTCACTATCCTCTTAAAAATATAGATTTGAAAGGCCCAAATTTATTCTTAAATATATTTGTATTTATAATTAAATTCGGAGAGAATTCAGAGGGCCTCACTTACAAAACAAATTAATAAATTCCAAACACTCCAATCTACTCACTGGGTATCAGTGGTACTCATTAAATGACGTCATACATCAGGGGTATGACGTCATTACTGTCCCCGCATTCTTGATTCGCATTCCGTATAAAATCAGCTTCGACATTCGAGCCCCAATGAAAACATTCGTGTGATTAAATTCTTATAGGATTCATTTGTTATTTGCAATTTGTAGCGTAGTTTCATTTTTTTTGTGACCACTTGCTGATGGAGCAAGAAGATAACCCACCAGAAGGCGTAGTCGCTGTTTTGGTTGACATATGAAAATAAGAAAAGCGCCCCTAGCGGACACGACAGACTTTTCTTATTTTCATAAAAAAACTTTCTGCTAAGTTTCATCCAGATACGTTCAGCCATTCCGGCGTGAAAGAGTAACTAACATCCAACTATCCATCCATGCATACTAACAAACTTTCGCGTTTATAATATTAGTAAGATTTATTTGTCAGCCACGATTACAGCAGACGTGGTTTCGTTTCCTTGGCAGCCCTTGCCATCTTCTAGTACCTACCTACCAACTCAAGATTCTTTAAGGAAGTTTAAGGTAACTAAGGTAGGTAGTAAGAGGTCCGTCCAAATATTTATGAGCTTGTTAAAATGGCCCGGTACGTGAAGACTTAGATCTTTATGAATATTGTGGCATGTTGTTTGATATTAAGGGTCCGGTGACAGCGGCTCGCAATTTCGAGGTACGATTGGCTATTATTTCATTTTATTTCATTTCGGGGAGGTTTTTTGAAAAAATAACGTTACTAATTAGTATGTTTGGTCTTACGTTTACCTAATACCAAAATGATTTCTGATTCGGGCATGTTTCCCTTATATTATTGTATTATTTGTGTTCGAACAGTATTTATGCGTGTTTCTTTAGAGTTATTTTTTCAAAAAACCTCCCCGAAATGAAATAAAATGAAATAATAGCCAATCGCACCTCGAAATTGCGAGCCGCTGTCACCGGAGCCTTAAGTTTAAAAATTATTTTGGTAATACTCGGAAATTCTGAACAACGTTCTTTGAAACACAATACTTACTATACAGCAAACAGCAACCTACGCTACGACGATAAATTCGCGGATTTAAGCAAATTTAATTAATTTTAGCTTAAGTTATTTCTAAGTAGTCTACTCAGAAAGTACCAGTCATACCTAAAAAAATAACTTTAATGTAAATTTATTTATTTATTTATTTATTAATACTAAGATTCACAGTTATTCTTATTGTCTATTTTAATCTAATTGATGCACACTGCACAGTAACCAAATTGAATCTACATTTTATAAGCCATAATAATTAGGTATTAGGTACTAGGTAGGTAGGTAGGTAGTTAGATAATGAAGTATGTAGACAAACAAAAAAGTAGGTAAAGTGATAGTTAACAAGTAAAACATAAATCGAAAACAAAAGTTGAAATTAAATAAAGGTAATAAAAATCGCAAATAAATAAATAATCGCAAAAAACAAGTGTGTTAAACGTGATAGCATGAATGTGATGTAGTGTGTGATCGTGTAAAGGTAGGTAAGTAGTAGTTAATAAAATAGGTTGATCCTAAAGAGGTGTGAGTGTGAATGAATAGACAAACGCCTTACAAAAACTGCAACACTACCAAGCGCAACGCTGCTAGTAGTACTTAGGTAGAAAACAAGAAACTGGTTTATGCACAGTTTCCACAGGGATGGCTTACATGGGGACCTGAGCAAAATATTATGTTATTCAGGTTTTTTTTTTTTTTTTTTTTTTTTTTTCGCTACAAAGTTCTTTGTTTATACCAACTTTTAACAGAACAAACAAATGACCCACCTGATGTGAAATGGTAACCATGTTCTTTATCAGGGTAAAAGGTCAGGATGATTTCTGCTTTGTGTGAGGGGTTTATTGATACTCCTGCTACCACCAGTCTCGTAAGAGTCTGGGTATCACATTAGTACCTATCCTCTAAGCGACTGGGTGTAAGTGCTTGTGTGAAGTGTGAGTGTTTGGTGTTTCCTGAGGATACTTCTGCTACTACCAGTCTCTTGAGAGTCTGGGTATCACAAAAGTATCCAGTATGAGTGCATTTTTTTTTTAAACAGGTAGCACAAGCATGGCGTGGCGTCATTATAAATAATAATAATAATAGTAATAATTAATAATAAAAATATTGTTTAATAATAATATCGAATAATAATAATAACTGATGGACATACCCTGCTAGACATACCCTGCTAGATGCCTATCTTCCTCTCAGACATCTGCTTGATTAATTTAGATAAAGTAAAGGAAGATAAATCGTAAAAGGTAATGTGATTACATAATACATAATCTTACATCTTACAATAAGGTAGATAATACACGGATTTCAATCAAATTTCCACAGTTGTTTTTAATAGGTAAAAAGGTAGGACCAAAATCCTACTATTATTAAGACGCGAAAGTTTGTAAGATATGGATGGATAATAATAATCGATTTATTGTTCAGAAGAAATGGGTGGATGTTTGTTACTCTTTCATGCCGGAACGGCTGAGATCGGGATGAAACTTGGCAGAGAGATAGATTATAGTCTGGAATTAAATCTGCGCGGGTGAAACCGGGGGGCGCAACTAATTCTTCATATTTTTAGAATCCTCTTCATACAGTTGTCAAAAAGAGATCGCCTTTAGCGATACCCATTGTATAGTTTTTATTTTTATGTTTAGATACTTTGTTTTGTTTGATTTACTAAAAAATATTATAATTCGTACTTGTCAGCAAACTCGGCTGCCAACTGTTGGAAATGGCTCTTTTTGTTATCTGTCTAGATTTTATAAAAAATATGCTATTAAAATATGTTATTCTAATAAAAAAAACCGCCCAAGTTCTCGCACTTGGACTTTGTTTGGATTCGAGAGTGACGGGTTCCGTACCATTATCTATAAAAACGGTAAAAAAATACGTTTGTTGTATTTGGGAGACCCCTAAAATATTGAAATCCATATCTGATGATAAATAAACGCAAGATGCTATTTCTATAGTAAATACAAAGAAAATTGGCAATTAATTTTCTTCACATTGTTACCCGTAGGTAACTAGGCTGTATATGCCTCTACCAGCTTATTAAAAAGGATAGTACCTATATTGCCATGCAAAAAAAGGTAAGAATTGCTTTAAAAAGTTTATTGCTTAACAATTAGTAAAGTTATTAGAAAATATATTTTAGACTTGAGCTTCATCATAAATTATTATTTACAACTTTTAACAATTTACAAATATTTGTACAACTTTCATCAAGGTACTCTCTTACTAATAAATATAAGCCACAAACAAAATTCAGGCATACCTTTTTACATTTTTATAGACACAAATTTTTAAAAATCACCTGCTTATGTCACTATAGTTTCTTATTTGCTTATAAATATGTAAATTTTTGCCGTATCACGAACCTACTTCCACAGTCTTGATTTCCAAAAAGTTTCAAGAGTTCATTTGTATTGTGACAGATTTTGAGCTTCAAAACTGGTGTCATGGTCACTGACCACATCAATCTGTTCATTGTCGCACTGAGATTCCACCTTCGAGGAGCACGTTGACTTAGTGCAACAACACTTTTTCTTCCCATCAGCTGCCATTGGAGACTCTTCCTTCTTCAGCTTCACCCGACGGTTCTGGAACCAGATCTTCACTTGTTTCTCCGATAGCTTCAACCTCGACGCAATCTCAATCCTCCTCAATCGGGACAAGTACATGTTCATGGAAAACTCTCGTTCTAGTTCCAATAGCTGAGTCCCCGTGAATGCTGTCCTGATTCTCTTGCTAGAATCTTCTTTTATCGGCAAGCCTTTAAGGTTGTTCGAGTATCCTGGTAGAAGTTCCTCAGGGTGCGCGAGTGGAGGGCTGGGTGTTCCGTTTCGACTCTCACTTGAAAGAGATGGGGATCGTTGACCTTGGCTTTTGGATGGTGATACAGCAGTCTTGTACGGATGATGCAAATATGGAGACACGGATTTCTTTCTCCTATTCACTAAGCTCGCGGGCTCTTGAGGTTCCGTCTTCATATAATCGAATGGTCGCGGTTCTATTTGAGGCTCGAAGAACTCCTGGCGCGGCATATGCTGGAGCATCGGGTATCTGAAGCTGAGCTGTTCTAAAAACGGACGAAACAACTCCGTTGATCGCTGAGGGTGTTGCAGTCCAAGAGATAGAAGATTGTTCAAGTTACCCGGATAAGGGTAGGGCAAGAACTTTGGGCGAGTGTCGAGGTGGTGTCCGATCATCGTGTAAGGGTTTATTCCGTCACTGGACTCCGACCTCTTACACTCTCTCGTGTCACTTATAAGCGCGTCTACTAAGAAGGATCTTGACATGTTGCTTGGTCTCCGTGCGGTTCACTACTGATCATGGAGGGTGAGCTGTGCTAAAGTAACAATTACAAAAACTACCCCCACTTAGCTCACCGTTCACCCCATTGTAAATAAACACAATGGGTCTCACTTGAAGCGCTTTGGCAATTATTTGGGCCGGCCCACCCTTTTGTCGGAGAGCCGTCAACCCCAGGCTTGGATGAAAAAAAAAAACTATTATTGTGAATGAAACGTTTTAGTCGCTATGAATAATTTTGTATGGGACGCTAACATCCCTTGTATCTATCTCATTAAATCCAATTTGGTTACTGTTTTTAATGCATTCATGAATTATACAAGAAACCATCTTGATTTTATAAGCGCATTGGGGTCTATTTAGCAGTTTGAGTTCAAGTTTGAACAGGCCAGATAATTTTTGCTACTTCGATAAAAGCACCTCTTTTCTCATTCCAACTTATTAAATGTTCGTATCATTGATTAGATAATTTTTTGTTTCAATTAAGTATTATTTATGAAAATTATGCTGCACTACATTAAAATTATGAATTGACTTCAATTAGCATAGCAAGCAGAAGGAGGAGATCTCGGTACCAAGTAATTACTCAATATTATTTACCTATGGATGTCGTAGTCAGAGGTATATCCATTTCGCATTAAGCAGTTGTTTGCCTTGACATTTGTTCAAATTGCAAATACTTGTATCAGGTGTAATTCTGATGGCAGCAAAAAAAAAATTGTATAACATTTACTTATACCGGTGTAATTACAGGCACATGAGGCTTAACACTAACTTAACCTATGCCTCAAGTTGATAGACGCATGGCAGTGCATCGTAGGGCACGTTCCCATCGTGCGTGACTTACGGGGAAATGCTTTGTTATAGGTGATGGTTACCACTTAACGTCTGGTGGGCCATCTGCTTGTTCCATCAATTAGCTGTATAAAAAACTTCATAATTAATTACTCAGATAATATCTGAAATCATGAACGAGGATCATGTAAAAGAGCAGTAGGAATCAAGCCGAGTTTATTGCCTGTCTTCTGGGCTTTGGTCGCGAAAAACTGGCAACTTGAGTCACCTACTTGAGTCACCTAGTTTTAAGACGTTCCTTGTGATTTTATTGAACAAATATATTTCGACTTTGACATGAAAGCTTAAGTATCAAGCCCTTTGATTCGCTCTACACCAAACCATATTAATTAAGTATGAATACCCTATAATACACGCCGTATGGTACAAGAACTGTGCCCAATGGTGGGGTTGGCAAATCATGGCCCCGCCTTCGAATCCCGGCCGAAAACTAGTTTTATTAGTCAAATATTAAAGGGTCGATCACTAGCTATGTCCTTTGGCTTTGGTTACGTTAAAAAAATCGGATCATGAATGGAATTCACAGATTTCCCTGACTAGGTGATAACTTCTGATAACTTCTTCAGAACTTAGTTGGTTTACTACCTGTCATTTCGAATAAGAAGTAACAACTGCTGCAAAATGTTGGTATTATCACTGTCATCAGGCTGAAAAAATCAACTAGGAACTGCACATAGGAAGTTAGAAAGAAAAATAATTCTGAGCCCTCTGCGTCCATTCTTCACACAAAGTCTACTGCGATCTTGTAGTCAGTCTATCAGGTATGTGAACCGTGAGATGTGTTATAGTTGTGATGTTCTATTTTGTTATAACATCCTCAAAGGATTTTATTAATCAAAAAGTCTGAAAGGTTATCTCCGTGACTTTAGTCTGTAAAACATAGCATTTTAGCAAGATAGATTTAAGAGTAGTAGAGCTCTTTGTGAAGGGCTCGTCCGGGGAAGTACTACCACCACGCCTTTTTCTGCCGCCAAGCAGCAACGCTGTGTTTCGGTTTGAAGAGTGTGGTCGCCGGTGTAATTACAGGCACATGAGGCTTAACATCTGTATGCCTCAAGTTGATGGACGCAGGGCAGTGCATCGTAGGGCACGCTCCTATTGTGCGTGACCTACGGGGCATTGTTTTGTTTATAGGTGATGGTTACCACTTAACATCAGGTGGGCCATCTGCTTGTTCCATCAGCTAGTTGTATAAAAAAAAAAAAAAAAAAAAAAAACACTTTTCGCTATCGACGTTGGACGAACAGACAGACTCTCAAACGCATTATATTATTAGTAGATATGAGTACAAGTCCGTGTTATTATCATGTCAGTTATAATTTGAGAGTAACAAGCGAAAGAGCCCTTTTATAAGACTTGTGTTGGTTATAACTTAATTATCCCTATGTGTGTTCAGGTTCTTTTGTTACGTATTTAATGTGGCTTCCAAGTTTGAATTGAACTAATATTAATTCGCAATTCAATTTTTCTTTGATCTCCCGGGGATAAGTTACAATAATCTTAACAAAAATGGATAGCCTTTGATGAGACGCAAAGATGCTTTTTAAGTGACTTAAAAAATAGTAATAGACATACAGATGTTAGCCTCATCTACCTGTTATCACACCGGCGACCACACTCTTCAAGCCGAAACACAGCGTTGCTGCTTGGCGGCAGAAAAAGGCGTGGTGGTAGTACTACCGCGGACGAGCCCTTCATAATCTCTACTCTTAGTTCATCAGTACATTCAGCTGCACTAAAATGGCATTTAAGAAAGTTCACTCTTACACACCAAAAACTTATATTTTTTTTACTTTACAGCCTATATTATTAATTACCAATTATGTTTATGGTTTAATTTATTTTAAATATTACGAGGTACAAACGCCGCTCAGCCAGTTCAGTTAATTTATTATGTGTTTGCTTTAGTTATCAATAAATAATTTTCAATAATTTTATTTTCCTTGTAAGGAGTGTGTTTTGGTACCTTTGTTATTTTTATTCAAACAATATACAATTCAATTATAAATATATATATATATATATATATATATATATATATATATATAAAAAGACCTCCCAAACACAAAAGCTATCTCAATCAAAAATAAACCGAAATACCGCATCTCGTCGCTCAATAATTTGAGCAAAAATCCGATATCTCCACGTTACAAAATCTGTCAGAACAATCACGAAACTGCAGACAGCAGCAAAATGGACCAAAACATCAATACAACATTTATCAAACAACATACAGCTCCTATCGCGATCGCGCTGTTATAAAGCGCAATATCCCTTAGCAAGCAACCCTCTAAAAATCCGCGAAAACGATTCTGAACTGTCTACTGATGAAAACAAAGGTTGTTTTCGGATAATTTGGTTCAGATGTAAGGTGAAAAGGGTTATTATGGATGTAATTGTGTACGTGTGGTGTGTACAGATGCGTACCTACCAGTAATGACGGTGCTCAGCTGGGAATCATTCCAGTCGATGATCTGATAGGGGTTAATCTATCTGTATTGACATAGACATCATTTCATCTCGCCGTTATTATGATCGTTCAAGGTTTGTTAACTGCGCTTGATAAACTTAATTCATCTGACATTATTTCTATATGTGCATTAAATAGGTAGGTACACTTTTAGCTTGGCTTTCACGTGGGTGACACTTTGTGAATAATATTACGGTGTTACCACACCAATCAATCGATCGATTGGTGTGGTAACACTACCTATAAAGAATGCCAAATTAATAAATCTCACTGGTTTACAAAAACAAAAGACCATCATATTTTTGGTTGAATGAAAAATGAAAAAAAATATGAAATTCGTAATTACATTTAAATTATATCAAATCTGTTTTTTTTTTGTGTGTTGTTTATTACCCGAGTGCCGAGGGTTATGTGTTTGGCGTGTATTATCCATGTATGCATGTATTTATGTATCCTTCCTTCGATATTTCTTTTATTACCACGTAGCAACCAAACGGCTGGATGGATTTTGATGATTCTGGTATCAAAAGATATGTCGCTACTTCCCAAGTGTCCTTTGAATAAAAAAAACCAAAAAGTCACGTGGGAAGGAAAGCAGGAGCAATATTCTCTCACATTAAAAAAAACTTTTCGCTATAATAGCAATATGGGTATCAAAATCAAGAGAGTGATAAAATGTTTTCAAATAATGTATTAGTTTTTGATTTCAAGTAAACCCTCAAAGACAAAACCAGAACACAAAATTCGTTGAGTCACTTTAGTCAACTAGGCCATGAGTGATACTAAAATATATCATTAAACCTTCTCTATAGTAATACAAATCGTTTAGAAAAAACCGCATCAAAATCGATGCAGCCGTTTCGAAGATATTAAGAGTTTTGTAATAAAAAAATGTGATTGCTGGTAACCCCAAAGTGATCAAAATGAGTTATACAACCACAGGCGTCAGTAAACTGGTAGGACATATGTACACGAGCCTCCGACTGTCTGCGATCATTACATTTTTATCATTCGTCAAGACTGAAGAAAGGATTTCAATATTAAAAAGTACCAAATTTAAAACATTATCTACATACTTTTAGTTCGGGCACTCGGGTTTTTTATTTTTTAATAAATCTTCTTGTTTATTATATTCTTTTCTATAATTAAAAATATGTATTTACCATTAAATCAAAAGTATTTAGGGAAGTACTACTATCACGCTTTTTTCTGCCGCCAAGCAGCCACGCTGTGTTTCGGTTTGAAGAGTGTGGTCGACGGTGTAATTACAAGGTACATGAGGCTTAACATATTCTGTATGCCTCAAGTTGATGGACGCAGAGCAGTGCATCGAAGGGCACTTTCCTATCGTGCGTGACTTATGAGGCAATGCTTTGTTATATAGGTGATGGTTACCGCTTAACAACAGGTGGGCCATCTAGTTGTATATTAAAAACAGCTTAAAGTTTCGATTAGAACCATAAAAAGGCGGCGTCCGATTTTCACCCTGATTCTCATACCTACTGTAATGGTAGTCAAAGTCAAAGTCAAAGTCAAAATATGTTTATTCAATAAAATCACAAGGACCATCTTGAACCGTCTTAAAACTAGGTGACTCTAGTGCCAGTTCCACGCGACCAACACCGAGAAGAACAGGCAGCAAACTCGGCTTGGTATCTATCGCTCTTTTATATGATCCTACCTACCTCTACTGCCTACCACCAATTTAAAGTTGAAAAATTCCCGCCTATATGAATACTATTATAACTTTGATATGTTTTGGAATATATGATCGCAGTGTTTTGGGCTAAATACTTTTATTTAATACTAGTTGCGCCCCGCGGTTTCACTCGCGCAGATCTCAATCCCGGTATTTCCACATGATGTGCTATTCCAGACTATAATCTATCTCTCTGCCTAATTTCATTCCAATTCGTTCAGCCGTTCTAGCGTTTTGAGTAACAAACATCCATCCATCCATCCAACCATCTATACTTACAAACTTTCGCGTTTATAATATTAGGAGGATTAATGTTTTTGTAATTTCAAGATGATCCTCGTGATTTTATTGAAAAAAACATATTATTTTGAATTTGAATTTAATTTAATTCATTGGTTCCTTGCAGTTTGCTTATTTGATTGTGATATAATTATGCTTCCATTTTTAGGATGGCATAACAATATTTTATATCGACAAACGAAAGATAGGGAATGCTAACCTGTTGCCTTATTATTTTTTCTTTTTAATTCCAAACCACATTCAATACGTGTATCAATTTCAACTCAATGCCTTTCAAATGACCAATCTAAGAAGCGGAAATGAGTCCAGAAAAGTTATTTAATGACCACCTGCGTGACGTAAAGTGAATACCATTCTCAGAAGCAGCATTACTTTTAAATGATGTAACAATAGTGTCGTGTCGCCTCTATGTCTGGACGCGCACTACGGGACTCTACGGCCACTTGTCCGTCCATTCATGCTTCCCATTCGAACATTTTACGTTCATTCATGACTTTAGCTATGGTAATGAATGAAGTATTTCTATTGTTGACGTTCAATAATTTTCAAAAGAGGCTGGCACAGGTACTCTATAAATACCACACAATTTACTGGTGCATGGATTTTCGCGACCGTTTATTAGAATGGAGCAAGGTTCATTTTGGTCTAAATAGTGTTTTGGAGTTGAATTATGGCCTGTTTTCGGAAATCTTCGGACTGTATTTTTGACGCTTTTGTACATTTTAAGCTCATTATAGCTACAATACTGATATTGTGTGAATGGCAAAAGTGTGTTAGAAATGACACCATAAATAATGGCAAACTCGAGCAATGAACGTACTTTTCATATCGACCTATTTCGCTCATGCGCAAAATGGATATGCGATTTTGAAGCTTACGTCTTTGAAATACATATTGATGATAGGTAAATAACACCCAGATAGAGAACAAACATCTATGTTCATCACACAAATGCTTGTTCTCTGTGGAGATCGAACGGCTTACAACAAGGAATGTATAGTAGTGGTATTCAGTATTCAAATTCCTTGGCCTACAGCATACCTATATATTAGTGAGTGCTGTCATAAATCATTATGTATCTATTATAAAAAGAGCACCGGTGGTAAAAAGAGCACCGGTGGTCTAGTGGGAGTGACCCCGCCTTCCGATCGTAAGGTCGCAGGTTCGAATCCGGTCGTGCACCAATGGATTTTTCTATCGAAAAATTTATGTGCGCAATGCCAGTGCTCTTAAACGGTGAAGGAAAACATCGTGAGGAAACCAGTTAGTATTCTAACAGCGGCGATGGGCTTGCAACCTGTCACGTATAGAATACTAACTACTGCAAAATGTGGGTATGTGCCAAATGTAATGTTTGGACGTACCTCTGACTACCCCCCTTAGACATCCTCAAAATAATCTTGAATTAGTACCTACTTGGTACTGGGAGATCTGAAGGGATATCTACCGTGCCTGGGGATCAAAGTCGTGAAGCTGTTTCAGTTTTCAGTTTTCATGTTAAATTGGATCTATCTGACGTAATTTTAACTACAGCGTGTAATTTATCTAAGCAAGATAGGTTTATGACTTACACAAACATGAAGTAGATAGATCAACAAAGATGCTTCATTATTCAAATTCCTTGGCTTTATTGCACATTCGAATTGATTGACAGGTATTTTTTTTCTCTGTCTGGGTTTTAAAACCAGAAATTAATAATTAATTATTCTGAGTACGTTTTTACAAAAAAAAATATATGATTATATCTGGTTCCCATATTACAAGCTTGGGCTTAGTTTGGGGTTCCATAGTGGAAAGTCCACCAATATTTATACTTTAATAAAATACTACTTAGCACAAAGACGAACTTAATGCAATAAATCATCGTCTTCCAGAAAACTTTGGTGTTGTTGTGGACAAAAATGTGTCGGTATTGCACGGAAATAAAGTTAAATTGGTTACATCATAGCGTATTCTAACTTTTAATCTTAAACGACTCTGAAGGAACAGCAGATTACATCAAGCGGATATAGCCCACCGATATTTAAAAAAAAATCAGTAGTAGCCTGTAATTTCACCGATACGCCCTTCAAACTGAAACAGCGCAACTGCTTGGCAGCACATTAGGCTTGTTGGAAGTTCTTCCTCGGACGAGACCTACTCAAAGAGCTCTACTACGTAGGCACAGTCTAATCTTTCAAACCAGGTTCATGCATTATGCAGTGTCGTGAAACAAACATCATTATACACCGACAGGTATGATGGATTACAGTGTGATGGTTTCTTAGCTCATTCAAGCCTTAGCCAGACTTTTTTTTTTATATTTGATAGACTGTCCTTTGGCCACAATCTCACCTGATGGTAAGCGATGATGTGGCCGACGATGGAGCAGAACGGTCTAGAAGACACCTATTCACTCTTGCCTTGAAGAGGCCCAAATTATAGCGATCAGGAAAGACAGACGACGGCAATGAGTTCCACTCCTTGGCGGTTCGCATAATAAATGTGGACGCAAAGCGCTTAGTACGAATGGGTGGTATATTTACCAGGTAGACTATTATAATCCTTAGCCTTGTAAATGAATTCAATCCGCAAAGCATATTTTATCATCTTGGTCCACAACGGACCTCATACAGAGTAGTTGGTGCAAAGCTGAAATAATGACGACCTCAGTGGCGCAGCGGGCGAGAGTCCGCCTGCGACGCAAGAGGTTGCGGGTTCGATTCCCGCGGAACAAATTTGTGTACGATCTGCAGAAATTTGTTCCGTTGGTCTGGGTGTTTATGTATAATAAAAAATATCTATCTATGTAAATATATAATGTATTAAATATATCAGTCATCTAGTACCCATAACACAAGCTTTGAGTAGCTTACTTTGGGGCTAGATGGCGCTGTGTGGATTGTCCAGCAATAAAAAAAAAAAAATTATGACGAGATGACCTTGGTAATAGTGACTTTTGTAATTACGACGTTGAATAATATCTTTTTATTAATTTGTCGTATGCCAAGTTTTGGTGCTAGTTCTGGTTTTCGTATATCACCTATGTGTTAGCGCAAAAATAGGTTTCAGATTTTTTGTTTGTAATATTTAGTAGAGCACCGGTGGTCTAGTGGGAGTGACCCCGCCTTCCGATCGTAAGGTCGCAGGTTCGAATCCGGTCGTGCACAAATGGATTTTTCTATCGAAAAATTTATGTGCGCAATGCCAGTGCTCTTAAACGGTGAAGGAAAACATCGTGAGGAAACCAGTTAGTATTCTAACAGCGGCTATGGGCTTGCAACCTGTCACGTATGGAATACTAACTACTGCAAAATGTGGGTATGTGCCAAATGTAATGTTTGGACGTACCTCTGACTACCCCCCTTAGACATCCTCAAAGAATCTTGAATTAGTACCTACTTGGTACTGGGAGATCTGAAGGGATATCTACCGTGCCTGGGGATCAAAGTCGTGAAGCTGTTTCAGTTTTTTTTTCATATTTAGTATCTAATGTAATTAAATCTTTGCCTTGTTTGGTATAGGCCTACATACCCAACATTTTTTATAAACCTCGCCTATGTAGAGGTAAGTTATGTGTTAATTGTTAATTAATCTTGATTTATTATCTTTCTATCTATAGGTATGTGCCAAATGTAATCAGTCACGTGAAAGTTAATTTATATATTCAGATGATTAAACATTATCGTACTATCTGATCTTATCACAGATCGCAATGTCCTCTAGTTACGCAATCACAACTGTACGACGGTCACCGATAAGGTGCGCATTGTCACTAGTATCCTACTAATATTATAAACGCGAAAGTTTGTAAGTATGGATGGATGGATGGATGGATGATTGTTACTCTTTCACGCCGGAACGGCTGAACGGATCTGGATGAAACTTGGCAGAGAGATTGATTATAGTCTGGTATAGCACATAGGCTACTTTGTATCCCGTGGGAATACTGGGATTTCAATCTGCGCGGGTGAAATCGCGGGGCGCAACTGGTATATAATATAACATGCTTCTTGCATCGATAGGTCATGCTCGATAGTAACTTGCGATGCACTGCCGGCGTCCTTCCACTTGAGGCATACAGATGATACGCCTCATGTGCCTGTAATTACACCGGCGACCACACTCTTCAAACCGAAACACAACGCTGCTTGGCGGCAGAAAATAGTCATGATGGTACTACCCCGGATGAGCATTTCAGACAGGGCTCTACTACTAAGATATACGCGATATATTCCTGAAACTATGAAATCGGAGAAAATCAAACTCACACATCGACCTACCACCACCGACCTTCTTGCAGACCTTTTAAGAGTAGTAGAGCTCTTTGTGAAGGGCTCATCCGGGAAGTACTACCACCACGCCTTTTTCTGCCGCCAAGCAGCAACGCTGTGTTTCAGTTTGAAGAGTGTGGTCACCGGTGTAATTACGGGCACATGAGGCTTAACATCTGTATGCCTCAAGTTGATGGACGCAGGGCAGTGCCATAACGTGCGTGACTTACGAGACAATGCTTTGTTATAGGTGGTGGTTACCACTTAACATCAGGTGGCCCATCTGCTTGTTCCATCAGCTAGTATAGTCATAGCTTTCTTGTGCTCCAAGATTTTCATGATTTTGATCAAGAAAATCTTGGAGCACAAGAAAGTAACACAATTTATAATATAATTTATCGAAATGGTCGATGTGTGAAAATTTCACTAATGCATCATTCTTCTAGAAAAACTAAGCTAAAGACAAATTCTTTGAAGTTGGTAACTTAATTTCCTTTTACGCTAACCCCTACCGAAGTACTACATAGTGCTAGTTCAGAACTGCACGTGCACTGAATCTATTTAGCCGTGGCTTAAAAGCATTCCTAACGTGCTTTATTAGCTTTAAAATGATGTTACGCAAAGGGGTGTAAGCCACCCTCACGACTTGTGATGCGAAAAGTAATGGTGCACTTTTTGGAGTTAACTTCAATTACCTTCATAGATTAGTTGGTAGTTTTTGTACACATCTAGCTGATGGAACAAGCAGAGCCGTTTGCTTGTGAGCCACCTGATGTTAAGCGGTAACCATCCTACTAATATTAAAAACGTGAAAGTTTGTAAGTATGAATGGATGGATGGATGTTGGTTCCCGCTTCCTTGATTGAGTGGAT
The DNA here is from genome assembly GCA_963576535.1 of Plemyria rubiginata. Taxonomy (NCBI): domain Eukaryota; kingdom Metazoa; phylum Arthropoda; class Insecta; order Lepidoptera; family Geometridae; genus Plemyria; species Plemyria rubiginata. The sequence continues at coordinate 780,632 of OY754916.1, read as the reverse complement.
ATAAAAATACTCCACCAACCAATCTTTGAGGCTAGTTTTTTTTATAAAACTATATAGTTTTTTTCTAAAGAGGACAGTATAACTTGAAGCACATTTCGTACAGTCACAAGTGGTAGCGTATAAAATTCCCATGTCATTTAGAGCTCAAGTGCCGTATTAATTGCAGTGCACTGTATACAGTGCGGACTGAGTGGCGCTCGAAAGAATCGTTAAGAACCGGCATAGCGTCTGCCTTAAGATGTAAAATACTGCGATTTTTGTTAACAATACCAATGAAATCAATGAAATGAAATGAATGAAATGAAATTTATTTTATTTGGATTCATAACAAACATCACAATATCTTATAAAATAGGGTTGAAACGTGCCAATGATAATATATTTATTCTGAGCTCGTTAATTCTGGTTAGCCTTTTACTTTAACTTTCAGAACTCAAAATAATTTTGTTTATCTTGATATGAGTGGTTTTCCTTTTTATAAATATATCTAAATTTCAAAGCCATTATCACCATCATCAACCTGAAGAAACACACTGCAGATCCCTCCCCTATACGTTTTCAGAAAAAGCAGTTCTAAGCCCTCTCCTTTCACCATCCTGTGAAACACCCATTATTAAAATTATGTATAATTTTTTATTTGAAATATAAATTTCAAATAAAAATCCTTCAACCTTTATGGAATGACCCAAGGTTACCAAGTACTTCTGCTTGTACGCACAAATCAAGAGCACGTTAACGTATAGTATCCGCCAAACTTCTTGGCCAAACGACCTTGAATGAAAAAGAAACAAAAAATAGGTCTCTTTGGTGGTGCGAAGAGTGCAAACCTTTCCCCTACCACCTCGCGCGATGGCCAAGAAGTTTGGCGGATACTATACAATTTGTAGCATTGCCTTATTTATCTACTACTCTGAAACATAAGACTGTAAGCCACATTTTTCATAATTTTCTTTTTCATCTTCCATCTCATTTCAGCCTTCACAGCTCATTTGTTAGTACCTTCTGCCTTCTGCGCAATAGGCCGTGGGTTCGATTCCGACTGAGGAGAAATATTTGTGTGATGAACAAATAGATGATTGTTCTCTGGGTGTTATATATAATAATAATAAGATTGTATTTATAAGAAAATAAGTATTATAATCATTAATTAAGTCGAGTGTTATAATTATTAGCTATCTGCTTCCCATTTCATGTTCAGAAATATTTTCCTTGCTTTTAAACGCTATCGCTTATCACTCGTACCCGAAATTTCTTTAGCACAAAGGCCTTACCAACCACAAACGCGACCATTTTTATTTGTACTATTTCTATTGTGCGCCAATAAAATACATGAATCGTTTTGTCGCTTTGTCGCTCTGTTTTTTCATAAGTATCTTGATTCTAAGTGCTGGTGTATTAAGGTCATTTTACAAAAGCAGATTTAGCTTTCACAATCCTTCTTTTGTTCAACTCCTTTGATTGAGTGCGTATTGTTTACGGTTAGTTATTTGACTTAGAAAATGCCATTTATGTAGTTTAAATTAATAATACGTTTTTTTAGTGTGATTAGCCTGATGATCGATTGTTGAAGCAAAATAATGCACAAATATTTTATTGGCTGAGTACTTACATTACTTAGTGTAGGTATATTATTTCATCGTAAGCGTTACTCTACGATGATGGTCAAATCCATACTACATAAAAATAAGTACATTTTTTTTCTAAATTAGTTAAGCGCAAGACATGCGGTACCCTAATATCATTACAATCTAGCTAAGTAGGCTAATGAGTAATTTTGTTTTGACTTTGTTTTATAGAATTACTAAGAATGTGTCCATTGGCACTTTTCTTACTCTACTTAAGGCGACACATTGTTCTTGTGTTCATTAAAAGTGGCACTCACTACACAATATTAAGTTTGTCACTGCACTAACTCAAAAGGTTCGGTTCTTTTGAGTCTTCTCACTTTGTCTGTGTTACAAGTACATGAGACTTAAAATTTTCTTTACGCCTCAAGTTGATGGGCGCAGGGCAGCTCATCGTGGAACATGTTCCTGGCTGATGATGAGCAAAAAAATACCATTATGTTTTTTTTTGAGAAATGATCTTAAGCTGGACAAAGCTCGCAGAATTGAAGAGGTAAAGCAGGTTTATAACTCGAAGAACTGACAACTAAAAAAAAAGCTTTATTTTTCACTTACACATTTTTCTAATACACACTGTATACTAATAATATATTTATGCTATTTAACATGTGTTTATTTAATTTCTAAAAAAGAGTTTAGTTATCGGTGTAAGTACCGCCTAGAGCGGTAAAAGCCTCCTCCATTTCGTTCTATCTCTATTAGCAGCTCTAGTCCAAGCAAAGCCTGCTATTTTGGCGATGTCGCCGCTTCATCGTTTTCGAGGTCTGCCTGGTCTTCGCTTTTTATCGAGGGGTAGCAATTTGTCGTTGTTTTGGTCCACCTGTCATCTGCCACACACGAGTGGCAGATGACAACTGACAACTACTAGGGAATAAAGATTGGCTGAGCCTCGAACTAGAAAACAAAGCATGGGATGCCCTCCAACCCGGTGGACCGACGACGTCGGTAGCATGGAAGTCAGCAGATAGACAGGTCAAAGTCAAAGTCAAAATATGTGTACAATAAAATCACAAGGATCACCTAAAACTAGGTGACTCTAGGAGCCAGTTCCACGCGACCAACACCGAGAAGAACAGGCAACAAACTCGGCTTGGTATCTATCGCTCTTTTGTATGATGCTCGTTACAATCTAATATAATACCTACACTATTGAAGCTATTTAAAAAGGGGTTCAAAGTTGTTCTTTCTGGAATCGTACATGAGAGGCTTGTGCCCAACAGTGGAATTCTTCAGATTGGTAATGATGATGAAACCAAGCCGTTTATTTGTTCAAATCAAATCAAATCAAAATATGTTTATTTATTTTATTTTTTATTTTTATACAACTAGCTGATGGAACAAGCAGATGGTCCACCTGATGTTAAGTGGTAACCATCACCTATAAACAAAACATTGCCCCGTTGGTCACGCACAATAGGAACGTGCCCTACGATGCACTGCCCTGCGTCCATCAACTTGAGGCATACAGATGTTAAGCCTCATGTGCCTGTAATTACACCGGCGACCACACTCTTCAAACCGAAACACAGCGTTGCTGCTTGGCGGCAGAAAAAGGCGTGGTGGTAGTACTTCCCCGGACGAGCCCTTCACAAAGAGCTCACAAAGAGAGATTTTGGAACAAATCAAAAAACGATAACGCTCGCAGAAGTTTCAGTAGAAACTGTGTCGCGAACATTAACGCCCTCCTCCGACTTAGGAAATAGCCAAAACAAAGAGAATTAAAATAATTAAAATTTGTAACCAAAAATAATGAAAAATTTAATGAAAACAAAAATAATTTTAGTTGGCTGTACTTATACGCTTTGGCCGCGTGTAACTGGCTTAGATTCACATACCTTTCAGACGTTTTAAAATAACATTTTGTGATTTTACCGAATAAAAAAACTTTTGACTTTAAAACTTGCGAAAAATATCCGTCGCAAAATAGCCTTTACCTCGCATACTCAATGAGTCTTGTCAAAAGGCCGGAAGTATTTCAATGAGAACCCTTTACTCACTTTACACTATTAGGTTCACATTGTATATGTTAAGGCTTTGACCATATTTTAAAGCATTCCTGTTTTTATAATCCTCTTTTTATGTCCGCCTCCCAAGGCATTTTATATTATTGTAAAAAAAATCATTGATTAGGTTAGCAATATTAGATATATGCCTATATACCATCTGATTCACAATCCGTAGCATTTTATAGCGGCACTTTGGAGTATTCTTGTCACTGCCACTTCCATGCCGACGAAAAGAGGAAGCAACATACTATCGGTCTGATAAGCTATTGGTGCGCTCAAAGACATTATGAATAAGGGCCCCAGATAACAATAACTATGTAGCAAATTACTTTCTGTAATATATTCAAACACCATTGACGACCTCTGTGGCGCAGCGGGCGAGAGCCTGCCTGCGACGCAAGAGGTTGCGGGTTCGATTCCCGCCTTGGAACAAATTTGTGTACGATCTGCAGAAATTTGTTCCGATGGTCTGGGTGTTCTCTATGTATAATAAAAAATATCTATCTATGTAAGTATATAATGTATTAAATATATCAGTTATCTAGTACCCATAACACAAGCTTTGAATAGCTTACTTTGGGGCTAGATAGTGTTGTGTGGATTGTCCAGCATTATTTATTTATTTATTTTATTTACCATTATTTCCTTATTCTAAGTGACATTTTTAATTGTTTTATTGGCTGATGTGGTTCATCTAACTTAGGTATGTAATATGTGGTCGAAGCATTGCTACGTTACGGTTACCCTGGGGCCTTTCCGTCTTGGTATCGCTTGCAGATATTTTCGTTGCTATTTTTGTAACGCTATTGTTGTCTTTTCAACTGTGGCAATCTTATAAAGGGTTATTTGTCTAAATTCTACAACATATTGAATAAACCATAGAGAACATCCTGCAAGATAATATAAAAAAAGAATTGAAAGTGTATTCGATATTTAAAAAAACTAACTTCTTATTTATTAAAACCTAATGATATTATGATTTTTAAGTTAAGTGGGTATCAGCTATTGAGTATGGATGCTTGCTTGATATTGCATACGGATGAATGTAGATGAATATAGAAGTAGAGGTAGGTAGGACTAACTAAAAATTTTGTTGGACTGTGTGAAAAATGACATAAGACAGAAAGGGATGACTGATGAGTTGACAGCTGACAGAAAAAAACATGTTTTGTTGTTCTGTGGGTATCATTTGGTGTTTGGGTAACGATGTTAGCTTAGTTATATTAATAGATGGCCTTAGACTATTTCTTGTCCAACTACACAACAATAACGAAAATCTTTTTCCAGAAAACACGATATTTTTACATAGGACCTTTTATTATGATAGGGACGATAAGTGTATCCTTCGAAAGCGTCTGGCCACGTAATGATTTCCAATTATCATTACATTCAACCAGCAATATCACAGAGGGTAATTACCCCTCCGCATCACGAGGGTAATTACCCTCCGGTGACACAGCAGACGCGAGTGTGCGAATCTAATCGCGTTGGCGTAACACATCGGACATTTCATTAAAGGATATGAGACGGGCTTTATTTTATTTGTTTGTTACTAGTAAACACAATACGCAAGACCCTGTAGGTTTCTCTAAATAGGTTTTTACTTGTTTTTCATTTCCACAGCTCCGCTAGCTCTGATTTCTGCGTCGTAGGCCGTGGGTTTGATTCTCACCGAGAACTAACATTTTTGTGATGAAAACATGTGTTTTGTTCTGTCGGGGAATTAATAACATATTTTTAAGCATATTATTATGTTTACAAAAAAAGTATAGAATGTACCTTATACGTTACATAAATATCAACGTGGCCCTAACTAAGCAGAGCTTGTCATACGGAAATCTCTATCTAATTTGAAGGAAAAATGGAAATAGCAAACGACTTTACAGCCGATTAGTGTTGTTGGGTTCGATTCCCGCCTCGGAACAAATTTGTGTACGATCTGCAGAAATTTGTCCCGTTGGTCTGGGTGTTTATGTATAATAAAAAATATCTATCTATGTAGGTATATAATGTATTAAATATATCAGTCATCTAGTACCCATAACACAAGCTTTGAATAGCTTACTTTGGGGCTAGATGGTGCTGTGTGGATTGTCCAGCATTATTTATTTATTTATTTTTATTTGATCGAGCTTTCAGAAACCGGGGGGGTTAATCTAACATTTAGCTGATGTAGTTGGAAGGAGAAGGATAAATGTTAATGTGATATAAAAAAATCTTTTTATGTTTATACTTTTCTGTAACATTGACCTTTACCAAAATAACAATATTTAAATTTACCCAATAAACCGTTAGTAACCTAATTTCAAACATAGCGCCAAATTGAAACGAGGGTAGATCCGGGCGCGTGCCCGCGTGACGTCATTTCCGGCGTTTTATAACCGGAAAGGAGGCCGCATTAAATGAGATTATTCGATGACGATGGTGTTTTGATGTGAATTTAGAAACGTTTGCATTGAAAAAGTAAACAATAATTAAAGCAGTTGATCACTGAATATAAATCGTATTTAATTAAAATTTTTAGGTACAGATAATAATTTAACAGAATGCAATAAAATATGTTAAATAACTCAAAAGCTATGTAACTTTGAATCTTACTTAATCCGAAGTGGTTCTTCTGATTAAATTGAATAAACGCAAATGATTTTTTTACATTTATAATAATAATAATAAATGTACTGATATCACTTTATAAAATTAACTAAGCTGATTTACTAATTTTGTCATTTGAACATACTCATTGACCATAGAGCATCATACATTCATTCATAAACTAAAATACAAATCCATAACCATTAAAAAAACTACGATTGGCTCCAGACACTCGAAAGCCCATTCAAATACAGCGAAATCTTGCAACGATGTTCGAAATTCAAAAGTATGAATAGAACGCCTACCCATTCATCGTTTTGAATTTGGAACATCATTTCAAAACGTATGTAGAAATTGTAGAATTTAACAGAATATTCTATTGTGACTATAAATAGTGTGAAATGTATCCGTGTCTCGGTAGCGGTGTCTTTGAGTCGTGTGACTGCTTTGAAGATTATGTTTAGAGGTCTAAGGTTGAAGCGTAGAGCGGGATTTAAAAAAAAGCATTAGCGGACCTACACAACAAACATTAAGTAGTGTAGGATATTCTTAAGTTTTTGCACAGATGCTCATGTGCAGTATACCTAATTATTTCATAAGTAGGTATTTGTTCAAACTAAAAAAAACTGAGAATTCTAAATTATTTTATAAGCTTAACAATATAATGTTTAGCTTGGAAGGCTTACCGCCAGTTTCTGAAATCTCGATCATAGTTAATCGGCTGTCAAGTCGCGTGCTATTTCAGCTTTTACTTCAAATTAGATAGGCTAGCAAGTGACTTATTGACAGCCGATTAGCTTTGATCGAGCTTTCAGAATCTGGCGGTTAGCTGCTCATTTATATTTGTTTCGAGCGAAAATAACGATTTTAAACATTAAACATGTATAATTTATTGTAAACGAAAAAATGCTCTGCGGTGGCATCTATAAACGTTCGGTGGTTCTTGCTTAGTGTCGAAACACACATAACGTATTTTTCGTGGGTACGATAAAACTGGTCGAAATTCGATTTAATTTTACTAAATATTGCGTGAATCTCAAAATAGACCAAAGTCAAAACTGTCTCCGCTTTCAAAAGGATCCGTCGGCACCGCCCCCTCTAATTGATTGCATAACTGCTTCTATTCTCACACAACTGTTCATTCAAGTCATTTGACATGCGGCGACAAATCGGCTCCCAAGATTCTATTGTTATTTTACTACTTGCACTTCAAAACTCCGTGAAATAGCCTTTATACATTGTAATTTAAGATTGATATTGGAATGGAGAGATTTCTGGTAGAATCGGCAAAGATCATGATCCTTTTGCAAAGCGTTTAGAGGCATTTTTGGCAAGAAATTGATACGCAGTTATCGTTTCGTTATAATGTATTAGGTATGGAATTTCATGCATGCCTTCGAATTTTGAAATTTGAAAGGTTTTTTTGTGGATGGATTGTATGTAAGCGAAGTCAGACTTATTGTCGCCATAGAATTGTGAGTGCTACTTGAGTGTCAATGAATGAATTGAGTAGAATTTGTTATGGTGAGCGATTTATCTGTAAATTTGGTGCATCAGATGTTTAGAAATGCTTGAGGGAAGGTTCAAACTGTTTGAGGAAGGCGAAACTAGCTCTATTCTGTTTAGATTTTTAATGAAAAATAGATTAATAATTCTGTTAATTTATAGATTTTTGCTTGCAAATCAATAATACGTAGAGAAAATCAAAAAAATAAGAAAAAATCGAGGAAACGTTCAATGCAATACTCGAAACTAAAATGAAAAGCGTCTAGAAAAATTGTCATCTTTTTAAAAGTATTAATTTGTTAGTGCTCTATTTATAGGACATTTTTATCAGTAGGTAAGCTCAACTTAAATAAATAAAAACAACAAAGAATAACACACACACAAAACCATCGAGCATAAACTACATAATAAAAACCAATGTATCCCGTAATTCACAAATTATTAACAATAATAAATACCATATCAGAGTACAATACATCCCTTCATCCCTCATCGCTACTACCACATATTCTGTGTCGACGGCTCGTGCAAAACCATCTGGTAGGATTTTATTCCCTCATATTTGACGCATCATTTGCTACGTCAAAGTCACGCTTGCCACTTATTATCTATTTTTATATCATTTCTATAATAAATTTCATGCCAAATAAAATTCTTTGCCCCGCCTTTTACTAATAAATAACTAGGAAAGACAAATTTTTGTAAAGCATTTCGCATTCCGTGAAAATGTATTGGAAAAAGAATCGGGTGTTTTGTGAGGATGTGCTAAATGTAGGGTTTTATTTGATTTTGTGGTGTTGAGGGGTTGGTGTAGTTTTAATGTGTTTTTTCTAAAATGTTGCGTTTGAGTACTTAGCGGGTATTTGATGTGCACTCAACATAATTGATAGTTTTGTTCGCTGCGGCACTTAAGTTTTCTAAACCGAAAATCAGTTTATGTCGAAGTTATTAGATTTTGTTCATGAACAAAATGTAGAATAAATACGAAGTAGGTAGGTACGTAGTTTAAATAAAATATTTTTTATTATATAAGGAGTCTCTCTTGTTCCAGCTGTCCCGGCACAGAAGTAGTTACTTATGTGTTCATTTAATAAGTGTTAAAGGACACTTTAAAAACCTGATTCTTTGAATCCATTTATCACACATTAATACACATGAAACAGTTGAGTTAGGCCGTTTTAAACTAGATCAAAGATCCATCAAAAATCACAATGCATTTTTTAAGAGTAGTAGAGCTCTTTGTTAAGGGCTCGTCCGGGGAAGTACTACCACCACGCCTTTTTCTGCCGCCAAGCAGCAACGCTGTGTTTCGGTTTGAAGAGTGTGGTCGCCGGTGTAATTACAGGCACATGAGGCTTAACATCCGTATGCCTCAAGTTGATGGACGCAGGGCAGTGCATCGTAGGGCACGTTCCTATTGTGCGTGACCTACGGGGCAATGTTTTGTTTATAGGTGATGGTTACCACTTAACATCAGGTGGGCCATCTGCTTGTTCCATCAGCTAGTTGTATAAAAAAAAAAAAAAAAAAGTAGCAGCACCAAGCTCATTATTTTTGATAATAATACCAATAAACCCCACTTCAAGACTACAATACAATTAACTACAATGATCCTCGACACGAAACAACCAATCAAATTAAAACCACAAAGTAAAATAAAATACTCGAAACTACAATGAACACACCGTGGATTTTAAAAGGACAATATTGCGCATATGTTACAATCATACTTTTGTTTCTTTGATTTAGAACTCAATCCTGTAAACTAAGCTTTAGGCCTTTGATAATAAAGAACAAAGTAGCTGAGAAAAAAAACTTCCTTTGAGATCCAGAAAAGTACTTTTAGGGTGACTAATTCACAGTTCTAATACCAATTTTGAGCCTTAAAGTATTCAAAAATAAAATAGAAAACGCAATGGCAAATCGAACGCGGCATACAATTTTCGCATTGCTAAAGTGCAATGTAATTTTACATCTAAACAAAATGAAACTAGCTGTCGAATAATGACCCTTATTCCCATAGAAATAACGTAGTACAGGGTTCTTATTGAAGAAGTGTGACGAATAAAACCAGTTGGTATTTGAATTAAACATTTAATTTGTTTTCTTTCTTCCGTTTGAGTTGAGTGTGACAATACGATTTGTTATGCCGACGTCATTATTGTAATTAGTACTTTGACTCAGTATTTTGATTGTGTTTTGAACGCATTTCATTATGTCAAAATAATTTATTGCTGAGTATGATTATAGTGTTTTTGAATAGTATTGTTTGGTTAATTTGCTCCGTTTTTTAACACCATGTCAATTGAGTTTGTGTAACGAGTCAAAAGTCGAGATCGCCGGTAAAAGTTTGGGATTTTTTAACTGCTTACTTTCATTTACCACATTCATTTTTTTTGGTTACCACTTAACACCAGGTGGGCCATCTGCTTGTTCCATCAGCTAGTTGTATAAAAAAAATATTTAATGTAATGTAATTATTATTTGCGCTCGCTCGCACATAATTATGTCAAACTTGTCAATGTATTTAATGATGAAATTCACTAGTTTAAGATTGTGACACAGTGACTATTGAAGATTTTTTTTTAAGTTTCAAGCTAAGATAGTAAACGTTTTGATATGCTTAGGTATTGTAAGCTTACTATCATTTATGTAATAAATAAAAAAAATGTGCGAGCGAGCGCCATTTGACGGTTGTCAGCCTGTTAATGAAATAGGTACTCAAATCTCAACCATATTAGAAACAAGATCTGCGGCCTGTTTTAAAAACATGCACACATCACATTCCCCAACCGACAATAACCCTCAGTCTTATTACCGTGCAATAAAGTTCATAGTTGATCAGCTTTACGGCGTACAATCCGACCATCATCCGTCCACGCTGATTAGTGCGGTCAAAGAAGAGCCGTATTCACATCGTGCTGGAAGATTACTAGTTTGTGGATGTCAGAAACTAATTTTGCAGGAAATGATAAGGTTTTAACTATACAGGTGGCCAAAAAGTCGTGGATCAAACTGATACGAGTATGTTGATATCTGTACTTCATAATTAAAAAATAAATAAATAAAATAAATTATGCTGGACAATCCACACAGCACTATCTAGCCCCAAAGTAAGCTACTAAAGCTTGTGTTATGGGTACTAGATAACTGATATATTTAATACATTATATAATTACATAGATAGATATTTTTTATTATACATAGAAAACACCCAGACCAATGAACAAATTTTTGCAGATCGTACACAAATTTGTTCCGAGGCGGGAATCGAACCCGCAACCTCTGCGTCGCAGGCGGACTCTCGTCCGCTGCGCCACTGAGGTCGCCAATTTTACATTTTACATTTTGGACGTTTTACTGGTGTCGTTTTGAGACATTGGCACCCAAGGAATTTGAATACAAGTACATAAATTCCTTTTTGGCACCTTAGACGTTTTAATATGCTGACGTTCTGCAAACCACGTCATTTCCTTGATAGACTTTCTGATACGGAGCGACTGGGTTAGATGGGGTCATCAGCGCAAAAAATTGTTTTTGGGAGTTCAACCCCTGCAGAGCTGTAATTTATTTCGTTTTTATGAGAAAACTTACAGATACACATACAAGATGTAGATTTTTTCGAATTTTAATATGAATTAGAATATAAGTATTTTTTTTTATAAAACACAAAATAAATTACAACTGCAGGGGTTGACTTAGGTCCTTAGGGACCTCCTATAGTTTTTTTTTTTGCAGCTGATGACCCATCTAACCCCTAGTTGCGTTTGATCCACGGCTTTTTGGCCACCCTGTATAGGTCATTGTAAGTATGATTTGTAATACCACATCCAAAAACCCACACCATATTCCATGTGCAAATGCTATTGGCTTCAGTTTTAGTGCCCAAGTCATTAGGTGTTGGGTTAGAACCTATTTAATTATCTTATATCTATCTATGCGAAGAACTCCTATTTATAGCTTGGACTCCTTTTATTGCTAGGCTATCTGCCTCAAACTGCTAGCTTCATTGTCAGCATTAGTAATTAGTAGCTTCTGTCTTCTTTTTATGGCTCCTGTCATATACAATCTTGCCAATGTCAAGTGATTCAGAGATAATACTCTTTGTAGATAAGGTTCTAGTCACGTCAGTAAAAAGTCGAGTCCGTCAATTGTTTTGAAGAAAATGGTGGCGGTTTCTTCAAAACATTTGAAACATTTTCGGTCAAATCAAGATATCACATAATACAGCTTCATTTCAAATGCTTACACTTTGTGCTACACGTAATGTTGGTTAAAATACCATCAAAATTACACAACACAACTCAAAATAACACTAGAAAAACAATTAAAATGAAAATGCTATGTTGCTTCGTTAGATGACAGGAAACCAATAATAGTAGCTCAAAATCTGCACCTATTCGTTTTCTGTCATCTTGGGAATTGACTACTGTCACACATGACGTCACCTTTCAGTGTACTTGTATTCAAATTCCTTGCCTTTCAGGGTGGCCAAAAAGTCATGGATCAAAGGCAACTGGGGGTTAGGTGGGAACATCAGCAAAAAAAATCTAAAGGAGGTCCTCGTTTAGATAAGGTCAACCCCTGCAGAGTTATAATTTATTTTGTGTTTTACTAGCGACTCGCCCGCGCAGCCCCTGCTTCGCACGGGTGCACATATCATGCATGTATTATACATATAAACCTTCCTCTTGAATCACTTTATCTATTTAAAAAAACCGCATCAAAATCCGTAGCGTAGTTTTAAAGATTTAAGCATACATAGGGACATGAGGACATAGGGATATAGGGACAGAGAAAGCGACTTTTTTATACTATGTAGTGATGAGAAAAATTACCTTTTTGTACTAATTCTTATTAAAATTCGAAAAAATCTACTTCTTGGTGTAACCGCTAATACACTCTTCGCGTGTCCTAAACCAATTACATCTACAAAACGCTTATAAACTAACATGAAATATCTTTCTATCACTTTAGTTCACACCTCCTGATGCTGTAGGTATCATGTCAAACACGCAAACTGTCGATAAGAAGAAATACACCAACAAAATAATTCAGTGATCCGTGCGTTTTTATTGAATAAATAAAAATAATATTAATTATACTTTTTATAAATAACTAGTTGCGCCCCGCGGTGTCACCCGCACAGATTTAAATCACGATATTTCCACGGGATAAAAAGTAGCCTATTTACTATTCCAGACTATAATCTATCTCTCTACCAAGTTTCATGCAGATTTTATCCGACTTTTAGACCGTTTCGTGACCGTTCAGTAGTAGTTATCAATTTAAAAATATATTGTAAATACTCCTATTTATAGTAGGTAGCTAACATCTGCACGATCTAAGTTTTCTTACATTTCATACAAATCCCAGAAGAGGGCGTGGCAGTTTAAGGTTAATATACTTTTATTTATGGGGACATTTTGCAGAACGCCATCCATTCCCAGCTGTTAGACACGAGTCACACAAAAAAGGTGACAATAGACAAAAATCCTTTGGGTTCTTGTTGCCCTTTTTGAGATAGATGTGCCTGAATATTTTTTTTTTCGTAACGCTTTTTTGTCAGTGCCAAGTAAATGGTATATAAACTGAGGGGAACCTGTGATGACATTAACTTTACCTACACCACTTTACAATTATATAAAAAAATTGCAATACCGACAAAATTAGATTCATTTTGCTAATGAATTATAGTTTGGTCGTGCCTCTTTATGTACTACCCATCAGTAATCGAACATTTTTGCCCTAATGGTTTCAAAAGTTAAGTAGCATGTTTGGCATATCAGACAATTCCTGAGATTTCTTTTGTACCTAAAATTTTTCTTTGCTTTTCATGACCTGTAAATGTTATTGCTGTAATTTAAATTACACTAGAAAGATATAAAAGGTTTTACGAACAATATGAGATGATTGGCCATGCCTCAAGAAAGTGTGATAGCGCCCCGGGGATGCCGACAATAAGGCGGTATCTGCAATGGACGCACTTCTCGCGATAAGCCCTTTAGTGGTTTGTACCGATTGCATAAAAACAAAAGAGCGTTTTCTTATAAAGACGTTTCAAATTTAAATCACGTGTGACCGTTTTCTCTTCAACATTCATCAAAGTAAGCTTTTTGTGAATGGCTCGCCTGGGGAAGTATTACCAACTACCATACCTATCTACCGCCAAGCAGCGTTGCTGTATTGTAGGAAAAAGATGCCAATAAAATGACGTAGATATACTAAACTGAAACACGTCTTTGATTAGAAAGGCGTATATCTACCGCATAACTATATATACTATAATACTATGTATACTATGTATAATACTATGTATACTAGTTGCGCCTCGCGCTGCGCATGCCAGTGCTCTTAAACGGTGAAGGAAAACATCGTGAGGAAACCAGTTAGTATTCTAACAGCGGCGATGGGCTTGCAACCTGTCACGTATGGAATACTAACTACTGCAAAATGTGGGTATGTGCCAAATGTAATGTTTGGACGTACCTCTGACTACCCCCCTTAGATATCCTCAAAGAATCTTGAATTAGTACCTACTTGGTACTGGGAGATCTGAAGGGATATCTACCGTGCCTGGGGATCAAAGTCGTGAAGCTGTTTCAGTTTTCAGTTTTTTCAGGTAGGTACCAAAACCAAAACCAAAACTAACAATCATCAGTGAGTGCTAATTAAACAATTTGTTTGTTTTTTGTTTGTGCCACATGAGAATCAAACCCACCGCAGAAGCCAAAGCAGTACATAGCTCAGTTGATTACTACAGTAACTAAGCTCAGTTAATTACTAAATTAGTAAATAATATTATTGACGACCTCTGTGGCGCAGCGGGCGAGAGCCTGCCTGCTACGCAAGAGGTTGCGGGTTCGATTCCCGCCTTGGAACAAATTTGTGTACGATCTACAGAAATTTGTTCCGATGGTCTGGGTGTTTTCTATGTATAATAAAAAATATCTATCTATGTAAGTATATAATGTATATAATGTATTAAATATATCAGTTATCTAGTACCCATAACACAAGCTTTGAATAGCTTACTTTGGGGCTAGATAGTGCTGTGTGGATTGTCCAGCATTATTTATTTATTTATTTATTTAATAGTAGTAAATATAATTTCATGGTATAACAGTAATTTACTATACAGTCCGACCAGTCTTTCTAAGAAAATAATCCCCTGATGATACTTGAATATTATATAACTATCCAGAAAGTTCTAAGAAAGCAAGATGTTTTTCTTTTCCTCACTATTTCTTTCGGTTCACTATAAAGCATGATGGCTAGATTATTGAACTGGTACCTCTAGAATAAACTATTACGGCATCGTTAAAGTTATTTGCGCAATGTTTATGAGCACTGCGCAGTGCTCTTAAACAGTGAAGGAAAACATCGTGAGGAAACCAGTTTGTATTCAAACAGCCGCGATGGGCTTTCAACCTGTCACGTATGAAATACCAACTACTGCAAAATGTGGGTATGTACCAAGTGTAATAAAATAAAAGTGTGTAGAAGTCCTCAAATAATCTGGAGTTAGTATTTGACACTAAGAGATCTGAGGGGATATATACCGTGCCTGGAGATCAAAGTCGTGAAGCTGTTTCAATTTCAGTTTTTTTTTATTTATTTTATTTGGAAAACAAACAGTATCTAATACTAAAACAAAATATGACTACTTTTTATCCCGTGGGAATACCGGGATTTAAATCTGCGTGGGTGAAACCGCGGGGCGCAACTAGTTCAAATATGTGTTTGAAAAACAGTGGTCCATCGATCAGCGAGGTTTGACTCGTGCGTAGTTTCATATCCCGAGGGGTCAAGAAAAAGTGTTCTATTTCCCTTTCTGTCATCGGTTATTTGCCCAGGACAGTACTTTGATGCGCGATTTGTTTTGGTTTAGGAATCGTCGAAATTTAGTATTAAATTCGACTCTTCTTGTCACCAATTCTTTCGAAACAGTGTGGTGAAAGGATTTCAAGATTTCAAAGAGGTTCTGCTCACTGCCTGTTCTTCTAGTCTAGAAAGAAAGAAAGAACATAAATTTATTCGGACGCGATACATACACTTATAACAGTTATACCTGACAAGATAATAAAAACAATATCTGAGGCAGTCTAGGGTTGATCGCGTGGAACTGGCATCTATCGTGGATTCAGCTAGTTTCAAGACATTTTGAAGAAAACCTTGTAATTTTACTGAACAGAACTTTTGATTATCAGACTGATTTCCGAAATCATATGAGAAATCAGAAAATAACTATTGTATAGCTGTAGTAAATATATCTTACTAGTAGCGCCCTGCTGTTTCACCCGCGTAGTTTTAAATCCCGGTATTCCCTCGGGATAAAAAGTAGCCTATGTGTTATTCCAGACTATAATATATCTCTGTTCCCAGATCCGTTCAGCCGTTCTGGAGTTATAGAGTAACAAACATCCATCCACCCATCCATACTTACAAACTTTCGCATTTATAATATTAGTAAGGATAGCTATCGCTAGGTACAGTTTTGACAACTTGTCCGTTCCATACAACAAAACTAACTTCTAGAAACGTATTTGTTTTGCGAGCGGTACTCGTTATCGCTACTAACCATACGTCTATGGCCGGGCAGATTGCTGCGGGACCGAGCGGCCGCGTCCAATAAACACAATCAAGCGAGCAATGTACGATGCACTAAACACTAATGACTAGACTCATTTTCTACAAACTGTTTATAAAATTGTGATGGACATTTTCACTCTCTCAAACTTTTTTGTATTAGAGTAGATATTAGACGCAGACTTCTATCACGTTATAAATAAAAATTAAAAGCCAGTCACGCACGATAGGAACGTGCCCTACGATGCACTGCCCGCGTCCATCAACTTGAGGCATCTGTATGCCTCGTATTATACTAATTATTATTCGTAATTACAGGCACATGAGGCTTAACATCTGTATGTTAAGCCTCATGTGCCTGTAATTACACCGACAACCACACTGCTGCTGTAGGGCATCACTACACTATTTCTACTTAAGGCGTTGACAACACCTAATATTCCTCTCGCTCGTCCGATTCGACATTTTAAAGATATAAAATTACTAAATACAATTATGAAAAATCGCAAACAACAATTACATTGCACACAGTTTAGTAAAAATTTGATTTTGATTGATGCAAGTTTTCCTACTCAAAAGTTTGCTTATGTACGAAAACTAGAAAAGCAAATTTTTAAATAGGAAAACTTGTACCATTCAAAATATTTTTTTACTAAACTGTGCGCAATGTGATTGCACGCAAAATGGTTGTTTGCGATTTTTCGAAAATGGGTTTTGTGATTTTATATCCTTCAACAAGTCGTGCGAGCGAAAGTCACATTAGCTCTTGTCTTCACCTTAAAACAACACTTTTTTATAACTATTCGAAAGAAACAAATGAAAATTTGAGCTCAAAAGCTTGTATTTGTCTGTGCAATAACTTTATCTACCTTTCCAATAAGTTCATTTAATCAGATAACTTTCAGAGCAAGCTCAAGTTATATGCACACCATGCAACTTTCGAAATATTCAATTCTAATTATTACTTAGTAAGCATAGATGTGGAACTCGAATTATGGTTCTCGAAGACTGTATGTAGTAGCGCTTTGTTAGGCAAGTATTATAAATATATAATAATATATTCAAGCAATCGTGGTCGCGTGGACCTGGCACCTAGAGTCATCTAGTTTTAAAACGTTTCAAAGTGATCCTTGGATTTTATTGAATGAATATAGTTTTTGACTTTGACTTTGAATCACTTCCATTGAATGCTCGCATTGCTGCCATCTGTGCTGCAAGAAAAAGAAAAACTGTAGGAAATGAACGAATTAGCTTACCTATTACTTTTATTAGTATAACATCCACTAGTGTATGGCCTTTCCTGTACTTATTATTCATAACATCATTTGAAAATGCTCAAAATAATTACCTACATACGTGGTAGAGTTGTGTTTCCAAATACATTACATAATATTTTTGTACTTATATGGTAGTAGTTTTTCCTTAGCCTATTTCGTTCCACTGATGGGCAAAGGCCTTCCCCAAGGACTTACAGTTCTCCCTATCCCAAGCCTCTTCCCCTCATCTACCTTCAAAGGCATCTAAGTCGTCCCGCCAGCGCTTTCTCGGCCGACCACGAGGCCGGCGCCGGCGTCAGGAACCCATAGTATACAGATCCTCGCGAAGAATCACAACTATAATAAAAATCCACAAAGCTCTATCAATCGGAGTTCCGCCTCTATACATTAGTTTAACTATTTTTTGAGGTATGTATTTACCAGGCCCTCACAGTTGTTATTTGTTGTTTGATCGGCGAAGCACCTCGGGCAAACATCGCTGTCAAGTTCAGCCAACACGTGTCTCGTAGGACTTCACCAATTTTGTGAACTACTCGTACTGCTAACTTTATGAGCCACAGCTTACGGCTTCTCTCGCGCGCATAGGTACCTATCAAACTAATATTATAAAAGTAGTATTTTAGTTAAAGTTTGGATGTATGTGTGGATGTTTGTTACTCAATCACGCCAGGACGGTTGAACGGATCTAGATGTAATTCGGCACAGAGGTAGATAGTCTGGAATAGCAGTGGGCTACTGTTAATCTCTGTAATATGTATTGTTCCCGTTGGATAGATACCCCGTGAAGGTCTTGGGAGAGTTAGGGTTTAGGGGGTTGACCCCCTCAACACCCCGAGGGGGGGGGGGTCACGAAAATACATAGAGGAAAAGGACATAATTATAATCTCACTAGTAATAGGGGCGCAGAGGGTTTTTTCAGGTTCCGTGGGGGCACAGCTAGTAATAAAATAAATAAATAAGAACTGTATGGTTGTTTGCTATTTTTTACAAATAACTTTAGTGTTTTTGGGAGAAGCTGTACTTTGTCGGGTTTCCCTTAAAATTTTAATCAAGAAGTAGAAAACTTTTTTGATAGTACAATTTATTTTACGACAAGGGACAGGTCTAGACTTACCACTCTGGTTCAGTCAACTGCAATAATTCTTCGTATGTTGTTTTAAATAGTTGGATTCTCCATTGCAGTTTTATGCAAAATGTGCGGTTCCAAAACAGTGTCATGCCACACCGGGCTGAGACCGGCCCGAGTCCGTCTCGACAATTGAATTTAAACCCTATTCATAAAGCTATTGAGTTGAATTTATGCATGCTAATATCTGTTCTTAGAGCGGGGGGTTATGATCTGCCAAGATAGTACTGTATTTAATATTCTGATCTATCCGTGTACAAATAAAGTTCTAATTCAATTGACGGCCCGCCGCTGTATCGGTCAGGATTTTTGAGTAGCGAGACGTATCCGTATTTAGAGCGGGGTTGGTAAAATTGGTATAATTTGTTAAGCCAATGCTATAATTCCATATTCAGATATATGTATGTACAAATAAAGTTCAAATTCAACTGACAGAACGGAAAAGATCCGGTCCGGTGTAAAGTGAATGCACTTTTAATTGACACTTGCTCGACTTACTTTATTGAGGTATGCATCGAATGAGTTTTTTAACGACTGAAGTTCATTTCTTCATGATTGTCATTTGTCTAGACAGGGTAGGTATGTACCTGAGCAGTCGTTTTTTTAATACTCCCTAGATATTTGAACGTATCTTATAGATTAGTAATTTCAGTTATTTTTATTTAAACTGACACTTTTTACAATGCCAGTACTGAAACGGCGAATAGTTCCAGTTATTTTAAGTATTTACAAAACATATATGATATATGACGACCTCAGTGGCGCAGCGGGCGAGAGTCCGCCTGCGACGCAGAGGTTGCGGGTTCGATTCCCGCCTCGGAACAAATTTGTGTACGATCTGCAGAAATTTGTTCATTGGTCTGGGTGTTTTCTATGTATAATAAAAAATATCTATTTATGTAATTATATAATGTATTAATTATATAATGTATTAAATATATCAGTTATCTAGTACCCATAACACAAGCTTTAGTAGCTTACTTTGGGGCTAGATAGTGCTGTGTGGATTGTCTAGCATAATTTATTTATTTATTTATATTGTGTAGGTAGCTAACTTTAAATTAAATAGGTAAATATAAATGTTGACCAATACCTATTCATATTTATTTTTTGTAAATACATAGGTACTACTTAAAATATTATTTATCACCCAGACGGAACTGATATTACGATTTACCTACCTACTTAGATTAAAAAATATATCAGAGTGCAACTTACGTAGGTACTAACTATCAAATCCACTTATAATGATAAGTAATACTTGTACATATAAATTATATATAATACTTATAAATTATAATGTTTTCTAAAAAACATCGTCCGCTTTTTGTATGCCGTAAAAGGAGGGAACGATTAAGGCGAGACAAATTATTAGGTTCTCATAGGCTTCATCTCTCTCTCTCCCATAGGCTCTATCTCTTAGAGTGCCCTCTCACTCATGCCACAAGCGGTCACCTATCGAATAACGCTACTTTATAAAACGTAACAATCGACATTATTCGAAAGTAACAACCTCTGTAATCAAATACCGACGATGAAGATCTTATCTCGATCGCTAAACGGCAGCAAAGTGACAATTACTGAACAATACCCAATAACTATAAAGAATTTCTTTTTAATACCGCCGTAGTTAAGTTATACAGGGTGTCTTTAGTTATGGTAGCAATAGGTATACCGCAGAGGATAAGGAGAGTCTTGTTTTATAATCATATTTAAAATTAAATCAAATTACCTAACTGATTTGTTTTGTTAATTTAATGTAATAAATAATTTTTGTTTTGTTTATTTTCTGTCACAAAAACGTTACAGTTTTGAATCGGGACACCCTATATTATTTTTAATGGGGGAGTAACTGCTACTGCGTCTGTGACAGCTAGTAATTTGAATCCCATTGAGAAGTGTGAACTGTTTGTAATAAGATATTTTGTTGAAGGTAACTATTTAGTTTTAAATGGTATAAGTAGACTGGTTAACCTGTGTTACTTGCGTTTAATTTTGGCTGCGACAAATTAGAATTAAAAATACTTTGAGTTGGTTTTTACTGGCATTGATGAAAAAGGCCAATACACATTCTTTATTCACAAAACTAAAACGATTCGAAGAATAAATATGATTTTATATTCGGTAAATCTGTTAAAAAATATGAAATGCTATTATTTAAATTTATTAAGGATTTAAATCCATACAATATCAAATATTAATAATTTTACACATAACAACAAAGAAGATGGGTTAGTAAAATTTTTATTCAATGAGTTCATTGTTTTTCTGATAAAGGTACACACATAACCAAACACGTATACCTACATAAAAAACTATAAACACAATAAGAGCGAAAGTGAGCGAAACCAGTAGCTAGTGAAATAATAAATCTGAAATGTTGTGTGATGTATCTAAAGCGATCATGTTACTCTTGTGTAAAATACAGTAGCATTTTGCGATGATTCTATCGGTGGGCCGACATGAAACTTAAAACGGAATTGCCTTCAAATTGCCGCCTTTATATCACCCCAACAATTTAGAGCATTCAATATTTTAATCTGATTACAATGTTTTTATGTGAAAAGAAACATGAGTTATGGTAGGATTAAGTGCTTACATTGATTTAGTTCTTTCTGATAAATAAATCCTTTTAAATAGAAAATAATAAATTGAAAGTATGATAAGTAAGAAAGAAAGGATACAATACTTAATTTTGAAATTATCAAATAAACATTATTTTCAGTTAAAACGGTCCTACTAATCGGTTGTCCTACTAATATTATAAACGCGAAAGTTTGTAAGTATGGATGGATGGATGGATGGATATTTGTTACTCTTTCACGCCGGAACGGCTGAACTTTGCAGAGAGATAGATTATAGTCTGGAATAGCACATGGCTACTTTTTATCCCGTGGGAATACCGAGATTTAAATCTGCGCGGGTGAAACCGCGGGGCGCAACTAGCTTACAATAAAATTACAATATTTATATCAGTTAGCTGATTCCCTCGTAATACTTGGACTTACTTCTTCTTCTTTTATGTCACCAGTAGTAGAGAAAGTTCAGAAACAGTGTGGTGAAAAGATTTTAGTGCGACCCAAAGATCCTTTCGAGCACTTGACCCATGTTTTAAAGCTTTTAAGGTTTTACTGGGTCGTTGAACCCACATGCCGGTTTCCACACTATGACTTTTTCACCGTTTGAGAGTATAATTATTTTAGTTATTATTAGAAGAATTATTGTACTTACTAATCTACTAATAGATACGCTTGCAGGTGATAATTACCCACACCATTCAGTATTATAAAATACTCGTTTTATCATTTGACACATCAAGAAGCTTTTTACACAAAAGCGTTGGTTTTGCCGACTCACGCGCATCTGCCACCCTTTCTGTGGGCGTGGCTTAGCCATGGAGACGGCCACGCCTCTTTGCATATTAATTGGTTGTTGGTTTGAGATTTATAATAACGATTATTGTACACAGTACATATTGCTAATAATATTAAGTAAACTTAAATATAAAATATGTACAAAAGCGTTTATTATGTTTTTATTGTGCCTAAAAATATATACCAAAAAAAATCCTATTCACAAGGACGATACACATCCGCTCAGTTGATTAGTAGGAGAGTATAATGTCTAGAAGTGTTAGCCAGAGGCAAATCCAAACATTTTAACTCATGCTTATGATAACATTAAGAGGAAATGCGGGCGGAGAGACTTTAGAAAATTAGGTATTTGAAGAAACTATCGCTATCTACTACTATCCCCCCTGCCCTCAAATCCGTGCGATAAGGACAACTGCAGATCCGACTCAAAAGCTTATGTAAAAAGTTATAATTCGAGGTTTGGCTCTCGCCTATTCCCTCCTCCAATATTGAACCAATTTAAAAGATATTTTAGACACTGAATAAGGAGGATATATACTACGCTGCTATGTTTTTCTTTTTTCGTTAATAGTTCTCAAATTTGTACACTAGGACTCTGTTAACAGCGATCTAAATAAGCAAATTTGAGCATTTTTTGAGGGTTCTAGTGCTTATAAAAATAATTTATTACCAAAAAGGAAAACATAGGGGCATAGAAATAGTTAACATTTATTATTCTGTGAAAAATCATTGCTCTAGGGTCATTAACCAAAAAGAAAACAGGCGAGAGCGTTTGTATGGAGAAAAGACCACCCGCATTTCCTCTTAAAAGAGTCATCTGCTTGTTCCAACATTAAATAAAAAAGAGTTTTCTTGTAAGTTCGAACATATAAAATTGGAATTCACGAATTTACTTCGCTATTGGGTATTTGCGGTTTTATTTGATCTTTATTCAGCTTTATTGTGTAGTGTTCCGAAAAACGAAAACACACCGAACAGAGGTGTTCGTGTGTTTGCAAATTCGATTTGTCCATGAAAACAAACAAATATAGGTGAATAGAATAGTCAATACACATTGTCTTATTAGGGTTCCGTACACAAAGAGTAAAACAGGACTCTATTACTAAAACTCCTGTCTGTCCACCCGTCTGTCTGTCTGTCTGTCCGTCTGTCACCAGTCTTTACTTCATGACTATAGACATTTGAAATTTTTACAGATGATGGTTTTTTCACAGATGTAAATGTGGATGGATATAGAAGTAGAGGTATGCCAAAGAAAATATGGATGGACTGTGAAAGATGACATGAGTATGAAAGGAGTGACTGCTGAGATGACGGCTGATAGAGGAGAGTGGATAGCAAAAACCTATTGTGCCAACCCCACATGAAGTGGGATAAGGGCAGGAAAATGAAAAATGTTGCCTGTTGCCGCTATAACACCAAATATTCAAAACAGAATGTGATAAATATTTAAGAGGGATACCATACAACAAACGCGTTTTTATTCCGTTTTTATAGATAACGGTACCCTTCGTGTGCGAGTCCGACTCGCGCTTGGCCGGTTTTTTTTGAAAAATATGAATAGCGCGAATAGCGATGTGAAGTTTTAGTGCCAAGTCAAGTGTATTTTATTTATCTTCCCTAACGTATCAAAATAGTAATTCCGTTGCGAGAATAAATACGAGTATTTACCTATTTACATATAATTCGACGATTCAAAAAGTATTTCTTCAATTAAATTTTAGGATCAAATTTAATTGAAGAAATACTATTTGACTTCATGAGGTAAAATGATGTTTTTTTTCACCGTTAAAGTTCACTGTCTTCAATAAAACAGATGTATAATCTTTGCTGACCCATTTGTAACAGCTGGCTTGAAGCACTTAACGGCACATCAGTATTCTCATCACACACTCGATCCAGAGACGTGACTGCGGAGTGATTAAAAAGTTTTATCATGCCCTACTTTATCGAAACGGGGTGTTGGCAATTTTCTTGTTTATTGGCGCGCTGTGAACCTATTACGCAGGCATTTTGCGAATGTTTTGATCAAATTTGCCTCGTGCATTCTCTTTTTTTATACCACTAGCTGATGGAACAAGCAAAAGTGATGGTTACCACTAAACATCAGGTTTGCTATCATCTGACTTCAACTGACCTACTCTTAAGTGATAAAGGAACACATCGTAACAAAACCGGCATGAAGTTGTCAAACCTTAAAACAGCGCTAAAAACATCAAGTGCTCGACAAGAGGTTCTTTGAGGCGCATTTAAAATCCTTACACCACACTGTTTCGAAGGAACTATATTATTATTATATTAATCCCAACTAGTAACTCTGTCTGTCTGTCTGTCTATCTGTCTGTTACGCTTTCCCGCTTAAACCTCTCAACCAATTTTGATGAAATTTGGCACAGACAATCTTTAGACCCTGAGAAAGAACATAGGCTACCTTTTATTGCGAAAAAAAGAGATGAAGAGATTAAAAGTACGCGGACGAAGTCGCGGGTACCAGCTAGTATTATTATAATTATTAACTAGTGATACTCCAAGAAGAAAAAAGCCCTGCATACTTAATACATTAATTTATTTATTATTACAATGCAACAACAAACTAACAGCCCTAAAGCCAAAACGTTTGTAGTACAAAAATAGATCATAAAATTCGAAATAATAGGTGGACAGGTATTTAGATAGAAAACGTATACAAATATCATTAAATAGACGGCAATCAATGTTAAAAACATCTAGGTCAGGCTGCTGAGCGATCAGAGTGTTGATAAGTAAATACATTCTAAAACGAATATTATTTTGTTCTTCCTTGATTCTAAGTACCTTCAACGTCTCAGCTGGACGATCAGAACAGGCAGTGCGGTTATTAACCAGATTACTTCTGTCTTCAAGTGAGATTTCCCCGCGGGCAACCTAGACACTGGAACAAATACGTTCATACACTGTAGAGTAAAAGGTACAGTCAGCCACATTAAGGTGAAGACAAGAGCTATTGTGACTCTCGCTCGCACGTTTTGACTTGTTGAAGGATATAATCACACAACCCATTTTCGAAAAATCGCAAACATTTTGAACATTTTGAAAGATATAAAATTACTAAATACAATTTTGAAAAATCGCAAACAACCATTTTGTGTGCAATCACGTTGCGCACAGTTTAGTAAAAAAATTATTTTGATCGGTACAAGTTTTCCTACTTAAAAGTTTGCTTTTCTTGTTTTCGTACATAAACTTTTGAGTAGGAAAACTTGCATCAATCAAAATCAAATTTTTACTTAACTGTGTGTAATGTGATCACACACAAAATGGTTGTTTGCGATTTTTCAAAATTGTATTTAGTAATTTTATATCTTTCAAAATGTCGAATCGTGCGACGAGAGGAATATTAGGTGTTGTCAACCCCTTAGTCACAAACCTTTGATGACTGAACTCTGAATAGCTTTGGAACCCCTAGCTTTTAAATCCAAACTATTGATCATGTACTAGTTCACAATAATGTTCAAATCACAGCTACGATTTGACTGATAATTTGCTGACAATTATTTTTCTTTCAGTTATAACTGACTCAGTTATAACTGAAAGAAAAATAATTGTCAGCAAATTATCAATTATTTTTCTTTTCTTTCTTTTTTAGCTGACAATTATTTTTCTTTCAGTTATAACTGAAAGAAAAATAATTGTCAGCAAATTTTTTAACAGATTAAAAAATGTTATACAACCATCTGATAGAACAAGCAAATGGCCCACCTTATTTTAAATGGTGACCATCACCTACATAACAAAGCATTGCCTCGTAAGTCACGCACGTTAGGAACTTTGACTTGTAGTGACCTGCGTATATCAACTTGAGGTATACATATATTAAGCCCGTGTAGCTTAATATGTCTCGTGCAAAAAATGCATGAAAACATATCCTACCAACTATCTGGTTAACAGTTGTTTATTTATCTGGTTTACAGTGTACAAGCCTTGCTTATTTTGGAAATGGCGTTGTGAATGTACAACAATAGATTTATTTCTATTTTATTATACACTGAGATAAAAGTGGACGTAGGTTGGATAAAAATAAAACTAGCCGAATGTATTCAATTAATATCCATTAGCTTTCATCCGTTGAAAGTTTTCCAACTCAATTCTTTCATGGAATAAAATACCCCCTGACATGACGCAATTTAATCGATTAAAGCTCCCATTGACGTCACGTCCGTCAACTGTAAAACAAGCGAAATCGCACGAAAGCCTGAAACGACAAAAACAGAATTACAATCAGTCTCAATAAACAATCCGTTTGATTCGTTATTCGGTATCCGTCACAATGTGGGCCTGATCACGTCCCTTTGGGGTGTGGTCCCAGATATAGCAAGCAGCGATTTCTACTGAATGTTCTCGAAGGGCGATCAAGAACTGGAAGGAATCATGAATAAAACTGTGTGAAGTTGATAAATTGAGAATGCTCGAAATGTTTCTTTGGTATTGTAGTAAATAGCGTATATTTTTGGTTTTAGTAAAACAAGAGTGATTTATCGTGACTTTGTTGTTGTAAAACACCAAGCTGGATTGCAAGGTTTGCTATTTATTTTTACGGTAGGTAAATATTAAATCAGACACCAACTAGAACACTCATTTCCAGTTAGTTTTCTAGCAGTGCTCAAGGGCTTGATTCCTGTGTCAAATACTCATCCAATTACCCAAGTAATACCTCCAACTTATTTACAACAAACAGTGGGAATTAGATCTCTTTCTAGTTAATGCTACCCGACTACAGTCGCACCACGCCCTGCCCTAATTTGAATAATTCGCTAGAGCCGTAACGGGTAATTGCTCACTCTGTTGTCTACCAGTCGTGATTGCGATTTACTACCTTTTTGCCCAACGAAACGACCATAAAAACGATCATAAATAATTTTTTCATTCGACAAATATGATCATAAATTAATTTCTTTATTCGTCATAATAGCTGCTAATAGGCATCATGACTTTATTTATTTGAAATTAAAAATAGAATAGAATATAAATTTATTTAACAACAACACACAGAAGAAGCATAGACAAGAAAGAAAATAAGGAAGTAGAGAATAATACACAGTAGATATTTAAGGCCATTGAAAAGTTGGTACATTGAAACGGTAAATTATAGATACATTGAAACAGTAAATTATAAATAGAAACTATTTAACACAAAAAAGGAAAAGAAAATGAGTTGGCGTACAAAAGAAGAATAACACTGCACGTATGGGTGTTCTAGTTTGCGGTTCTAATTCAAGACCATTCTAGAAGAAAGTTATAATTGAAAAAGCCATTTTTTTTAATTTAAATTTTATTGCATGAAGTTTCTTGCCTGTTCTTCTTCTTGGTCCTGTAGAAATGGCGTATTTTTCAATTAGCTTTAAAAGATTTCATATAGGAGTCCTTATGATTCAACTGGATAAACGCTATTGATCATCCAAGTTTTTGCATACATCTCTATATATAAACTATATGAATATTTTTTTTTCCTCAGCCTATTCCGTCCCACTGCTGGGCAAAGGCCTCCCCCAAGGACTTCCAGTTCTCCCTATCCTGAGCCTCCTCCCACCAAACAACTAGCTTCTACCAACTACCTTCAAAGGCATCTAGGTCGTCCCTCCAGCGCTTTCTCGGAATATAGCGATATATGAATATAGCGCCAAGTTTTTGTGACTGCGTTTCTGCGACTAAAGCCATAGAGACGAGCAAGAGAAAAACCTGAATATACTAAAACTTTTTTCTATTATTTAAATTTCTCGCGAAGAATAGTACATTGTTCACCGAGAGGAGAAAGTGGCCGATTACCGTCGAGGGTGTCATTTGAAGCCCGAGCCGTAGGCGAGGGCTTTAAAACACCCGAGATCGGGAATCGCACTTTCTCTCGAGTGATGCATAGTGCTTTATACTACACCTACGAGGAAAATAAAAAACTAAAACTGAATCCTCAAACAACACACAAATTGAAAATGGCGCCAATGGCGTCTGCAATTTTCACATGTTCTTTTTTCAAATTGTTTATCCTGCCGCCGCAGGGTCGCACTGCCAGCCCGACACCATCCAACACACAGCTAGTGGCCAGTGTCATTTTGCGAACTTGGAGATAAAAACTCACTGTAAAAACTTTTTGGCTTTTGATATTTAGGTTACCGGCGCATAGTCTTACCCAAAATTAAAAAAGAAAAACCACGTAAGTAATGGATTTTCATACACTTTTCTCTCCCGCTCAGATGCGTTTTCTACCGTAAATTTGATAAAATATCAAGGTACTTTCCAAGCAGGTGTAGTATAAAAACATTTTTTCTACTATTTAAATTTCTCGCGAAGAGAGTATTTTAATTTGTCCTCGGCCACGTTTTGCTGTGGCATTGTTTTATTAATTCCTGTTTAGCCTCACCGGATATCCGTTCTGTGCCCCATGGGAAAGAAAATTTCAAATATTCATCATCATAATTCTTTAAGACGTCCACTGCTGAGACGGCCAGTAGGCCTGCTTGTTTATGTTGTATAACAAACGAGCTAACGGTTTACCTGATGATAAGCGGTCACCGTCGCCCATAGACACCGACAACACCAAGGCTGCTTCTCACATTTCCAGTTCAAGCCGCTGGCAACCGTCAATAAATTTCTAGTTTTGTATTTTTATCAAACATTCAGGTAGGAAAGTGTTTGGATCAAAATAATATTTTTTTCCGAACCTTTAAAATGTTATTTTTCTAAAATCGTATTAACAAAAACGTAAAATAAGAAAATTCATTCGACGGTTGTCTGCGTCTTCAGGATTTGAGCATTCTCCATCCGACTTCTCGCAATCCTTACAATTCGGATTCACGACATGAACAAACAATAATCGAGATTCAACAATACACTGCAAAAACCTCAAGTAGGTAGCTGTACCTACAGTAGTACATTCATTGCCTTTGATCTTGCCGAATCGATCAATTACCGGGAGTCATGATCGATTGAGAGATAGTACATCGATAGTACTTT
This sequence comes from Plemyria rubiginata, assembly GCA_963576535.1. NCBI lineage: Eukaryota > Metazoa > Arthropoda > Insecta > Lepidoptera > Geometridae > Plemyria > Plemyria rubiginata. Next base: position 751,553 of record OY754916.1, on the reverse strand, counting down.
GCGTTGCCGATTTCAAAGACGGGAGATTGTCAAAGGGTAAGACCTCACTTGTATGGTATAGGCACGTCTTTTCCAAATTCAGAATTTATTGACGCAAACTCAAAACGCATTCCATAACGCATTTTTTTAATGCGCCAAGGTTTTATCAAATTATTTAGGTAGGTACGGTGTGTGTATGCTACTGTGATAATTACAGAGTAGAAAATCACGCACGATACGAACGTGCCCTACGATGCACTGCCTGGCGTCCATCGTAGGGCACGCTCCTATCGTGCATGACTTACGAGGCAATACTTTGTTATAGGTGTGACCACTTAACATCAGGTCAATCTGCTTGTTCCATCAGTTAGTTGTATGAAAAAATGTAGTGCATGCGTAGAGTTTAAATGTCTTAATCTATGCAATGCAATCATTAAATAAAATAAACTATTTGCTCATAATAAGTAAGTAATTGTAAAAATATTATCCTTCCTACATATCCTATTACGAGTAATATTAAAAACGCGGAAGTTTTTAAGTATGGATGGTTGGATGTTTGTTAATCTTTCACGCCGGAACGGCTGAATGGATCTGGTTGAAACTTGGCAGAGAGATAGATTATAGTCTGGAATAGCACTTAGGCTACTTTTATCCCGTGGGGATACCAGGATTTAAATCTGCGCGGGTGAAACCGCGGGGTGCTGCTTGTGACAAAATAAAACGAAAAACAGCTACCCGCGTTCAATTTAAAATTGTAACATAAAACGTTCGTTCGGCCTAGGCTAGGGATTGAGGGAAAGCATGCGTACAATTTTAATTGACACACAGTGTGGTTTTATAAAACAGCGGTCGTCATTATAACGGACAAATTATATTAGTTCCTAACATCAAGAATAGAATAGAATATAATAAGTTTTTATTTGCTAAACATAGAAAAATATACGCTTTTTTTTTATACAACTAGCTGATAGAACAAGCAGATGGTCCACCTGATGTTAAGTGGTAACCATCACCTATAAACAAAACATTGCCCCGTAGGTCACGCACAATAGGAACGTGCCCTACGATGCACTGCCCTGCGTCCATCAACTTGAGGCATACAGATGTTAAGCCTCATGTGCCTGTAATTACACCGGCGACCACACTCTTCAAACCGAAACACAGCGTTGCTGCTTGGCGGCAGAAAAAGGCGTGGTGGTAGTACTTCCCCGGACGAGCCCTTCACAAAGAGCTCTACTACTACGTAAAACAGTTTTTAAATTAAAAGGCACCATAGGCATGCATTATTTTTACAATATTGGAATATACCTAAGGTAGTGCGTTTTGTGCTGCAAAATGGAACCTAACTCAGCTTAATGCGGCATGGCAACAACCCACGCTGATCTTCCGTTAGGACCGAATTTGTCTGTACATCAAGTCCTGTAGTGTCTTTATGCCACGTGGAAAACGGCGGCGCAATCGTCAGTCTGCGTTGCTGTAAGAAAAAAAACAGAAAAAAAATATCCTAATATTTTTATTTCTATTCTACATTTTCCGAAGTTTTAAATAGTCAGTGGGGCATATGACAGCATTACATGCTTATTTTGTGCAACGCTTTATTTGTATTAACTATGTATATTCTTTCAAAACTGACGATGAGTCTTTCGTCAGACAGTCTTTCAGAAGTTTGCTTCCCTTGCCATCATTTTACAAATAGAAATCTAACCTGTGCCATCAACAGTTCTGGAATTAGACATCCGGGTTGGCTATAGCAATCCTTGTACCTGAGTTGAGGGTTGGGGATGGGGGGGATGCAAGTGGGGGTAGATGGCAAGTCTTCCCCTTGAGTCCTTTTTTCTAGGAAATGAAAAAAAATATTACATCCCCCCTATCCCCAACCCTCAACTCAGGTACAAGGGTAGCTATAGTTTAACCAGACATCCTACTAATATTATAAACGTGAAAGTTTGTATGTATAGATGGATGGATGGATGGATGTTTGTTACTCTTTCACGCCGAAACGGGTGAACGGATCTGAATGAAACTTGGCAGATACATTATAGTCTGGAATAACACATAGGCTACTTTTTATCCCGTAGGAATACCGGGATTTAAATCTGTGCAACTAGTTTCAATATAAACTGACAAAGTATAAAAGGTCACGTTTCATACTTTGGGTTATTGGCGACAGCTTTGAAGGAATTTTTTGATCGGCACCAATGTTTTTTTAATCCAGCTATAGCTTCAATAAAACAAATAAACTCGTGTCCGTACTATGTTTAGTCAGTGTTGACATTCGGAAAATTGGGAAAACGTACACAATGTACACTCGACGTGTACTGTACAAATCAAAACGTGATAAAACTCTGCTTGCCCGGAGCGCGGCCAAATTGAACGCTTTGTGCAAACTATACTGTGCTTTGTAAAAATTTATATTTTGTATTTTCTTTAGCTTTGACACATGTGCTGGATTGTTTTGAAATTGTTATACTATTGCGTTTTTGTTTATTATTCATCCATAAAATACTTGCTTCACAATCAATAAGACTTCGTTGCGTTACCAACTCATCTATTGTCTATGGAACGTCGAATACTTGATGTAAAGTCTTAACTTCGTAAATGAAGGCGCTAATTTACTTTTGATATATACAACAGTAGTTGCGCCCCGCGGTTTAATCCACGCAGATTTAAATCCCGGTATTCCCATGGGATAAAAAGTAGCCTGTGCTATTCCAGACTACAATCTATTTCTTTGCCAATCCGTTCAGCCGTTCCGGCCTGTAAGAGTAACAAACATCCATCCATCCATACTTACAAATTTTCGCGTTCATAATAGTAGTAGGATAGAAAAAATTGTCTGCAATAGACTGCAAATACTCAGCTCTAATAAGTTTTTATATTATAAATCATAAAAGCTAAAATAAAAATTCTTATAAAACTCCCGGCAAACTTTGAATGAAAAAACAACTTTCGGCTAATCAAACAACCTGCAGGTAGACGCGAAAAAAATAACTTTCAAATATCGAACAACCGACGCCCGCGTGTCTGACACTTGCTTCATTCATGCATTTCTTACGTTCATTCATATATTCATTCAATAAACGGACAATGGTTCGCCTATTGTTACTTTTATGGTCCAAAGGAGCCTTGTTTGTGGTAAAATCGGTGTTGGTAATTTATTGCTATCTTTATTGGATATATGGGGCCTTTTATTATTTCTTTTTGCGACAATTTTGCGCCTCAAGTGCGTGAATTTAGAAGATTTTTTAATGGAGTCTAGTGAATGATATTTTTTGTGTCGTAAAATGTATGGGAACTAAAAATATAACAGTGAGTGCGGTGGTAGTATATTGAAATCTGTTAAAGCATTACCATGGACTGTGTTTTTATTAAAATAAATAATCCTAAAAATAGCTCTATTTTCAGAACAATATTTTGAGGAAAATTGTTAAAAGTGATGCTGATTTTGGTAATTCTGAGCCAGGTGTTCGATAAGCCCAGCATAACCACCAGATCTACGATGAAATTTACAACAAATACACTGAAACAGTTAAGCTACCTGCAGATCCTGGCAAACAATCTAGTGATAGCTCAACTGATCCACATTTATTTATTTATTTAGAATCTCCTACATCGTATACATCAATTACATTTATACAAATAAAAAATAAAGATAGTAAATCATGTTAAATGTTACAATAATTACAGGAGATAGACAGGTGCAAATAAAAATTTTGAGCGAGAGCGAATTAAAAATAAAATTATATAAAACAGTACATCAGTGCTAATCAGAAGCGTCCTAGACACTTGCTGCACTACGACGCTAATGACGACTTTAATTGATGACGACGTCAATGGCGCAGCGGGCGAGAGTCCGCCTCCGACGCAGAGGTTGCGGGTTCGATTCCCGCCTCGGAACAAATTTGTGTCAACTGTCTGGGTTTTTCCTATGTAATAAAAAAATATCTATCTATGTTTATATTAATTGTATTAAATATTATCAGTTATCTAGCACACATAACACAAGCTTTGAGTAGCTTACTTTGGGGCTAGATGGTGCTATGTGGATTGTCCAGATAAATAAATAATATTTATTATTAATTATTTTAATTTTGTCTTGACATGTCCTTTATTTTATTTTAATTGTTTTTATTCCACATACAAATGTATTTTGTTATATTGGAAATAAATGAATAATAATATGAATATAAATGCGCTGAACCAAATATTCAACCTCGTGTTCGCATCGCCAACTCCAAAACTCGCAGATAACATTGAGATGACCCGGCAGGCTTCGATTCCCAATGGACCTCGAATTTCAACACCGGAAGGAACATGTAGGTACTAGTTGGCTGAAAAGATGACTAAAACTGAAACAGCATCACATCCGCAGGCACGGTAGATGTCCTTCCAGATCTCTCAGTACCAAGTACTTATTCAAGATTCTTTGAGGATGTCTAAGGGGGGTAGTCATACGTCCAAACATTACATTTGGCATATACCTACATTTTGCAGTAATTAGTATTACATACGTGACATGTTGCAAGCCCATCGCCGCTGTTAGAATACTAACTGGTTTCCTCGTTGTAGTGTTCGCTATGTATCTATATTAGTAGATACAATACTCTGTCTCATCTGCACAAGCGGTTGTTAGCCTCCTGTCAGTGTCAAACTCGCTCCTCACCTGTCAATGTCAGAGAGATACTGGTTGGCGGGAAGAGTATGTACCTACGGCATCTGAGGGTCACGGGGTGTGGATTATGGTAGATAGAAGACAGTGGAAGACCTGGACAGGAGACCGGCTTGGTGTATTGTGTGAGCCAGGGTTCTTAGAAAAATACAGGATTTTACACTCGTGATGTTTTCCTTCACCGTTTAAGAGCACTTGCGCACATAAATTTTTCGATAGAAAAATCCATTGGTGCACGACCGGATTCGAACCTGCAACCTTACGATCGAAAGGCAGGGTCACTCCCGCTATACCACCGATACTCTCTACTACTAGTTTTCTGTCAGATGTTTTCCTCATCATAATTATCAACGCCACTAAATTCTTGAAGATTGGTGTTCAGCCCTAATTCACCCACCAATTTTCCACAACCTGTTTAATGCCGTCGGTCCATCTAGTAGGGTTGTTAATTTAAAAAACTTGTTTACCTACTACAAACAAAGCTGGAAAAAACGTGGGTAGATAAAAATAAAGTTGGCAGCCTCTTTGCATACTTCGATAAGTACCAAGAATAGGGGAAAATAAGCTCCGCCAATGGCAAGATGGCGTTAAAAGTGTTTATGCTCAGAAATTGATGAATTTGTTATTGTTTTATGGATGAAAAGTGTGGGACTTGAAAGGGATGAAAATTGCTTTGTAATATTTCATCTTTGAACTGGCTTTCATCGGTGATGGAGTTTGTGCAGAATATTTATTTCTGAAGACATGCTTGAGCATATCCAAATTTGTTTTAGCGATGAAAATATCAAATTTAAATTTAAAACAAGTAGATATTGTAAAAGTACAGAACCGCACCGACCAAAGCGCACCGCGGTGGACTAGTGGAAATAACCTCGCTTTCAGATCGTTTGCTTGTAGGTTTGAATCCGGTCGTCAACTAATAGATTTTTCTGTATCTAGGTTACTTTGTTTTATTTTGATACTAGTAGCGCCTCGCGGTTTCACTCGCGTAGTTTTAAATCCCGGTACTCCCACGGAATAAAAAGTAGCCTATGTGTTATTCCAGACTACATTATATCTCTGTGCCAATTTTCACCAAGATCCGTTCAGCCCTTCTGGAGTTATATAGTAACAAACATCCATCCATCCATACTTACAAACTTTCGCATTTAGTAGGATGGATGACAAAAAGTGTTTCAAAATAAACCGTTTTCTCTTTGTTTTCGTCAGAGTTATTGCATATTCAAATAACGTGCCGCAGGTCACATGTTCAACAAAGTACAAACAAGAGGTTATATATTCACAGTAAACTACTAAAAGCGAATACTGGATTGCAGTTTCATGAAAAGAGCACCGGTGGTCTAGTGGGAGTGACCCCGCCTTCCGATCGTAAGGTCGCAGGTTCGAATCCGGTCGTGCACCAATGGATTTTTCTATCGAAAAATTTATGTGCGCAATGCCAGTGCTCTTAAACGGTGAAGGAAAACATCGTGAGGAAACCAGTTAGTATTCTAACAGCGGCGATGGGCTTGCAACCTGTCACGTATGGAATACTAACTACTGCAAAATGTGGGTATGTGCCAAATGTAATGTTTGGACGTACCTCTGACTACCCCCCTTAGACATCTTCAAAGAATCTTGAATTAGTACCTACTTGGTACTGGGAGATCTGAAGGGATATCTACCGTACCTGGGGATCAAAGTCGTGAAGCTGTTTCAGTTTCAGTTTCAGTTTCATGAACTACGGCATTTCAAACAATATGTCCACAATGCGAAAGTTTCGACAAAGCTTTACATAACCAGCTATTGCGGAGAATAATGCAGAAATGTTCGACACAAATTAAATATAAATTAACTTGAACAAAGCAATATGTAGTACTAATCCGCTGATCTAATCTCCTTAAGCTGGAATAAACTTAATTAGATTTCGACACGTGTTTCGCTTCTCTACGAAGCATCTTCGGGAAATTGACTCGCTGTGCACTGGTTCGTCGAGCGCTGAGCTGAAAGTTCTGAGCTAAAAGAACTTTCAGCTCAGCGCTTGACGAGGTAACAAGTTCGGTGCACAGCGGGTCAATTTCCTGAAGATGCTTCGTAGAGAGGTGAAACACGTGTCGAAGTCTAATTAAGTTTATTCCAGCTTAAGGAGATTAGATCAGCGGATTAGTACTACATATTGCTTTGTTCAAGTTAATTTATATTTAACAATGGACTTCCGCAAAGTCACGCCTAAGTCAATTAACTATCGACACAAATTATTAATTTGTTAGTATGATAAATCGTTGAATCCATTTCATAAATGTAGTTCGCTAATTATTATTTTTTTAAACAACAGTATCCTATTTAATCAAACTACAATTATTTGTATTTTGAGTAAAATAAACTATGTAATGACATATTAACAAAGAACATTAACATAAGAATTGTCAGAATGTACAAAATACATTGAAACATAGGAGCTATCTGCAGGCCGTTGTGGTCGATCTAGAGATAACTCAAGTGATCCAAGTTGCACTAGAAAGAAATCCTTTGTAATTTCTAAAAACTTAGGAAAACATTGTAAAAACCGGTGTATACTACGTTCTATTTAAATGTAACCTACATATTAAATCGAACGCAGTACGAAATTTAAATTAACTTAGTAACCGTATAGGCTGAATTGATCCGGATTAATGAATTCGACATGACCGTCCAATATCGATATTTGAAATTGTTTTGGATGTTTGGATTAAATTATACTTGCATATACTAATACTAGTTGCGCCCCGCGGTTTCACCCGCGCTGATTTAAATCCCGGTATTCCCACGGGATAAAAAGTAGCCTATGTGCTATTCCAGACTATAATCTATCTCTCTGTTATCACGTTAATTAGTCACGAACAGCCATCCATCCATCGACCCATGCATCCATGCATACTTACAAACTTTTATGTTTATAATATTAGTAGGATTAGTGGGATTGGATACAAATCATCCAGAGATTATTCAACTTGTGAAATTACTACCAAACGAAGGCGTCCTCAAAATGAATCAATCAATTTTAGAACCAATCGAATAAATAAATAAATTGAATTCGTTGAGTTAATAAAAACATCTCAATAGCTTGTTTGTGAAAGTTTTAGTTGCGATCTCTGCGTTGCGATGCAAAATCCGTGTCTCGATTTCATGAAAGTTTAATCTGAAACAAAACGAGAAACTTTATTTAAATTATTGCTGGTATTTAAGGTGGTTAGTCTTATTTTCCTCAACTAAAACTGTTAGAGCACCGGTGGTCTAGTGGGAGTGACCCTGCCTTCCGATCGTAAGGTCGCAGGTTAGAATCCGGACGTGCATCAATGGATTTTCCTATCGAACGAATTTGATTTTTTTATCGATTTATGAGCGCAATGCCAGTGCTCTTAAACAGTGAAAAAAACATCACGAGGAAACCTAACAGCGGCGATGGGCTTGCAACCTGTCACGTATGAAATGTTAACTACTGCAAAATGTGGGTATGTGCCAATGTTATGTTTGGACGTACCTCTGACTACCCGCTTAGACGTCCTCAAAGAATCTTGAGTTAGTACTTGGTACTGAGAGATCTGAGGGGATATCTACCGTGCCTGGGGATCAAAGTCATGAAGCTGTTTTAGTTTTTTTTATACTTGAACTTGACTTGAAAGGGATGAAAATTGCTTTGTAATATTTCATCTTTGAACTGGCTTTCATCGGTGATGGAGTTTGTGCAGAATATTTATTTCTGAAGACATGCTTGAGCATATCCAAATTTGTTTTAGCGATGAAAATATCAAATTTAAATTTAAAACAAGTAGATATTGTAAAAGTACAGAACCGCACCGACCAAAGCGCACCGCGGTGGACTAGTGGAAATAACCTCGCTTTCAGATCGTTTGCTTGTAGGTTTGAATCCGGTCGTCAACTAATAGATTTTTCTGTATCTAGGTTACTTTGTTTTATTTTGATACTAGTAGCGCCTCGCGGTTTCACTCGCGTAGTTTTAAATCCCGGTACTCCCACGGAATAAAAAGTAGCCTATGTGTTATTCCAGACTACATTATATCTCTGTGCCAATTTTCACCAAGATCCGTTCAGCCCTTCTGGAGTTATATAGTAACAAACATCCATCCATCCATACTTACAAACTTTCGCATTTAGTAGGATGGATGACAAAAAGTGTTTCAAAATAAACCGTTTTCTCTTTGTTTTCGTCAGAGTTATTGCATATTCAAATAACGTGCCGCAGGTCACATGTTCAACAAAGTACAAACAAGAGGTTATATATTCACAGTAAACTACTAAAAGCGAATACTGGATTGCAGTTTCATGAAAAGAGCACCGGTGGTCTAGTGGGAGTGACCCCGCCTTCCGATCGTAAGGTCGCAGGTTCGAATCCGGTCGTGCACCAATGGATTTTTCTATCGAAAAATTTATGTGCGCAATGCCAGTGCTCTTAAACGGTGAAGGAAAACATCGTGAGGAAACCAGTTAGTATTCTAACAGCGGCGATGGGCTTGCAACCTGTCACGTATGGAATACTAACTACTGCAAAATGTGGGTATGTGCCAAATGTAATGTTTGGACGTACCTCTGACTACCCCCCTTAGACATCTTCAAAGAATCTTGAATTAGTACCTACTTGGTACTGGGAGATCTGAAGGGATATCTACCGTACCTGGGGATCAAAGTCGTGAAGCTGTTTCAGTTTCAGTTTCAGTTTCATGAACTACGGCATTTCAAACAATATGTCCACAATGCGAAAGTTTCGACAAAGCTTTACATAACCAGCTATTGCGGAGAATAATGCAGAAATGTTCGACACAAATTAAATATAAATTAACTTGAACAAAGCAATATGTAGTACTAATCCGCTGATCTAATCTCCTTAAGCTGGAATAAACTTAATTAGATTTCGACACGTGTTTCGCTTCTCTACGAAGCATCTTCGGGAAATTGACTCGCTGTGCACTGGTTCGTCGAGCGCTGAGCTGAAAGTTCTGAGCTAAAAGAACTTTCAGCTCAGCGCTTGACGAGGTAACAAGTTCGGTGCACAGCGGGTCAATTTCCTGAAGATGCTTCGTAGAGAGGTGAAACACGTGTCGAAGTCTAATTAAGTTTATTCCAGCTTAAGGAGATTAGATCAGCGGATTAGTACTACATATTGCTTTGTTCAAGTTAATTTATATTTAACAATGGACTTCCGCAAAGTCACGCCTAAGTCAATTAACTATCGACACAAATTATTAATTTGTTAGTATGATAAATCGTTGAATCCATTTCATAAATGTAGTTCGCTAATTATTATTTTTTTAAACAACAGTATCCTATTTAATCAAACTACAATTATTTGTATTTTGAGTAAAATAAACTATGTAATGACATATTAACAAAGAACATTAACATAAGAATTGTCAGAATGTACAAAATACATTGAAACATAGGAGCTATCTGCAGGCCGTTGTGGTCGATCTAGAGATAACTCAAGTGATCCAAGTTGCACTAGAAAGAAATCCTTTGTAATTTCTAAAAACTTAGGAAAACATTGTAAAAACCGGTGTATACTACGTTCTATTTAAATGTAACCTACATATTAAATCGAACGCAGTACGAAATTTAAATTAACTTAGTAACCGTATAGGCTGAATTGATCCGGATTAATGAATTCGACATGACCGTCCAATATCGATATTTGAAATTGTTTTGGATGTTTGGATTAAATTATACTTGCATATACTAATACTAGTTGCGCTCCGCGGTTTTACCTGCGCTGATTTAAATCCCGGTATTCCCACGGGATAAAAAGTAGCCTATGTGCTATTCCAGACTATAATCTATCTCTCTGTCACGTTAATTAGTCACGAACAGCCATCCATCCATCGACCCATGCATCCATGCATACTTACAAACTTTCGCGTTTATAATATTAGTAGGATTACTGGGATTGGATACAAATCGTCCAGAGATTATTCAACTTGTGAAATTACTACCAAACGAAGGCGTCCTCAAAATGAATCAATCAATTTTAAAACCAATCGAATAAATAAATAAATTGAATTCGTTGAGTTAATAAAAACATCTCAATAGCTTGTTTGTGAAAGTTTTAGTTGCGATCTCTGCGTTGCGATGCAAAATCCGTGTCTCGATTTCATGAAAGTTTAATCTGAAACAAAACGAGAAACTTTATTGAAATTATTGCTGGTATTTTAAGTGGTTAGTCTTATTTTCCTCAACTAAAACTGTTAGAGCACCGGTGGTCTAGTGGGAGTGACCCTGCCTTCCGATCGTAAGGTCGCAGGTTCGAATCCGGTCGTGCATCAATGGATTTTTCTATCGAACGAATTTGTTTTTTTTATCGATTTATGAGCGCAATGCCAGTGCTCTTAAACAGTGAAAAAAACATCACGAGGAAACCTAACAGCGGCGATGGGCTTGCAACCTGTCACGTATGGAATGTTAACTACTGCAAAATGTGGGTATGTGCCAAATGTTATGTTTGGACGTACCTCTGACTACCCCCTTAGACGTCCTCAAATAATCTTGAGTTAGTACTTGTTACTGAGAGATCTGAGGGGATATCTACCGTGCCTGGGGATCAAAGTCATGAAGCTGTTTCAGTTTTTTTTATACTGTTATTAAACTGACATCATTTACATCAATATGAAAGTATTCTGAACGCCGAATTAAAAACTCACTGTGGATTTCAATGTATAATGTTCCCATTTTTCTCAAAAAATTTGGAATCAAATGAAATATGTATATACATACGAGTAGTTTCTCTACAGTGCTGACTTTACAAGGGATCCACCAAGCTAACGGATTATAGCCGTAAGCCTTTTTTGTTTCCATTCCATCCTACTTCCTACTAATCCCAACTTCCCAACTAATATTATAAATGCGAAAGTAACTCTGTCTGTCTTTCTGTCTGTCTGTCTGTCTGTCTGTTACGCTTTCCCGCTTAAACCTCTCAACCGATTTTGATGAAATTTGGCACAGACAATCTTTAGACCCTGAGAAAGAACATAGGCTACCTTTTATTGCGAAAAAAAGAGATGAAGAGATTAAAAGTACGCAGACGAAGTCGCGGGTACCAGCTAGTAATATTATAAAAGCGAAAGTTTGTATGTATGGATGGATGTTTGCCGCCAGAACGGCTATGGATTAAACTAGGCAGAGAGTTAGATTATAGTCTGGAATAACACATAGGCTACTTTTTATCCCGTGGGAATACCGGGATATAAATCTGCCCGTGTGAAACCGCGGGGCGCAACTAGAATAAAATAAAAGGAAAAACAGGCAAGTCCGAGTCAAATTGGACAGAGAGTTCCGTACCACATTATGTCAGTAATGTCCAGCAATTTGTGAAACCCACAAAATGACAATGTCCCCTTTATTAGAAGTATACTTGAGACCATAGCGCCTAGCCGCTTGCTGTCCAATTACTGAGTGTGCGTGAGTGTACTTACCTACCTGTTGTGACAGTGATTGCGATGATTAAGTTGGATATATATTATACTAGCGACCCGCCCGCGCGCCCCTGCTTCGCACGGGTGCATATTTATTTTTCTTCTATATCATGCATGTATTATACATATAAACCTTCCTCTTGAATTTATCTATTAAAAAAAACCTTATCAAAATCCGTTGCGTAGATTTAAGCATACATAGGGACATAGGGACAGAGAAAGCGACTTGTATTTTATACTATGTAGTCATAATATATCCAATGACACGTGGCACGAAGGAATGACGGAAGATGGACAACGGCGATTACGGAATGCTGGCCCAGAGACGCTCAGCGACCACGAGGCGGACCACCCGCCCGATGGTCGGACGATATAGTTGAAGTAGTTGGGCGGCAATGGTAAAGACTGGCACAGGACCGGAGAGAGAGGCGTTTTAAAGAGGATAAGATAAGATAAGATAAGAAAATTCTTTATTGCACAAAAATGATGTACATAGGCGAACTTAATGCTACTTAGCATTTTCTTCCTGCTAACCTTTGTGTTATGTGGTAGTAGATGGTAGTGCTATCAGTGATAATAATATTTTAAACTAACAACGATAAAAATACATAAGCAGGTACCTACTCAATAAATATTTACTTCCCTAACAATGCATACATACAAAATAAAAAATACATACCTATCTACTAAAATAAAATAACCAAAATATATTACACATAATACCATATTCTATAACATGCTCAAGTTTTTTTAAGAAGTCTGTTTGGACATAAAATTGTGGTATAATTTCCCTTTAAAAATACCCAGAGATTTCACCCAGAGACTTCGCGTATTTCCACTGGAAGGGAGTTCCAGAGGCATATCGCACTTACGGTGAAGAAATAGTGTGCATGTCTCCAGCTTCCTCATATTGAAAATGTAATTTCTATAAATGCCAATATTTAAAGCATAATTAGTGCACTCATAGATTTGAATCATAATTTAGCTGCCAAATAAACAACGATGCTATAAGCTTATAATAGTGTGTAAGCTGGAGTAACATGTCTCCAGCTGCCTCAGTCAGTGTGGGCAAACGGCTAATGATAGAGATATATAGTAAACGCAAGGATTTAGTACCTATTTAGTGCACCTGGTACCAAAAATTTCAGGTCTGTAGCTAGGAAACTCTTCGAGTTATAAGACTTCATCAACGTGTAAGCTGGAGTAACGATACGTGAAAAAGCATATGCTCGTTCTCTGGAATGGCTGGCGCTAGCAGGTTGCTTTAAGTCTCCAGATTTAGTACCAAACGAATTAGCGAGGTACCAAATATTTGAAGTGTCTCTGTTCAAAACTCTATGAGTTACAAGCTTTTCCAGCTTTTTTGTTTGTCCAGCTTGCTCATGTTGGATCTCAGCAACCACAATAGGTACAGACTCGGTTGATGTCTCTGAACCGAGCTATGAATTAGTGCACTCGGTACCAAAAATTTGGAATCTCTAGGACAAGCAGTTCTGTTGTAATCAGCAAAATAACATTTTACCGCCAAAAATTCAAAGCATTTCGACGCGACCATAAAAATGATGCGTTGCCGCTCTGAAGGTGATACTACGCGCCAGTCACTGGTTGCGTCTATTTTATTTTTTGTTTTTGTCACATCCGCATGAACATCCGCATTATTGGTGCGATGCGGATTTCCAAATCGATGCGGAAGAAACATACATAGATACAAGAGGTGCGTTTTTACTGGTAGGTAGCCCCTTTTTTTACCTTTTTGGCAGTGTTAAAATAACGGAGTTGTATCTGTATCTACATAGGTACCTACTCAAAACGCCAGTTCTTTAACACCTACCACAGTACCCATAGGAGAAGTTAAGTAGTAAAACTAATAAATGATTAGGTACCTACGTAAATCTAAATTTACCTAATTATTTATTTAACTGCTACCTACCATAATACTTTTTTTGACGACCTCTGTGGCGCAACGGGCGAAAGCCTGCCTGCGACGCAAGTGGTTGCGGGTTCGATTCCCGCCTTGGAACAAATTTGTGTACGATCTGCAGAAATTTGTTCCGATGGTCTGGGTGTTTTCTATGTATAATAAAAAATATCTATCTATGTAAGTATATAATATATTAAATATATCAGTTATCTAGTACCCATAACACAAGCTTTGAATAGCTTACTTTGGGGCTAGATAGTGCTGTGTGGATTGTCCAGCATTATTTATTTATTTATTTATACTGGTTTATATAGGTAGGAAGGATTCGTTTTTGCAAATCGAAAACCTCTCAAATTTGAATGACTTGACTTAGGTCTGATGACGATTCACTTGACATAACACTAGCAAGATTAGATTGGCTGTCAAACTGTCAAAATACGGACGGACGGACATGCTGCTCGCTCCCTGCCTTGCCTGCAAATTCTGCAATATATATAATTGGTATATTTTAACCTCTCAAATTCGAATGACTTAGGTCTGATGATGATTCACTTGACATGACACTAGCAAGATTAGATTGGCTGTCAAACTGTCAAAATACGGACGGACGGACGTGCTGCTCGCTCTTTGCCTTGCCTGCAAATTCTGCAATATAATTGGTATATTTTATCCAAAAAAAAATATAAAATGTCAAACCATACCAAACTATTTAATTAGATATGGCAACACACAACGCCCCGCTCTTTAACGCACATCGGAAAGAGAAGGGTATAATAATTATGCCTTCAGAAATTTAAAGGACTGAGTGCATACAAAAAAGACTCTTATCGCGGGTAAAATACGTTCAAATCCGCAGAGCGTAATATCATCTTCAGAGCGGCAACGCATCATTTTTATGGTCGCGTCGAAATGCTTTGAATTTTTGGCGGTAAAATGTTATTTTGCTGATTACAACAGAACTGCTTGTCCTAGAGATTCCAAATTTTTGGTACCGAGTGCACTAATTCATAGCTCGGTTCAGAGACATCAACCGAGTCTGTACATATTGTGGTTGCTGAGATCCAACATGTGCAAGCTGGACAAACAAAAAAAGCTGGAAAAGCTTGTAACTCATAGAGTTTTGAACAGAGACACTTCAAATATTTGGTACCTCGCTAATTCGTTTGGTACTAAATCTGGAGACTTAAAGCAACCTGCTAGCGCCAGCCATTCCAGAGAACGAGCATATGCTTTTTCACGTATCGTTACTCCAGCTTACACGTTGAAGAAGTCTTATAACTCGAAGAGTTTCCTAGCTACAGACCTGAAATTTTTGGTACCAGGTGCACTAAATAGGTACTAAATCCTTGCGTTTACTATATATCTCTATCATTAGCCGTTTGCCCACACTGACTGAGGCAGCTGGAGACATGTTACTCCAGCTTACACACTATTATAAGCTTATAGCATCGTTGTTTATTTGGCAGCTAAATTATGATTCAAATCTATGAGTGCACTAATTATGCTTTAAATATTGGCATTTATAGAAATTACATTTTCAATATGAGGAAGCTGGAGACATGCACACAAGAAATATGTGTAGGAGGCCTATACCCAGCATACAGGCTGAATAGATCGATTATATTTATACACCAGTTAGTTATAAACATTGTTATGAACAAGTGTGCAGACGGGTACATAATTTAATCAAAACGTAATATTGTGACCATTTCGATGAACTGTAATTTTATTAATTGCTAACCATTTTTAAACAAACCCATCACAATCAAATTGCCATCGACAAGCAAGCATAACCAGTCAAAAACCAAGTAAAATTTGCGCACCGAACCGAGAACCTAATTTTTTGAAAGTCTTTAAATAACAACAGCAGTCCGATATCATTACATTTACATTTTTTTTTTTATTATTTTTTTTATACTACTAGCTGATGGAACAAGCAGGTGGTCCACCTGATGTTAAGTGGTAACCATCACCTATAAACAAAACATTGCCCCGTAGGTCACGCACAATAGAAACGTGCCCTACGATGCACTGCCCTGCGTCCATCAAGTTGAGACATACAGATGTTAAGCCTCATGTGCCTGTAATTACACCGGCGACCACACTCTTCAAACCGAAACACAGCGTTGCTGCTTGGCGGCAGAAAATGGCGTGGAACATTCACCCAAGTGACCGCATCCGCAGTGAGTTTTCAATTTAGTAGTAGGTATTACACATCACTAGCGCCTGCCTGAGAGTTTTGGCGATTGGGAAACATGCAAACGTGAATAAGAATAATTTATTTCAGACAGGAATTACCAGTTGAAGGTAAACAGTTCATAACAATGGTTTCTTAGTAGATATAATGAATGAGGCAAAGCTTGTGATCTTTATGCAGTGCTCTTTGAAGCACTGCCGTAGGTAGGTATATCAGGATCGTAGCAAGTGAAAATCCGTGGTATCTGCACCACGGATTTTCACTTGCTACGATCCTGATATACCTACCTCTTTCGCTTCATTCACTCTCAAAATTCTTCATACATCCTCGTCGGTTTAGGGTACTCTTGACCCGGCCTTTCTCTAGAACATCTGCTATTATTCAGTTAAATCACAAATATCACTCTGAATCGCTTTAAAAACTAGGTGAATTTAAAGCAAATAAAGTAATAGACAAAAAAATATTATAAGTAGTATATCAGCTATCTGGTTCCCATATCTTCTAAATATATATAACTCAAAGGTGACTGACTGACTGACATAGTGATCTATCAACGCACAGCCCAAACCACTGGACGGATCGGGCTGAAATTTGGCATGCAGGTAGATGTTATGACGTAGGCATCCGCAAATAAAGGATTTTGATCAATTCTACCCCCAAGGAGAAAAAATAGGGGATGAAAGTTTGTATGAAACTTTGAATTCCTTGGCGCGAGCAAAGCCGCGGGTTCAGCTAGTTACAAGCATAAGCTTAGTTTGGGGCTAAGACAGTGCTGTGTGGAAAGTCCAACAATATTTATTTATTTAGACAAAACTCCCGCGAATTTTTTGTAGAATCGACATCCAGATTCGCGTGTGAATTTTCACAGCCCTTATTTGTTGCTCTCGTTATAAATTAGAGGGCTTTTCAGTGTCGTGTTTTGTGTGAAAACCTTCTAAAATATGGCTGCCAGACACAAAAAGTGTGTAATCGGACTATGTTTTTGTGTTGTGGCTTTGTGTGTTCTTTGACTGATTAAAGGTAAAAATTTGAAGGCAATTTGGTTGGTTGGATTATTTGGTTGAAATAAAAGGAATTCTTGAAATTTGATACTTAAAAGAGGTTAGGGAAAACATTTTTATTTCTGAGTTAAATTTTGTGTGCCTCAAGTTTTATGCCTCAGTGCATCGTAGAGTACGTTTCTATATGCGTGACTTGCGTGGCAATGCTTTGTTTTAGTTGATGGTTACCACTTAACATGAGGTGGGTCTGCTGCATCTGCTTGTTCCTTCATCAGATGAAACAAGCAGAAATTAAATTAAGGTCATAGTCATGGTTTGATGACCTCTGTGGCGCAGCGGGCGAGAGCCTGCCTGCGACGCAAGAGGTTGCGGGTTCGATTCCCGCCGTGGAACAAATTTGTGTACGATCTGCAGAAATTTGTTCCGATGGTCTGGGTGTTTTCTATGTATAATAAAAAAATATCTATCTATGTAAGTATATAATGTATTAAATATATCAGTTATCTAGTACCCATAACACAAGCTTTGAATAGCTTACTTTGGTGGAGGGGATTCCCCACAAAAAGGTCAATGTGTAACCAAACGGTTTCTTTTCATAGTAACACGCCATACCACCTTTTTCCCAGGAAGACTGGTAGAATTAGCATTAAGTCCTTCTAGCACTATATTGTTTTGTGTGAAAGTATATAAATAAATAAATTAATCTGGTGAGTATCCTTGCTCAGCGCATCAGCATTGCCATTCAGCGTGGCAATGTAGCCAGAGTCTTGGGTTCGCTTCCGATTGGCACTGATTTGGATCAGTTGAGCTATCTATAGATCGTTTGCGACGGTCTGCAGATGGCTCAACTGTTACATATGTATTTTGTAAATAATTGTAACATTAGTTGTAATTTTCTTTGTAAATAAATAGTACTATAATAAATAAATATAGGTCATAATGCGCAAAATTGAACCCACTCTATCGCACAAGATTGCTACTAAGTGTTCTGTGATTGCTACTTTCTTGCAGCGCTACAGGGAGTCCTCCACAAGGTAATATTGTAAGTGACGTTAAATTAATTAACTTACTGAAGTGAGCATCAGTTAAAGCGCTACAAACGTCGAAAACCTGAAAGAGCAAACTGATTTTGCTCGCGATATTTTACTTTCTTCTTCTTCTTTCTTCTTTTTATGGCTCCTGTCATAGACAATCTTGCCAATGTCAAGTGATTCAGAGATTATACTCTTTGTAGTTATGTTTCTAGTCACGTCAGTCCAAAGTCGAGTCAGTCAATTGTTTTGAGGAAAATGGTGGCGGTTTCTTCAAAACATTTGAAACATTTTCGGTCAAATCACGATATCACATAATACACTTTCATTTCAAATGCTTACACTTTGTGCTAAGACCACAAGTAATGTTGGTTAAAATACCACCAAAATTAAACAACACAACTCAAAATAACACTAGAAAAACAATTAAAATGAAAATGCTATGTTGCTTCGTTAGAGGACAGGAAACGAATCAACGCGATATTTTATAAACACAGTCACTGTTGTTTGTAATATAAAAACAACTAGCGACCCGCCCGCGCGCCCCTGCTTCGCACGGGTGCACATATCATGCATGTATTATACATATAAACCTTCCTTATGAATCACTCTATCTATTAAAAAAACCGCATCAAAATCTGTTGCGTAGTTTTAAATATTTAAGCATACAAAGGGACATAGGAACATGGGGATATAGGGACAGAGAAAGCGACTTTGATTTATACTATGTAGTGAGTAAGAGAGAGCGATACAATGCAAAGCCAAGAGCTAAATATAACCCTCGCTCGCACGATTTGACATGCTAGAAGTTATAAAATCACTAAACTCATTTTCAAAATATCTGGTACTAAAACTAGTAAAGCAAACTTTTAAGCAGGTCAACTTGCATCGATCAAAATGAAATTTATACTAAAATGTCTGCAATATGATTGCACAGAAAATGGTTGATATCGACTTTTCAAAAATGGCATCTGTGATTTTATATCTTTCAAAATGTCGGAACGTGCGAGTGACAGATACATAAGCTCTTTTATTCGCCTTAAAAAGGCGCCTATGAGCACTAATTAATGTAAAAGCCTACCTACCTACTCAGTACCTATTAGACTCAAGAAATATTTCAAAAACGGTAACGCCACTATCTCGCTATATTAACGTCGAAAACTCGATAGCGCCTGGAACTGATGCTGAGCAATCTGGATGGAAACCCACCTCAAATCCTGGAAACTGTCTGTGGCAAGAATATTACCCTTGAAGTAAGATAACGTTAGGGCGACGCTACATGTAGCGGTGGGGACTCGGCCTCTGCGGCAAAGACCGCACTGCAAGAGCTGTGTGTGTGTGTGTAGCTGACTAAAACGCAAAAAACATAATGGTTGGCATTCGCCGGATATATGCCAGATGTAATATTTAATTTCGACTTTATATTGCTATTTCTATGATGTCGAGTAGCAATTCTGCAGAATTACGAATCGCTCCAATTCAGAATCTGGACTAAACTGAACAAAGGGACCACTACGACTCAGATTCAAAAAAATATTTTATGGTTCCTTGGTACTCAGTGATCTGAAGGGACCGCTAGTAGACTTGGAGAAAAAAGTCATCAGCTTATTTAATCTTTTTGGTTTACCTGCTTACAGGTCGCGTCAACCAAAAAGAACGCTGGAAATCAGTGGAGGGGATGTGTTTGCGCGTACAAAATACCGCTTGTCTGAAACGTAATAAGCCTAACCGCCACCGACCCAACACCGCGCCGACTCGCGTTACCGCGCCCCGCGCCGCACTGTGTGAAATCGCCCTTAGGTATCATGCTGTGGGTTTGATAGCACGTAACTGAATATTGGCTATAATATTGAAATTAATAGTCCGAGCTAGTCTCAAACTTTGTTTTACAATATGCTAATAAAGGCAGTATGGCAGATGGACTGGTATTTAGGCACTGGTGGCCTAGTTGTTGCGGTACCACCTTCTGATTAGGACTGATCCTAAGGCCATGGGTTTTAAGCCGATCGTGCACCATTGATAACGCACTCTCAAACGGCGAAGGAAAACATCGTGAGAAACACAGTTGTAAACATGCGCACTTTAAAATCGTTTTTAAATTTACTTTTTCATCAACATTAGTTTATTTTTGTATCAACCATCAATAAACTATTGTTCGTCCCACGCGGCACACGTATCGTATCCACTAAACAATGTTCTAAACTCCAAACAAATCGTTCCAAAATCCCGCTTTTGTTGACCGTACTTTTCTTAAGTTCACGTAAAGGATTGCGTTTTTTCGCGAACCGTCCCGGACGTGATATGAATCTCTTTTTTGCTAACCGTAGGCTTTTGTGGAGTGCTGTTTACATACGCTCGGATGCACCCTTTGCGATTATGTTTTTTAGCGGATAGTTTTGTCGAATAAAAAATTAAGCAAACTCGACCTTTTTATTCATTGTAGGTTTAATTTTATTGTTGCGATTTCTGTTGCATAATGTTCAACCGTGTTTGAGTTACGTCGGTTGAATCTTATCAGAAAACATTGGCAATAACAGAAAAAAAACAAATACAAAGCAATTACCTCTTTATCTTTGTCCCCTGTTCTTATTTGGGGGTGTGTGCTGAGATCGCCTTGGGTTGTCTGTCGTCAATTATTACAAAATCTCTTCCTTCATTTTATTATTTTAAGATTTATCCTACTGCTATTATAAACGCGAAAGTTTGTAAGTATGGATGGATGTTTGTTACTCTTCACGCCTTTCACGCCTGAACGGCTAACGGTTGAACGGATCTGGATGAAACTTGGCAGAGAGATAGTATAGTCTGGAATAGCACAAAGGTTACTTTATCCCGTGCGGGAATGCAACTAGTGTGATCATAAATTCAAAATAATATTTATGATTATTTTACGCCAAGACTAAATAATGTCATGTATGTAATGTCAATAATGTCATGTATGTCATAATCTAGGAAAGTATAATATTATTACATAGATTCGTTTCCTGTCATCTAACGAAGCAACATAGCATTTTTATTTTAATTGTTTTTCTAGTGTTATTTTGAGTTGTGTTGTGTAATTTTGGTGGTATTTTAACCAACATTACTTGTGGTCTTAGCACAAAGAGTAAGCATTTGGAATGAAAGTGTATTATGTGATATCGTGATTTGACCGAAAATGTTTCAAATGTTTTGAAGAAACCGCCACCATTTTCTTCAAAACAATTGACTGACTCGACTTTGGACTGACGTGACTAGAAACATAACTACAAAGAGTTAATCTCTGAATCACTTGACATTGGCAAGATTGTCTATGACAGGAGCCATAAAAAGAAGAAAGAAGAAGTATTATTACCTAACCAATACTATCACTTTTTGATATTGGAGCAAAGCAAACTAAAGTTTTGTTCTTTCTATTCAATAAGCAAGCCCACTTGATGGAAAGCGGTTACCTTAGCCAGTAATATACGCTTGCAGTGCCAGGCGACGCGGCTACACGCGTGTTGCTGATCCTTTTATCACTTTAAAATGTAGCCTAGGGAACACCAAATGTATTGTTTGTAACCATAGGCCAACATGTTTATCACAACAATCGTATAAATACAACTAAATTAATAAAACAAAAATGAAAGTAAAACAATAAAAAAATTAATAAATACTCATACAGAAAAGTTAGGTAAAAACTCCATAAGAGCATAAATTGAGTACCTACTCAATTTATGCTTTCATGGGAGTTTTTTTTAAACACGAGGCTGAAACCTCTCAACCAAATACGAAACTTCGAGAAATATTAGGTACCTACCTACCCAACAGATGTTTAACTTTTATGAAGTTCTCGAAAGGTTTCCGTGACCTTTTCGCAACTTTATTTTGGTTTTTCCTTCAGCGCTGCGCTGACACAAAATCCTACTACTATAAACGCGAAAGTTTGTAAGTTTGGATGGATGGATGTTTGTTACTCTTACACGATGGAACAGCTGAACGGATCAGGATGAAAATTGGCATAGAGGTAAATTATAGTCTGGAATAGGTAATAAGCTACTTTTTATCCCGTGGGATACCGGGCTTTAAATCTGCGCGGGTGAAACTGCGGGGCGCAACTAGTATATCATAAATGTTAATATTTTAAACTCGTATGAAACTTTAATTCGCTGCATCGCCCAGGGAGACTTAAAAGCAGTTTAGAGGTCACATAATTGAGTGCTTCAACTAAGCCCAGGTACGCGGTTCGTTCGTTTATTGGCCATTAGCTCGCCGGGGTTTGGTGAAATATCGCCTTTAAATGCAGTGGAAAGTGGAATTTATTTGTTAAATGATAACCACAGGATTTTAGCCGATATATCGAATCGCCTAGCAACCGTACAAAAAATAATATAGTACAAAACACTGGAAAAAAATCTATCCCCTTCTTTATCTTCTATCTTTGTCCCTCAGTTCGTCGCCATTTGAGAACCTTATTCCGCAGTGGTTGTCAGTTCTTCGAGCTATATGACCTGCCCAGTGCCACCTCAACTTACTCATTTAATGTTTAGACCTATAGACGACCTCAGTGGTGCAGCGAGCGAGGGTCCGCCTGCGACGCAAGAGGTTGCGGGTTCAATTCCGCCTCGGAACAAATTTGCGTACGATCTGCAGAAATTTGTTTCGTTAGTCTGGGTGTTTTATATGTATGATAATAAAATATCTATCTATGTAAGTATATAATGTATTAAATGTTTCAGTCATCTAGTACCCATAACACAAGCTAGTAGCTTACTTTGGGGCTAGATGGTGCTGTGTGGATTGTGTTATTTATATATCTATTAGTTACTATGATTCTTCATCGGATTTCTTCATTTTTGATTCTATTACGCAGCGAAACTCCGAGTTTAGCTTTCCATCAGAGACTTATTAATACTACATGTTTTAAATTTTATTGAAATAAAAAATCCTTTATCCCTTGGCAACTAGGTACCTGTTACACAAGTAGGTATATATATTTTCATATCCATGCACATTCTCAATGCTAAACGACGCAAAAGCTATGCCAAAGGGCATGATCCTTGCACCAAAGCGGCTATTAATAAAAAAATCGCAAGAACAGGCAAACATCCGCTCCCCATTTTATGATCCTATCAATTCATATCTTGTTTGAACTTCTCACAGCTTCCAAAGGATATGTAGTTCGGCGGCTATGGCCAGAAAGGTGACGGTTTTATGAGAGGAAGCGGAAGAGGTGGCGTTTTTATGAGAGGTAGCGGGTACGCGTACACAACCTTGAATATCTACATAATTATTTTGAAACAAGACTTTTTTAGCCTTTTATGTTTTTAAATACTTGACTCCACAGTTCTTGTGATCTCGAAAAAAAAATTTAATAGACTTCAAATCAGATTTTAGTAGTTTTTATTTCATGTAATCCAAAGTAAGGTCGAGTTACATAATTTGCTGAACTTAAAAATGCAAAACACAACAAAAACCTAGCGTTTTTGTGACACGCCAAAATCGCTATTTCATGGCCCTAATTTAAATTATGACCTCCATATTTTAAACTTACATCTCAATTGTAAGTTCAGTTTACACAAGTTAGTTGTAAGTAATATCCTTTGAAATATTACAAGTATTTTATAATTATATTTACAAAATGATAATACTGTAAGTTATTGCAACGCAAACAAGATTAAAATAGACTCATTGTATAATAATGTTGAACGTTAAAACTTTAAAATTTAAATTAAATGTCTTGTTGATTTATTTTGGAGAATCATTTTGGGAAATATATTGTTAAGTTATTGCAATGTTTAGTATATTAATATGCTACTGAGAGATATACGTTAGGAAAAATTTGAATAATTTTGGAACTGGAGGATGCAGGTTGGAGTGGAATAGTTCCAATGGACAACACAAGGTTGCCTGGAAGAGATCGCTGTTAGCGATTACCTACTACAATTGTTAGTTTTTAAGTCAAAATATGTTTATTTAATTTTTGGTGGTGGTAATCAATAGAGTTGTCTATGTATCTAGCACATTCTTTTCATAATGATCTTTTTGATTCAATTTATCAAATAATTTTGAATTCAAATACAGATTTTGGAAACTAAATTAACGTTCGTAAGCTTATGATGGCGGCGGCTTTAATAGTTCTATCAGACACCGTATTATTATATCGATATATTAATAACAATATCCAGAATATTGTTATACCGATAGGATTATCCTTTGATTATTCTACGATTATTCTTTGACAGACAGATGCCTAATATCTGAGCGGTAACGTGTCATCACGATCATTATAGGATTAAAGCGATGACACAATGCGGGCTCGTTTTGGGACATTTTTGCACAATTTTAGGGAATATACTTATAGGATTAGTTGGGATCCCCTAATACCAGCAAAATTGGAAATAATGCATTGTAGTTTTTTTGCATTTCATTTCTGTATACAGTTACCGCAAATTGAATTGAATTTTATCATGACGGCTGACAGATTACTTGTAGATTTGGACTCAAAGGGTATATAATTCAAAAATTCATTTACTTGAACTTAACTTAATGAGAGAGATAAAGATTGAATATTTTAATTTAAACATTTACCAAAAAATCTTAAAAACATATTGATATTTTTTTTATAATACTTTTTTATTATAATATTTTTTATATATTTATTATTTTAACCATTTAATTTTATTCTCCGTAACTTGATCATTTTTAAATATAGGTTTTAAATAACAACAGGCGTCCTATATAATAACAGCAGCGTCCTATTTACTCGTAAAAAGAAGAAACAAATCTGGTTAAACTATCGATAAGTAACCGATCAATACACAATCATTATTACATTAAAATCTAGTCCGTTATTAGCACACTGGCATCGGATTATACTATTGTCACGAACAACCCACCCTCGTGAGACGTGTGCCATTTTTGGACATAATCGCGCATTTTGGGGGAATAACACAACCAGTTGAGCATAGCAGTTGTGCCATGGGTCCGAAACGCAACAATCTTCTTTGTTATTTTTTTATTTAATTCAATAATTGATTTGTATTTCGTTAGAGAAGGGTTTTGATTTGTTATTTTCGTTAGTCATCTCTTGCAATATCTGGGCATGACGCAGGACGCGACATGAATTTCCGCTTCTTCTTCTTGTCTTTTCGTAACAGCATGGAGAAAGGTTTTTAAATGCGTCCTAAAGGCTCTTTTTGAGCACATGTTTTATAATTAATGAGTGCTATGACACCTTGGAAAAACTTATTGGTGCACTTCAAACCAAAACACAGCGTTGCTGCTTGGCGGCAGAAAAAGGCGTGGTGGTAGTACTTCCCCGGACGAGCCCTTCACAAAGAGCTCTACTACTCTTAAAAAAACTCTGTAGCTGTAACGCACATAATAATACAAATAGTGTACATACTTTCTCTCAGATAAAAATGTATTAAGTATGATAATAGATAGATAGATAGATAGATAACTCTTTATTGTTCACCACACAGAAACATAGTACAGAGTAAAAGCATACATTTAAGGTAAAACAATGGGCGACCTTATCGCTGAGAGCGATCTCTTCCAGGCAACCTTGGAAGGATAAGAACTAATCAGAAATTGACGGCGGTGTAGTTACGGAATAAAGTTTAGATAATCTATTGGACCTAAACCTACATATTTACTAATAGCCATGTAGGTACATAAGTACCTACTCAAGGCACAAGCTAACTTAACCTAACTAGCCTAACATGACAAACTAAGCAATTCTAATACGTAGGTACTTTATAGTTAAAAAAATAAATAAACTAATATATATAAATAGAATATATACTTCTGCTTAATAACAATATACGGACAGATAACTAGGTAGGTAGGTAATATCTAAATCGTATCGTTTTAGATAACGCATCGAGTTCGATATTAATTTATTAGATACGAATCAAAGTCTGCTGATATTAATCGATCATTACATATCAATGTAATTAAATAATTTATCTGCATAATAAGCAAATATGCAATAAGCACCTTTGTTGCTTGTGATAAGATAAAGGGCCGATCCTATATTAATATTTTTCATGCAACATAGGGTAGACCAATACTTCATTAGTTTAAGTTCGACAGTCTGATTATAAAAAAAGCTATCCACCATTACTATTCGATTACCGTTAGCGCAGAAAGATAAATTATTAAGATCTGCTGAGGATCAAAGTCTCTCATGGCTTGTCATGGCTTCGCACAGGTGGAGATTTATTTTTTAAACATTTATATACTAGAAGTTTGCCCCGAACTGAGATTTCGTGACGCGACGCGAACCAAAGAGTCCAAACACAAAGTTTGGACTTGCCTCTGACTACTACTTACTTATATTTTCGGAGCGTTTGCGGCGCGTCACGAAATCTCAGTTCGGGGCAAACTACTAGTTTATTTTCGGAAAAAAATATTTGAAAAAGCAAAGGAACTAAAACCTTCATGCCAACGAAACTCTTAGAAATGCGAACTCAGCAGGTTGATCGCGTAACTTTTGTTACATTCAAAATCCGATTGCATATGTTAATTTTGGCAGATTTGCGATGGCAAAACTGCCAAAATTGACATATGATACCGGATTTTGAATGCAACAAAAGTTACGTGATCAAAGGGCGGATCTTGGGTCGTTGGTTATCTTAATTTAACGTTGTATCTCAAAAACAAGGCTACCTAAGAAAAAAAACCTAAAATGGTTTTGGAATGTCCAAACCAAGCCCTATAACTTAATTTTTTTGTGTAACTTTTTTAATTTTCGCCCCCATATTAAAAACCCCCATATTTTATTAACCCCTTATCCGATTTTACTCATATACTTACCAGTAAATTTCTCAAGTACAAGCTATCGACTTACCAAATTTCATGCAGATCGGATAAACAGTTCTCAAGTTATCGTCCGACAAACATACAAACATACATACATACACACATAAAGTGCCAAATCGCCCAAGTTGTTTGTAAGATTTTCGATCGCTTCGCTCACTCAATCAAATATAGCTTCATATAATATGCTACTTAGGGATAATGTAGCATTCTAATTGTTAATGAATATTTGAAATGGACCAGTAGTTTTTGACTTTATTCGTTACATGCAAAAATACAAATCTTTCCTCTTTATAATGTCTGAATATTAGATACTATTGCAGCTCCAGTGCGGTGCCAATCAAATTAAGTGAGGCGTAGGCATAACAAAAAAACATGTTCTAGACAAAGTTTCATCTGGGTGCTACATTGATTATCAAGTCGAGTACTATTATCATTAGATAATAGATAAATATTGTTGCTATTCGATTTGTTAATCATTTTAATTAATCGAATCAGTATGCATGGCCAAGATTATGTGGATATTACTATTATTGAAGGACAAACGAAGAAAAACTACAAGTCGAACCTAACTTGGGCAATTTTCAGATGGTGTAAGATTCTGATAAAAAAAATAGTCTTTTCAATGTTTTAATTAAAATTCACAATAATGCTAGAAGTAAATATCATGACCATTTTGTTCAATTTTCAGTCTATTCTTACAATAACAGTATTTATTGAGATGAGGATGAGAGAAACTGACGCATTTAGGCTCATCTCCGTACGCGTTTATCCTCGAGATATCTCTCTCAGAAATAACAAAGAAATCGTCCTTCACTATGTACAGCAGGGAACCTTCAAACACGGCCCTACCAGGCCCCATTACTATCTTAGCTTGGTAGTATTCATTTTCCGCTCTCACTCGCGTGGTTTTATCAATCATGCCAATGTAGCGGTCTACTTCCCTTTTGTTTTTGTAACCGAGCATACCTTCACTGGGACTTTGATGTAGAACCCACTCTATTTTAAGCAGCTTTCGTCCAGCACATTGCGAGCGCTTCTCATCAGAAATCGAGTCGATAAAACCGGCCAGCGCTGCAGCGGCTTTGTTGTAAATATTATCAGTTCTGCTCACGTTGTACCATTTGGCACACGCACACCAATGAGGCATGATGCCTGCTTCGGTACACGAGCGAGAACTTGAGATTGGCTCTAGGAAACTCAATCCTCTTTCCAGGTCAGACCCCGGTACTTGATAAGCATTTCTGTACTTCTTCAAGTCGAGTGCATCGAGTATAGACGTGTGCATATCATAGTGAGTGGTCAAGACATCGACGTTATCGTTTAGGTTATGGAGTGCTTCAGGTCTGTTTTTTTTCAACTTTGCTGGCAGTACTATAGATACGAACGGCAAACGCTCTTCGATTTTTCCTTGGTAAGTGTTTCTTATAGAACCGAACCGTGCTCCGTGGTCCCCCATCACAATGAGCATTGTATCTTCCAAGCGTCCGTTATTCTTGAAGGTTTTGAGGAAGGATTTCAAGTCTTCATCAGCTGCAGTGATCATATTAAAGTCTTCGTGTGATATTTCAGCTATGAAAGACAAGCAGAATTTTTTGCCTTCTAATTCAAAAAACTGTTGCGTGAGGTTCATAAGAAATCGGTGCTGGGGTTCAGCTCCGACACAATACTTCCGTCTAGCATTCCACCAGCGTCCTCTATACTCTTCCATAAAGAACGGTCTCAAGTAATGGTCCGTGGGCTGCTCTTCAAACCCATTAAAGCGGTTTTGAAACGTACCTATCCATGGCATCTCCTCAAAATACGCTGTCCTATACCCATTTTCCTTTAACACGTGGAACAAAAATGGCTTTACGTCAACGTGTTTGTTGTTCGCAAAAGTTTTTCTCGAATCTTCTAATTCAAGCTCCATGTGCCCGGTGAGTAGAGGGAACAGGGCACCAGGGGTTCCATCGCCTACTATGTTATAACTCTTCAAAACGACAGCTTGCAACTCTTCTTTCAGGAACTTATAGCTTTGTGGCATTCGCCGTATGAAGCCATTTCTCGACGTGGAATCGAAGATGATGATTAGAATATTCAACAACTTTTCAGGACTTTTCTGTATCGGCCTAAATCCAGCTTTATTTCCTACCCAATGCGAAGGTAAGATACCTAATCCATTTCTGTCCATCCCTGTACAAGTTACTTTGACGTGATCACTCTTGTTTAGCTCATAGTTTCCGTCCCCAAAAACTTTTTTAGGTTCTCCAATGTAGTAGTAATCATCCCGCATGAAGACAATATCCTTGTAAGTGCATTCTATGTTTCTCATTCTGTTCCGAATCTGTTGTCTTACATAGCATTCAGATTTGTGGCACGTGACCCAGTCCTCACCACTGCATGCAATCTTCGGAACATCTTTGTGGAATTGCATGGCCTCTTCAGAGAACGGATCTAAAACCGGCATCTCACATCCAGTTCCCTTGTCTATTGGGAGTATTTTACTGAGCTGTAACTCAACGAGCACATTCGTTATTCCGAAATCCGGATACTTGAAATATTCTCTTAGGAAAATACCTATGACGAGTGTCATAGTGACAAAGAGAAAAAACCATTGCCTTTTGTGAGAGTAAAACAACCTGTTCATGATAGAACGCGCGACTTTTCCGTATATGCTTCTTTGAAATTGTGTACTATTTCTATTCTGAAATAATAAAAATTCTTGTTGTAAAACGGCCTCTAACTGTAAGTCACTGCTGTCAAGTTTGCTTTTAATAAAATTATAGAAGAAACCTCTAAGGAGGCTAGCCTAAAAACAAGGAGGTTCTATAGCAAAAAACTGAGAACAGGGTGTCACTGTACGACCAAAAAAAAATTTCAAAAATACCCAAAGCATGTTTTTGAATAATTTGATTTTCAAATAAAACCAAAATTACAAAAGCGGGTAGTTTGACCTAGAAACTCCATAACCATGAGCGAGTTTGTAAGATTAGCCAGCAATCTTTTAAAATATTCATGTTATTAGGCCACACTAGGCATATTCTAAACTAGTTAACTAGAAAACTTTGATGAACAAAGTTCCAAACAGATTAGATAAAATCAAATTATAATGAAGTTGACGAAGCATTGTTCCTAAATTAAACATTATTATGCTTAAAACTGTTTAACATCATAAGTTTTAAGGAAGAATGCATAAAGTTTTGGAGAATGCCATCACTAAGATTCACAAAAAATATAATTTTAATCAACATGTTTTCCTACCAATAGTTTATAATAGTTTTCGTGAATATCCGAATTAGTACCACGCAAGTGGAGTTACGGGCGAATACTTGTAATACGAACGACCTAGTACCAATCTATATTGTGAAGTTTTTGCGCGATGCATGGTAACTATGTAAGTATCTACATCATCATCATCAACCTATAATATTAGTCCACTGCTGGACGTAGGTCTCTCCCAAAACGCGCCACTGAGCCCGGTCTTCGGTGTTCTCATCCAGTGCTTGCTGCGCTACATTTCGCAGATCGTCGTCCTACCCTACGCTTATTTAGGTTGAATCAATTAATAAATTAATTAATTAATTTAATTTCATGGAGAAAAATCCTCAATTGAGTTCACATGTAGCTTCAAGAGACAATACGAAAGCATTTTGTTCTGCCCGTGGCGTCGACATCGTTTGTCTTCTTGCTACGGCGATAGGAGCCAGGAAACGAGAGTTATCTCAAACGAATAATGTAAAAACGGGAAGAAAACGCTACAGCGTCTTTAAGTAGCAAGTAGCCAATTACGCTGTCTTACCTGTCTCCTTTCTTTAATAGCTTCAGGATACATTTTTTAAATAATGTTTATAACGAGACGATGTAGTAATTATGTGGGTTCAGATAACTACTTTATCTGGAGTGGTTTGGTACCTGTTTGGATAAAAGGAGCCTATGTAATTACAGGTAACAAGCTACTCAATTGTCTATAGCCCACACCTAATTATTTGCATCCCAGCTATGGGGAATGGCTGCTACCTATTTTATAAATTTTGTCACTTTTATGTACACACCATTGACGCAAATAAATGATTTATGAAGCTATGTATATTCGAAGTTTGTAATCCGCGCAGCGTTTATTATGAGGGTGAGAACCAACATACATAGAAAAAAACTTGCATATTTATTTTTTATTAATGGGATTCCAGATTATATACCTTTATCTGTATAACATAAAGCTTTTTAGGACTCCTCCTCCTTGCGTCGTCTCCTCACTACTGAGGGTCGTGACCCCCTCCATGGATCACTTTGTCCTTCACAAATCTTCGCCATCTAGATCTGTTGCTGGCGACATGAATAGCTTCATGGACTTTCACATCGAGAGTAGTGCGGATTTGATCAGACCAACGTATCGGGCTTCGGCCTCTTGGTCTCTTGCCCTCAATTTTGCCAGTGAGGACGAGTTTTTCCAAGTTTTCTCCTGGTTTTCAGGCTATATGCCCGAAATACTCAAGGACTCGCTGGAGGCAGATGGATGAAAGCCTATTGGTTACTTTGAGTTCCTTGAGTTGTTTTTAGGACTACAAGGGGTAGATCTAAAAACAAGAAATATCGCTTCTTTAATAGCTTCAAGGTAAGCTCTGAAGCGTAATGATGTTTGTTTCAGGAATAATTTAAAACAATTCCGTTTCTTGATCCGTCTCCTGACAACGAACTGGATTGTTTTATTTCTCCCATTTATAAAGAATGAGGAATTTAGTTATTTAGTTGAGCTATCTATAGATCGTTTGCAACGGTCTGCAGATAGCTCAACTGTTTCATATGTATTTTGTATATTTTGTAAATTATAAATAATTGTAACTATTAGTTGTAATTTTCTTTGTCAATAAATGGCTATTTAAATAAACAATGCTGGACAATCCACACAGCATCATCTAGCGCCAAAGAAAGCTACTCAAAGCTTGTGTTATGGGTACTAGATGACTGATATCTTTAATACATTACATACTTACATAGATAGATATTTTTACTATACATAGAAAACACCCAGACTAACTTCATTTATTTAGTTTGTAAATACGCAGAGATAAGCAAAATACATTTTATACATAAAAAAACACAAAGACAGAACACGGTCTATCGGGTACTAATGTAATTCTGCTGCCAAGCAGTGATGCTTGCATTTGAGGGGGTGGGTACCTGTAGAATAATATGCAATTTTACTAGTATTTCGCCCAGAACTGAGATCTCTTGACGCGACGCGAAAGCTCCGAAAATTTAAGTAAGTGGTAGTTAGAGGCAATCCATACACATTGTGTATGGATTTGTCTCTGGCTGCCACCTACATACTAAGTATGGTAACCAAGTTTCAACTGAATTGGCCTATTTATTGAAGAGTTCCGTTGAACAGACCCTGGCTCCATCATCAGAACAGGTTGCTGTTACCGTTTATTGATAACTAAGTACCTTCTTAATTTATTTTCAGTAAAAAAAATATTTAAAAAGCAAAGAAACTGGTCGACCAATAGAAAAACCTTGATGTCAACGAAACTCTTAGAAATGGGAGCTCTTGGGTCGTTGGTTATCTCAATTTACCTTTTTGTTGTATCTCAAAAAGCGGGTATCCTAGAAAAAAAATAAAAATGGTTTTGGAATGTTCAAACCAAGCCCTTTCATATGACATGTAATTTAATTTTTTTGTGTAACTTTTTTAATTTTTGCCCCTTTAAAAAACCCCATATTTTAATAACCCCTTATTTACTTTTACTCATATACTTACCAGTAAATTTCTCAAGTACAAGCTATCGACTTACCAAATTTCATGCAGATTGGATAAGCGGTTCTCTAGTTTTCGTACATAAGTAAATAAAATCACAAACGTTGTGCAATCACATTGCGTAAGTGCCGTTTAGTAAAATTTTCATTTCATTGAATTTGGTTTTCGAAAATAGTTTGAGTGATTTTATATCTTTCAACATGTCAAAACGAGCGAGAACGAACAATTAGCCTTACCATTCATCTTGAGTACGAAAACCTAAGAACAAGGAATAAAACATAATATTCCACTGAAAGAAAAATACTTAATGTTGAAATGGGCAAGCGAAAATGAATCTTAACAGAGTTGGCAACACCGAATATCCTAATAATCTATGTCTGAGTTGACACTTCGCATCGATCCAACTTGATTGATGTGACACTTGAGAAACCCTTTTAGAACACCAGTAATTACACATTTGCATTGAGCTTCAGCACTTTTGTTGATCAAATGACACGTCGAACGCCTTCGAAGAAACCATTAATATAGATAAAAAAATAAATTCGTAAACTTCCACACTGGAATCCATAGCCGAAGTAAACACTGAGATACTTTTTTCTATGTTCTTTTGTTTTTGTTATTGCTTTCAACGACCTCAGAAGCGCAGCGGGCGATCCGCCTGCGACGCAAGAGGTTGCAGGTTCGCTTCCCGCCTCGGAACAAATTTGTGCTCGATCTGCAGAAATTTGATCCGTTGGTCCTGGGTGTTCTCTGTTGTGTATAATAATAAAATATTTTCTATGTAAGTGTATAATGTATTAATTATATCAGTTATCTAGTACTACCCATAACACAAGCTTTGAGTAGCTTACCTTGGGGCTAGATGGCGCTGTGTGGATTATCCAGCGTATTACTAATTATGTTCATCTCACATTTATATCTTTTTTCTCGGTATCACACCATCACTAATAGTTTGCCTTATATTCAATATCTTTTAAGTACCATATTAATTAATATACTTGAAACTATAAGAAAAGCCAAAACAGAAGTAAAAACAAAACCCTTGCATTTTAATAGATAAATGGCGTGTTATTGAAACGGAGAAGCAGTCAGGACCCATTGACCCACATCCAGAAGTATAATGTCAACGACCGCGTCCGCCCATAACCAGGCCACGGCTCTCCACTGACTTATTGGGTTGATCGTATGCAAAAATCAAACGCTGCGGAATATAGTCTGGCGACCTCTGTGGCGCAGCGGGCGAGAGCCTGCCTGCCTGGGTGTTTTCTATGTATAATAAAAAATATCTATCTATGTAAGTATATAATGTATTAAGTGTATCAGTTATCTAGTACCCATAACACAAGCTTTGAATAGCTTACTTTGGGGCTAGATAGTGCTGTGTGGATTGTCCAGCATTATAGTTTCGCGAATGGCGAGCAAAAATCATTGGATGAAGAGGGCTCCAAATCTTTCTTCATGAATATACAGGACCTGGACAAATCCAGGATCGAGCTATAAAATATACTTATTCATATAGTTGTCTGTGTTTAGAATAATATTATTATGTGTGTGTAATCCTACTAATATTATAAACACAAAGGTTGTAAGTATGGATGGATGGATGGATGGATGGATGTTTGTTACTCCTTCACGCCGGAACGGCTGAACGGATCCGGATGAAACTTGGAAGAGATATACATTATAGTCTGGAATAACATATAGGCTACTTTTTGTCCCGTGGGAATACCGGGTGTTGGCAGATATTTAGCATTTTACCGTATTTAGCTGATACATTTTTAGTTCCTAAATAATAACTAGATGTCGCCACAGGAAAGATTAGCACGCGCTATCGTTGCGTTTTGAGCAATCAGTGATATCAGCAATCGTAGGTATAAACAGTTTTCGATCACCGGAACTTAAATCTGCGGGACTTAAATAATGTGAAATGTGAAACCGCGGGGCGCTACTAGTAATATATAAATAGAAAAATAGGTCCGCAAACCAAAAACGAAGAAGCTACTGCCATGTAACATAAACCACACGATAAACACATATAAGAATGATGTACATAATATTTTATTTTCATATAACGAGCTGATGATAGAACAAGCAGATAGCCCACCTGATTTTGAGTGGTAACCATCACCAAACAAAGCATTGCCTTGTAAGTTACGCACAATAGGAACGTGCCCTTCGATGCACCCAAGTCAAAAGGTTTCTCTGCAATTTGAATCACAAGGATCACTTTAAAACATGAAGCTAGGTGAATCAAGGTGCCTGTTCCACGCGACTAAACCAAGAAGAGCAGACAACAAACTAACGGAAAACACACACCTACCAGGGTCAGTACAGTAACATCGCGGAAATCACACCTACTAGGGATCATTACAATAACATGTGTATTTAGTACTTACCCAACATCATGCCAGCCACACATTGGATTCAACTTTGCGTCCAAGCTTGGCTCTAATTTGGTTGAACCAAGCTGTATGTCCAATAACTGTCCAAGATCTATCCACACATTGGAGTGTTGGATCCAACAGTACAACTTGGAGCCAACATAGTCCATGTGAGGCGCCAGCATTAATCGACAAGCGTGGTGACTACGGCCAAACCCCCCTCCCTCTCCTCTCTAGAAGGGGCAACTATGTCTAATTTTTTAATCGTTCAGGATTATGATTTTTCGTGACCTGCTGATTCCGTACGAACTGGATTTTAATTAAATTAATCTGTAGGTACTAATCAAAGTGGTAAGATAAAATTAATCTGTAGGTACTAATCAAAGTGGTAAGATTACATTAACAAAAACGAAAGAACAAGCTAAAACTTGGAGCCAATATTATTTGTTATTTCTAAAACCCGCTGTACCTAACGTCTTACGAATAAGTAAATCAAAACTGCGACTCCAATCAAAGCAGCCCTACGCTCTACCATCTCTGTATTTTGAACTGAAATTCACATTCGTATTTATTTCGCTGAAAATTTCTGAAGAATTTGCATTTCAAACAGTTGGCGTCGACGCCGACGGTGGGGTTAAACTTTAATACGAAAGCCTGGATGTATGTCAGGGGTGCAAACGTCGTACAGACAAACTGTGTGTCTCGATACACTCATTTGTATTTTGGTTTTCTTATTAAAGTAGGGTGGCTGGTCTAGAAATGCTGGGATAACTTAAAATGGAATGAAACTTTGAGGCTTTTTCCTTGTATCTACCTACCTACCTACCAAGTGACAGCGACGAAATACCTAGCAATTCAATAGGCTCTTTCTCCGGAATAGCTTCAGTTATAGCTTGCGTTGAGTTTTCTTTGGGTTATGTATTTGGCTGTTGGCCTGTTCCGTGGTTCGCAAAATATATATGTTATGATAGCAACATGGCTTACATAATAGGTTGGCCTATGTCAATCATTGGATAATTTGGGTATCTCGTTTCTGTGCGTCGGGTACACAGACTAGTATGGGTACACAGAATGGTATGTTCCGACTATAAATGCCAAATTTGGTTCGCCGATTTCGGATGTCCTAATAAAGTTATCCTAACCTAATATTATAAACGCGAAAGTTTGTGATAGATGGATGGATGGATGTTTGTTACTCTTTCACGCTGGAACGGCTGAACGGATCTGGATGGAACTTGGCAGAGAGATAGATTATAGTCTTGAATAACACTAGGCTACTTTGTATCCCGTGGGAATACCGGGATTTAAATCTAAGCGGGTGAAACCGCGGGGCGCAAAAACAGGAAGAGTTTTACTTTACTGCTAAAGTAAAGTAAGTAGTTCACCAGATTTTTATGAGGCCGTAAGTAAAAAATAAAACCGCCTGGAATTTTACGAATAGCAATTTGCATTCGTGCTGCACGCATCGGATTTTAAAGGCGTCATAAAAATACTATTCAGAACCTAATTAATCATTATATTTATGAACACTGACCATCTTTAAAAAGCCATAGGTAGCACACGAGTGCTAGTTTTCTTTCTTAATGCTCAGGTGTATGAAATCTTGAATAAATAAATAAATAATAAATAATGCTGGACAATCCACACAGCACTATCTAGTCCCAAAGTAAGCTATTCAAAGCTTGTGTTATGGGTACTAGATAACTGATATATTTAATACATTATATGTATACTTACATAGATAGATATTTTTTATTATACATAGAAAACACCCAGACCATCGGAACAAATTTCTGCAGATCGTACACAAATTTGTTCCAAGGCGGGAATCGAACCCGCAACCTCTTGCGTCGCAGGCAGGCTCTTGCCCGCTGCGCCACAGAGGTCGTCATATGATATGTGTAATAATGAATAAAATTATTGTTAAATGTCTCCAAAGGTAGTGTAGATAGGTACCTACATAGCTACCTAATTTTTTTAAGGTTGTAAGGATGTCTTCTATGTCTAGTGCTGCTCCTTACTTTCCGTTGAGACGTGTGAGGGGTGGAATAATAAAAACTGTATCACTGAAAACTGTTTGTATTGTCTTTACAGAACCTGACGGGAAGGGCTGTGCAACGCGTCTGACGAGTGACGCTACATCCCAACTAATATTATAAATGCGAAAGTAACTCTGTCTGTCTGTCTGTCTGTTACGCTTTCCCGCTTAAACCTCTCAACCGATTTTGATGAAATTTGGCACAGACAATCTTTAGACCCTGAGAAAGAACATAGGCTACCTTTTATTGCGAAAAAAAGAGATGAAGAGATTAAAAGTACGCAGACGAAGTCGCG
Organism: Plemyria rubiginata; assembly: GCA_963576535.1. Lineage (NCBI taxonomy): Eukaryota > Metazoa > Arthropoda > Insecta > Lepidoptera > Geometridae > Plemyria > Plemyria rubiginata. The sequence goes on along the minus strand of OY754916.1, from coordinate 714,077 downwards.
GGTACCAGCTAGTAAAACAATAAAACCTACTCGTCAGCCCGTTTGCTGTGGCTAGGTACATAGCCGCCACAAGGTATTCTCTTAACGTAACTTAACAAGTACTCTGACATTATTATTTTTATTTATTAATAAACTGATTATTGATTACTTGGTAATTGAAACTGAAAGAAAGCTGCTCTCAGTGAAACAACTTGGATTATATTATTATTATTTATTTATTTAATACTTTATTGCACTAAAAACAGAGTACAAAAGGCGAGCTTAATGCTAGACAGCATTAAGCTTATACCAGCTAGTAAAATATTACTTACGAAGTACATTTGTAAAATGTTCGTTTTTAAAAGCGAGATTCTGGCAACTGACTACCTAGCCCATACATCTTGCAAAACTTAATCTCTCTAACCCTATTTCTGCCAACCTATTAGAGCATCTTGGCTTGACCCGAACAAAATTAAGATTTGTATGAGTCTACAAAAATACACATAAAATATATATCTACTGATGAGTTGGTACCAACGAGTCCTATTGTAGATGAAAGAATAAAACAAGTGAAAAACTGTGAAAAATATCTTCAAGCTCAGAACTTCATCTGCAAGAAAATGAGGTAGGTACGTCCGAATCCTCCTCAGAAGATTATTCCAATTTCCCAACTATGTAAAGGTCCCATACCTAAATCTACATGAAAATGGACGGCGCTGGCAGTGACGAGACCTCGTTTCACTGAGCGTACCCTAATAAATGCGGGTTACACGATCACCGTGGCACTTCTAGGACAGTTATGTTTTTATCTTGACGCTTACGAGTATGCAGGCAGGAAGGAATCTTCTTACGAAGAACTACTTTTTTGTACTACTTTCTAATGGAACAAGCAAATAACTCACCTGATGTTAAGTGGTAACCGTCACCTATCGCGTATGTCACGCACGATAGCAACGTGCACTGACGTCCAAGAGCTAATGTGACTCTCGCTCACACGTTTTGACTTGTTGAAAGATATAAAATCACTAAACCCATTTTCGAAAAATCGCAAACAACCATTTTGTGTGCAATCACATTGCGCACAGTTTAGTAAAAAATCATTTTGATCGATACAAGTTTTCCTACTTAATAGTTTGCTTTTCTAGTTTTCATACTCAAGCAAACTTTTGAGTAGGAAAACTTTCATCAATCAAAATGAAATTTACTAAACTATGCGCAATGTGATTGCACACAAAATGGTTGATTGCGATTTTTCAAAATTGGAATTTGTGATTTTATATCTTTCAAAATGTCGAATCGTGCGAGCGAGAGAAATATTAGGTGTTGTCAACGCCTTAATGCACACAGATGTAAAGCCTCACGTGCCTATAGTTTCACCGACAACTACACCCTACTTGCTTGACGGAAGAAATAAGCGAAGTGTAGCGTATATAGATTTCTAACGAAATTAGCTTGGATTTTAACTTTTTATGTTACTGTTCATTATTGATTAGTAGGTGTTTGGTAGTATAGGTATTTTAAATCCTAGCAAAAATTCAGAGGGTGTTTATGAAATAAAATACGCAGAATTTAATAATAATAAATAATCTCCCACCTGAGATATTCAAGGCGCCATTTTCTTGGTAAAAATATGCGGGCAGCAAGTTCTACGTTTAATGCCAATTAGCCGTAATTGCAGAAAGATTTTCCACTTGAAAACGTGGACTCAGCTGTTAGGAAGTCAGTTTTGCAGTGTTTGATCACCAGCTGAAACGGAGAGGGGCCGCGGCGCCTGAGTAAAAGAATTAAACAGACCATTAAAAATTTTCATTCCACCATCTCGGAAAGCCACCACCCTCGCTAACGCTCAGGATTCTATTTTGAATCACTCGCTGCGCTCGTGATTATATTTTAGAATCCTTCGCTTGCTCCGTCATCAAAATTGAACACGCGGTTAAAAAGAAACTTTGCACTCTTGTATAACAAATAACTATTGTAATACTTGCGATAATTTACAATAGGTAGCGTACTTGGAACAAGTAATGGCCCTGCCACCTGATGGTAAAGGTAACCATCACCACACCGCATTGTTTTCGAAATCGGAATTTATTTTGTGTATAACTGTAATAGTTACAAAGAAGATCTTATAGCAGTATAGGTATGGTTACCTAAGTACAGAGGTTCAGCCACACTAGCACGACCAAAACGACTGCGAAAGCGGCAGAAGCTCCTTCCGGCGTTCTTTTTGCGTGACGCGCGCTATACCATTTTCTCAAATTTATTAAATCATATTACCTTGAAGAGGTTAACAAAATATAATAAAAAATATCTATCTATGTAAGTATAATTATAATGTATTAAATATATCAGTTATCTAGTACCCATAACACAAGCTTTGAATAGCTTACTTTGGTGCTAGATAGTGCTGTGCGGATTGTCCAGCATTATTTATTTATTTATTTATTGTAATTTTAATAAATACTTCTATTGAGTTGATTCTACTGAAGATGATGATCTCAAAGGCATTTTATAGCTCAAGTTCTCACATAAAAGTTTATCAATCAATACGTAGTACGTTAGTAATAGTAGTATTTACTTCAAATAAAACATTAACTTCAAAATTTGCAACTCAGACATCGTTTACCATTTCAAAGGCCAAGATTGAACGTTTAAGGCAATATAGATTCTCCTCACTCGCAGGTTACAAGACAGGGGGTTCAGATTCCTGTGTACCTCGAGCATTGCAAGAGTTCATAATGTCGAAAGTCTGAGTTGAAATATTACTCTATTCTTCGTGTTACTCCAAATATTGATTTAACTAATCGGAATAAAATATTTTTATTAAAAACGTTGTGGTATTTTTACGTTTGGTTGAATAAGTTGTATTAATTAGTTGTTAACGTCATTGACAGCCTACGTAGCTCAGTTGGTAGTAGCTATGCCTTCTGCGCCGTAGGTCGTGGGTTCGATTCCCACCGTGAACAAACATTTGTGTGGTGAACATAAATGTTGGTTCTCTGTCTGGGTGTTATATAATATTATAAGTATGTATTTACAAAAAAAAAGTATTATAAGTAGTATATCAGCTATCTGGTTCTCCCATATTACAAGCACATGCTTAGTTTGGGGCTAGATAGTGCTGTGTGGAAAGTCCACCAGTATTTATTTATTTATTTATTTTTAAGGGCTTTGTCGCTGGGCGACCACATTGCCCTTTAATACACAATCTTTTCAAAATATACCACATATCAAAACATATTTTACTTAACTAACATAAATAACATAAATAACTAGTCTGGAGCATTTTTTTGTCTATGGCGTAGGTTTTTTTTTATTTATTTATTTAAAGGGCTTTGTCGCTGGGCGACCACACTGCCCTATAATAAAACATCAAAATACAAATACACATATCAAAACATAGTCTACATACTTAACCCTAATTCTGCCAACCTATATAGCATCTTGGCTTGACCCGACAGGGGATTAGATATGGCGTAGGTTGGAATGTAATATTGCTGAGTAAAAGTTGAATAAAGGTATAGAATGCCATACTCATCTGGCGTCCTTGTCCGCTTTACAGAAATGGAGGTTCTGAACAAGGATTTAGACATCACAATCCATACTATCGGGTGAGGAGGCGGCACACGCTTCGGATTCCGGTTCGTGGTCGCCATTCGAGAACCTTCATTTCTTAGCGACTTTCGGTTCTACCGGCTTTATGGACGCAGAGATTGCCGCTAATCGTTTTGACGAGCTTATTCGATTTGACTTGGTAACGAGGGTCTAATAAAGTAGATACATAAAATTATAGAAATTATAGAGAAAACTCCATATAAAGATAACTTAATTTGTGTCTTAATAATATGTTCTCCAAAAAACGGTGAGTCGCTAAAGAGCTTCCAAGTAATAACAATGTTTGTTCTATGTTTTATTAATTAGAACCATCGTGAAATCAAGTTTCAAAGTCTGTTATGATTTAAAATGCTGCCATTTTGTCACTCAAGCGAGTTCGTTAAACTAACTTATTAAAACTTCTCGCCGAGAAGGCGAACGTTCACCATGTCATTAACCAGGCGTTATTACGAACTCCTCTCAATGCCCTTGATGAAATTCAATAAATAAACTTTTATATATAAATACTAAAAACAAGTGCTCTTTATAAGTATAAAGAGCACCGGTGGTCTAGTGGGACCGACCCCGCCTTCCGATCGTAAGGTTTCAGGTTCGAATCCGATCGTGCAAAAATTTATGTGCGTAATGCTCTTAAACGGTGAATGAAAACAGTTAGTATTCTAACAGCAGCGATGGGCTTGCAACCTGTCACGTATGGAATACTAACTACTGCAAAATGAGGGTATGTGCCAAATGTAATTTTTGGACGTACCTTTGACTACCCCCTTTAGTCATCCTCAAATAATCTTGTGTTAGTATTTGGTACTTAGAGATCTGAAGGGATGTCAACTGTGCCTGGGGATCAAAGTCGTGAAGCTGTTTCAGTTTTTCTTATATACTTTCGTGAAAGAATGTAGACTGAATAATATGAATAAAGAACAAAAGTTTAACATGACCACGTTCATAATCAACTATTACTGAAAAAAAGCTAAGAAATACAGCAAAACCAAAACTTTATTGTATGTACAATAAAACCGTAAAACATGTGTTTTCAAACAGTAAAAAAAATACAACAAAGAGTTGAGTGTGGGTTTTGCACTCTAACCGATGGTTAGCCAAACCGCTGGATAGTGTCGAAAAACCTTGTCTTGAAAATATTCTTTTAATTAAAATTATGGTATAGTCTTCAGAGCAAAAATCTCAGAATACAGTCCGTACAAAATGTTATCCTCTGGAAGTAATTTTATCATTCATTTTTATTTTTTAACTTTGTTGAGATTTTGTGACGCAGTAGGTATCAGTGTCGAGAAATGCTTTAGTATTTAGTCTTAAAAATGTCGGAAAATAAAGTGAAAGATACATAAAGGAATTGATGGACAGACGACATTAGAAAGATGGCGGGAATAGTTGGTGATGGAGAGGAATCGCTTATCCTGGAATCGTATAGGGGAGACATAGGTCTCTGGTCATAGGACCAGCAGTTAATTGCTTCAGTCTACAATGATAAGTGCTTAGCTGTTGTATGAACCTGAAACTGAACTAAGCTTAAGAAGCTGGTTTTATTATTGATGAGTGTGAGTGATATGAGTTGATCAGTCTGATAAAAATATTTCCGTCTCTACTTTAGACTTGTCAAAAACAAGGGCGGCAATATTTTTAATTGACGGACAGCATTACTCATATTAGCAAAGGTACAAACCAAATATATATTCCTAACTTTTAAAGTAAAACTCTTTGAAAAGGTGAACCTCTTTGCAAGTTCAAATGTGTTTATTATTTTTGCTGCAAAGCGATGCTGTGTTTCTGTTTGTAGGGTGTGGTTGCCGGTGAAATTACACATAAATGAGGCTTCACACCTGTATATCTAAAGTTGATAGACGCAGGGCAGTGCATCTTTATTCAGTAAAATCACAAGGATCACTTGGAATAGTAGGGCACATCGTAGGATACATTCTTGAGGCATATATAGCTTTGTTATAAGTGATGGTTTCCAACTAACATCAGGGGAGCCATCCGCTTGTTCCATGATCAAATAGAATCAAAAAAATTTAAAAATAGCTTTGGCTTTTTTTTATTCAGACATTTTTCTGAGGTACCAAGTCAAAGTTTATACGCTCCAGCGATAAACAACTGAAGCTAGGTATCACTTACTGTGAGGTACATAAATATTTACGTCCGAATCTCATAAATGGAGATTTAAAACCAAGTTTACTTTGTAGCTACCGGTACTCAATGCCTTTACAAGCTTACAATGTTTTATTAATCCACTATGATTTTAGCTACTGATCTTATGTTGAATATAAATATTATTTTTCCTAATGAAGTTTAAATGGGGCGTCAAGATTATATACTTCTAATTGCACCCGCGGCGTCACCCGCGCAGATTTAAATCCTGGTATTCCCACGGGATAAAAAGTAACCTATATGCTATACAAGACTATAATCTATCTCTCTGCCAACTTTCATCCAGATCCGTTGAGCCGTTCTGGCGTGAAAGAGTAACAAACACCCATCATTCCATCCATCCATACTTACAAACTTTCGCATTTAAAATAGTAGTAGGGTCGACATTCTTTTTCAAATTGCAGCTGTCACTGCCGTCTACCAAAAAGCCGAATGTGCCTAAGTAAAAGTGCTCCCGAGAAGGAACCTGCACTCAGCATCATGCGCGACACGTAATTGTATTTTGACAGCGACGCGCTTCGCACGCTACACTATTGGAGCCCTAAGAACAGCGGCCCGATTACGCTACTGTCTAGCTATCGACCTTAGTAATAGGGTCCCGTTTTACCCGTGGTACGGTAACCTAAAACAAAACAAAGAACTTACCTAGTTAGGTGGGTAGATTTACACGGTTCTGGATGCTCTAATGCTGCTCCGCCATGGGAAGACGACCCAGCGTCAGATATCTAAAAGGGGATCAAAATATTCTTATACTTTGATCCCCTTTTAGATATCGATTTTTTCCCTTTGATCCCATCAAAGCTTTATTTTTTCTTTTCATATTTTACTAAACGCTACCCTCATGGCTCCGATGGCTTAATTGCTGCGGTACCTTAATTGCCGCTAAGTGCACTGAGTTAAGCCATTACTTTTACTGGATTTGGTTTCCTGTAGTGCGGGAATTACGGAACACTCTCTACGCCTTTCTACCTACAGTTAGTATGTAAGTCAGTATACAACCTATGTCATTATCGTCATTATCTTTCTTTATCTCCCTGCCTTTAGAAGTCTAAAAGAAATGCTAAATAATAAATAAAATAAATAATGCTGGACAATCCACACAGCGCCATCTAGCCCCAAAGTAAGCTACTCAAAGCTTGTGTTATGGGTACTAGATGACTGATATATTTAATACATTATATATTTACATAGATAGATATTTTTTATTATACATAAACACCCAGACCAACGGAACAAATTTCTGCAGATCGTACACAAATTTGTTCCGAGGCGGGAATCGAACCCGCAACCTCTTGCGTCGCAGGCGGACTCTCGCCCGCTGCGCCACTGAGGTCGTCAATAATTTATAAAAAACCTCATAATTTTTGCCGGGAATAAAAGTCAATTTCAGACTTCATTTATTCGGTCAGATTTGTTTTTTTATGACAATAATTGTCAACATCGTCATTAACTGAAGAAGTTCACTGCTGGACATACGAGTAGGCCTAATTTAAACATTACCAGAAATAACGGTTTTATGCCGTCTTACCCACTGACTTCGATCTCTACACTCATAATAATAGAAGTCATTATGTTATGTATAATTAAATCACTGTATTAGGACAAATAGTGCTCTTTATTGACGACCTCAGTGGCACAGCGGCCGAGGGTCCGCCTGCGACGCATGAGGTTGCGGGTTCGATTCCCGCCTCGGAACAAATTTGTGTACGATCTGCAGAAATTTGTTCCGCTGGTCTGGGTGTATGTGTATAATAAAAAATATATATCTATGTAAGTGGGTATATAATGTATTAAATATATCAGTCATCTAGTACCTACCCACAACACAAGCTTTGTGTAGCTTACTTTGGGGCTAGATGATGCTGTGTGAATTGTCCAGCATTATTTTTTTTTTATTTATTTATTTATGATCATAACTAGCTCAATGTCGCCAAGCGATATAAATAAAGTAGCAAGACTGAAAACTTGAAGAGCAAATCAAACAGCGCTCTTTAAACGGTATCAAGCAATTACTGCTAATGGCTGCACTCAACTCAACAGAGCGATGCAGCTCGCTGTTCCACATTTTATTGGAAGCGTGCACTCGCTCGCGGCTTAGATTACGCCACGCTTTTTTCTGACAGAGTTTTTTTTTTGTATAAATGGGACTTTTGTCAAAATGACCATGTCACCCCCGTACAGACAATACACAAATAATAAAACGAACTAAACTATATTTTGTTTTAAATTTTTAATAATTTCATCAATTAAAATTCAATTATCAATAATTTCAACACTGTGACGTAGACATATCAGCGAAAGCTGCTCGTCTATAAATAAAATAAATGAGTAATCTTCCTCAGACAGTAGGGATGTCAATATGTGGCTAGAAACACCTATATTATACACCTATAGACAAACAGCGTTGCTGTGTTTCGGTTCGAAGGTGTGGTTGCTGGTGAAAATAAAAACACGTGAGACATTCGGAAACTTCCGTTTCTATTTTGTTTTGTTTCTAAACAACATGAAGAAAACATATTTTGATGGAAAGTTTTCGTTTCGTTGCGTCAAAATTGCGTTACATAATATATTAAGAAACTCCCAGTTACATCTGCGAATAAATATTTATTTATTCGAAGAATACATAAACTTAACAGCTAAACACAAATTCACAGACAGAAGTTGACAGTTGAAAACGGTGGCTGTAAATAGACGTGACGTCACTCGCCCAGTATTCTCTCCTAATCAGTGTTTAACCAAACATTGCGGATAGCTGTGTTTATTAGAAATTAAAACCATGAAATGATATGGTGGACATTCCTCACAGATGGATACTCGACAATGTTTCTAAATCTTTATCAATATCTAAGTTCTGTTTGGCTTCACAGCTTGTTGGAATTGGCTCTGCCTTGTGTTGTAATGAATCGCCGTCTTAGAAAGACAGGTTTGTATGATGAAAGATGTTAACTCTGCCAGCTATAAATTGTAGTCAAATTATTGAAGTATTATCAACAAGAAACATTTATTGATTCAATATGACGACCTCTGTGGCGCAGCGGGCGAGAGTCCGCCTGCGACGCAAGAGGTTGCGGGTTCGATTCCTGCCTCGGAACAAATTTATGTATGATCTGCAGAAATTTGTTCCGTTGGTCTGGGTGTTTATGTATAATAAAAAATATCTATCTATGTAAGTATATAATGTACTAGTTGGTACCCGCAACTTCGTCTGCGTACTTTTAATCTCTTCATCTCTTTTTTTCGCAATAAAAAGTAGCCTATGTTCTTTCTCAGGGTCTAAAGATTGTCTGTGCCAAATTTCATCAAAATCGGTTGAGAGGTTTAAGCGGGAAAGCGTAACAGACAGACAGACAGACAGAGTTACTTTCGCATTTATAATTTAAGGGTTAAAGGGTTAATTTAGGAAAATTAAACAACAGAATTGGCACCAATGATGAACGACAAATATAAAATTGTTTGACGCCTTGCCTCATAATTATCAAAAATTTGTGATCTTTGTGATAGATCTATGATGGAACCAACAGATATAAAAGTAATGACGTAATATTGACAACTATGCTAGTTACCCGACTGAAAATATACGGTCAAACAAAATCATACGCAATGAAATGAAAACTCTGCCAGAAGTCGGTTAAATAATTTCTTCTGAAAAAGGTTCGTGCGGTCAACTCATTACCATACGAGTTCGTTCTTACGAATGCGTTTGAAATAGCCAAGGATTGCCCGAAAGGGTTTTGCGGAGGACCAGTTTATTGATTTTTACCCAATTTGTTTGTAACTCAATACGTCTAGAGGCCTGTTGTATCAACTTACAAGAAATCTAATCTTAATTTATATGCTAGACGCGAATGGTTACACCAGATGACGACGGAATTAGAATATTCCGGTAAATCAGACAATTTGTGGACACACTGTTCTTGAAATTAACTAACTTCAACATAGGTTGGCCTGGTTGCCAGCCTATGTTTATAATTATGTTTTTTTTTCAACCCCTATAGGAAAACGCTGTAGTAAATTAAATATTATTTTACACTAAGTAAACTTCCCTAAGGCCCCGATCGACGCGCGAGTATAACCGCGGTCTTATGGCTCCTTGGTAAAGCTCTAGTTCGTCACTATAAGGAATAGAGCTTTACCGACGAGCTAGATCAGGGCCTTTACATTTGACAGGGTTCCATATTGGAAAGGGTATAATATGAATGTGAATTGGAAAACTATTTATTTATCATACACATATTGAATACTAGCGATCCGCCCGCGCGCCCCTGCTTCGCACGGGTGCACATATCATGTATGTATTATACATATAAACCTTCCTCTTGAACCTATTAAAAAAACCGCATCAAAATCGTTGCGTAGTTTTAAAGATTTAAGCATACAAAAGGACATAGGGACAGAGAAAGCGACTTTGTTTTATACTATGTAGTGATAAGAGTTTTTGCGATTAAGCAATATAAGTGTAGAAAACCCTCAAGGCACAAGTTTTGCTTGCTCTTGTCCCTTTTATTCTAAAAAAATATCAAACTTTTTTTTTTTTTATTGTTTGATAGCTAGACGTTTGACTGCCATCTCACCTGATGTAAAGTGAAGATGCAGTCTAAGGTGGAGCACGCTTTGCTATAATCTACTTATTCACTCTTGTCTTAAAAATTCCTAAGTTGTATCGTTCCGGAAATACCGACGACGGTAAAGTGTTCCACTCCTTGGCAGTTTGCACCAGGAAAGTGGTGTACGTGACTGTACCCTAAGTAGGGTTTTTTATGATGTACGGCGCCTCACAAAATATACTAAATGAGGAAGTAGGGTACGTCCTCTCCTTGTCGCCAGCTGAATGACGTCACAAGACAGATATCTGTCACATGTCAGCCCTTCCGCTATCTCCGCCCTTGACCTTAGGGACTAAGGGTGCTAAGGGATGTTTGGATGATAAGATTGTTCGCGACTGTATTTTGTGAAGACGTTTCGAGGGTAGATTGTTTATCGTAAGACATTGTGTTTTATTATTGTGGATATTATTTGCGATTTATAAAATATTTCGAGGAAACCAATTTTTATTAGCAGTCGCGATTGGCTTACAACCTGTGTGGCTTACAGCCGTATAACATCTATTATTGTGTGGTTCACCACACTGTAATAAATGATAAACGTATAGTGGTACATCCATGTTTTACATTTGCCACAAACCCATTTTCAAGTGGGTAGAATTCTACATAATGTGCGAAATGTAAAACATGGATGTACCACTATTGACCACCACCATTAGACATCCACAAAAATCCGAGTTAGTACCTATCACCTACAGGGAGATCTTTTTTTATACAACTAGCTGATGGAACAAGCAGATGGTCCACCTGTTATGGTAACCATCACCTATAACAAAGCATTGCCTCGTAAGTCACGCACGATACGAAGGTGCTCTACGATGCACTGTTCTGCGTCCATCAACATACGACATACAGATGTTAAGCCGCACGTGCCTGTGATTACACCGGCGACGACACTCTTCAAACAAAAACACTGCGTTGCTGCTTGGCGACAGAAAAGGCGTGGTGGTAGTACTTCCCCGGACGAGCACACACAAAGAGCTCTACTACTCCTGAGGTACGGTAGATATCCCTCAGATCTTATGTTTTTTAGATCAGAGGGGAATTTGCCGTTCCTAGGGATCAAAGTGTTGAAGCTGTTTCATTTTTTTTCAAAGTCTCTTAATAGTTTTTGATCATGCAACTCCTAACGATGCCACTTTGTTGATGACAAAGCCACTGTTGTGGAATGAGGTCAACGCTTTCAAGGAATAAGTACCCATAAACAACGAAATCATAGAGCTTTGAAAGGATACCCTTTTGTTTGTTATTGTGCCAATCGATATTGATAGGGTTTCGCAGTGGAAAGCTAAGCTTACGGACCCAGTTTTATTAACTTAGTTATAAAAAACAGTCAAAGACAAAAAAACTCAAGAATCACTTAAGAAGAAAGGATGTTTAGTTATCATTCGTTAGATGAAATTACTACTAATTGACTGTAGAGTGACCTAGTGGGAGGGATCACGCCTTAAGTTCGAAAGGCCGTAGGTTCAAAAAATATAAGTGCAGAATTCCCGTGCATTCAAACGTCTAAGAAAAACATGCTTATGGAATACTAACTCTTGAAAAATAATAAAACTTTGCTGTTTCTTAGTACAGGATTTTTTGTTATAAGCCAGAAAATAACAGTGTTTCGTGTCCCTGCCTTAACCGTCTGAGGTTACATTGAGTGATAGGCTTTGAAACCCTACGCTTTTATGTATTATCGCCCATCGCCCACGGATTCTCGGTTAAAACGTTACAGTTCGGTACAAAGTAGTTTACTTATGTTGGGTTTAAACAAAGTGAATAAAAATGCAAACAAAAAAGAACCTTATAAGAAATAGAGCGTTTTGTGAAGGGCTTGTCCGCAAAAGTACTACCACCATGCTTATTTCTGCCGCCAAGCAACGTTTCATAATCTCTTCAACGTGCTGTGTTTTGTTTTTTTAATACTACTAGGAAAACGGCAACATTGAAATATATTACATGCACAACTGTTGTGCATGTAATATGTATAAAAATAAATAAAATATACTCGCGCCATCATACCCCTCCCCCTCCTTCCGGCGTTATTTTTGCGTGACGCGTACTATACGTATAGCGACCACACAATGGGTAATTCTGTAAGAACTGATAGGTGCCGTAATGGGTAATTCGCGATGCAATTCGAACCGCAGATAAGAGCGTATTGTTCATTTCACGGGACGTCGATCCTTCTAGACCATCTAGAAAGCTTTAGCACCGTTTTCATGAAATCAAACAAATTACAAGTGCTTTTATAGCAAGTTTAATACTCGTTGTACATATATCTATCATTATTATTATTATTATTTATTTATTTCAGATTTACAAACAATCCATACTAAATTGAAATTACAATTACAATTCATAACACATAATATTAACATAATTAAAAATAAAATAAAATTATATTAAAATAAAGTTAAATTAAAATTATACTCAAATAAATAAAATAAAATGTCAGAATACTACCTACCAAATTATGTCTAACCCCATCGTGATTCTCATCCACCTATCTTGAATGGGACAATCCAGTCGTCGTCAAACAATCATCTGAATGGTGCTGTTGTCACTGTCTGATTATTTATCATATATTTTTCTATCATTTCAGCCCGTTTGCACCCACTGCTGAGTGAGCCTCCTCTTTAATACGCCACTCTTTCCGGTCTCTTGCGAGTCTCATCCATCCATATCCAGCACTTGATACAGTGTCATTTGGCCAACGGCCTATACCTATATGTATACCTATGCTATTAAATAATGAAAAGACAGAATAAAGCAAGTCAAATGTCTGGGCTAAAAAAGGAAACAGTCACATTTTTCACATATATTTTTGACATATGTATAAAACATGAGTATCAATCTATCAAGTATTACTACTACTAATATTAGTTGTTATGTAGAATCTATCAAATACTACTTCTACTAATATTACTAGTTTTGTTGATATTGATTGATACGATACGATTACGCGATTGACGTCAACAATTCGCTTGTGTTTAGGCTACTAATTGTTCCTTTAAAACAGGGTTCGATCGTCGGCTGCCATAGTCGATGCAAAAACTGGTGCTACAGGCACTGGTCGTTACGAATGGAGCCGTTTATGGGTTAACCTATACATAAAGGACAAGGATATTAAAAATATATGTCAGGATGCGAGGCCTCGTCTCCACTATCTTTGTGCCAGTTTTATTTTGTTTGATTTGATATGTAGACCTACCTCTGTTGTGTCTAAATGTGGTATATATTTTATTCCATAATTATTTTAATGTTTCATGACATTTAATTTAACTTTATTTTGTTCAATGTGTATTTTATTTTATTTATTAAGCACATGATGTGCCTTTTTTGTTATTAGTATAGATTTAAATTAATTTTAATATTGTGTTTATAGATGTAACATTCATATATAATTTTTAAAACAATTATGAGTGAATAAATGAATTGAATAATAAAATAATTGTTCAAAAAATGTTTTCATAGATTTGGCAGCAGGCATATCCAGTCTCGTTAGACTGTTAAATTAGATCTGCAAAATAAAAAAAAATAAATACGTAGTAAATTACTGGCAACGAATGAACGCCAATTGAAATTCACTTTTAATTTTAAATAGGTTTCCGCTTCACTTGGCTCCGTTCCTATGAGCTCCGATCTGTTAGCGACACACTGTTATTGCCACTTAACTGCTAAATGGTTTATGTTAGCAGAAGTTTTATAACTTTACTTCTACGTGGTGGTAGTACTTCTCCGGACGAGACACACACAAAGAGCTCTACTCCTCATAAATAATGCTGACAAATCGTTTACAAACACATTTATATGCGTGACTGTGTGTCCGCTTCTTCTGTGTGTTGTTGTCAAATAAATGTATATTCTATTCTATTCTATTCTATCCTACTAATATTACAAACGCGATGATTATAAAACGGATGGATGTTTGTTATTCAATAACGCCAGAACGGGTGAACGGATCTGGATGAAGCTTGGCACAGAGATAGATTATAGTCTAGAATAAGCTAATGTTTAACCCGTGGGAATACCGGGATTCAAAACTACGCGGGTATAACTGCGGGGAGCAGCTAGCTAGCTTTTTAATAGCACGCGTCACGCAAAAAGACCGCCGGCAGGCGGGGAGGGAGTATGATGGCGCATGTATTTTGTATGCGCAAGCACATGTCATCTCCTCCACTGATTTCCAGCGATTCTTTTTGGTTGACGCGACCTACCTACTAGTGTTTTTACTCGTACTTTCGAAACAGTGTGCAATAATAGTAAAAGGTTTTATAGACAAAAGCCACGTTACTCATAGACTATGGAATGAGAATAAAAAATATTACCAAAACCATCATGCTTGATACAACACATATCCCTTCAATTGTCTCAGTAATGATGATACGAATAAAAAAAATGCTGCAAAATCCACACAGCATCAACACAACATCTAGCCCCAAAGTAAGCTACTCTAAGCTTGTGTTATGGGTACTAGATAACTCATATATTTAATACAATACATACTTACATAGATAGATATTTTTTATTATACATAGAAAACGCCCAGACCTGCGGAACTAATTTCTGCAGATCGTACAAAAATTTGTTCCGAGGCGGGAATCGAACCCGTAACCTCTTGCGTCGCAGGCGGACTCTCACCCACTGCGCCACAGAGGTCGTCGAATAGATAAAGTAGACCCTCTTTTACTGCATTAGGTTAAAAAAGTGCAAACTAGATTGAAAAAAACTTGATTTAAGAATATCAAAATCATTTCTTCAAATCATATTCCAGCAAAACCTTTTCGCCGTCGCTTTTCAGTCTTATTTCTTTAAACTAAATTGAATGTTTCTAAGCTAAATCACAAAAACCACGGGACTCCGCAGAAACCAGTTGAAAAATCAAGAAAGCTCTATCCAAACACTTTTAGATAAAGATGAATTCTCCATCTTGGTCCGAATAGTGGCAGACGTTGATGTATAAAAATTTATCGTACGAATAAGACGAGACGGGAAGACACAGTATCCAAGTAATCAGTAAGCGTTACACACAATAAAGCTGAATCGATTCGAGTCGCTTAAAACATACCTAAATTGTGTCTCTATAGAAAAAACGTTTTAGGCCTTTTTTTAATATGGTAAATGGCTAAACTATCGGTTGCTGTTCGTAAATCTCACAACAACTCAAGCAAGTTTTTACATAAAAATTGGAAAAACATATAATCCCATTTATAAGTGTGACTTGCTTGCATCAAATTATTTTTTCTCTAAAACTTTGTTGTGGCCTGGATTGCAATTTTACGTAACTACATTCAGTGATTTTATATCTTCAAAAATGTTCAATTGGGCGAGCGAGATAGCGACGCAACGTATACTGCCCCTTAATAAACTGTATTCTGTATTCGGCCTCCCGCGACACAGGCTTGTCCTAGTGCGGGGACCAAATAGTAATCAATGTTTATACACTTTGGTTATATTATTTAGTAAATAAATGAATTTTTATTTGTATCTTTGCCGAACATTGTATATTGGGAAAGGCCGAAGTTTGTTGGACTAAACGAGCACACCAGGTCACGAGAGTTTATTTACTGTTTAGTTGTACTATGTCAGAGGCAGTTAAGAGATATTGCCGGCACATAACGGTGGAACAGCCGACATCTCGGCTAATGGCACAACTGATGGTGTTGTGTATTTATGACGTCATACCCGTTTGTTTAGCAAACTACACCGTTTAGCTTACAGTTAAGTACTAATTTTATAGGTTCCTAGATTTCCTACCCGATTTTTAAAGAATAGTTGAGCTCTTTGTGAAGGGCTCGTCCGGGGAAGTACCTCATTCATATTGGTCGTTCAGCGCTCCATTAGCTTATCAGACTGATGAGTCTGTTGCTGTTTCTTTTCGCTGGCAAGAAAGTGACAGTGATAAGTATATACCTATATACCATAGACGAACAGGAAGGCGAAGTGTGGGACGCCCTCCTACCCGATGGACTGACGACATTGTTAGGATCGCGGGTAGTCGGTGGATGGAAAGGGCTCAGAATCGTTCTTCCTGGAAGCGGATAGGGGAGGCCTATGTCCAGCAGTGGACTTCTGTGGGCTGTTGATGATGATGATGATGATATACCATAGAGCCGCTATAAGATGGCAGGCAATATGGCTTGTAGATCTATATCTACAGACAGACAGATCTTGTGTCTAAGATCAGACTTGTTAATAAGCGATCTGAGGGGATATCTTCCGCGCCTGAGATAAAGTCGCGAAGCCATTTGAGTTTTTTTCTTTTCTTTTTAAACTTTTGATGTCGTTGTGAAGGTGTTTTGTAAAATAAAATCTATTATCTATCGGTGGATCGGGATTGGCTGTTCCAAGTGAGCGCTTCACTGCACGCTTTGATACCCAGTCTTGGCGCTGTCGTGTACAGGCGGCTGCACTGAAATATAAACTATTCATAACTAGACTTATGCACCGAAGACCATGTCGTTTTTCAAAACTACTATTAAAAAAACTGTTCTACGGTGAGGAAAGGCTCTTTCTCCATACAAACATAGTCGACTGTTTCCCTCCCTGGATAATAACGCTAGAGAAAATATTTTTGTACCACAAAACAGTTAACTACCATTAACATGCCCTTGATTTTTTTTTTCATATTCTAATTATCATATGAACAAAAACCACACACTATAACACACAAAATAAATTTTAATTAGCTCTGAGTTTTGACCATATGAGACTCCCGTAGAACAATTTTGGCACCCCATCTAACCCCTAGATGCGTTTGATCCAAGACTTTTAGGCCACCCTGTTTAATACATACTTGCAACAGTTTTTTTTACACTACCAAGGTAGCAAACAAGCATACGGCCCACCTGGAGCCTTATTCACTATGACCATTTGCACCGCGATCACAGCTAAGACAAGGCACCGGTGTCACACAGTCAGGGCAAAGTATCTCCTATGTTTTTTTTTTTTTTTTTATACAACTAGCTGATGGAACAAGCAGATGGCCCAGCTGATGTTAAGTGGTAACCATCACCTATAAACAAAACATTGCCCCGTAGGTCACGCACAATAGGAACGTGCCCTACGATGCACTGCCCTGCGTCCATCAACTTGAGGCGTACAGATGTTAAGCCTCATGTGCCTGTAATTACACCGGCGACCACACTCTTCAAACCGAAACACAGCGTTGCTGCTTGGCGGCAGAAAAAGGCGTGGTGGTAGTACTTCCCCGGACGAGCCCTTCACAAAGAGCTCTACTACTCTTAAAATATATGTCATAAAAAATAAAGCCCAACATCAAGTTTTGACGTTTCACGGTTTGGGGCAAGGAATCTCCTATTGTCATAGTGCATAATGTCCCTGATGGGAAGCGGTCACCGTAGCCTATGGACGTTTGTAACACCAGAGGTGTCACACTCGCGTTGCTCACCCTTTAAATATTTTAACACGCCTTTTTTGAAGAACCCCAACGCAAATAACGCAAATGCGTGTATTTCTCGTGTCCGAATCTCGACCCGAATCTGAAATACTGAAATTTGGTACAAGTACCTACTGACATCTCTGGGTGGCAGTCGCCTGGTAAGTGGATCCACGCCCTGAATACTCCGTCTCAAGGGTCCTCTAATTTTGTGGATGTAGCTTTGATAAAAGCTGGGTCTCCTTTTAAAACTATATAAAATAAAATTGCAAAAGTGTCACTATCTATTTGTGTCAGTTTTACGCAATGTCGGTGTTCTAGTGAAGGAAACAATTTTCATGAATTTTCATTCTACCTGTGGCAACAGAACAGGCATGCACTCTATCACGTGGAATATCAACCAAGTTATGAGAAATGCTTGTGTATAGCTCTGACTGTAACTTAGATGATATTCCTTACTGTGATTTTAGTTTTTTTATTATTACTGTTAGATATAAAATAATCATAACATTGTGTTTTTCAATATGTTATATATAAACTAGCTGCGCCCCGCGGTTTCACCGGCGTAGTTTTAAATCTTGATAATTAATGAGATAAAAATAGCCTATGTGCTAATCTAGACTGCTCTAATCCATCTGCCAAATTTCATCCAGATCCATTTAGCCGTTCTGGCGTTATGGAGTAACGAACATCCAAACTTTCACATTAATGATAGCGTGACTTATTTCAAAATAATTATGACTGAATAAATGAAATTAAATGTTCTGAAAGGAGGAAGGAGGATGTAATTACCAAAAGATTTGATGAAGGTGATCTGAAAGAAAAATATGAAAGTGAAATTTAATATCTAAGGGCCCGTACCACCATCTCTTGAAGCATTCTTATTTCAATATTACTTATAGGCCAATGTCTTATGTCAACTGCATAGAGTCAGTTTTATGATCAAAAAGTAAAGTATTATTGAAATAAGAATGCTTCAAGAGATTGTGGTAAGGGCCCAGAGCTATAATTATATAAGAACTAATTAAATACCGTGTAGTCGGCCGTGTTTTTCAATTCAAAATATAGAGCTGTTAGATAAAGACACAAAACGTAGCTCCCTTCGTTTTTGGCGAGTTTAAACACGGGTAAAACCAAGGGGTTCTACTAGTATGCATAAATTGCGGAGTCAGTACTACTTTTTTCGTTGAAGATGTTCATTGATCACTTTGGGGGAGCAGTGACTCACAAATTGTTTGACAATTTCTAACGCTTACACAAATGGAATTTAAGTCATAACTTTACCCGTCGAAGCTTGTTTAGGCCAAATAACCCTATAGCCACTATTACCATAAACTTGGTAGCAATTTCGTAGCACCGCGTAGCTCTTCGTAGCTCGTAATGGTCTACGGCAATTCGTAGAGCCTGCGATTCCACTTAATTGGATACCACCGCATTCGATTATATCGGTATCGTAGAATAATAAGACCTATAGCATTCTTATTTAGAGTTGAATCTAAATGAACGATATTGTCATTCGAGTGGCAATACAGCCGAATTCTTGTGGACGCCATGGATTGGTACGGTTTTGCAATGGTTTGCATATCGGTAATATTTATGGCAGGAGTTGGAGGAGGCCTATGCCAAAGGGCACACAGAAAATCAAATAGAAATTACTAAAAATTTAATTAAAATAATGTAAAATAAAAAAAGTTTTCTGAATAATAGCCTATTATTATCCTACTAATATTATAAACGTGAAAGTTTGTGAGTATGGATGGATGTTTTACTCTTTCACGCCGGAACGGCTAAACGGATCTGGAGGAAACTTGGCAGAAAGATACATTATAGTCTAGAATAACACAAAGGTTACGTTTTATCCCGTGGAAATACCGGGATTAAAATCGACGCGAGTGATACCGCGGGGCGCAAGTTTTTTATTTATATTTATGGTATCGATATTATTTTTTGATAAGCCCGTTTTTGTAGGACCTCATTGCAAAACTTTGAGGGAAACCTGTATTTTCAAAATTATAACATTTATCGTATGTTTTTTGTAATGGCGTTTATGAATACAATGAGCTACGTCAGTAATCTCTGCTCTTATTGGCACATTGATTATTGGTGTCGGTGCGTGTAGGCACGTTCCAATCAGTAAAGAGGACCGCTGTGGTTATCGTCTGATTCTATCAACCGTAGCACAAGGAGTAGACCATTGAACCATTGATTATTTGAAAACTAGTTGCACCCCGCGGTTTCACCCGTGCAGATTTAAATCCCGGTATTCCCACGGGATAAAAGTAGCCTATGTGCTATTCCAGACTACAGTCTATCTCACTGCTAAGTTTCATCCAGATCCGTTCCGGTGTAAAATAGAAACAAACATACATCCATCCATCCATACTTACAAACTTTCGCGTTATAATTATAATAGTAGTAGGATAAATCGCACAAGATTGTGCTATCAAACGGTGAAGGAAAATAGCTTAAGGAAGCTGGTTTGTTTATTAGCAGTACTTACAATCTTAACGTGAATATTGCCTTTCTAGAGCATTAAAAACGGTTAGTCTTTTTTTATTTAAATCCTAGTCCGTCTCTGTGTTTTTGTAATATTTAAAAAGAAAAAACAACTTGTATATTATTATTAAATAATATATTCGCATAAAAAAGATATTGAAGCAGATTGATTTCAATAGGTACCATTTTTTTCGAAAATTTTATTGATAAACGTGATAATTAGGTAGGGACCTAATTATTTTTATATAATATCTTACTTGCTTTTATAGAAAAATCACGCCGCGATTCATTTAGTTTACGAAACGTCTCAAAATGACTACTGATTTTGTTGGATAACCATTCGAATTCAAATTTTGTGTAAATAAATTTTCTTTCTAATGTTTGAAAGCACTAAAACTTACATCGTTTTACACCTTAACATAAAGTTTAAAAAAACGGTGAAGGAAAACATCGTGAGGTAATCTGCATGTTGTAGAACCTAACAAGTTCTTTCATGTGTTGTACAGTTCACACAGTACAATAGTGTATTGAGGGCATATTCCGGGAACGCTCGGCTACCGGGCGACTGCGCATTCTGCGTCAGTTCACATTAACAACGCGGCTCGATCACATCACTCATTAATTTTTTCAAGTCGTTTTATTAAATAAATCACGTGTTAAATTTAAACCATCTTTTATACTTTGACTAGCTAATCCCGCGGCTTTGCTCGCGCTCGTTTACTTTGAAAATCTCATACAAATTTTCATCCCCTATTTTATCCCCTTGGGGGTGGAATTGATCAAAATCCTTTCTTAGCGGATGCCTAGGTCATAGCATCTACCTCCATGCCAAATTTCAGCCCGATCCGTCCAGTTGTTTGGGCTGTACGTTGATAGATCACTATGTCAGTCAGTCACCTTTGAGTTATACAGGGTTACTGGTAACTCGACGTATTCCTTGCAGGACGTCATAGTAGAGTTAAAATGCAACAAATTAAGCCACCAAATGTTCTACCGAAGTTGAGTAGTTTTTGAGTTAGTTAGATTTTTGATTAGTGATATTTGCCAAGGTTTTAGGCATTTTTGAAAAATATCTGCTACGGCATCAACTATGATATTAACTTAAATTTCAGTACAGTCGCGCCGTAAATCATTTTTAAATTGGCTCCAAATATATACATCCATATATATATATATATATATATATATATATATATATATATATATATATATATATAAATAAATAAGTTAGGACTAATACTATATATTACTTTAAGATAGGAGTAGGTAGAAATTGAGGTATCTGGATCAGCACAGATCCAGATACCTCAATTTCTACTATTCATGTATTCAATTTGAATTATTCATCTATTAATTTTGATCTTTTCTTCTATTTAATTAAAAACTTCATCCATTCATTTTCGTCTATTCCAAACACTTTTCGATCTATTCGTTTTTCATTATTCAAAAACTTCATCCTTCATGTACATTATGTATATTGGGTACGTATGTTTATTAACAATCATCTGTTCAACTGAATTATTGTTGAGGTTTAAATAAAACAACTATATTATGTATATTTGTTATTTATTTATTAGTGTTTATAGGCAATTTATAATATAGGTGAACGTAGGTAACTAACAATATCTAAATAAATTCACATTTAAGTAAAAATACATTCGCTAACATGATCATCACACCATTTCTTAATGCACAACACATTTTTAAGTGCACAGTTTTTCTTATGATGTACACAGTTTAAGCTTTTATTCAAGTTTTCATAAACACTATATAATTTTAATAAATTTGGACAACCATTATCACCAATATCTATAACATCACTGGTTTTGCATAATTCCTGTATCCATCTGACTTTTTCAATACCTTTGGTGACAATTCTTTTGTTACTTAAATAAGGTATTACAGTACGCTTAAATTCATGATAATCGATAAATCCTTCACTCCAAAAAAGACCACGGTTATTTTCTAGCCACCGCACTTGTTTTTTTTCCTCCGCTGATAAATTGTTGTATGAATAGGGTGGCTTGATAATAAATGTTTGCGTTTTACCATTGAACCAAATAGCAAACTCCTTAACAATAAAGTTATTGTTTGCATCTTTGAATCCTTGCAGATCAACTATTCTCATATCACAATTCATGAAATTTTTTTTACTAAATTGCTCAGAGGTCTGTATTCTATAATGCAATCATTTAAAATGAGACAATATGCTGCCGTCTGATCAGGTATCTCTGAATTGCATTCAAGCTCCACACGCACACTTACTACAGGACCCGACTTGAGGTTTTCGCTTTGCCTAGAACAATCGATCACGAACAGAGGAGCCTTTTCCAAAAACTCGGAAGGACTTAACAATGGCTCGCTTTTGCACCCATAATAAGACTGCTGAAATTTTACGTATTGCTCATATATTAAGGCATATTTTGAATCACTAAAATTTGCATTTAGATTTTCATAAGGAAAATAAGTAGAATTAAGATATACTTTAACATCTCTCAAGTGACAATGATCGAAACGGGACATATCTGTTACTGCCATATTTTTTCTGTTTGTTTGCAGACCGATGATAACATATCGAGGTTTTTCAATCTGTGATGAGGTTTTAATTGACCATGTATGCTTAGTAGTTTGTGGTAATAAAGGGTATTCATATAAATCCCAATTTCGGAATGCAAAACGTAAAGGACGATCTTTTTCTAGAAGCTTTAGTAAATTTACTTTTTCCTTGTCAGATACCTTCACGTGCGGAACGCGCCATACCAATTTATTAATTATTATCTCTTCAAGATGCTCTCCTGTTGGAACTTTCAGTGAGTTTAAATCAGTATTACTACGTAACAGTATCAATTCATGTTTGCAGTTGATGATGATTTTCTTATAATCTTCAGCAAAACCTAAGCAACTGCTTAGTGGAATTGAAGCTGAGAAATTTTCTCGACACTTTGTACCATTTATATCCCACCCCCAAGCTTTCGCTATTTTGGCTTCGTTTTCATTTAGAGACAGAATGGATTTCATAGTTGTAGTTATCCCAGCATTTTTTAATCTATCTATTTCCACTCCATTAAGTTCATATCGAATATCTTGAAAGAGGAACAGTAATGGATTATTGGTGAATTCTACACTTGTTACTTTTTGTTTCGAATCTTTTTTTATTATATTCACTGTTCCTTCCATGTAAAGGGTACTTGCTGATGGTAAAATGTAAAGATCCTGTTGGTTGATAGGTATACGAATTTCATCATTCCTGTTGAAACTTGTTACGTATGGTTTATATGAATGGTATTCGATACTATCAATGGTATTATCGAATGTGGGTAAGTTTGATATGTCCAAGATACTCATTTTCGAAGACCAATTAATTTTAAAAATCTTTTGTTTTCTTCAGTAATTTTAATATTTCTCTTAGTTGTTCCTTTACGGATTGTTCGATGAATACTGACGTGTTTTGGTTTTTTATCAGCATATTTATTGTGGTCAATCATCTTTTCTTAATATGCAGATATAATTGAACCTCTTCCCCACGTAAATTAATTAAGTTATTTCTTATATCTAAAAGTCTGATATTAATGCAGCTAACATTAGATTGATTGACTGGAAAGTAAATTATGTTTTTAGGTATTTCAATGATTCTGTATCCTGGTGCAACATTAGGGGCAAATTCATGAATTATATGACTTGATTTTCCGTTAATATACGATCCGCTCACTATATCACATTCGACTCTCACCACGGTCGTTGATAAAATGTTAACTGGAAACTGAGACTCGTGTATTATATTTGGTTTTAAAGTTTGCTCGCCAAAACCGAGTAACGATCCAAGGGAATTATCTTTTTCAAAATGTATGTCCTTGGAACAGGAAATATGAGTTTTCAAGGTGTTGTTGTTGCAAAATATATTAAAAGTTGTTCCTTTCTTAACATTTGACCTCAAATAGTCAGAGATATCTTGCAGTTCATATGTGCCTTCAGGTATTTCAACGACTTCATTATCCCCATAATGTAATTTATTATTTTCACAATCAATGTTAGGAATTGAATTAAACGTTGATAGATGCAGCAAAGCGCATTCATATTCACCGTCAAATTGTAAAGTAGGATAATAGTTAGTTGTCAAAGTAGATGTATTACCAGTTATAGACAGGGTGAAAGACATTTTACAAATGAAGCAAATGAAACAAGTTCTTAAATTTATACAATAATTTATTCAGTACAGTTTTCATATAATTTTTTTTCCCAAAACTGATTAAGGAATTTTAAGCACAAGTGTCCACAGTTGAACGTATCAAAATTTTGGTAATTACAATAGTTGTATGTTATATCATTAGTTTTGAGATATTTATTTAATTCTAATGGTGGCTTCAAATTTCCAAAGCTATCAAAATACTCATAATAATTGAAATATTTTACGTAGGCTACCCAATGTGTTCCTTCATTCTCAGAACTGTCTAAATTTATAATAGCACATTCAATGTCCTTTGGTTTTTTTGGTAATTCATCTCTCATAAAAACCCCTCTAAAATATGGTATGTTTTCAGAAGCATAGTCTATCAATTCTATATTAGTCAGAGCACGATTGGGTAACCGTTTTATTAGTTTTTTGAATTGTTGATAAAAATACCATTTCCTTTCTTGTACGGTCTGATATATAATCCTTTTCCTAGTGCAATAGATTCCATAGTTTTATTATGTCTTTGAGCCTCAGCTAAGTTTTTTGTAGCTGATTTATGATCATTAACAGCTTTGGCAATACCGGCTGCTCCTCCAGCCAATGCACCTAGTGCAGACAATCCAGCGAATATCGGTATCAACGGAAGTATACCACCTGTTTTCGGTAAAGGTATAATACGAGGTAAACAAATTCCTTTCTTACTGTTAATAAGCTTTTTCGCAGCAGAATAGGCTACTTGGATGGCTTTAGATTTATTTTTAGGTTTTATCTTCTTCAAACGAGTGCGTATCGTAGAAACGATTGATTTAAATGACTTTTTTCCAGCACCATGCTTCACTTTGGTTTTCATTACTTTACTCACTAGCCACGAAGCTAACTTTTCTCCTTTTCCTGCGTCCTTGGATTTCAGCCGCTGTTTTGCCATGTTTAACAATTTTAAATCAGCTCTATGTCGATCTTCTAAATTATTTGAATTATACGCAATGTCGTGTTGCATACAAGCGTTATCCAGTTGATTAATTCCTTGATCACCTCTCAATAATCGTTTTTTTAATCGCGTCCCAGGACCACAATAATTATAACCAGGTAAATGCAATTCAAATGGCAGGGCGTTTATCAAACTGTTAACTAGTCCACCACCTCGCATTGTTGAGTTATTAATGACTTGACTTCACTGGTATTATATAACTTTATACACGTCAAAACTTATGAGCTTAAAATTGCACTTCTTTCAATCCAGCTATTTTCATTGCTAGGGAGGCCTAGCCATTTCACATAAAGCTTTCTACCTTTTTTTCTTAGAACTTTTTCAATTAGATAAACATTAGGACAGTAAGTTTTCTGAAGTTCTTGTTCATAAAAAGTCCCTAATATCGGTTGCTTATGTAAATCTTCAATGATATATGTAAAAGGTGTTGAACAATTTACTTTTTTAACTAAAAACAATTCAGTGGACCAGTTAGGTGTATAACCTTTTTCAAAACTACCTTTATATTTGCTTATACGTACCAAATCTCCCACAAAAAATTTACTTTTCTTCAATTGGATATTTGTGTTTTGAGATTTTTGTATGTTAGTCATGATAATGTTTTGATTGGACTGATTAACTTCTTTTGGTTTACATTTCGTTGTCCGATGTATTGTATTATTGTATTCGGCAACAACACTTTGTAAAATTTCCCCGGCCCACTTGTAACTACCATTTAAACTGAAACATTTGTGTAGTTTGTTTTTAAGAGTTTTGATAAGTCGCTCGACTATAGAAGCTTTTTTTATAGAATAGGTAGAGTAGTGGTTTATTTTATAAGAAAGCATAATTTTTTTAAATTCATCATTATAAAATTCTGTACCCATGTCAGTTTGTAAGTTAACAGGTTTGCGATGAGTCTTAACCAGGATATTTTTAAATGCGTTTGCCACTTCATATTTACTTTTTGTTTTAATTGGAATAGCCCAAGAGAACTTTGAAAAGCAGTCTAATACCACTAATATATAACTAAAACCGCTGTTATAACTTTTGAAGTTTTGGTAATCCATAAGATCTGCTTGCCAAAGATCATCGATTCCTTTTAACACTACGTATCGCCGAAAAAAATTTTTACGTGCAGTTTTATGGATTTCATTTACCACTTGTAGCTTACTCATTTTTAAAATTATCTCCTTTTTGTTTTATGATATATTTTGCATGATAATCTTTTTTGTACTGCTGAATAAGTTCTTTTATGTCTGATTTTATTTCATTAACTATATCACGAACTTCTTGCTTGCTTGCAAATGATTCGGATTGCATATCAACGTATTCTTTATTAACAGCGTCATCTGCTTTCACAGGATTTGCAATACCGCTCAATCTTACTGTTCGCAAATCAATTTCTCCTGTATGTAATGCTTTGTCAAAGATTTCAAAAGATTCTGGCAAACGTAATCGTTTATGAATGTAATGACCAAATTTATCCATAATCCATATTATTTTTATTCGTAAGGAGTACTCAAAGGCGTTGAGGGTAAAGCTCAAATGAAACAAATATTTTAGGATTTAATGTTATATATTACGTTATAATGCCGCTCTCTCGCAATTCTTCTATAACAGATATTATTTCATTATCTAATCCAGTGTTACCAGCATCCCGAGAAGCAATCAATAGTTTTAATCTATCAATTAGTTCGTTGGGATTATCCCAGTAGATGTAGTCAACATTTTTATTCCATTTCTTCATTGTAGGTAACCCTTTTCCCTGATATAAGTCAGGCTGACTACTGTCAGTACTTGCTGATATTTTACGCATCTTAAACAATGGTTTTATGATCTGCATGTATTTATGGCCTCTGTTACTTCTAATTGGTTTTTGTGGATCATAATCTCTTCGATGAACATTAGTTTCTAGTAACATTAACTTGTAATTTTCCATGTCTTCATTAGTTATTGCTGATAAGTCGGGCTCTTTTTTAAACAGTAGCTCATTTATACCAAGAGTCCTTTTGAATTTGTTTGATCCGATCTGAATATATCCGTCAGACACAGCCACAAGTGCTGACCCCATCATGAGCTTGCCTCGATAATTTCTCACACCAAACGGAATATCAGCTAGAGCTTCAGAAGATTTAGACCATGAAGAAATATTAAAACTTGGGTCACTCGAATCAGATTTAATTGTTTTAAATGATTCATTATTTCCTTCATCTGTATAATAAGGATCGCATAGTTCAGTTTCATTTGTATTGTCGTCGTAATCCTCTGAACTATTCGAATTTCCTGAAGTTAACTCGTCTAACTCTTCATTAGATTCTATCTTCTTTAAAGTTTTGTCTTTATCTACTGGCTTTGATGTTTCGAACTTAACTTCATTTGGAAAAACTTTTAATTTCGTTTTTTTATCCACCATTTGATTTAAAGAATCTGTGACTGGTTTAAAAACAGATTGCAGGACATTTCTATTCTCAGTTTCAATATCTCGCATCTTTTGAACCTTTCTTTTAACATTTTCTGCAGCTTTTGCAATTTGTATCTTTAATTTTTGTTCCATATTATTTTTTATTAAATTAAAGTCAAACAAACACGTTTTAGTCTTCATACGAGTGTTGTTCGACTGCGATTGAAAATAGTATTAGTTTTTTTGCAATTAAATAGTACATAATGATGTTAGTATTGACTTAAATTGTAGCTGTCAATGCAGATAGGTTTTCAAAATCATGAAGTGTGAAAAGTACTAGTGAAACACAACAAACGTGTCAAATTTTTTTCTATAACATCCCTTATTTTTTTCGCAATCTTTATTTATCACTAAATAACTATAAGGCTCTTTCCATACATTTGAACACATATTTCGAAATTCTTGCCATGTTATATCTGTGTTAACATGTTCATTATAAATATGCTTCATATTTATATCATCTTGTTTGAAGAGAACTATTAAATTTGCATTATCTCTCACTAGTTGTTTAGGTATTTTGCTATAAGTTTGATTCAAATAAAAACAATCAATGTTTTTGTGTCTACCCATAGCAAAATAATTTCGCATACTGCTTTGGTTTTCACATGCAACATCATCAAATATAATTATAGAATTACATTTTGCGGTTTCTGGAGGCAGAACTTCTTCATTTTCATGATATTTAAAAAACTCTACGCCTGGAACCATTTTTAGAACCTGCTCCAAAAATATGTACTTCGGTTGATAAAGAGTTTTAGAATAGACATAAACATTATGAAACTGTAATCCTTGTTTATGCAGAAGTAGACCAATTACTAAATTAGTTTTTCCACAGTTCGACGGACCGCAAATTATGCATCGTATAGTGTTTGGTAAAAGATCACCATGACGAGAAATATGTTTTTCAGAATCTATATTAATGTCATCAAATCTCAAAGTTAGCGGTTGTTTTACGAACTGCATTGTAAGGCACTTTGTAGTTAAATGATATAAAACACAATGCTTATTATAATATACTTGTTTATAATATACTTGTTTATAATTATTGATTGATGCAGTTGCCGAAGTTGTCAAGCATAAGGCAAGCTCTTATTTCACCACTTCCTTGTTTCCTTGTTGGTTAGTTTATAAACTGAGTGTGATCCTTTTAATCACCTTTATATATAAACATTTGCTAAATTATAAACTGATAGCTGGTCTTTTTTGTACGAGGTGGTAAGTAAAATATATCACTATCAATGTTTACTAGATATTATAAAAGGTTAAAAATTCATACAAAATGTGTGCAGTTCAGTAAATAAATTTATTAAGTCATTGAAACAATTTACAAGTAGGTATAGAACAATAAGCCACTTAATTTAGCTACATACTACTATATACATACATGGTTATATAATTTTGATTTATTCAATACATTATGAATAAATAGGTATTTAAGCAAAACGTAATTACGTGACAGAATTATATAATTTGTTAAAATATAGTATCACAATGACCCCATGGTAAAGTATGAACTTGATCTCTTTGTATTTGTCTTTTGTCATCGTTTCTATTTAAAAGCTGCTTGGTAACCTGCTGCGTATATAATACGTGTTTCATAGATCTTATCAATTTCATCTTACATGTTGAGATTGTATTGTGATACAAAGTATTACTATAGTCATCCATTTTTAAATTATTTGTTACCGCTCTCGTAACACCTTTTGCTTTTTTTATGTTACATTTAACACTATTAATACAGTACAGTTTTGCTCTCAGACCAATAAATTCAGTTATAATGTCTCCTCCCATCTCGTCTTTGAATAATCCAGGAACTTTTTCGTTTATTTTTGGAATGTCATATTCATTTAATGCAGTGAAATTACTGGTATCGAATTTTGAAATATTTTTTCTCATATCTTTATAAAAATCTTCGGTAAATATTAAATAAAGTAAGCTATCAGTATCAGTATAGCAAAGTTGTGCTCGATCACTGTATTTAGCCTTGATGAAGTCATAATGAAATTGATACATATGTTGTTTAGCATATTCTAAAACTGTGAATCCTATATAAATTGGTCTGTCTAACACAACTTTTTCATGATTCAATTGAATAGCCACAAAATTTTCTGAAAAGACAGTAATATTTTTTACATTTGGTTTTGTTATCAGCTTTTCAGCAGTGAGATGTTTATTTGTAACGTTCTGATGATCTGCCCATTTCGTAACTAGTTTCACATCTACTTGCTTCCTTTTATTTTCTATGGTCTTTCCAAATATCGAATTATTAAGCAGCTTAAAAAAATCTTTTTCAAATGTAGTTTTTGAAGACTGTCGAAGAGAAGTGTTAAGATCTATGTAAGATTTCAAAAAGTTATCTTGTCTAAAGCAAAGAATCCTATGTATTTTCTTTAACTTAAGACCATGCTTAAGACATTCCTTTAAATGTATGTAATGAATCACATAATTAAACTTATCGTAAAGGTTGGCAATTAATTTATCGTTCTTACTTCCTGGAGGTGTAAACTTCTCAGGAGCGAAAGGTAGGTCTTGATGCATCTTGTGCAAGTGATCTGGGTATAAAAGATCAACTTCTAAAATGTAGCCATAGTCATCGTCGTCAGCTACGTTCATAACATCAAAACTGCTTACATTTTGAGAGGATAAAAATTTAAAATCAGAAATTGGGTACTTTTTTGTCATTGCGTAGCCATATAAATTATTACAGTCTAAATATATCAAATAAGATGGTGGCTTAGATTTATCAAAGTTTGGTAAATACTTATTGGAAGCTACGGCATGGCGTAACGAGCACTGAGCCAAACCTCCTCGTATACCCTGTTCCAGCATTTGATACATTTCGATATCATCAATCAATTCTAATTGAACTTTAGTATGAAAAAGCATCGCATCCCAACTTAGACTAGGTGATGTTACGTAATACAAAGGATCCAGTTTATAGTAGTGCAAACTTGTCTGCCTAAATTTTTCAAAGATGTCACATAAAAGTAGTACATCGGTTTTTAAATACAAATCAGTATATTGCCCAAGATCTTTTAAGTTAAAACATTTCCATACTGTACATGCATGCTCATACTCACTTTCGCTTATGTGTTCCTCATTTAATGAATTATAAAAACAACTTTTAGACGGAAGCTCTGTTTTATCAAATTTCGCCCAGTTATCCATATAGTTATACGGGTAGATGCCTTTTTTTCGCAGTAAGTTAAACTGTTTTTCATCCTTATACTGATGAGATAAATGAACGAAATCTGTATCTGACAAACTTCTAGATAACATATCAAGGCTTGAGCTCAAAAACTGAAACGAGTCAATAAATTTAATTTCAACAGGACGTGAACATTTTGTCGTGTTAATAACTTTTGTGATTGTAAGGTATTTTTCTTTTGTTTTGGGGATTATCTTAACTGCACCTTCGTGTCTCATCAACTCCTTAATAAACAAATGTGAATCATAGCCAGATAAATTATGAAAGACAACTGGAATGAATGGACATACTTTATACATCAAATTACAATGAGAATGAGCCGCACCTCTGAACTCAGATGTAACATGATCATGATCTCGTACCTTATCATCAAATAAAACTTGTTTACATATGTGGCAAACAGTAGCTTTCTGATAATCTAATTCTTGATCGAGAGTTAAAGACGACATCGGCTTTTTATTATATAAAATGTTATGAAGTCGAATAGCATCTTTAGTCAAACTTTTAATAAATACTTGAACACAATCAACACCTCTATAAGTGACATATTTGTTTAGTTTTTGATCATGTGAACAGCAAATGTAGTAACCAAAACAAGAAGGCTGATGTAACTTGAGTGTCTCAGTATTTCTAGACCTTTGCTCTTTGCAATTTGATAACAAACATTCAAAATCAGCATAAATCACAAAGTTAATTTTTTGCTGCCTTTCAAAGTTTTTAAATTTCAGGTAAGAGTTTTTTACAGGCAATACACTTGAGATGCCATGACAATTATGTGACATGAGCTTAGCATTATTCGAAAAGAACTGTACGCAAGATTCGCATAAGAATAGTTTGCCTTTGTGTTGAGTAATCTGTCGCTTTACCAATTTAACAAGATCTTTAATCAAACAGTAATGACTTTTATTATTACGCTCTATAAACAGAAGATTGATATGATCAATTTTACGTTTCTTCGTTAGGTAGAGTGGTCCAGTTACACAGTTTTTATTATCTAAGCCATAAATATTAATACTTATTTCTGGATTATTTAATTCAAATAATCTGATATCCGAGTATGTGGGTGGAAATGACATCCCTTTTACGTTGAGAACGGAGGAATAGTGCGGATATGAATTCACTCTGCATACATTAATTTTTGATGGGTATAGTGCAGCTACTACACTCCAAACAAAACAGTGATCATCAGTATTATGGATGTTTATACAACTTTTCGTGTTTTTTATAGTTTTAGGTAGATCTATGTAAGTTCCTCCTCTCATAGGGCTGTATTTATTAACATTAATTTCTAAATGACTCATTGATGAATATGTCCAGCCAGACTCGCACAGTTCAAATTCTTCAAGCCTTGTCTTGAAAATGTTTATTAAACTAATAAATACTTCATTCAAATCAGTGCCTTGATAAACGATTTCAAATTTTGTGTTAAACGACTTCAATTGCTGCTCATTTGATTTTGGTAAAGTAAAGTAAGCATATAACTCAAAATTCAATTTGATACATGTATGTGTTTTTAATGAAAACTGTATTAATTTAATCAGATATCTCTTATTTTCAATCAGAAATGCCTCTGGTGTTAAGTACTCGACTTTCTGATCAGGGTTTAAACGATAAGTCACTATTCGATTTTTAAATGCAGTAGTAATTATATCTATATTATGAAAACGAGTCTTTATTAAACAGTTTGATTTATGCAAATTGGTTCTCAAGTGATATCTATATTCATTACGTGTTAACTCTATGCGACATTTATCGCATTCGATTTTTTCAAGTTCAGGGGCAGGTAGGTCTGTGAAAGAAAATTAGAAAAATACAATGCATTATTTATTCCTAGTATATTTATTTTAATTCTATGATTAAATAGAAACCTATTACAAATGATTACATTCTAAAATTATTCCTATTGATAAAATAAATGCGAGTTGTTTAGAGCCCTCGCCCACGAGCGACTTTTTGTAGCGATGCAGTCGCGATGCCGTCGCACTTAGCATCGATACAGTCGCGAAGCGTTAAAATCGTGGCTGGAGGCTCCATCGTTAGAAGCGATGCGATGAAGCGTTCAGCAAACGCGCGACAGCATCGCTACAAAAAGTAGCTCGTGGGCGAGCGGCCTTAGATATTAGATACCTAAATAGTTACAATGAAATTATACCTAATGTTATGATTCACCTACCTAGTAACCTAATTCAAAAGTAAGCACCGCACCCACTGAGAATGTCTGGACGACAGTTTTTAAATTCTTTGCGAGTGGCTTTAATAAATTGAGTGAGGTGCCCCCAGGCCTTTGTGTCGTCATTTGTCTGATTTTTAATAGTAATTATGGCGTGCCGCCACCGATTCATAGGCTGTATATTGCGAATTTCATCGCAATTATATACCTTAACTCGATAAAATGAGTACCTACTTTATTTGAATCGGTCTGTCGCGATACTCCGTTGGCGACACGCTTATTGAAATATGAGTTTATTGACGGGGGTGTTTTACCAGACTTAGTCGCCACTAGTTCTTCATCACTATCACTACCGAATACTTCGGAAGCCGATGCTCTCTTGCCGGCCTGCTTCTTCATAACGCATTCAGCTTTCTGTGCTCCACCTTGAAAAGAAAACTCGCTGTTCAATGATCCGTTATTATGAAATGCACTAAACATGAAGCATTTATTAAGCTGTCTGCGACTGGCATTAATAAATTTTATAAGATGATGCCATGCTCCTGTTCCATAATCCGTTCTATTCTTGATCAACAAATCTATGCATTCTAATTTGCTCAGCTTTGTATTCTCTGTGTCAGGTACTTTGTATGTTTTTAAAACAATATAATATTTTCCTTGTTTTGTTCGATGTATTTGCTGGCTGAATGCTTTCGGATATTTTTGTGTAAAATATGAATGCATTGAATAATTACCTCGTTTATCAACTTGCTTTTCAGCTTCTTCGTCTTCACTTTCTGAGCCGAACAGTTCGTACATGGAGTGTTTGATAGGCACGACTGGATTGACGCCGTGCTTGCGCTTCTTGCTCGATGGTGGCGGTGGTGATGGCGATTGTCGCGCTGCCTGCTGCTGGATCGTTTCTTGGAACACTTTGATTGTTCATCACGACCACGATGGCTTGTAGAGGGTTGTGCCATCTCTTCATCAGAGGATAATCCAAGAGCGGTATTTTTAGGCCTGAAAAATAAATAAAATTAGTGTAAGTCAAATAACGAAATCATGTAGGTTAATTCAATGATGATTATTGAATAAGTAGAAAATAATTAATTAAAGTGTCGAATATAAGTAATTTATGAACTGTTGAATAGATGATATAGACTGAATTTACTGATAACTGATAAAAAATTATAACAATAATGTACTTACATCTTGATTTATTTTCAATGATTTTCTTGATTTAGGTACAGGATTAGAAAACTTGATGCTCCAGATAAGAATGGGTTCGGTTTAGGTGTCACTCCCAGCTTTTATAGCCGCGATTCGCGTACACATTTTCCATATTTAGGCGGTTTCAGGTGCAACAAATTACATCGTAAGCTTAATATAAATTAACTCGAACAAAGCAATATGTAGTACTTATCCGCTGAACTAATCTCCTTAAGCTGGAATAAACTTAATTAGACTTCGACACGTGTTTCACTTCTCTACGAAGCATCTTCAGGAAATTGACCCGCTGTGCACCGAACGTGTTACCTCGTCGAGCGCTGAGCTGAAAGACTTTCAGCCTTGACTTTCAGCTCAGCGCTCGACGAGGTAACACGTTCGGTGCACAGCGGGTCAATTTCCTGAAGATGCTTCGTAGAGAAGTGAAACACGTGTCGAAGTCTAATTAAGTTTATTCCAGCTTAAGGAGATTAGTTCAGCGGATAAGTACTACATATTGCTTTGTTCGAGTTAATTTATATTTAACAATGGACTTCCGCAAGGTCACGCCTGAGTCAATTAACTATCGTAAGCTTATTCGTGTAAGATGTACTAGACTATGTTTATCACCCGATTTGCCTCGATAATTTTATCATTAGACTAGCTCCCAGTTACCATTGTTTAAAAGTGACCTATGTGTTATTCTGACGTATTTGCTATTCTTATTGCTTACTTATTACTATAAAGTTTTTTCAAAATCCGTTTAGTAGTTTGTATGTGAAAACCTAACAAACACCTTTACAATACTCAATAAATTTATTACTTTCACATGGTTTACAGTTACATACATAGTTATTAGGTGTGCCTAAGTAGGTATCTCATGAACTTGTAGTAATGGAAGGTTTTGTAAGTACATAGATTCAAATATTTTTATAATGTCATAATTTAAAATCATGTTTTGAGTAATTTAATCTTATTAAGTGATATAAAGTTAATAGTTATGTCAATAACAGGTAAGTTTACTTCATTATTGATCTGTTGACCTGCTTTGGCAATGCTTTGGATATAGCCACCGCTACTTATCAAAGCGGCTTTGAAGCTTTACTTGTTTGAACAACGACATGAAAAAAAAAAGATGAATATTATATAAATAAGTACAAACTTTCATATTTATAATAGTAGGTACTATGATTGGCCTTGTTTACATGCTACATAATTTAGGAATCGAACCCCACACTTGTGTTATCTCAACCAGCCACTCGTCTGCTGCTGCCGGCAAGCAACGTTTCATGTGACATAAATAGCGCTGCTAGGTAACTTATTCATATTCTGTAAATTCAACATGCTTTGCATCACTAAGCATTTTGCTATAAGCTGCTATCTATCGTTACCTATACAGGGTGTAACCAGACATCCCACGAAAACTTCGAGGGGTCAATGTACAGTCGACTGCATAGAATGTATACAGTTTTAAAATCAAGTCAGTATTGCAGCAATGCTATTAACATTTAAAGGGCAAATATTCTAAAAATAAGTGGCCTTCTCAACTGATTGCATTATCTTTAGAGGTTTTGTCATGTAAATATCCATTGCAATGCCGTAACACTAACATGAAAGTTACAAACTGTATGCATTATAGTGCAGCGGACTGTACTCATCTACTTATGTGAACAACTTTTACCAAGAAACTTATGCTGTAAACGTGAAAATAAAAACAGTTGTTACATACAAAAGTCTAATACATCCTTGCTAAAATCGGTTAAAACGACAGATTTTTTTTTGAGCTCACAGCATGTTCTTTGGTAAAAGTTGCTCACATTGATGAGTACACTGACTTCATGAAGTTTTCGAGAGCTGACTGGTTACACCCTGTAGAATTGCGAAGGTATAAAATGATTGAAATTTAGTAAAAATATTTTGTTCTATAGGATACTCACATTCTGTACACACGTTTTGAAGAAAAAATGTCGGTAAGAATTAATTAACTTCAATTCATTTGAACTACCTAATATATAAAATCTTTGTATTCCTAAAAACTTTGTTTTTATTATTTTCAGTATTCACCATGGATCTTGTCACCGCCTGCGACTGTGAGCCCCATTGACATTCAACAAATTGAAGCCTCTTTAGAAACAAATGTTATACCGGCTCTCGTGAACTACAAGATGATGACATCATGTTTAAAAACCACTGTTAAGGGATCGATGGTCATACGTATTGAAATATACGATGCAGATCAATTTTCTAGCATAGAAGATTCAACATGCAAATGTCATGCCAAGATTTGTGCTCAGCATGTGGTTAGTAATTTGTATTCGGATCATATTTATATGAAAGTAAGAGATATTCTCAAATCAATGGATAATTCAATGTATGTAAATTTATAAAACTGAATAAAACCATCTATAAGCATCTTCCTCGAGTGTTTTATTTCATACTTCCGCACAGTCTTAGCCATAGTTCATAGATACAACTAGGATAAAACTTACGCTAGCGGGTGAATAGGTGAATAGAAACCTACATGAAAAACAGAATAAATAAATAAACTATATTTTAATAGGATGATTAGATCAAATTAAATAGAAAAATAGATCAAATTAAATAGAAGAATAGATCAAATTAAATAGAAGAATAAATCAAAATTAATAGATGAATAATTCAAATTGAATACATGAATAGTAGAAATTGAGGTATCTGGATCTGTGCTGATCCAGATACCTCAATTTCTACCTACTGATAGGATTAGATTTAGGACAGTTTTAGACAGAATAGACTTACTCTCACAACACTAGTGTAATACGTTGGTCTCGTCTAACATCCAGACACCAACAACACTTACCTATTATGAAATATGTAGTACCTATAATAGAGATGCCGAGGCGAGTAGCTGTTGGCCCGCTATACAGGCTCGAAAGAGACCTAGTGTGGCCAACAGAGCTAATCAAGGTAGGATACTGTAGGATAATGCTTTTGTATTCATAAACAACTACTATGTGTTAATTGTAAGTGATTTCATTTCATTGAAATATAATAACTATGTAAGTTATGTAACTACCTATGTACACTGTTTTGTCTGTTTTAAAAATAAACTTTTACTTACTTACTAAATGATTTAATTTGGGATTTTTCATAAAAAAATTAAAAATCTAACCAACTCAAAAACTACTGAACTTCGGTAGAACATTTGGTGGCTTAATTTGCTGCATTTTAGCCCTACTATGACGTCCTGCAAGGAATACGTCGAGTTACCAGTAACCCTGTATATATTTAGATGTCCCATACATGTGTCATGTGCTCAAAAAGAGCTTCTTGAGGCGCACTTAAAATCCTTTTACCACACTGTTTCGAAAGAAAGTATTTACTTGACGAAGAAGAAGTAAAGAGTTACAGCTGTTGGGCTATAATATATGACATGGCCAACTAACGAGGTATCTGATAGGGTGGTAAATTAGTGGGTTAACTTAGCGGGTCGCTGAGTTCAAATCAAATTGTTTCAAAACATTTGCTCTACATTTCAAACTATGATCCTTGATTAGAAATGTTGAAGGTGCCTTACAATCTCTAATTAAGGACTAAGGGACTAAGATTGTTAGAACAGACAAATTGTGGGCTAGCAACCTGAAGGAGACAATAGAGAAGTTATATAACACTGGGAGCGCCCTGCGGTTTCACCCGCTTTGGTTTAAATTCCGGTATTTTCACGGGATAAAAAGTAGCATAGGCTACTTTTTATCCCGTGAAAATACCGGAATTATTACCGGTGTTATTCCAGACTATAATATATCTCTGTGCTAATTTTCACCAAGACCCACCCACCCATTATTAGTAGAGCAGCATTTATAATAAACTAGCTGATCCCGCGGCTTTTTGTTTACTTTACGTTTACTTTGAAAATCTCATACAAACTTTCATCCCCTATTTTATCCCCTTGGAGGTAGAATTGATCAAAATCCTTTCTTAGCGGATGCCTACGTCATAACATCTACCTGCATGCCAAATTTCAGCCTGATCCATCCAGTGGTTTGGGCTGTGCGTTGATAGATCACTATGTCAGTCAGTCAGTCACCTTTGAGTTCCAGCAGAAAGCCAGTAACATGATTGCTTGGTGATATCCAAAAAAAAACTTTAGTTCCTTACACAAAGTTTTTTAAAGCACCAAAATTAATCCCACTACTATTATAAACGCGAAAGTTTGTAAGTTTGGATAGATCGATGGATGGATGGATGAATGTTTGTTTGTTACTCTTTCACATCAGAACAGACCTAGATAAAACTTAGCAGAGAGATAGATTATAGTCTGGAATAGCACATAGGGTACTTCTTATCCCGTGGTAATACCGGTATTCAAATCTGTGGGGGTGACACCGCGGGGCGCAACTAGTATTACATACTTTAAAACTAGCATACATAAGCCTGATAACATTAAATTCCACCGCACAAAGAGTCAGGGCACTTTCTATACTAGAGGCGCTTCCCCATACCTTCGGTAGACTACTCCTGCTGTCCAAAATCCGGAGAGAGGAATACTTCCTTGTTCTTGGCTGCCACCCAGAGTACGTATGACTTCTTGAAGCCAGTTTCAATTAACAAGACAGACAGCATAAGAATATTTCTTTTCTAATCTTACGTAGGACTTATTAGGACTAATTGTATAATTGATAAATAAATAATGCTGGACAATCCACGCATCACCATCTAGCCCCAAAGCTTTGTTATGGGTACACAAGCTTTGAATAGCTTTGAATAGCTTGTGAACCCATAACTGAATATTTAATACATTACATACATTACATTACATTATACAAAAAAAAAACACCCAGACCAACGAAAAAAAAATCTGCAGATCGTACACAAATTTGTTCCGAGGCGGGAATCGAACCCTTGCGTCGCAGGCGGACTCTCGCCACTGAGGTCGTCAAATCGTAATAATAATTTTATGGTCGTGATAATTTTATGGTACAGAAATAATAAAGTCACAGTCTCGCAATGAAATATATAGTACCCGTCAAACTTCTTGGCCATCGCGCGAGGTGGTAGGGGAAAGGTTTGCACTCTTCGCACCACCAAAGAGACCTATTTTTTGTTTCTTTTTCATTCAAGGTCGTTTGTCCAAGAAGTTTGACGGATACTATAACAACAGAATCGTGCTCAGGGTACAAGTCAAATTGAACTCGCCCCGCGGCGACTAGCCTTTACCAACAGCATTAGATTGATTAACGCAGATATCCTGAACTAGGGGTTAATCGCTTCAATAATACCACCTGAAATCCCAGATAAATTTAACAGCAACGTTTAGATAGTTCAAGTTATGTTAAACAGAGGTACGGGCGACTTATCGAGGCGACGCGTGACCCGAGGGCTGGTGAGTATCTGGCTCAGCGTATCAGCATTGCCATTCAGCGTGGCAATGCAGCCAGTATCTTGGGTACGCTTCCGACTGGCACTGATTTGGATCAGTTGAGCTATCTATAGATCGTTTGCAACGGTCTGCAGATAGCTCAACTGTTTCATATGTATTTTGTATATTTTGTAAATAATTGTAACTAGATGATTGATATATGTAATACATCATCATCATCATCATCATCAACCAATTGCAGTCCACTGCTGGACATAGGTCTCTCCCATGGCGCGCCACTGAGCCCGGTCGTTGGCTCTCCCCATCCAGTTTTTCCCCGCCACCCTGCGCAAGTCGTCGCTCCACCTAGTCGGAGGGCGTCCCACACTACGCTTGCCCAAACGCGGTCTCCACTCCAGAACTCGCTTATCCCAGCGGTTATCAGTTCTTCGGCAGACATGACCAGCCCACTGCCACTTCAGCTTACTAACTCTTTGGGCTATGTCGGCTACTCTAGTTCTCTGTCGAATGATCTCATTTCGAATCATGTCTCTCAGAGAGACTCCGAGCATAGCCCTCTCCATAGCTCGCTGAGCGACTTTTAATTTGTGGACTCGCCCTACCTATATGTAATATGTACCCTATATGTAATACATTCTATGTAATTTGTTCGCCAATATTTAGAAGTAATAAATTCTTCAAAATAAAAAAAAAACAGAGGTTAAACTGTATTACTACATAAACATTTAGTTCTCTTAGGTACCACCATGTATGCTTTAAGTTGATCGACGCAAGGTAGTGCATCGTAGGGCATGCATGGCAGGGTAGGTGTCGTGCTTAAATTAGGGGACAATGCTTTGTTGTAGGTGATGGTTACCATAGATAGCATCAGATGGGGTATATGCTTTCTCGGTCGCTCTGCCCATCGACGGCTAACATATCTGCAATGTCTTTACTATTATGTTATTTAAAAAAAATGTTTTTTTATTGTTGTTTGACTTACTACACTTCTTACTTATGTATTAGTATTATTAGTTTGAAGCTTGTGTTCTTTTATGAATCTGTTTACTTTTCCTTTTTCTGTTAGATTACTTAATGTATTATATAGCTTCAATAGTGTAGGTATTTTATTACATTGTAACGAGGATCATATAAAAGAGCGATAGATACCAAGCCGAGTTTGTTGCCTGTTCTTCTCGGTGTTGGTCGCGTGGAACTGGCACTAGAGTCACCTAGTTTTAAGACGGTTCAAGATGGTCCTTGTGATTTTATTGAATAAACATATTTTGACTTTGACTTTGACTTCAATTAGCCAGTTGTTAAAGACGAGTGGTAAAAGGTAGATAGCTCCAAATTGAATTCTAAGATCAACACTAATCATATTTTCTTCATCCTATTGTTTTTTTTTATCTTGAAATATACATATATAGGTATATATGTTTGTGTGTCAAATCAAAAAAAAATTCTATAACACATAAAACAGCTCCACTACTTTTATTCCTAGCATGCTATTCATCCCCTTTATTAATTATTTACTTGTTGTATTCCAAATGTTCACGATAAAAAGATGCAGCAAACTAATAAAATAGCACAATTGTGCTAGTGACATGATGACGTCACAGTCTGGTGCTAATCCTCCAGTAACTGGTACATACGAGTAGGTTTTAAACTGGGAGGCACACGGTGGGTCAATCCTGATAAAAAATGGACTTACGATTTTTTCAAAATTGTCTAGATTTTTATATGCCAATCGAAAGAACTCGGTGATCTTGCTAGAAACTATTCTATAACATTTCGTCATAAAGCTAATCCTCGGCGAGAAAAAAATAAAGTTCAAAAAATTTGTATGGACTGACATCTGTCATGCTCGTTTTCTGCGAAGTCTTACCCGATCCACACTTGAAACGCCTAGGCATCATAAAATAGCTCTTTACTTATCGTATGACACCATGCACATGTGCATCCATCCATCCATGTGCAACCTTGTCCGGTAATAGGCAGTGAAAATGAGACTTTTTTTTTTACTTCACAACGAAATAAAACACGTACTTGGAGATTTAAAAAGTCAAAGTCAAAATATGTTTATTCAATAAAATCACAAGGACCATCTTGAACCGTCTTAAAACTAGGTGACTCTAGTGCCAAAAGCTAAAGCAGTAAGTCCATTTTTTATCAGGATTGACCCACCGTGAGGCATCGCGATGGAGGCTCTTCCGGTCTGAGCACGCCACTTCCGTCTATCGCGGTGAAGAGAAAATAAATAGAAGTATACATCTAAAATGCTAAGTACTGTGTTTGCTGTACCAACGGTCGCGTAGAACTGGCACCTTAATTCAAAATCAAATAAATAAATATAAATAAATATTGCTGGACAATCGATGATATCTGCAGAAGTATTAAACTGTGTCGCAGATACCAACCAACGCCTTCCTCCAGTACAGTGGAAATACTAAATATAAACAATAAAATGCAAGATACCTATGCATAAACAAGGTTATGCAACATAATTAAAAGTAAAAGGAGAAGGACTAACATTAACAGTAAATGCTGAAACGAGGTAAATAATCTCATGACAATGTATAAAATATGTTAGAATACAGGATTATTCGTGTGCAATCGAGTGTGTGTTTATGTGTGCGTGTGTGTGAGTGATATTTGATTCACCTTGTTATAAGACTCACCTCTGTGGCGCAGCGGGCAAGAGCCTGCCTGCGACGCAAGAGGTTGCGGGTTCGATTCCCGCCGTGGAACAAATTTGTGTACGATCTGCAGAAATTTGTTCCGATGGTCTGGGTGTTTTCTATGTATAATAAAAAATATCTATCTATGTAAGTATATAATGTATTAAGTGTATCAGTTATCTTGTACCCATAACACAGGCTTTGAATAGCTTACTTTGGGGCTAGATAGTGCTGTGTGGATTGTCCAGCATTATTTATTTATTTATTATTTATTATAAGATGTTTCAAAGTGATCCGTGTGATTTTATTGCATATATAATATTTTTATTTAACTTTGCAGTTTACATTAAAATATAAAGTCATGTTATATTATGTTTGTATACTATGTAGCTTTGTATATACCAAATAGATGGGAACAAAATTTAATGAGTACCTACTTTAAGAACTTAACTTCGGACTAAGATCTCTTGTGGACGGATATGTAGAAGACTATCTCGCTTTTATGTCATGTTATTAATAGTAAAAAAAAATCTGTGTACTTCTGTAATCATGCATACCTGAGACCTCAAGTTCTTGTGATAACATTTATTAAAAAAAACATGAGATTTACTTTTATTAGCTTTTTCTGGTGCAATTTACGTAATAACCCCTAAAATTTTACAGCGGGTTGTAAAACGGTCAGATTGAAAAGTATAAATGCTATTTATTTGCCCGTGAATGGGGAAATGGCTGCCGGTTTTATAAGATTTAAAAATAATTTCATCGGTAATGGTCGGAAATGTTGTATAAAACCACTTAGTGTGAACATGTGATTAGACTTCTTTTTATTTTATTTTTTATATTTTATATTTTATATTTTATATTTTATATTTTATTTTTTCCTTG
This sequence comes from Plemyria rubiginata, assembly GCA_963576535.1. NCBI lineage: Eukaryota > Metazoa > Arthropoda > Insecta > Lepidoptera > Geometridae > Plemyria > Plemyria rubiginata. Next base: position 670,767 of record OY754916.1, on the reverse strand, counting down.
TATATTTTCTCTATGAATCAACGTGAAATCCCATTCAACGTAGGTGATAATAGTAAATATTTTTTTAGAGACGGGATGGCAACTTTAGCAGAGTTACAAACAAATGTATCAAAAAAGGAGTAATTACATAGTTTTAAACGTCAGGTAGGACTTACGACCTTTCACGAAATGTTTTCCGCCACCAAAAAGCTGACGGAACATCACTCGTTATCTTTTCGTATCCTAATGTCAAAGCTTTTTGTGAAAATGTCAAAATCACGTAGAGTTCGTTTCCGACAAGGATTTTAGAGAGCCATCGTATTCTAGATTCAAAAATTGTATTCCGTGCATAATCCGATATCGAATGGAATAATAATAAACCCCTTAGACAGGAAAGGCGACAGATACGTATTACTTTCTCTAGCACTTGACACATGTTGTAGAACTTTTACTTTTATGTAAATATTTTTTTATTTGTGCTTCCAGATAACCTTTGTGTATACAGGAATATTTTTTAAGTAGTGCGCAAACTTTGACAAATTAAACTTAAATGAGTTTTATTAAACACGTATTTTTTATTTTGATAGGTCTTAGTACAAAAAAATAAAGTTATCGTTAACGAAAGATGTAGGCTTTAAAACTGATTTTATGGCTACCCCACGCCGCCGCCGCCGCGCCGCCGCAAGGAACGAGCGCATCGCCACGCGCCGCGCCTTTGTTCCCAGGCGTAGGTAGTATTTACGTGGGTTACAATGTACTTGATCGCTGATTTTTCAGATTCGAACTTCGAACCAGACTTTTAGGATTAGGTCGTGAAGTTATTTGAAGATTAGATAATTCCAATTTTTCCTTCATACTTTCATGACCATCAAAATGCAGAAAATAAATCAATCAATCAATCAATCAATCAATTCATTTATTTGCATAAAAACATGGTACAGCAGATACAAAGATGTCAGTAGTTTTGAAGTTTCACATATTTTTACCATTCATAGGTGTGCAAAAATTTAAGGAGGTAGGAACATGCAATGTTGAGGTCAGTGCTTGATTTACATAAAATTAAATGTCAAACAATAAAAAAATAACAAATATTTAAATAAATTAGTCATTACAATTGTCAAAAAAAAAAAAAAATACATTAAAATTAAAATAACGAAACCAAGAAAGTTTAATATAAGTAGGTATGTCAAAAAATTTAATAACAGTTTAATATTTATAAAAACGACACGAACCCTTTTCCAAGAAGTCAGAAATTGAGTAGAAACTTTCAAATATCAGCCATTTCTCCAACTCAGCACAAAATTTTTTGTAAGGGAGATCAATTAATTTTTTTGGTATTGAGTTATAGATAAGTGGAGCCATATAGACGCAGTTTTTTCTGAATGCCTCCAACCTAGGCACCGGCATCTTCAGATGAACACATGTTGTTGCTCTTTTATTTATGTTATAGTTCGTTTCAAAAAGTTTGTCATTGTTTTTTATAAATTTTGCAACTTCCAAAATGTATATACATGGGACGGTTAAAAGTTTATGCTCTCTAAATATGGGTTTACAAGACTCAGTCCATCTCATACCGAATACTGCACGAATACATTTTTTTTGGGCCACAAAAACTCTTAGTATGTCGGTGGAGTTACCCCAAACTATAATACCATACCTAATTATAGAGCATATATAGGCATGATAGACCACTAAAGCTGTCTGTCGGGACGTACAATTTTTCAACTTTTTTAGTGCATAAACAAATTTATTAATTTTGACACAGATGTTATGCACATGATGCTTCCAAGAAAGGTGATCATCAATTGTGATTCCTAAAAATTTTGACTCTGATACCTGTTCAACGGCTTTTCCATCAACCAGGACATTTAGAGTTACTGGCTGCTTATTATGTGTTGTAAATGTCATAATTTTAGTTTTCGATACATTAAGTTTAAGTTTATTTATGTCAAGCCAAAAAATAATGTCATTTAACGCTTTACCTATCACGTGTTCGTAGCTATTTAAATTATCGTCTTTAATTATTAATGTCGTATCATCCGCAAACATGACACAATCATGGTCGATGACTTGTGGTAAATCATTGATGTAAATCAGAAATAGTAGGGGTCCCAATATACTACCTTGTGGAACGCCACTAGGGTTTATCCTAACGTCAGAGTCAAAGTTTTCCAATGTCTTGTTATTTAATTTTGTAACTCTGGTAATCTGCTTCCTATTAATTAAATAAGAGAGGAACCAGCTTTCGGCTAGACCTCTTACTCCATATTTATTCATTTTTTCTAATAAAATCTTATGATCAACGAAATCAAATGCCTTACTGAGATCCAGGAGCAAAGCTGATGGAGTTATTTTTTTATTTAGGCTTTCTATGACATTTTTTGTCAGCAATAAAAAAATCGTAAAAAAATTGTAAAGCAATAAAATCAATGAAAACACCTATGGCACTTTAAAAAACATAATAAAATTATTGACATTACTTACTTAATGCATAGGTAGTTCTGCATTATGGCGTATTTAAACATTTGGAATCAACTACGTATTTACATTAATGTTCAATCAACCTATTCACTAAAATTGTTAATTAAAAATAATTGTTTATCCGACATGTCACTAATCACTGTATTTCAATAATTGTTAAAAATGCACGTTTAAATAAATTGTCATTTAGTCTGTTGAGAACACTAATGTCACTTTTCACTTCATCAAAAGCGTTAATTATTTTAAACTTTAAATCGTCTAGGTTTTGGGCCTCCTCAACATACACCCGGCGTTTTACTTCTCCCCAAAGAAAAAAATCGCAGGGAGTAAGATCAGGGGACCTAGCAGGCCACGGTATGGGTCCGCCACGTCCGATCCAATTTTGCCCGAATTTTTCATTCAGGTAGTTCCGTACCTGTATGGCGTAATGAGGTGGAGCGCCATCGTGCTGATAGTAAAAGTCACTATGGTAGCTCAGCGGAACTTCGTCCATCAAATCTTCGATAGTTGTTTCCAGCATTTCTAAATACCTTGACCCGGTCAAGGCGCCGTCAATAAAAATGGGCCCTATTATTTTATTTTTAATAACCCCTGCCCATAAATTGGCGCTAAAACGCACTTGGTGATGCGTCTCTCGCACCAAATGGGGATTATTAAATGACCACCAATGTTCATTATGTACATTGTACAGTCCCACACGAGTGAACGATGCTTCATCCGTCCACAAGATGTTAGCTTCGCGGTGATTTAGAAGCCACTCGCATAAGGCACGACGTGGTGCTGGGTCTGGGTCATGGAGCTGCTGTACGGGCTGAAAGTGGTATGGATGGAGTCCGGCTCAATTTAGCAGCTTCCATACCGCGTCCTGGCTCACACCAAAGCGACGTGCCGCATCGTTGGTACTTGCTCTTGGATCTCGCTCGAAGAAATCGAAAATGGCTTCTTCTATTTCGACTGCCAGTCGAGGTCTGCCAGATCCTTGTGCGTGATTTGGGGTCCTGAACTGACCGTGATCAAGCAGTCTCTGAGTGGCTGCTAAAATGGTCCTTTCATTAGGGACCGTTGGGTTATGGATACCGTGGGCTCGCATTCGTCGTATGCTCTCTGTCGCATACATCCTACGAGCTGCTCGTAAATTTTCACCACTTAGTAAATACACTCGCACCATCTCATAGAACTCGCGGTTACTAAAGTCCGACATCGTGACCTGTAGGTTAGGTACTAGTACGACACACGTGTGGCGCGGGAGTTGCGCGGGAAAGCGATTGGACGCGACGTCACGACAGCAGCGCATGCGATGAGTGACGTCGCCCTGCGGCCCCGGCCGACGACATCTGGCTAGGCCCCTGCCGGGTTTTACCCCAATGCGGTGCACGGCGCGCGTGGTCATTGACATTATAACGAATAGTGTCCATAGTTTCAAATAGTTTGAGAATTTAGAGTCGTAAAAATAAAAACAAAAAAAAAATTAAAAAATAATGGAAATGTGTTCTATTACTGATACTGAACCACCAAAACTTTTTTGCGCACTGCTTAAAAAATATTCCTGTATTAAGGATAAGAGGAACAACGGGTGAGCACTAGCCCATTTAATCATAAACAAACTCAATGATTCTTTCAGGCACTAGGATAGCAGACCTATTCATAGATAAAGGAGCACCGTTACGACAATTATTTCTTAATTCATTTCAACAAATGGTTGAGAAACGGGCCACTGCCAAGTGGCGTTCAATTCAACCCTGCAAGCCAAGGCCACTCATAGCGATTTCCATTACTTGCGCTATATTACAACTTCCTCAGTCTAAACGCTTCAATTTACATCTCGCAATGGACCACTCTGTGTGATTGCCGGGAAAATTGTTCCCACTCCGGCGGCAGCTCAAGTGACAGAGATTTAGAACGCACTGTATTTAGGATTACTTTGCTACGGGAACTCACTCCTTTCCATTCGAGCCAAGGGTGGTCGTAGTTTTTCCACGGAATTATAACATAAGCAATGAATAACCTTAAGAGTATTTTTCTATACAACCAGCTGATGGAACAAGCAGATGGCCCACCTGATGATAAGTGGTAACGATCACCTATAACAAAGCATTGTCACGTTGTGACGTGGTTTAAGAGTGTGCTCTTAAGTCACGCACGATAGTAACGTGCCCTACGATGCACTGCCCTGCGTCCAACTTCAACTGCATCAACTTGAGGCATACTGATGTTAAGCCTAATTACAGTGCCTGTAACTACACCGGCGACCACACTCTTCAAACCGAAACAGTGACGCTGCTTGGCGGCAGAAAAAGGCGTGGAGTTTGTACACTTCCCTGCGCGAGCCCTTCACAAAGAGCTCTACTACTCTTAGTTACTACTACTACTACCACCACGCATTTTTCTACCGCCAAGCAGCGATGCTGTGTTGTGGTTCGAAGAGTGCGGTTGCCGGTGAAATTCCAAGCACTTTGAAGCCTCTTTATGACTCAGGGTTATACGCAGAGCAGTTATTGGACACGTTCTTATCGTGCTTGACTAACGAGGCATTGATTTGCCATAGGTGATGGTTACCACTTAACACCAGGTGGGTCATCTGCTTGTTCCACCAGCTAGTTTAATATAATTTTGTGCCTTTTTTAAAACCCTTTTTTAAAAGAGGCACTAAATATATTAGCATGTATTTCGTTACGAACGAGACTGCGCTAAGTTCATTTTGTCAACTTTATTAGCTAATGCTGTAAAACGAATGCAATTTGCAGGCTCTAGGAAACTAAATGTTTTCTTTCATGCTCTGTTTAGATTGAAATAGCTGTTCACATAGTATTATAAATCTCTAAAGTTTTAATAGAGTGTATAAAGGGTACTGCTGCGTAAGCCCAGCTGGGATTGAATAGGATAGATATTTCAATTAATATGAAAAATTAAATTATATTAAATTAATTAATTAATTATTTATTTTAAATTGCCTCTCATAATATCAATCTAGTGCTACATATTATTATAATCGATCACCTAAGTTTCAAAATAAAATAAGTTTTTTTCAAGATAAATAAATATAAATATAGGTGGACTTTCCACACAGCACTTACTAGCCCCAAACTAAGCCTAAGCTTGTGTTATGGGAACCAGATAGTTAATATACTACTTATATACTTTTTTTGTAAATACATACTTATAATATTATATAACACCCAGACAGAGAACAAACATCTATGTTCATCACACAATGTTTGTTCACGGTGGGAATCGAACCCACGACCTACGGCGCAGAAGGCAGAGCTACTACCAACTGAGCTATGTAGGCTGTCTAGATAAACGAATATGTTTCAAGATAAAACAAGTTTTGTGTTACTTTGCAGTAACGCGCTGCCATTTGAGTCGGCACTGAGTTTAGGGTCGTGTTTGTGTTTCCGGCCGGCGCTGATGTTGCTGGGAGTACGTTTATTGTTTTGTTTGTTTATCTTTAGAAACAGAGGAGGTCCTTTCAATTTGGAGAATAATGCTATGATCGAAAATCCATTTTCATGGTGAAGTGAATGGGATGCAAGAAGTTTAAGACCTGAGGCCTTATTGTCTAACTTGAAGCTCATTACCATTGCGATATTCTGGGTTTCAAGTGTCAAACTTTCTGTGCTACATAAAGTTCATCTGTGACATTACGATACTACATATTCCCTCATCTATGCCGACTACGATTACCGAGTTAGAAAATGAGGTCCCTGAACGTATTTTTGGTATAGAAACCCATACAAAAATACTACTGTACAGTACAAGACGGTTAAACGGAATCATGGTGTCTCCAAAAGCTGAACCGAGGCGGGTGGTTCTACGAGTAGAACTAAAGTCGTGGTTCTCGTACAGTTTCCTGCTATGACGATTGATTTCAAGTAGCAGTAGAGCTGGGTCGGGCTGTGGATGATGATGATGAGGACGATGATGATGATGAGGACGATGATGATGAGCAGTAGAGCTCTTAGTGATGGGCTCGTTCGGGGAAATACTATTTTATTATATTTTGGCTGCCAAACAGTATTGCTGAGTTTCAGTTTGAAGGTAACGGTGAAGTTACAGACAGATGAGGATATAATCATTTTATGCTGATAAACGCAGGGCAGCACACCATAGAGAACGCATATTCAAGCGCAAAGTTAAAGAGCATTATCTCTCCTTGTAATCAAATTATTAGTATGTATGTATGTATTATTTAAATTATGTCGATTTATGACTAGTTATTATAATTAGGTATTTAAGTTTATATATTTATCTATATGTGTATATAATATTTATATATATATATATATATATATATATTCATTTTGCATATAGGTACTGTATCTAATTGATTAGGATTTCTCTCTTATTACTTCAATGTTTTCCTTTTATGTTGTACACCTTCCCACCACTATAATCAGCTCTTTCTATCCTCTAAGGTTTGCTGGAAGAAAACTCTTATCTAGGGTTAAGCTCGCCTTTGTACATGACTACTATGTATTTTTTGTGTAAATCTATTTGTGTACAATAAAGAATAAAGAGAACGTTCCTAAACAGTGTGACTTGCAAGGTAATGCTTTGTTGTGGTAAAAGGTGCTGTTTACCGCTTACCATCAGGTGACCTGCTCGCGTCAACAGCGAGCTGTATAAAAAACCTTATTCATGGCTTGGAAGCAATCGATCTTAGTGATAAGGTCACCTATCACCTATAAGATTTAGTTCATCTAGATCTATAATGGTGTTGACAAATAAACGGTTTTTGTCTGTCTTTACTAAAAATCAAACATTGTTTACAAATTCAAACACATTTAATACTCATTTCATTACAATTTAAACACGCAATAAAATATTTTACATTTCAAATTATATGTTTGAAAAGCTTCGAGCCTTACAATCATTTCTATCTGATATTTATAAATAGTCTTTAGTTGTGTTTTAATCTATAAGATAATACCTACACTATCTACTTGATGAAGTATGATGAAGCTTTGTATGATAATTTTTCATTTTATTTCATATTTAAATCCTAATTTAATTTTATCTAAAAAGAGATATTTATGTAAAAATATCCTACAAAATTCTAGTACTAAATATAATATTTCAAAATATTAATATTTCAATTTACAAGCCAAGACTAAGTGTGCGTGGGGTTTAATTATAAAGCTGATTCATTTGAAAAAAACCAAAAAGATCGCAAAAACAATAGTGAACTTTTTAGCATAATTCGTTTACTTTTCAATAATTCATTTGGTCGACGAGTCTTTTGAAATTTGTGTTCCCAATAACCAAGTTAAAAATTATATTGATATTCAATTTAAAAATAATAATTTTCAAGATGTTTTCTCACGATATTTATCTAAATATATATAACTCAAAGGTGACTGACTGACTGACATAGTGATCTATCAACGCACAGCCCAAACCACTGGACGGATCGGGCTGAAATTTGGCATGCAGGTAGATGTTATGACGTAAGCATCCGCTAAGAAAGGATTTTGATCAATTCTACCCCCAAGGGGATAAAATAAGGGATGATAGTTTGTATGAAATTTTCAAAGTAAACGAGCGTGAGCAAAGCCGCGGGATCAGCTAGTTTAATAATAAGCTTAGATGAGCTTTTGTTGTTTATTTTATTCAGCGAATATATTTTTAAAATATGTCTTTACAAAGATGTTTCACTGAATGATCAAAAATTTTTTTTAATACAAATGGAACCATAAGTTGCTGCTAACAATATTGTTCGTATTAAGATGTATATTTTATAATGTGTCTAGAAAAAGATTACTAATTATATAAATAATTTTACTTTCATAATATTATATCTTAAAACACGCGTGACGATATTAGGATATGTAATTTCAATGCGACTATAAACTACTTACAATCATTTTGTTATATCGATGATATTGATTTAATAAATAAATAAATAAATAATGCTGGACAATCCACACAGCACCATCTAGCCCCAAAGTAAGCTATTCAAAGCTTGTGTTATGGGTACTAGATGACTGATATATTTAATACATTATATACATACATAGATAGATATTTTTTATTATATATATAGAAAACACCCAGACCTACGGAACAAATTTATGCAGATCGTACACAAATTTGTTCCGAGGCGGGAATCGAACCCTCAACCTCTTGCGTCGCAGGCGGACTCTCGCCCGCTGCGCCACAGAGGTCGTCAGATTTATTTGAATCAATTTGATATAACTTTATTATAATTTTACAAAAATATAAAAGTGCATTTTTATTGTTAAAAATACATATTCCAAGGTAAATCAGGTATTTAAATAATATTTTGACATATAATATATAAAAATATGTTGGTTCCTACTCATAAGTATTTTCTATGTTCCCAGTAATGTATTTCTACTAATGCTAACACTAGCTTAATAGTTTCTATCTACTAGGTTATCATATAATTTATGTTAGATTCACTACAGTATTACTATGAATTTGAAAAACATTAATTTTATAATACAATTTAGGAATCAATTCAATACGCATTGCTAACATCTGTTATTTATAATAATTATATAGTTATTTATAATAAGTTTAGGGAGTCGCAATTTACTCGTAGAGGAATGTTGTTTTGGTGCATGTTTATAAATTACCAATAAAGTTCAAAGTTTGGTCTATAGAAGGGACGATAAACAAGGACAATATTATAATTTACCTAAGTAGCTCCTAATGTATACAATACAATATCACTAAATTTTCATTACAGTTCTTGAACGTAAATAATATAATACTTATGTTTATTTTTATCATAACAAAAATGTTTGGGATGTTCCCAAACTTTTATACTCTATCAAAACTGAAACACAATATTGCTACATAAAATGCAAATAATACATGAGGCTATAAATATGTATGCCTCAAGTTGATGGACGCAGAGAAGTGTAGCGTAGGGCACGCACATAACGTGCGTGACTTACGACGCAATATTTTAGGTACAGGTGATGGGTACCATTCAACATCAGTTGGGTCATCTGCTTGTTCCATCAGCATCACTACATAGTTTATAACAAAGTCGCTTTCTCCGTCCCTATATCCATATGTCCCTATGTCCCTATGTATGCTTAAATCTTTAAAACTACGCAACGGATTTTGATGCGGTTTTTTAATAGATAGAGTGATTTAAGAGGAAGGTTTAAATGTATAATACATGCATGATATAGAAAAACAATGTTCACCCGTGCGAAGCAGGGGCGCGTCATATTATGTTATTATAATATGTCATGATAATTATAAAATAAAAATTTTACACGAAATAAAATTTTGTCAAATGACGTCTTCAAGCAAAATAAAGCAAGGAATTGTAATGAGAAATTGTACCCCTTTCAGAAAACCAGCATCATCTAGGTAAGTATAAAATTAAAACATTTGTCTGAAAATGACACTACATGACAAAACAAGGCTAATGCTAATATTTTAAACTATGCATTTCTTATCTGAATTTAATCAATAATATATTCAAAAATTTTAAATTTACACACAATTTATTTAGTTTTAGAACATTTGGCAATGTTAATCTATGTATGTACTTGTGTCGTTAACTGATATAAAAAAAACTAGTACAATAAGCATTTATATTTACTAACACTGTTTTTCTACATTGTAAAGTTATACGAGTATTATTAGTTAATATTAATAATAATAATAATAATGCTGGACAATCCACACAGCACTATCTAGCCCCAAAGTAAGCTATTCAAAGCTTGTGTTATGGGTACTAGATAACTGATATATTTAATACATTATATACTTACATAGATAGATATTTTTTTATTATACATAGAAAACACCCAGACCATCGGAACAAATTTCTGCAGATCGTACACAAATTTGTTCCAAGGCGGGAATCGAACCCGCAACCTCTTGCGTCGCAGGCAGGCTCTCGCCCGCTGCGCCACAGAGGTCGTCAGCTCTGTGGTCATTCCAAGCTAAATAGTTTCCAAATAGTGTACAAATATTTGCTTTACAAAATAGTGCTAGGCTCGTAGATATTTCAATTCAATTCATAAGAATAATATATTATTTTACGTCAAACACATCAAAGTAAATACATTTTCTACAAAAATTATTATTAGAAAAATACTTGTTATAATTTACACAAAATTTAAAGCCTGTTCCACGCAGTATTTTATTTCCATTAAATAAAAAAATTATATTTATTTAAACATTTATTATTGGACTACACCGTAATTAAATTAGCTACATTAAATGAGTTTTAATATATATTTCGGGTTAGTGCATTTCAATTACATTGCATTTTATGTAAATAATTTACTCTTAGTTATATTAGATGTTGTTCAACATTTGTTTTAGCATGGTCTAAGGAATAATTATATCTATGAATAAATCTATTTCTAAAAAAGATTCGTTGTTTTTTTTAACTAAAAGTAAGTGTTTTCAACGATGGGATTTTTTTGGGTTAATAAGACTGATACCTATTAACTACAATCACGTACAAACTACATTACCTACGTTAAAACGCTTTTATGTAATTCTTATATGAATAAAGAAAACACTCAGCAAGAAAATTTATAAAATTTACATAAATACATTCATAGAAACCCGTTAAAGTAACTTTTATACACAACAAAGTATCAAGATGAAGCGAAATAAAAATACTAAATAAATAAGATTTTTTGATCCTCTCAAACCCATTTTTATATATTTTTATTTCTGTTTCGAAACAGAAGACCTACTCCGTCCCAGAATTATAATTACACTGTTTATTCATAAGCACATTTATAAGCCACCATTCAAATATAATGTATCTCATCTTTAGCCTCAAAAGTCACGCGTTTTTTGTCGTGCGCTGGCACCGCCACGGTCAACCATCAGGCAGGGGTCCCATTTCTCACTTTCACTTCTGAATTCACTTTGGATTTTAACGCACTATTTTTTAATTTAGTGAGACTATTGTCGGATTTAGTGGGACTACTGTGTAATTTAGTAGGACTATTTTTGGATTTAGCGGGGCTATTGTGGAATTTAGTAGGACTATATTTGGATTTAGCGGGGCTATTGTGAGATTTAGTGATGGTATCTCTGTGTTTTGGTTCAGCGTCTTCCGGTTCTTTGATTTCGGGGATGCTTTGTTTGTGAGAGTCAGTGTCCGCTTGGGTGAGGACCTCCTGTACGTGGATGGTTAGTTCGGGGCGCACCACCTGCGTGAAGGGAAGCAGCGCGCCCGCCACGTCCATGGTATTGTTAATGTTGCGGTGCCACAGCTCCAGCACGACGCTGCGCCGCTGCTACTTGTACCGAGGCGGGCCCAGCCAGCCGCAACCGAACAGCTATAAATAATAAATAATGCTGGACAATCCACACAGCACCATCTAGCCTCAAAGTAAGCTACTCAAAGCTTGTGTTATGGGTACTAGATGACTGATATATTTAATACATTATATACTTAGATAGATATTTTTATTATACATAAACACCCAGACCAACGGAACAAATTTCTGCAGATCGTACACATTTGTTCCGAGGCGGGAATCGAATCCGCAACCTCTTGCGTCAGGCGGACTCTCGCCCGCTGCGCCACTGAGGTCGTCAGCTGACAAACAAAAAGTCAGTTTCTACCATTGACCCTCTAAAAAGCCTGTTTTATTCCAGTAAAAGTGCTTGTTTTGTTCTGAACTTCTGACTTAATAATGAAAAGCACTTGAATTTTTTTTACTTTTTGATTTTACACACTGGCATTCAAAATTGTCCGTAAAAATAAACTTATGTCATAGACAGTGCTCTATGTGTCTCTCTCGCTCAAACAAAATATTTTATGGAGCGCACCAATACACAACCATGACCAAGCACTTTTACCCACTGTTCATGGTAAAGTATAGTATGTAACTCTTGAATAAAACGGATTTATATCGAGGGTCAATCAGGTCAAGAGTAGTAGAGCTCTTTGTGAAGGGCTCGTCCGGGGAAGTACTACCACCACGCCTTTTTCTGCCGCCAAGCAGCAACGCTGTGTTTCGGTTTAAAGAGTGTGGTCGCCGGTGTAATTACAGGCACATGAGACTTAACATCTGTATGCCTCAAGTTGATGGACGCAGGGCAGTGCATTCAATGTTTTGTTTATAGGTGATGGTTAACACTTAATATCAGGTGGGCCATCTGCTTGTTCCATCAGCTAGTTGTATAAAAAAAAGGTCAAGACGTGTAAAATGAACATATTGAGGAGTTTTTGAAAGTAGGTTGCTGTCACAAAAACCATGCACAAAGAATTATAAGGACAAGAGCTATTGAGATTTGGGACCAGGGAACGTTAAGAGATACCCACTTCATTTTTATAAGGTTTTAAATGTCAACAACTTTCTAACCTATTCATTGCAATTTATGAAGAAAATTTGTCATAAGTATACAGTTTTTTCCTTTTTTAAGGTTCCTGACGTCACACAATTAAAAAAAAAACGAAACTCTTTTTAGGGTTAAGCTAGCCTTTGTAATGTTATGTTATTTAAGTTCACCATATGTTTTTACTGTTTGCATTAAAGAATAAATAAATAAAAATCGGAACCCCTTTGAAAACAATTACTGAGAACGGGGCAGAAAAGATGAACGATCCCAATAAAAGTAAAACGCCTCTCGCTCACACATTTTAAAATGTTCTTAGATTCAAAATCACGGTAGTTATAAAAAATCACAAGCATCTAAGTTTCTGAAAATACACAAGAACTCTACAGCATGTATTTTTCAGACGTCATAACCCCGCTTTCTGAAAGCTCGATCAAAGCTCATCGGCTGTTAAGTCACTTGCTGTTTCAGCTTTTACTTCAAATTAAATAGAGATAGCTAGTGACTTGACCGCCGATTAGCATTGACCGGGCTTTCAGAATCCGGGTGTTAGTCTTGTTTTACCTGGCAGACGACGAGTGACAGTAACAGTAGGAGCAGAAGTGCAATGACCCCCCACACCAGGCCGAGCTGTGTCAGCGCAAACACGTAGAGAGTCCTATGACACCACTGGTTGGGCTCGAACAGCGTGGGCGCGTAGTCAGGCCACATGATTCCGAGGGTCCAGAGATTCCCAAATGCAAACCTGTAGAAATTTTTATTTTAAGTAGCTGCGCCCCGCGGTTTCACCAGCGCAGATTTATATCCCGGCATTCCCACGGGATAAAAAGTAGCCTATGATGCTATTTCAGACTATAATCTATCCGTCTACCAAGTTTCATCCAGATCCGTTCAGCCGTTCTGGCGTGAAAGAGTAACAAACATCCATCCATCTATCCATCCATAACGCCTTATATACTTGATAAATCTACCACCAGTTTGTCGTGACCAAATCCTAGAAGAACTGGCAAGAAACAAAGCTTGGTTCCTAGCGTTTCTTTGTATGACTTTACAAAATAATATGGATTTTGTAATAAGTTGGAGTATAGTTCAGTTCAACCACTTATACTTACCAGCCCAACAAAAAGCAAGTGAGTGTATAGCCCAGGATCCTTTCCAGCATGCTGGCGGACGAGTTGGAGTTCCTGCTTGCCAGCTGCGTCCACAGCAACCAGCAGATACCGGCTCCTCCAGCGGCGCCGCCCACCACCATGTAGACCGGGATACGAGGCTCAGCTGGGCAGTCACGGATGTACTGGACACCTGGATGAAAATATACTTTGTTCATTGACAGCCTTCACAGCTCAGTTGGTAGTAGCTCTGTCTTCTGTGCCGTAGGCCGCGGGTTCGATCCCCACCGAGAACAAACATTTGTTTGATGAACATAGATGTTTGTTCTCTGTCTGGATGTAACATAACATTATAAGTATGTATTTACAAAAAAGTATACAAGTAGTGTATCAGCTATCTGGTTTCCATATCACAGCTTTGGCTTAGTTTCGAGCGAAATAGTGCTGTGTGGAATGCCCACCAATTTTATTTTTATTTTTTTATTTATTGATTGACATAGGTTATATCGATCCTCATCAACCAATCACCCTGAAAAAACACGGGATACAGAGATCACTAGTAGCGCGAAAACCAGTCCTCACCAGCAGTGCAAGTACCGTTCTTATCGATCGCTTATTTGACATTTAGAATCGTCAAAAATACGTTAAAAATGGTTTCAACAATGGATAAAACCAGTTTTAACGAATTTTGACGATTCTAAATGTCGAATTAAGAGTCCGGTGACAGCGGCTCGCAATTTCGAGGTGCGATTGGCTATTATTTCATTTTATTTCATTTTGGGGAGGTTGTTTGAAATAATAACTCTAAAGAAACACGCATAAATACTGTTCGAACACAAATAATACAATAATATAAGGGAAATGTGCTTGAGTCAGAAATCATTTTGGTATTAGGTAAACGTAAGACCAAACATACTAATACCAAAATGATTTCTGATTCGGGCATGTTTCCCTTATATTATTGTATTATTTGTGTTCGAACAGTATTTATGCGTGTTTCTCTAGAGTTATTTTTTCAAACAACCTCCCCGAAATGAAATAAAATGAAATAATAGCCAATCGCACTTCGAAATTGCGAGCCACTGTCACCGGAGCCTTAAGCGATCGATAAGAACGGTACTTGCACTGCAGGAAAGGAACCAAGCACGCATCACATTATTATCCTTATTTTTCATTATTATGACGACCTCAGTGGCGCAGCGGACGAGAGTCCGCCGGCGACGCAAGAGGTTGCGGGTTCGATTCCCGCCTCGCAACAAATTTGTGTACGATCTGCAGAAATTTGTTCCGTTGCTCTGGGTATGTTCTATGTATAATAAAAAAATATCTGTCTAGGTAAGTATACATTATAATGTATAATGTTTTAAATATATCAGTCATCTAGTACCCATAACACAAGCTTTGAGTAGCTTACTTTGGGGCTAGATGGTGCTGTGTGGATTGTCCAGCATTAGTATTATTATTATTATGGTCCTGTGATTAAAATACTTTCCGCATGAACAGCTTAATGTTCATGGGTCTAGCGTAAAGCAGATGGCTGGACTGAAAACGACGCGAGATATCAACTGTTATCCAACATTTTTATTCACCGGTTCACTAGTGAAAAAATGGACCAAAGATCCTTTAAAATGTTTATAATGTTTAGACAGAGCCTCGAGCATCAACATTAATAGAAACTTTATTTGACACAACAAAGAAATGAAATTAATAAAAAAATTATAGGGTTTCATGAATTCATAGGGTTTTCAAAGGTGGTCTGGAAGAGATCGCTCTTAGCGATAAGACCGCCCATTGTACTTCTCTTTAGATAAAATTAATTATTGTAATGTTATGTTTTTCTTGTGGTGTACAATAAAGAGTTTTCTATCTATCTAATGAATTTATACCGCGCTCATAACAGAACACCGATCACGGGTATTTTCAAACAATGTACTAGTACTACTCGTATTTAGCGAGCTCCCGGGATAAAACAACAAACGGCTATTTCCTATAACGCTGACAAGATATTCCTCGGAATGGTATTTCATGCCAGTAGGTACTGTGTGAGCTGTATAAATAGGTTATTCTGAGATACCAATTTACCTACGCCTGAGTGCTTTGATGAATTATTTACCTACTCCTTCGTGGAAAACAGCTGGTTGGTATGCTTTTGAGGTTAGATTGTTTATTTTACAAAATGAAATAGTAATTGATGCAGATTTTGCCTTTTGTTTTGAGATACCTTTTCTCTGTTCTGTATATTTCTTGTTCGGTTAAGAAAGAACGAAAGTACATTTATTTTGGACATACACTCAAAGTTATAACACGAAAAAATATTACCTTTTCTCCTCGTTAAAATATCGTTCATAGACAAGCCAATTGTATTAAACTATGTAGCAGGTATGTGCGAGTTGAAAGGGGTGTATTGTAATGACAATATGTTTTTTTTACTTGATTATGTTTACTGTTAAAAACAGTTTAATATTGTGCTAAGAACACCTATATACCGATAACTGAAGTAACTAATAATGTTATCCTAATAAAGTTTAAACCAAGGTCAATATAGTGCGATTTTTTCGCTTTGTTCCCTAAAGGCCAGAGCACCGGTGGTCTAGTGGGAGTGACCTCGCCTTCCGATCGTAAGGTCGCAGGTTCGAATCCAGTCGTGCACCAACGGTGAAGGAAAACATCGTGAGGAAACCAGTTAGTATTCTAACAGCGGCGATGGGCTTGCAACCTGTCACGTATGGAATACTAACTACTGCAAAATGTGGGTATGTGCCAAATGTAATGTTTGGGCGTACCTCTGACTACACCCCTTAGACATCCTCAAAGAATCTTGAATTAGTACCTACTTGGTACTGGGAGATCTGAAGGGATATCTACCGTGCCTGGGGATCAAAGTCGTGAAGCTGTTTCTGTTTCTGTTTTTCTGTTCCCTAAAGGCCACGTCCACAATTTTTTTAAATTGATTTGCATAAAAACTGTCATTCCAATTTCAAAGTACATTTATTCCCTAGGCATTGCAACCAGAAGTACCTAGTTGAACAACCGAGTCATTTGAATGCACTATGCAACTCAAAACATTTTCCATTAATTACTATACAACCAGACTCGCCGGAGAATGACAGCTAGGTCAAAACCAGCAGAGTGGGTGCTGAATTATAAGGTAACTAGCAACCCGCCCGCGCTTCGCACGGGTGCACATTGTTTTTCTACTATATCATGCATGTATTATACATATAAACCTTCTTCTTGAATTGCTCTATCTATTAAAAAAAACCGCATCGAAATCCGTTGCGTAGTTCTAAAGATTTAAGCACACAAAGGGACATGGGGACATAGGGACAGAGAAAGCACCTTTGTTTTATACTATGTAGTGATATTACTGTGGTAAACCACCGTGAAAATAACCCCTCTGGCGAGGTTATAAGAGCCGGCTAAGGGAGTTTTTGAATAAATTAATTAAATTGAAACAGCTGCATTTCCATAATATATAAAACAAACAGTGCGTAAATCCTGCAAAGCGTGGTGACTACAGCAAATCTCCTAAGCGTGTTGGTTCAGTAAACCCTGAATTGCAAAATACCAGTAGGTACTAGAACATTTACGTTAATGCAATTTTTGTCTCTTACTTTTTTGTCCATTCTTGTTTTTTTTTATACAAGCAGATGGAACAAACAGATGGCCCACCTGATGTTAAATGGGCCATCACCTATAACAAAGCCTTGCCTCGTAAGTCAAGCGTTATAGGAATGTGCCTTACGATGCACTGCCCTGCGTTCATCAACTTGAGGCATACAGATGGCCTCACATACCTGTAATTACTTGCATTGTGTTGTAAACATGGAGGTTTATCTCTTTCATTCTTGTCCAAATTCAAATTCTAAATATGTTTATTCAATAAAATCACAAGGATCATCTTGAAACGTCTTAAAAACTAGGTGATTCTAGTGCCAGTTCCACGCGACCAACGCCGAGAAGAACAGGCAACCCACTTGTTCAGGTACTTCTGATATAATTATCTGATTCCCCCGGCGACAATACGTCATGGGCTATGAATATTTATGTAGCGGTCGATTGACAATACTCCGGTACTACATAATGAGCTGACTATGTCTATATCCACTACTGAACTATCCTTGGATCCAGTAGTAGTAGGGCATCGTAAGGCACGTTCTTAGCGTGCGTGACTTGCAAGGCAATGCTTTGTTACGGTGATGGGTATTAGTTAACATCAGGTGGGCTACATCAACATTAAGTAGCTTAAAAAATAAATTGGAGCTAACATACCTACTCGTATCCCCTCTAAGATAAAAGCAATTGAGGTGAACCTACTGATCTAAGTGAGTGCGGATTCACTAGGTGAAACTCCCCGTGATTTTGTTGATTACAAAATAGATAGCTCCTTATAACTGTTATAAATAAATAAATAATGCTGGATAATCCACACAGCACCATCTAGCCCCAAAGTAAGCTACTCAAAGCTTGTTATGTGTGTTATGGGTACTAGATAACTAATATATTTAATACATTATATACTTACATAGATAGGTATTTTTTATTATACATAGAAAATACCCAGATCAACGGAACAAATTTCTGCGGATCGTACACAAACTTGTTCCGAGGCGGGAATCGAACCCGCCACCTCTAGCGTTGCAGGCGAAGTCTCGCCCACTGCCTCTGAGATCGACAAAATAATTGTAGCTTTCGTTTAAAACAGTTGTTCTTATATTTAGTCTGTGGTTTCTGCGTAATTAGATTCGCCTTGACGTCTTCTTCGTTATCAGATTACCGTCAACTTATCAGAGAAACTTTGAAAGCTTTTTTGTGAATAATAAGAAATGTGACTGAGGGTCGAATCTTGGAACTACAAAACTTATAGTATAAGCAAAATACGCTTTTAAGAGAAATCGGTGTTTTATTCAACTTTAATAAATAGATTTTAACCCACGAATAGATGCTACTATCTATTGATGATGATCTAGATACCACGAATAGAGAACAGATCTCAGATGTATTGCATAAAGGACAACGCATGGCCATAACCGCGCGGGTTTATCCTGGTGCGTAAGGGTGTATTTCGAAACGATATCTGCCACTTAAAGAGTGCTGTGAGGGACAAAATGTGTATCCATTTCAAAATGCTGCATGATAAATTGAATAACAAATGAAATATGTAATACTTGTGTTAGTTCATTGCTAGACGTAGTTCTCTTCCGAAACGTGCCACTGAGCCCAGTCTCGGCTCTTCTCACCTGGTATTTGCCAGTAAAATTTCGCACATATACAAATAAAAATTTCCAGTGTGATAAAACCTACTTGAGATAGTCATTTCTGCAAGCTCCACTTCGCTAACTCTATTTCAAAAGGTTTACCAACTTCAAAGTATTTTTAATGAGGCTCAAAATGTTCTTATCTGAAACGATTCACGAATAATTCATGAGTCAATGTGTGAAATGGGATTTACGATCCTATTTATTATTTTAGAGAATTACAGCGAGGAACGGGAGCGTGGCTGTTTTATAAATATTTTAAACGTGCCCCATATTCGTGCACGTACGACAGGTAGAAAGGTTATGTAAAATTTTTACTACTCATTTTTCCTGAGGGTACCTATAATGGTTTTTATTGTTTACAATACACAGATGAAATATAAATATTAGGAAAATTAATCAAAGTAGTAAAAATTGACCTATACTTTGATTACAATATTTTTTTCATTCAAGCTGTTTTAAAAACCATTCATACGTAAGTAGTAATTATTCCTAAAATGTGACGTTTCTTATTATATCATGTTATATAATTTTTGTATTTACCAAGTGCGCGATCGGCACAAGACATTGTAAAAATCACCAGAAGCTGGTTAACGGAGAAAGATTATAATATTTTCCTGAAAACTTGAAACTGATAATATACAACTTACCCATTATAAGATAACTATGAGGAATAAAACTTACCCATTATAAGCATGATGACAGGAAGAGTCGACAGACAAGCCAGGAACACAGTCATCAGAACTAAAATAAAAACAATACGTTAAAATCTAAAAGAGTAAAAGTTACATCCAAATATTGTATGCGCTATATGATTTGGTAGTTGGTTCTAAGACTACTGAGGTTATCCTTCGTAGTCTTAGCAATGACATCTACCTAATAATCTAATATAATATATCTAATGGTGAATAAATAAATAAATAAATACCGTGCCTAGGAATCAATGTTTTCAGTTTTCTGTTTTTGACTCACTAGTTCTATTCATAATCTTAGCAGCCCGGCACACGAAGTCTACAGTCCCCGAGGCCTCCATATTGGCGTCCTTCAGCTGATAGGCCACAGAGCCGTAGGTGGTGAGGCCTACTCCGAGTCCTAGGCCACTGCGGTCGTTGTACTTCGCCTGTTCACCGCATAGTCGTCGCTGCTCGTCTCCTGACACCTAAAGGTTACAGTTTCTTGTGACTTGGGGAAGTTAATTTCAGAAATAAACAGGATTTTTATTGAAATAATTATAAAACTAGCAGATGTCCGCCTAATATTAATCAGACACCGCTATCTATCATACACTACTACGCTATCTATCTGCAATATTTCACATACAAGACGTGCCCTGTGTACAATGCACTGCGCCCTCTGAGTAGTAAAAAAATTAAGTCTCATATCTCGAAAATCTCGTGTGGTTAATGTCAATGTGATGTAAATGATTAAGGTATTCATCATTTTGGTATATCAAGTTAGCTCTAGGTCACCGTTTACGACAATTTGGTCAAAATAATGGTGACTTACCTGACTGACGGAACTAGAAGCTCGCCGGGAGCCGGTGTCTGATGGGACCCCGGGCCCGCTCTGTCGGCCACCTGCACTCGCTCTGTATGGTGATACACTCCTCCCTTTACCCCCTAAAATAAATAAATGTATTACATTTAATCTCTTAAAATCAAATGTAGCGTGGGAAGTGACCTTGCATCACTTTATTTAAATTAAAGGTAAAACATCATGAGAACTCACCAGCAGCTTGACTTTCCTCACTGGCTCGCCTTTCCCGCGAAACCAGAGGCTCTTGGAATGTGAGCGTCAAGCTTCCCCTCGGGCTGACCCTGGCAGCTTCCACGTCTCCTGGAACCAAGCTGCCTCGAGCGCTCCGTTCGGACGTTGCGATACTTCCCCTAGGACTTCTTTGAGAGTCAGGGATGAGTGAGCCCCGAGGTGTTCGATCCGGGATCTGATAGTCTTTCTTCATAGGCACTTCGGGAGCTATACTCCCGCGCGGGCTGATCCTCGCACTCATGTCTTTCTGTGATCTGGCAGGATCCAGCTGGATGCTGGCAACAGAATGCCTCGGACTCCTCCCCACATCTGGCACGAGAGAGTTCCGCGGGTGATGCCAATTGGTCCCTTCAGGAACCAGGCTTCTTCGAGGACTTCTAGCTGTCATATCTGGTGTGATGCTGTTCCTAGGACTGCGGTTAAAATCTTGAGGATTCAGCGAAAGTCGGGAGCCGTAAGCCATCTCCACATTTAGATTGTTGCGTGACGGAGCGAGGCTGTTTCTCATCTGCATGGCTGCGTCGGGCGTCATGGAGTTTCTGGCTGACCTGGCTTCAGGTGCGAGGGAGTTCCTTGGGCTTCGATGGTAGTTTGGCAAGTCCATGGCAGCGTCGGGAGCTAGACTAGCCCGTGGGCTTCTTTGTGGGACAGGTTCTATTTCCTCGTCAGTTTCCGCTGCAGCCAAGGATGCTCTCCTGGAAGGTTGGGCTGAAGCTCGTGGTGACCTGGTTTGTGGCGAGGTAGCCGCACTTCTAGAAGCTCTTCGCCTTCGCGATGAACCCGTTCTTTGTATCATTTTGGTCTTACATGTCTGCTTTCACGTATACTTCCCTTGCTCAAAATCTGTAACAAAACAAAAGGAATATTTAAAAAAACATCAATCGATAGCCCGTATTACAAACACTAGGAACATCTCAATATATATTTTAGTTAAAAGACTTTTGTCAAGCTAAAAGTTTTAAATTTTGTATTCTGGCCACTTTTGGGGGTTTGTGAGTAAAGTCCTTAATCCGAGTCGAATGGAGCAATCCCACTTCTTTGTTTACTGATACAGGCCGTGAATGTTAATGCAATTAAGTACTTCACATTTTCTGAGTTGGAGTGACTTTGCCTAATTGTCTTAGAAGATTTGGGATAAAGGTGATTTTACACGGCACGATATGGTTTTTTTTTTATTTTTTTTATACAACTAGCTGATGGAACAAGCAGATGGTCCACCTGATGTTAAGTGGTAACCATCACCTATAAACAAAACATTGCCCCGTAGGTCACGCACAATAGGAACTGCCCTGCGTCCATCAACTTGAGGCATACAGATGTTAAGCCTCATGTGCCTGTAATTACACCGGTGACCACACTCTTCAAACCGAAACACAGCGTTGCTGCTTGGCGGCAGAAAAAGGCGTGGTGGTAGTACTTCCCCGGACGAGCCCTTTACAAAGAGCTCTACTACTCTTAAGACTCTCTACTCTCAGTTAAGTATAAAAAGAAGCGGAAAAAAGGGCTGAATAGCTTGGCGTCAAATTAAGCGACGTCTTGCGTGAACACTATCTAAAAAGGTGTCTACTAGTGAAATTGTATTCATTTTTAGTAATTGGTATAACTAATTATTATCTAAATATATATATAACTCAACGCTGACTGACTGACATAGTGATCTATCAACGCACAGCCCAAACCACTGGACGGATCGGGCTGAAATTTGGCATGCAGGTAGATGTTATGACGTAGGCATCCGCTAAGAAAGGATTTTGATCAATTCTACCCCCAAGGGGATGAAATAGGGGATGAAAGTTTGTATGAAACTTTGAATTCCTTGGCGCGAGCAAAGCCGCGGGTTCAGCTAGTACTGATATAAATCTATTCAATTTGATGTGGATAGTTACTTTAGGTGCGAGTTGTATCCAAAAAAGAGGGCACGGTAGACTATTTTATACTACACGTACTTGTTTTTTTTTTAAATAAAATAGCAAAGTGATAATACACTAATTGTCTTCAAAATCAAACAATACAAATCTCTCAGTGTGAATGAGTTAAGGACCCTTATTTTTCTTATTTATACACACTTGTTTTTTGTAAAGGTGCCTTTTGTATAATTTTGACTCTGCTTACGAATGCTTATGTTAATATTTGGTTCAACCAACAATATAGATCTCAGATAAGTTGGTAAGCTGGCTTTAAAGTTTTTCAATAAGTATTCCAAAGGATATTTTACTAGAAAGGTTAACGTTATTTCGTTTAGAATTATTATTATTTTTACATAAATAATTAATTAACAATTATTAATTTTTATTACATAAATACTGTTCGAACACATATAATACAATAATATAAGGGAAACATGCCCGAATCAGAAATCATTTTGGTATTAGTATGTTTGGTCTTACGTTTACCTATAATACCAAAATGATTTCTGACTCAAGCACATTTCCCTTATATTATTGTATTATTTGTATTCGAACAGTATTTATGCGGGTCACTTTAGAGTTATTTTTTCAAACAACCTCCCCGAAATGAAATAAACTGAAATAATAGCCAATCGCACCTCGAAATTGCGAGCCGTTATCGCCGGAACCTTAAAGGTTTTGAATAGGTAAGTATTCCTAAGGATATTTTAGTAGAAATGTTTATGTTATTTCGTTTAGAATAATTATTCTTTGCCTTTGTCACTGGTTTTAATAACCGCATGGCACAGCATGGGTACTGTTTTATCTACGCTGCTACGTAGTAAAACAGCTTCGAAATTGAGACTTATATAAAAGTTGATGGACGCAGGGCAGGGCACGTTCCTATTGACTGCTTTGTATGATAGTTACATTAAGTGGTAGGTAAATGCGGCATCAGGTGGGCCATTTTTCATCAGCAATTTGTATAAAAAAGCTTTTTCCTAGTAAAAAAATTCACAATGCCTTCTTTTCTAAAACCTTAACAAAAACATTGTATACATTAGAATCGTAGAAATAATAAACGTGTTGGTAATTTATTTAGATCGACAACTTTCTCGCTGCGCGAAGCTCGTTTCGAAGAATCCTTGATTCGAGTCCTGGTTTTATTGATCTTTGCCCTCATCTGTATCGCTCTCACGATTCATCATTGACTAGCTGCGGCCCGGGATTTCTCTCGCTACATAAATATTTGTTACCAGTTGCGATCCGCGATTTTTCTCTGTTATATTACTGTTATAATTACTTATAGTGATATTACTTAAATATTTTAAGGCTGTCCTTTTATTGAGTTCGGTTTTTTTTCTTTTATACAACTAGCTGATGGAACAAGCAGATGGCCCACCTGATGTAAAGTGGTAACCATCACCTAAAAACAAAATATTGCTCCGTAGGTCACGCACAATAGGAACCCTACGTCCATCAACTTGAGGCATACAGATGTTAAGCCTCATGTGCCTGTAATTACACCGAGGACCACACTCTTCAAACCGAAACACAGCGTTGCTGCTTGGCGGCAGAAAAAGGCGTGGTGGTAGTACTTCCACGGACGAGCCCTCCACAAAGAGCTTTTACTCTTAAAATGTTATGCTTATATCCTGGCATACTAGCAGTACAAATGATTTTTAGAAGTACATTTCGTTTCCATAACATCCAGCAAGCGAGGCACTTGAGAAAGTAATTTCTTTGTTGATAGAGTCATGAAATTGAAGCAGTTGAGGGCTTAGACGATTGCTATTTTATCTTTGGGTATTAAAATGTTGAGAGGTTTTTTATTGAATTAAGATAGAAACAGAATTTCAATTTAAATTATGTCTTAATCACGATTTGTTTGATTTGTTTGAGATTAAAAAGAATAAAATATTGTTTAATAATATAAACTTCTAATACTCTTGGAAAATACTCTTATCTGTTAACTAATGAATGGATCTAAACTTCAATTGATATCCTTTTTAGGACAAAATATGTTTTTCCGTTTAGCGTAACTGACATTGCTTGCAATTTTTGACCTAACTGGAACTGGAACAGCTTCACGACTTTGATCCCCAGGCACGGTAGATATCCCTTCAGATCTCCCAGATACCAAGTAGGTACTAATTCAAGATTCTTTGAGGATGTCTAAGGGGGGTAGTCAGAGGTACGTCCAAACATTACATATGGCACATACCCACATTTTGCAGTAGTTAGTATTCCAAACGTGACAGGTTGCAAGCCCATCGCCGCTGTTAGAATACTAACTGGTTTCCTCACGATGTTTTCCTTAACCTAACTGGTCATAAGGAAAGAGAGAGATCCGCCCTGGTCCGAGATCCGATCTGGTTCCCGTACTACTAGCTATGGCTTAGTTTATTGCTATGTACGTTGTTGTATGTATGTTGTTGACAGCCTACGTAGCTCAGTTGGTAGTAGCTATGCCTTCTGCGCCGTAGGTCGTGGGTTCGATTCCCACCGTGAACAAACATTTGTGTGGTGAACATAAATGTTTATTCTCTGTCTGGGTGTTATATAATATTATAAGTATGTATTTACAAAATAAAAGTATTATAAGTAGTATATCTGGTTCCCATATTACAAGCATAAGCTAAGTTAGTGCTGTGTGGAAAGTCCACCAATTTTTTTTTTTTTGTGTGGAATGTCCACGAATATTTATTTATTTATTATTTCAGTCGCTAAGATTAGATTCAAACGTGGAGTTTGCCTTGTCTTTGGTTAAATCTACAACTTTGCAAGGAAGTTAGCACATCCGTGTTGACAACCGGCGGAAATTACAACTCTCGTGTAACATCCGGGTATTCTTAGATATTACTGGTGGTCTAGTGGGAGTGACCCTGCCTTCCGATCGTAAGGTCGCAGGTTCGAATCCGGTCGTGCACCAATGGATTTTTCTATCGAAAAATTTATGTGCGCAATGCCAGTGCTCTTAAACGGTGAAGGAAAACATCGTGAGGAAACCAGTTAGTATTCTAACAGCGGCGATGGGCTTGCAACCTGTCACGTATGGAATACTAACTACTGCAAAATGTGGGTATGTGCCAAATGTAATGTTTGGACGTACCTCTGACTACCCCCCTTAGACATCCTCAAAAGAATCTTCAAAGTCAAAGTCAAAGTATATTTATTTGCTGAATTACATGTACATGAGATGTTAAATGTTTTTATTGACCAGTGTAATTCGACCATACACGGGCATGCAAAATTATAATTTTTAAACAATAAGTCAAAATAAAAATAACAAATTATATAAAATTAAAAACTAATAATAAAATGGGAATAAAAATGACAAAATGAAAGAATGATATTATAAATTATGATTAATTTCAAATTAATGTACCTAGAAAAAATAATAATTCAATAATACAGTAATGGTACCTACTAAAATTAAATATAATGTCAGAGAATGATAAATTTAAATAAAATTGTAGATAAAATGTCAAATGTAAATAAAAGATAGTTAACATAAATTAAGAAATAATTGTGTTGGTTGTAATCTTGAGTTAGTACTTGGTACTGAGAGATCTGAAGGGATATCTACCGTGCCTGGGGATCGAAATCGTGAAGCTGTTTCAGTTTTTATTGAGGACTCTATTGTATAGGTCTCTACTCTTATCTTACCTGTGATGATAGATGTAATGCACATCATCATCCACACGCATTGCAGTCTCCTAATAGGCTTGGTAGTGTGAAACTGGCCACTAGATTGTCCTTTAAAACATTTTCAGTAATATTTTTTTATATTTTGTAAATAATTGTAACTATTATTAAATTACAACTAATAATCTTTGTAAATAAATGTTAAAATGCATATATCATTTTTTTATACTTTTAATACAACCAGCTGATGAAACAAGCAGGTGGCCCACCGGATGTTAAGTGGTAACCATCTCCTATAACAAAGCATTGACTCGTACTTCACGCCCGATAGGAACGTTAGCTGCTAGCTGATTCTGCTAACTGATTAAAAAAACAGACGACCCACCTGATTTTAAGTGGTAACCATTACTTAGAAAATAATTGCTCCACAAGTCACCAGAGGAGACAGTACTTGTTTTTTGCTATACTGGCCAAAGGTCTCCCAAAAATCGTACATCAGGCTATAGTGGCCTCTTGCCAATCTTTCTCGTACTTTATTTTCCAAAATAAAACAGTAAGTTCTAATAAATTACGTGAACAGATAAGGAACAACATTTCCGTTACCAAAACGTGACCTTTAAACGGGGCTATGAATAAAAGGTGAAAAAAAAACTGCTTTCGAAACGAAACTATATTAAACCTACTGTTTTAATTACCCACATAATATTACTGAAAAAAACCATAAACTTTGTTATTTGGTCTTGATAATTTTAGCAGTAATAATAATGTTTTTTTTTTTGAAGGTAATTTGTGTACGATCTGCAAAAATGTGTCCCGTTGGGCTGGGTGTTTTTTATGTATAATAAAAAAAATCTATCTAAAAAAAATCTATGTAAGTATATGTATAATGTATTAAGTCTAACAGTTATCTAACACCCATAACACAAGCTTTGAGTAGCTCTCTTTGGGGCTAGATGGTGCTGTGTGGATTGTACAGTATTATTTATTATTATAGTGAAGGGCTGGTTTCGAGAAGTACTAAGCAAGAATATTTTTGCTGCCAATCCAGCGTTACTGTTTTGGTTTAAAGGGTGTGAGTACTGAACAGACACATGAGACTTCACACCCGCGGCCCGATTACACTAATGTCTGGCTATCGAGATGGCTTTCAGTTTGACAATTGATTCCTATCCATCCAAGGAATGTATCATCCATAACAAAGAATTTAAATACTAGATCCATCCTTAAGTTGCTATTATCCTTAGGCTGGAAAATCCATGTTATTATTTCACAAGTATAAAAAAGTCCCTACAGTTTTCTTGAATGCTCTTTTTACACCCTACGCGACGTTTAAAAGCAGCTTTATAGTTATTAAAATATTGTAATCATTAAGGCGATCTGTGCCATCCCCACCGCAATTTAAACTTCATCGCTCAGGAGATAAAAGTTATAATCGCTCGCAGATGGCGCGTTACTACTTTTGAAGGGCTTTTTAAAATGCTTAATTACAGAGTTTATTGGGTACTTATCTAAGAGTAACAAAACTTTGGGTAATAACTATCTAAGAGTAACAAAACTTTGGGTAGTAACTATCTAAGAGTAACAAAACTTTGGGTAATAACTATCTAAGAGTAACAAAACTTTGGGTAATAACTATCTAAGAGTAACAAAACTTTGGGTAGTAACTATCTAAGAGTAACAAAACTTTGGGTAATAACTATCTAAGAGTAACAAAACTTTGGGTAGTAACTATCTAAGAGTAACAAAACTTTGGGTAATAACTATCTAAGAGTAACAAAACTTTGGGTAATAACTATCTAAGAGTAACAAAACTTTGGGTAGTAACTATCTAAGAGTAACAAAACTTTGGGTAATAACTATCTAAGAGTAACAAAACTTTGGGTAATAACTATCTAAGAGTAACAAAACTTTGGGTAATAACTATCTAAGAGTAACAAAACTTTGGGTAATAACTATGTGCTCTACCTTGGTATCCTAATTCTAGAAATATGTAATAGCTATTTTTTTTATTTAGCCTATTATGTCCCACTGCTGGGCCAAGGCCTCCCCCAAGGACTTCCATTTCTCCCTATCACGTGCCTCCTCATAAAAAAAAACAAGTAAAATCACAATAATATACAAGTATTATAGGGGGGGGTCTGGGAGGTCCAGGTCCAGGGGGGTCGGGAAAGGACATACTTTTTAATAGCGGGTAACACCGCGGGGCGTAGCAATATAAGTAGACATATGAGTAGCGTCCTGTAAATGCAAATGTCATGAGATTATAAATAAATCATCATGGATTTGAACCGACGACTCTCAGCCCACTACCACCAAACCAGTAATACAGTCGCTTGCATTAAAATGGTAACATTAATTCCTTGCAAGTTACTTTACATCCATTAAAACTTCTCAAGTCTAAATTCAATTAAATACTTAACTTTAATAATTACTTGAGGCAACGTAATGCTGTTTTGGTAACTTCGACCCTTTGACTCAACTTTACTTTTCGACAAGATTATGACAGTGAAGTATCAAGGTTAGTTTGGCGGTGGATCATTCGTGCTTTCTCATTCACGGCATTGTCAAAGTATTTGCTAGGTTCCAAATTTGTAAATTTTAAGTCAAGTTAATTAAATAAACAAATAATAAATAATGATGGACAATCCACACAAACCATCTAGCCCCAAAGTAAGCTACTCACAGCTTGTGATAAGGGTACTAGATGACTGATATATTTAATACATTATAGATACCTAGATAGATAGATAGATAACTCTTTATTGATTATCACAACAAAATATAGACAACATTTTGACTTAAAAACTAAAAATTGTAATAATTCAATGGGCAATGGGATTTCAATGGCATTATGTACCTACTTAGGTACATAGATAGATATTTTTATTATACATAGAACACCCAGACCAACGGAACAAATTTCTGCAGATCGTACACAAATTTGTACCGAGGCGGGAATCGAACCCGTAACCTCTTGCGTGTCAGGCGGACTCTCGCCCGCTGCACCACTGAGGTCGTCAAAGTTACATAATTCAGTTTATTTGCGAGAGCACAGTGGTGGCGGCCCTGCCTTCTGATCCTTAGGTAGTGGGTTCAAAACCGCAGCCCAATTACGCTAATTTCTGGCTATCGAGAAGGCTTTCTGTTTGACAATTGATTCCCATCCATCCTATACAATTTCTATTAAACTATGGGAATCAAATGTCAAAGTGAAAGCCATCTCGATAGCCAGACATTAGCGTAATCGGGCCGCCGGTCGCGCTCGTTCCGTTCCGGTAATTAAATCCTACTAATATTATAAAAGCGAAAGTTTGTAAGTATGGATGGATGGATGGAAGTTTGTTACTCTATAACTCCAGAACGGATGAACGGATCTTGGTGAAAATTGGCGGAGAGATATGTTATAGTTTGAAATAACACATAAGCTACTTATTTTTATTTATTTATTTTATTTTATAATCATTCATTTTGTCATCGTGAAGATTGCCAGAAATCGGTGGAAGGAGAGAGCTCAGAATCGTTCTACCGAAAAATGAACAGGGGAGGCCTTTATAACCTTTCTATGGCCTTCTATTACCAAGGACGCCTTTCTATGGCCTTTCTAGGCTTGGTTGCGTGGAACTGGCGGTTACTTGATTCACCTAGATTTAAGACGTTCAAAGTGATCCTTCTGATTCAACCTGAATAAACATCTTTTGACATTGTACCTACTATCTTTTGACTATGTACATATGTACATACTATACTATATATTACTAACGGTTGTCTGGAAGAGATCGCAACATGCGATAAGACCGCCAATTGTAGGACAATAATTAGTACTTCTACCTATGTGTACTTTATGATATACTGTAGATGTTGTCCTCAATAAAGCTTTTATTATTATTATTATTATTATTATGTACTTCTACGGGCTGGTGATGATGTGGATGATATAATTATGTCACAAGATACATAATCGGGTGGCGGTTTTCTTCCACAAGAACTGAAATACTCGTATTACCTGCGTACGACTGGAATTCTACATTTATTACCATTTAATTTGGTTTCCCTCGTCTTATTGTTTCGCCAACTCGTGTTCTCGAGACTTGATAATTTCAATCTCTTGGGATCAGCTTCAGCATACAATATAAGATTTTATTATAAAAAAGTTGCGCCCCGCGGTTTCACCCGCGCAGATTTAAATCCCGATATTCCCACGGGATAAAAGTAGCCTATGTGCTATTCCAGACTATATTTATATCTCTCTGCCAAGTTTCATCTAGATCCGTTCAGCCGCTCCGGCGTAAAAGAGTAACAAACATCCATCCAGACTCACAAACTTTCGCATTTATAATATTAGTAGGATAGGATAGAATGTCACTCAACAACCCTAGAGGTGAAAATACACATACTCGTAGCTGGCACACTTTGCAAGCTATAGACACATACGCTAATTGGCATGCCTGTACCTGGCATGCAAGTAGTTAGCACAACATTCTATTTTCGGTCAGAAACTGGCATGCCATGTGAGGGAGGGGTCACGGGGGCTATGAACCTGGCACCCGGACTTGCCTCTGACTACCACTTACTTATATTTTCGAAGCGTTAGTGACAATACTAGAACTAGTAATAAAAAGTATCGTCAAATAACCTTCGGAGTCAGTTTGCTAATTAAACTGAAAATTATTCTTTTATCACGATCGCAGGTTTTCTAAGTTTTGAAGAATAATCAGGAGACGGGCTAAAGTAGATTTTTCTAACCAGATTACGTCAAAACTTTGCAAAGTTAGCGATTTTAAAGTTTTATCATTTTTGTTTAATTTTTCTTTTGCACAAAAAAGTGTTAAGCTTAAAAGTATTCTTTATCATCAGCTTTTCTGCAAAATTCTTTCTTCTACCAAACTTCAACGATACATCACTCTGTTGGGTGGTTATCAGTTTATCGTTTTGAGTTTGGACGACTGTTAATGGTACTGACACACGTGCTCGTTAAAAATAAACATGCTTCTTTAGAGCATGCTCAAAAACCAACCGAAGTACGACCAAATAAGCATGCTTATTTACTAGGACGACCTGTACACACGTGCTTTTATTGAGCAAGGCTCGAAAAAAGCATGCTTTAGCTCGAATATAAGCACGTGTGTCAGTACCTTAATGGTGTAAGTAACAGAAACAGTAAGTTACTATTGAGATTTAATGCAAGGTCATATACCACTACGCTAGGCTGTTTTGGATACACATACAACACTGCTTTCATACCTGGAGTCGGTTTATACCCTTGTCCTAAACACAAAAAGGCGTACAAAAAGAAACTGTAAATAAATCAACAATCTAGTTTCCCGAATACGGGCGAACAACTCGTTTTTCTCAAGGGACCGAAAACTCCCGTAACGTGATGGAAATTTCCCTCAACGGGGACAAAACACGATGATACGGTGTATAGAAAAAGATAATTGTGAAAGCAATTCTATGAATATAGGTCAAATGGATCGAGACCATATGTATAACTGGGTCAGGTTATTCAACTAGGCAGGTTCAACTTTGACAAAGAGGTCAGAAAACGAATAGGCTGCATTCGGAAAATTATACCACATCTTCTCGTCACGAATACCGCACAGCCTCAAGAAGTCTTTCCACATGTTTTATAACATCCTTTTCATTAGTATGTAATTTGGCAATACATAATTGTTGTAAGTTGCCAATTATGACTTATGGAGCTGAGACACAGTTAGGTACAGTCACCCGAAATGACGTAAATACAAAACCATATGACTTTCTTGTCGTGTCACCGGTTCTATTGAAACAGTGCAGTGAAAGTATTAAGTGTTCGCCTCAGAGGTTATTTTAGAAATTCTTGTCTTAATTATATTATTCTTTAATATTTGGAGGTAGATTGACACTGTGCAAACGGCTTTTTGAACAGAAAAACTGTTTGGTACTCAACTAGTAATCATCGGTAAGCCCACTTTTTAACTTTTACATGCCGGTGTCTTAATGATATTGTTCTTCTCAAATTTGACAGTAGGTACCTACTGGCACTGTGCACACAAATTTTGAATAGTAAATCTCATTGGTACACACCTAGTAATCAAAGGTAAGCCGAACCATTCACCGACATTCATAATTTGGTAAATCCCAACTTCCCAACTATATAATATATAATATAATATATATAATATATATAATATATATAATATATATAATATAATATATATAATATATCCCAACTAATATTATAAATGCGAAAGTAACTCTGTCTGTCTGTCTGTTACGCTTTCCCGCTTAAACCTCAACCGATTTTGATGAAATTTGGCACAGACAATCTTTAGACCCTGAGAAAGAACATAGGCTACCTTTTATTGCATAATATTCAAATTAAAAGTACGCAGACGAAGTCGCGGGTACCAGCTAGTTACCTATATAATTACCTATATAATGAGTTCTATACTATCACCTAGCACCATCCTATTTTGGCCTGTGTAACCTTAAAACCAACGGATGAGGCTCCACTTACAAATCCGCACAGAACCCGAACAGTGGGGTTATGTTCTAAACCTCTTATAAACTGTTCTTGATAGACCGAGGCCTTTGCCTAATGGGACAAATGCGGTCGACTGTACACGCTATTAGTGGAGTCCCCGGGAAGGTAGGCATTTAAGAGAATGGGAGAAATAACGGGCCATTGTTAGAGAGCATTAGAAATGGGCCAATGTAGCTAATCGCGTGTGGGACAAATTGAAACATTAACAATTGGTTGGAGATCGCCCTAACGGGAGCTTGGTACGCGCGTCGAATACTCCGTAATGGTGGTTACTTCGATAATGGAATCTAAATTACTGCTAATGGCGATAACAACATTAGTATGTACCAGTTAATATATTTAAGTGTTTACCTATTTATGCCATCAGGACGGGTCTGTATTGGTTTGTTTTGATTTATAGGGTTTTTATTCGACTTGATAATAAAACACTGATGAATCACATTAACAAACCATTGCTTTGCTAATCATGCATATATGAATGAGTTGCCGACATGCTGCACTGCGTCTATCAACTTGAAGCATACAGATATTATGCCACATGCGCAAGTAATTTCACCGTTAAGTGCCATTGTTTTACGTTTTTATATTAAACTAGCTGGTACCCGCGACTTCGTCTGCGTACTTTTCGCAATAAAAGGTAGCCTATGTCCTTTCTCAGGGTCTATAGATTGTCTGTGCCAAATTTCATCAAAATCGGTTGAGAGGTTTAAGCGGGAAAGCGTAACAGACAGACAGACAGACAGAGTTACTTTCGCATTTATAATATTACTAGCTGGTACCCGCGACTTCGTCTGCGTACTTGTAATCTCTTCATCCCTTTTTTTCGCAATAAAAGGTAGCCTATGTTCTTTCTCAGGGTCTAAAGATTGTCTGTGCCAAATTTCATCAAAAATGGTTGAGAGGTTTAAGCGGGAAAGCGTAACAGACAGACAGACAGATAGACAGACAGACAGACAGAGTTACTTTCGCATTTATAATATTAGTTGGGATATATAGTAGGGAAGTAGGGATAGGGATTGTAAAACTTTGATCCTTTGTTATTAAGCGAATTATGAATGTTAAATAGGATACCATAAACTATTGCATATTATTATTATTAGGAGCCTGTATAAAATAAATAAAAATAAATAAAATTACAAGGCAGTGAAAGACTTTCAACTAATATTGACGACCTCAGTGGCGCAGCGGGCGAAAGTCTGCCTGCGACGCAGAGGTTGCGGGTTCGATTCCCGCCTCGGAACAAATTTGTGTACGATCTGCAGAAATTTGTTCCGTTGGTATGGGTGTTTTCTATGTGTAATAAAAAAAACATATCTATCTATGTAAGTATATAATGTATTAAATATATCAGTTAACTAGTACCTATAACACAAGCTTTGAATAGCTTACTTTGGGGCTAGATAGTGCTGTGTGGATTGTCCAGCATTATGAAAAAAATGCATTATTTTGTACAGGGCGTCAAGACCATTCCTGATAACTAACCCGCGAGCACTCGCGCTATGAGCATTTTGCTCACAGTAAACTTAAAACACGCGCCATTTTGTCAAAATTATTCGTACATACATCGTTCATTCGGTAGCTGAGTTTTGTTCCGTCCCCCACCCCTGTATGCAGTTCACTTCGCGCCAGTGTGCGCCAGTCACTTGGACGAGGTGGTTTGTTGCGCCGTGTATCATCCGGCGGCGTTTTGCTCATCGCGCGGGTATCGACGTAAGTACTTTTTTTTACTCATGTTAGTGACAGTTTTACTGCTACTTTTATGTAATATTATGATTTTACATTACTGAAATAGTAATCTATTATGTATTTCTATTATAGATGGATTGTGATCGAAGGGACGTCGAAACATAGCCGGAATCAACAGTCAAACGATTTACAAAGAAAATACGGGTATAATCATCACGCGCAGAGACTACTTGAAACAACTAGCTCTTCAACTAACACAGCCACATATCCAAAGAAGAAGCACCTTCCAAAATATTTCATATCCTCTTCAGCAAGTGATGAAACGTTTTGTACCAGAATCTGAGTTACCAGAAGAAGAAAAACCAAGTGGTATCTGCGCGGTTTGCCCAAGACGCAAATATCGCAAGACCAAAAAGAGCTGCATTTACTGTCAAAAATTTTTTATGTACCGAGCATAGTCGTACACTATGTGATATGTGTAAAGCTCGCGTATATGACGAAGATTAGTTATTCATACTTAGTTTGAAAGGTTTTCTTGAAAAGTTTATTTTTTTTTCGTTTTTTCCCTAAGACTGCCTTACAAGACTGGCAAATTAGTTCCTATGATTGTTCATTAAAATAAAAAAGATTAATATCGTTAACTTTTTGAATATATATTTTGTAGAATAAATAATGTGTATTTTATGCAATAAAATATTTTTTTAATCATATTTTTTGGTAAAACTTGCATTTATTGACATTCATAAACGTGAGCAAAATGCTCTACACGCGAGTGCTGATGTAATTTCTTGAGGCGCGAGTGCTGGCGGGCTAAAGGTGCACGCATACACCTTGTTTACCATCCCTGTAGGTTATTTGCTGGTAGTGCCAGTAAGCGCATTTCCGTATCAAAAGAAAGATAGTAAGAAGTTACAGGATTCAAATCTCATTTCCTACACTACTTTTGGAATTTTAAAAATAAATTCACTAGTAGATGTCAATCATAAGTGATATTTGTGATTTAAATCAACAGACGATTTAACTTTGACAATCTTATCGACAGGTAACATTGACAGCCTATTTGTGGTAAAGAAATCTACAAAACGGTTCGAATGTACAAAACGACAATACCCAACTCCGCAACAGCACTGAAAGTGACATGTACTCCAATCTACTGAAAGTTTACTGTATTCTAGTCTAGAACTTTGCCCATTCCGCCATTTCCAGGAATAATTCCCGACAAACCGAGACAAATAGCTCATCGGGACGCGTTCATTTGTCTCACGATGAGACGTGATACTATATAAACTTTATATTATAAAGTGTTATAAGTTTTATAAAGTGGAACTTCGTCACGTGAAATTTCGCGGAAACTTGAACTTCTTGTTTACGAAACTTCATAATTATATATTATCTTCATAATCATGTGGATTTCTTCAAGGCTTCTTATGATCCCCTATTGTTCCTTCAAGACAAAAATTAGGTGTTTCCTAGACCTTTCTGCTCCACTTTTGGCCTTACCTTATATTTAATTGTACAAAATGCGTTAAATTCAAATCTTGCAGATCATTCTTATTGCTGCGCTAGTGGATGGTATGGTATCTTTAGATGATAGTTGATATTTAAAGATGATAATGATATGAAAGATCATAGTAAAGATACGATGGTTAGAAAGAAATAACTACAGAAACCACGGTCACTGACTGCTCGCCACCCCTTCGCCAGTGCAGGAGCCTTATTCACTATGACCATTTGCACCGCGATCACAGCTAAGACAAGGCAGCCGGTGTCATACGGCCAGGGCAAAGTATCTTCAATGTCATAAAGAATAAAGCCCAACATCAAGTTTTGAAGTTTCACGGTTTGGGGCAAGGAATCTCCTATTGTAATAGAGAATACGGTACCAGGTAGAGAGCGTAGATTTGACTTCCGCTTCCGCTTTATTTATCACCAGGCTAT
This sequence comes from Plemyria rubiginata, assembly GCA_963576535.1. NCBI lineage: Eukaryota > Metazoa > Arthropoda > Insecta > Lepidoptera > Geometridae > Plemyria > Plemyria rubiginata. The sequence continues at coordinate 634,193 of OY754916.1, read as the reverse complement.
GAAATTGCCAGTACCTACTCTATTAATATTATTAATATGAGCCTGAAGTGTCCCACTGCAAGGCAAAGGCTTCCCTTCCTTCTCTCCAGTCGCTTCTATTTTCGGCCACTGTGGACCAATTCTTGAGGTATGCATCTACTTCGTCCCTCCATTTTCGCTGCGGTCTGCCACGAGGTCGTTTTCCGTTTTTAAAAACGGAAAACCTACTCTATCAAAACTAAAGAAAGCATCACAAACACTAGCCGAGGTACGAAGTCCAACGTTTCACAGAATGCGACATACGAAACACCTATGTAATGTAAAATTCACAAAATACTCTGTGGAATGAACACGTCGTGTTACAGAATGTTAGTATTCTCTGGCTGAACTTTTGTTTTGTTGCAACTTTTGTATGCTACTTACTATTGTATGTGAATGTTGTTTTATTTGCTGTTTGTACTGACGATGTGGCTTATTTTGTGATTGTAGATGGGATGAAAGTAGTGATGAACAACAGTACCTCCTTAAACCAAAGGAAGATTCATTTATTTATTTATTTACACCTAGTTCTAAATATAAATCGGAATATAATACTCTTTAACGAGAGGTCCATGTCCATGCGGGCATTTCAACTTAAAAAGCGTGAAGTTATTTCAGAAGAAGAGAAAGACTTAGCAGTGGGCTAAGTCAGTCAGTTGTAACCTTATTTAACAAGGTTAGCGGTCAGCCCTTAAGCAGGCATGTAGTCATCAACATCATCCTCATTTAGAGCCTGGCTGACTTAGCCCACTGCTAAGTCTCTCTAATATGAATCTTTATCATCATCATCTTCCTTATCTTCCTTATCCCACGCTAAGTGGGGTCGGCACAACATGTTCTACTCCTCCACTCTCCTCTATCATTCGTCATCTCCGTGCTCACTCCTTTCTTACTCATATCATCCTTCACACAGTCCATCCATCTTAATCTAATATGAATCTTTATATCATTGCCATTTCTACACTATGTTCAGCCAACCTCATCTGTATCTACGGCGTAAAATGCTGAAAACGTTAGCTCTGCGAATAAATAAATCTTGTTTCTGTTTTTCAAAATTCAGTAACATAGCAAAATAAAAATATTTTAAGTTGCAACAGATATGTTTATTTTTTATTTATTTGCTTCTAGTTTTCATCAAAGGCAACCCTAGCATCCATTGAACCGTCATTTCAATATGCGCTTGAAAAGCTTCGCAAAATAAGAGCAGCAGAAAAGTTCTCAGTGCAAAGCACGCGTGTAGAATTCGATGTAAAAGGTTTTCTTTGCGAACTGCCAATACCTAATGTTTGGTACTTTCTCCGTGAGCATACCAACCTTTTTTAAACGAACTTCTAATAATGGAGGTTCTCAATTGTTTGTTTGTTTGTAACGGGACTACAGTATTTGACAGGATACCCCTTCTTAACCAACTAATATTATAAATGTGAAAGTTTGTAAGTATGGATGGATGGATGGATGAACCCAAGCAGATTTAAATCCCGCCATTTCCACGGGATAAAAAGAATTCTATGTGCTATTTCAGGCTATAATCTATCTCTCTGCCAAGTTTCTTCTAGATCCGTTCAGCCGTTTCGGCGTGAAAGAGTAACAAACATCCATCCATCTAACAAACTTTCACGTTTATAATAGTAAGTATTGTATATAATAAGTGTTTATTTTTCACATATCATGTGTTTCATTTATTGGTTAGCTGATGGTTTATTTAACAAAATGTATACAAGTAACAACTACAAGTATATTAAATTCTCACCTTTAAGTTATTACGAATAGGCATATGTACGTATGACCCCAATCTCACCTGATGAATGTGGAATTGTGACGTGAATGTTGCTTTACAAATCCTCTCTACCACACTATTCAGGAAGTAGGTGAATAGAACTGAGAGTATAACGCTTGCATCCTAACGTTACGGATTCTGGGGACAAATAGAAGATCTCCCAGCTTTGGCCGTCCTCATGATTTGAATAGCTGAAGCCGGTACACGTAAACATTTACCCGGCGAACTAAATCTTTGGTTTAAGATTCCAAGCATAGCGGTACCGTCAAACGATGCCCGTTACTGTAGAAATCATGAACTTTCTGTTAAGTTACGAAGAAGAACTTTGTGTTAAGTTTTCAAAGTTACATGTAGAGTAGGCTTTGAACGAATGACAACTAAGTAACTCTGTAGTGCTATTTCGTAAATAACAAGAAGAGAGAAGACGGTTTTAAGAGTAGTAGAACTCTTTGGGAAGGTCTCGTCGGAAAAGCTTCAAGAAAAATGTTAATAAAGTCCTTCAGGGTAGGCAACGCACTGACAACGCCCCTGGTGTTGTTGTTGTCTATGGGCGACGGTGACCGCTTACCATCGGGTGGGCCGTTAGCCAGTTTGCCTATCTTTTACTTAAAAAAAATGAGATGGAACTAATTTTGAGTAGTCAGTAGGACCATGCCTCAAACTCAGACATCCGTCAAACCAAAAAACATTTATGAATATTAACTAAGTGTGAAGTTTTATTGTCTTTTTTCATTTCATTGAGACTACTCGTACAATACACCAACCGATTTTATTTATTAATTAATTTTCTAAATAGTTAAAAAAATAGACATATATTACCGTATAATATTGACCGATAGTGATGTACAATGTGAAGAAGGTGCACGTATCGCGATGGCTTAGGAGTATTCTTTTATGAAGGCATAGAGATATGTTGTCATAATAAAATACTGTAATGAGAATGAGACTTCTTAATCCGACCCTAGGTGCAAAATTTCATACTGAATAGATTTATTTTATTTTTGAACAAAATCCACAGCTCTTAAAAATACACTATATATACTTAAATTTCTAGCATGCAGCCAATAACGGATTTACATTATATAATTATAAAATAGGTAACGAAAATCGACGTCAGTTAAAAACACCACATTAAGACTTATTTTGATGAAAATTGACAAAACATAAAGGAAACAAGCATTTAAAAAGGAGAAAGTGAATTTGTACTGAAGTTAAAGTAGGGCCCATCCAATGTTGAACAGCCATTTCAAATTGCATAAACTTGAATACGATTGCCGTAAATTCCCAAACTAAAAATCCGATGACGAAAATATTTTAACAATTTTGTCAGGATATATATAGTAGAAGTAGTTCTCCCATACGTGCCATGTTAACGAAATAACTTGGTGAAGTTTGAGAATGAGCCCCGAAAGTTAGTATGTAATTTCCTTTTAGTTTGCAAATTCTCCGTAAAACAGTCTGGTCACGGCGGGGCAGAGGATTACGATAAGGGTTCATATTTTCATACAGAACGTAATCGGAAATTCTTGCTCACCGTTTTCACTAAAATAGCCCATTTTACATTGAAAACAAAGAGCGAAAAGGATTTTCGCATCCACTTGATTTCATCTTTGAATCTTTAAAAAAGTTTATAGAGTATTTATTTTGGTAGGTCCATAATTCGTTCCACTTCTGCATGTGTGACCGTGCTTTGCTCGGTTTCTTAACAAAGCCATCTACTGAAGTAGTATAAAAATAATAGTATTACCTTTTACTCGCCAATAGATGTAAGGAAGAGCCATCATTATGTGTAAGTTTATGTTTTTCATTGCCCGGAAACACGATAAAAATCATTTTACAAAAATGAATCTTAGCTAGATCGATTTATGGCTCTCGTAACCAAATATCTTGGCTCGAAGTTGGAGACGTTTTTTTAGCCGATTCAGATTACAAATAAATAAATATACAATATTTGCTTGTTTAAATGTATTAGATTTAATGTACACGGTCTTTATTGTTATCCATGAAATTGCAATGATCTGAATGATCTGCTTTGAATCTTCTCATAAAATATGGTAATCTAGCTAGACAGCGTCTAGCGGCAATCTAGCGTCGCGTCTTAAGTAAGCCTAGAAGAACAGACAAGAAACTCACGGTTTCGCTCCTTCTGTATGTCCCATAGCTGTTAATGATTTATCTCGATAGATGTCAACGTCACGATAAGCTGAAACTCACACAATTTTATAAAATCCTAGAACCAAGAAAAATACTTTTGATCGAGACATTTTCTAATTTCTCTTTTAGGTAGCTTCTATGGAACGTAAATCTATATAAAATTTTGTTTTTAATAAATCTTTAACCTTCAACGTAACTTCTGTAATTACCTGTCACTGATGACAACTTAACGAGTTCCGTTTCATTTCCTAAGGTTAGGGGAGTTCTTAGGTTCCGTACGTCATATCATTTTTATAAATAAAAACTTCAAAGTCGACTTGATCGAGTGATGTCAGTCATTCTTATTTATTTATTTTATTTAATCAGAACTGCACAGCCATTTACACTAATTAAAAATAGACACTAAGATTAAGAAATAGTAATAGAATATAAAATAACAGGAAATAATCAAAGAAGGAAAAAAAAACAATTTCAAAAACACAAAAAGCAGGAATTTTAAATACATATAGCAAACATTATGCACATAAAGAAAATAATGATAACTATGTCAGAAAAACTAAAATGAACCATAAATAATGAACAAAATAAATTCGCAGAAATTAAAAAATAAACGTAAAAATAATACATACCTACAATGTCAACAAGTTAAAAAAAATTAAATCATATTCATCTCACAAAAACCTAGGCAGTCCGACAACGTAACATTCCACCCATTCGCAAACACATCACAGTCAGGTATATAGTCCAGGAGGGCCTACCTACAAAGTATCTTTTACTCCTCTCTATGTACTATAGGTACATTTTCATACGGGAGAGTCAGTTTTTCATTTGTTTACCTACTAGATTTTACTTTCGTCTTGTAACTGTACCTAAAATTTTGTTACCAAACTGGTTCTCATGCAAGTGAATTATTGTAATTCTGTATGAGAAATAAACATTTATAAACCGAGAGTACTGTCTCCTGGGCCACAGCTAATGCTATTCCAGGAGTCTCACGCTTACTGTAGTAGATTGTTAACTATTGCAAATAAACATTTTTCATTTTCATTTTTCTTTGAGAAATATCTAACTTATAAGTTTCGGAGAAACACCGGCAAATAATTCCTTGTTTTGGTTGTCAGCCACACAAAAGTTGTAAAAGACATATATTGTGTATGTGAAATAATGTGAATCCACCGATTTCACATTAAGTTTTTTCTCGGTTTTGCTTTTTTTTGTTTTTTTTTTATAAAACTAGCAGATGGAACAAGTAGATGGTTCACCTGATGTTAAGTGGTAACCATAACCACACAAAACCTTGCGTCGTAAGGCACGTACGACAGGAACGTGCCCTACGATGCACTGCCCTGCGTCCATCAACTTGAGACATATACAGATGTGCCTGTAATTACACCGGTGACCACACTCTTCACACCGAAACATAGCGTTGCTGCTTGGCGGCAGAAAAATGCGTGATGGTAGTACTTCCCCGGACGAGCCACGCACAAAGAGCTCTCTTTGAAAAGTTGTAAAACACAAATGTTGTAAAAGACAAAATTTGTCTAATATTTATTTATTTATTCATTCTTAGATTCACAGTTTTCTTATTGTCTAATATAAACTATATAATATACATTGTGCATAAACCAAAACGAATCTACATTTTATAAGCAACTTATGTAGGTAGGCAGATGATACTGAAAAGACAAACCAAAATAATAAGGTAAAAGTTAACGAATAAAACAGACATAAAATATAAAGTTGATCACAAAAAAAAAGAGAACAATGTGTAAAACAAAACGTGGTAATGAAATGTGTAGTGTAGGTAGTGTGTCATGGTGTAGGTATGTGTAGGTAGCTATTTAGATAGGTTGTTAATTATAAATCGGGTAGGTGTGAATGTGATGACAAAACGCCAAATAATATTTAATATTGTGTATGTGAATCCACGCAGTGTTGCGCAGCAACGCTGTGTTTCGGTTTGAAGAGTGTGGTCGCCGGTGTAATTACAGGCACATGAGGCTTAACATCTGTATGCCTCAAGTTGATGGACGCAGGGCAGTGCATCGTAGGGCACGTTCCTATCATGCGTGACCTACGGGGCAATGTTTTGTTTATAGGTGATGGTTATCACTTAACATCAGGTGGGCCATCTGCTTGTTCCATCAGCTAGTTGTATAAAAAATAAAAAAAAATGTGAATCCACCGATTTCACAATAAGTTTTTTCTCGGTATTGCTTTTTGGGTCTCAGTTGAATACCTCGTTGCTTTAAGCAACGAACCTGCAAAGAAAACTAGTTCGATGTCAAATTTCATATTCATTTATTCAATTATCTTACCAATCGTGTCTGAATCTTAACCTAACATGCAAAAAAATAAAAATAACCAATTCTTTTATTACATAGTTCAGTGAAATGTCGATGTCTTTCTCCACCGTTGATAGCACTCGTATAACCTAGACCGATGGAGTGAACGTTTAGGTGATTTGCCAACTCCACCCAAAGTTCGTGAATGTAGTCACCGACGGCGAAACTTTCGCCATGATTAATGGCGGGTACTTTTAAAAGTTACAATTGAATTCGACCTGCCGTCTGCTCAAGCGTCACAGCTGAACCACTATCAATTTTACGATTCATTTTAGTTGATACGTTTTAGTTTTCAGATTTTAATTTTACTATTAATTCTGAAAAACTGAAACAGCTTCACGACTTTGATCCCCAGGCACGGTAGATATCCCTTCAGATCTCCCAGTACCAAGTAGGTACTAATTCAAGATTCTTTGAGGATGTCTAAGGGGGTTAGTCACAGGTACGTCCAAACATTACATTTGGCACATACCCACATTTTGCAGTAGTTAGTATTCCATACGTTACAGGTTGCAAGCCCATTGCCGCTGTTAGAATACTAACTGGTTTCCTCACGATGTTTTCCTTCACCGTTTAAGAGCACTGGCATTGCGCACATAAATTTTTCGATAGAAAAATCTATTGGTGCACGACCGGGTTCGAACCTGCGACCTTACGATCGGAAGGCGGGGTCACTCCCACTAGACCACCGGTGCTCTTAACTATTAATTCTAGAATTTATTAATCGCTCTTTCTTGTCTGTGTGTCTGAGTGCGGTGAAAGGAATTTAAGTGCATCTCTAAGAGGCTCTTTGCGAGCACTTGAAATGTTTTATAACTGTTTAGGATAACTACGATCTATTATTGTACGTGTTAGCTGCTGTCATTTTGAGATGTGGTCCCAGCCCAGATATTTTCAGCGAACGATGATAATAATGAATAATTTAATAAATGTTTACCTTGAAACAACATAAGTACTCAACGTGGAATATTAACAGGCACGACAAATTCACACCCACAGGCAGAAGGCAAGGTACAACCCTTTCTTATACTAATAATGTTAGGTATAATATTAATGTTTTATTTTTGAACAAAAAACATAGAAATAGTAATAGAATTAAGAATTATTCTATTCTATTCTAATATATAGTACATGAGCTAGTAAACATTTAAAAACGACCGACATGCGATTTAATTGAATTTAGCGATGTGGACTCGGGAGTAAGCCCACGGTTGAATAATAAAAAATTCATTTATATTTTAACTTTTGCGGGAACGAATTGGATTTAACAATTTACGATCGCGGACGGTAGAAAACTAATGATTTAGACTACGCTGGATATTATCTAACCTACCTATTACCATCATCATCAGACTAAAGATATTAACTGCTGCGGACATAGGCAGCTTCCCACATCTCATGATGTGATGCGTAATAATCCTTTATTCCTTTATATTTTTTATTGTACACAACAAATTTACACAAAAAATACATAATAGTCATGTACAAAAGCGAGCTTAACCCTAGATAGAGTTTTCTTCCAGCAAACCTTAGAGGAAGAGAGTGCTGATTATAGTGATGGGAAGGTTTACAACGAAGAAAAACATTGAAATAAGAGATACGAGAATCAAGAAGAGAATTCTTAATAAATTAGATACCATGCAGAATGAGTATATTTAATCACCTAACAAACATAAAAAAAAAGATTAAAAAAAAAAAAAACTGAAACAGCTTCACGACTTTGATCCCCAGGCACGGTAGATATCCCTTCAGATCTCCCAGTATCAAGTAGGTACTAATTCAAGATTCTTTGAGGATGTCTAAGGGGGTAGTCAGAGGTACGTCCAAACATTACATTTGGCACATACCCACATTTTGCAGTAGTTAGTATTCCATACGTGACAGGTTGCAAGCCCATCGCCGCTGTTAGAATACTAACTGGTTTCCTCACGATGTTTTCCTTCACCGTTTAAGAGCACTGGCAAAGATTTAAAGTCGGTTAAAAATAGAATAACTACACAGTTATCCCTTTTTTACTGTCATTAACCTAATGTAGGGTAAAAAACAATGAACGACGGTTGGAGTTCTCTATCATTAGCTGATGCTTTCAGGTAACTTTTTAAAGGTTCCTTTTAAAATAAACACGGTATTAAGTGAGTGGGTTGGGTTGACCGGACCTAATGAGTGGAGGTTATGATTCTGGAAGTTTTTGTCATTACTTTCTATAAATATACCCATTCATAGTGCTGGAATGGTGTGTGGGTTGTACTAGATGGCCTCTCAGTTTAGTTTTTATTCGCTCTGACGTTCATGTAGGTTTGATTCCCACCATTGATAAAAAAAGATTAATAACCAAAAACTGCATAGCTATGTTTGTAGTAAGACATATAAGATAGTTTAAGTACATCTTTTTGTTCTATTTGGGTGTCCACACCGAGACACATCAGGCTAAACACTCACTTAGTAGAGCTCTTTGTGAAGGGCTCGTCCGGGGAAGTACTACCACCACGCCTTTTTCTGCCGCCAAGCAGCAACGCTGTGTCACGGTTTGAAGAGTGTGGTCGCCGGTGTAATTACAGGCACATATGCCTCAAGTTGATGGACGCAGGGCAGTGCATCGCAGGGCACGTTTCTATTGTGCGTGACTTACGAGGCAATGCTTTTTTATATATGATGGTTAGCACTTCAAATCAGGTGGGCCATCTGCTTGTTCCATCAGCTAGTTATATAAAAAAGGAATACTGCTCTCTTTTATGGCATTGTAGTAAGCGATATTTTTCTGTGTCTTTGTGTAGTTTGATATAATATCCGTGTGTACCACCAATTACAATATTATATTATACTAGCTTTTGCCCACGGCTTCGCTCGTGTTAAGAAGTATTATTATAGCTTTTGCCCGCGGCTTCAAAATTGACAAAGTTTCATACAAAGTTTCATCCCCTATTTTATCCCCTTGGGGGTAGAATTGATCAAAATCCTTTCTTAGCGGATGCCTACGTCATTACATCTACCTGCATGCCAAATTTCAGCCCGATCCGTCCAGTGGTTTGGGCTGTGCGTTGATAGATCACTATGTCATTAAGTCACCTTTGAGTTATATATATTTAAGATATTATATGGACTGGTTCCCAGATAGCTAATGAATGAAGCTGCTTTGCCTGGTTACGGGTGAATAGCGCTGTGAAAGTTCTACCAGTTCATGAAAAGCTATAAACTAACTTCACTGGTATTCTCCAGCATCTTGCACACGCTTGTGAAGGCAACAATTATTATTATTATAATTATTTTCAGAAAAAGTTTTAACAGTAGGGTAATATTACTACTTTTATAAACGCGAAAGTTTGTAAGTATGGAGGGTTGCATGGATGGATGGATGGATGTTTGTTGGTCTTTCACGCCGGAACGGCTGGATGAATTGGCAGAGAGATAGATCATAGTCTGGAATAGCACATAGGCTACTTTTTATCCCGTGAGATTACCGGGAATTAAATCTGCGCGGGTGAAACCGCGGTGCGCAACAGTAGGTAATAAAGTACATAGGTACAGTTGGTATCTAAAATAGTCGCTAACACAAAAAATGTAGGTATAAACCTTTTTTTTTATACAACTAGCTGATGGAACAAGCAGATGGCCCACCTGATGTTAAGTGGTAACCATCACCTATAAACAAAACATTGCCCCGTAGGTCACGCACAATAGGAATTTGCCCTACGATGCACTGCCCTGCAACCTGTACAAACCTTTGTAAATCACAAGGATCACTTAGAAACGTCTTACAAGAGACAGCGAGAAAATATGTTCCACTTTTATCACCGCTACGCTAATAAATAACCAACACACGCGCGATAGGCTTACATGGAGCGTAGGTGCGTTAATTTTAATATATTCTAATTCTAATTCTAATTCGTGGTGGGGGAATGAGATCTGCACGGACGTCCCGCAATGGGGTGTATTGTGCATTGTCCCCCTGCTAACCTCACCCCAGCCAGCCCAACTCCTTAAAATAGCGGAGAAGGACCCTGGGTCGGTGGCAGCAGTGTTTGAGCATCCCTGGTGACAATTCGGATGCAGATGAGAAAGACCCGATCAGCTTCTGCAGTCCAGTTTTGGATCTGACTTCGCTAGTTGCGGAGCAGTGCAGTACCACATGCTCCACCGTTTCTTTTTCCTGAAGACATCCGCGACATAGGTCGCTGTCTGTCGCTCCGATCTTAAGAAGATGGTAGTTGCGAGGTCGCAGTGGCCCGTGATGATTCCGACCATCAGCTTTAGGTCTTCGCGTCTCAGCTTTAACAGGATGGTTGTCAAGTGCCTGTTTGTGGCTGAAAGTATTGTCTTTGTATGTTTGCAGTCTGATCTGCGCTCCCATTGCTTTTGATGTTCCTTCTGGGAATGCATCTTCAGGCTATTTTTTATCTCCACCGATGTTGGTTTACATAGGCCTATGTCATTTATGGTCGGTGGCCGTTTCGCACCCTCTCTTGCTAGAGAGTCGGCCTCGTTGTTGCCTGCACATGAGCCGTGACTCTTTGTCCATCTTATTTTAACACTGTGAGTGTCAGATAGATTTTGAAGCGCAATGTGGCACTGTGCAAGGGAAGCTGATCTTGTGTGAGATCTAAAATAGTCGCTAACACAAAAAATGTAGGTATAAACCTTTTTTTTTTACACAACTAGCTGATGGAACAAGCAGATGGCCCACCTGATGTTAAGTGGTAACCATCACCTATAAACAAAACATTGCCCCGTAGGTCACGCACAATAGGAATTTGCCCTACGATGCACTGCCCTGCAACCTGTACAAACCCTTGTAAATCACAAGGATCACTTAGAAACGTCTTACAAGAGACAGCGAGAAAATATGTTCCACTTTTATCACCGCTACGCTAATAAATAACCAACACACGCGCGATAGGCTTACATGGAGCGTAGGTGCGTTAATTTTAATATATTGTGCGGAGTCCTCTACGTGAGGAGTACTCGTAGCGTGGGCGAGGCTTAAGATTGTAATAAAGGAGTCTTGTTAGTATATTATCATATATTTTATGAGAGTATATTATTGTTATCTATGTTGAGAGGTAGTAGAGCAATTTGTGAAGGGCTCGCCTGGGGAAGTACCTACTACCACTAAGCCTATTTCTGCTGTCAAGCAGCGTTCCTGTGTTTTGTAAGCGTAACTAAATTACTGGTAAATGTCTTATTATAAAAAAAAATTAAAATAACAAAAAATGCGATTGTGTAACTTCTACTTTGGCTTCCAAACCACCTTATAAAAAATTATTTATAGCAAAATGATATGAACTGTGGTATAAAATGGTGAATGCTTTTATAAAATCTGTAAATTAATAAATGTTATGATAAAAAATCATGCTTTATTTAAAAGGTTGCCTACAAAACTTCTAAAACATGTAAGGCATGTGTAAAATTAAAGTATATGTGTTTAATTTACTTGGTATGCAAGACACACCTGTTATGATGCGAACATAATTTTCATTAAGCAATAAAAAGCTTAAAGGATTGGTTGTTAAAGTTTCTTATTGCCTATCACAATTATAGGAAAGCCAACATTTAAAAATAATGAAATTGACTGAGTTAAATTTGAAACTTATTGCTGGTGAAACAAGAAGATGGTCCACCTGATGTTAATAGGGAACCCTTAACCTAACATAAAGCACTAGTTGTGCCCCGCGGTTTCACCCGCGCATATTTAAATCCCGGTATTCCCACAGGAAAAAAGTAGCCTTTATTCCAGTCTATAATCTATCTCTTTGCCAAGTCTCACCTAAATCCGTTCAGCCGTTCCGGCGTGAAAGAGTAACTGTTCGTTACTCTTGGTATGTTGGTGGATGGAATGGATGGATGTATTCCATCCATTCCTTCCGCGTTTATAATATTAGTAGGATAGTATAGGATTGCTTTGCTAGTCACGCACGATAAGAACATAGTCCTACTATGCACCCTGCCTCCATCAGATTTTATGATTGCACTTGAATGTACGTGTGTTTGACAGTAATTTTTCTGACATAGCAGCAATTTTTCTGACATAGCAGTAATTTTTCTGACATAGCAGTAATTTTTCTGACATAGCAGTAATTTTTCTGACATAGCAGTAATTTTTCTGACATAGCAGTAATTTTTCTGACATAGCAGTAATTTTTCTAGGTGTTATAATTTGTAGACGTTTTACTGATAGCGGTCATTGTACTTTTATGTCGTTCATCCCAGAACGGCGTTCTGCTAGATTGTCCTTCATAAACGGACTGAGCTTGAGGCTTACATGTTATTATGTATCTGTAATCACCGGCACCAAACTTCCAACTTTCAAAAAAGACAGTATGTTTTCTAACATTATCATCATCACGTCTGAAGAAAACCACTGCTGGACTTCTTCTATACATTTTCAGGGAGGATGATTGTGAGCCCTCCCCATCGACTGACTACCCGCGATCCTCACGATATCCGGCCATCGGGTGGGAGGGCATCTCACACTTCGTCTAGTTTCTGGTTGCCAATATTACATTGAAAAGTTTTCCACGACAGAAGCCGTTAGATAAAATAAGACTAGACCTTACAAATCTGATGAAGGTTGTGAGTTGAGTTTTCGGATATTCGCAGGAAATTGATTTCTCCTTCACTTTGACTTGAACGATGGGAACGCGATTGAGGATGTGTGGAGATAACTTGGCAAATATGGTAAACGGATACAACGTGGTGCGATGTAGTGTTTTATGTAGCCTGTAACTATAGCTACTAGCGATAAGACTGTCCAAAGTGCTACGAATAACTACGGTTCGCTACACCAAGCTACGGAATGCTTTAAACAAGAAAGTTTTTTTTTTTTTACTATATTTGATAGACTGTCCTTTGGCCACAATCTCACCTAAGTATCGGTAATGTAAGGTTATTCCGAATCAAGGGGTTATTTGGAACTTGGAACACTCTGAATTATAAGTTTTATTCACTATTATGTATTTACTCGCTTCGCTCTCAGCGATAAGGTCGCCCATTTTTTACCTTAAATGTTTGCTTTTACTCTGTACTATGTTTCTGTGGCGTAAACTTTAAAGAGTTATCTATCTATTTACTTAAAAATCTCCGGATTTTGATTTATGATTTCCTTCTGATTCAACTGAATAAATACCTCTTTACTTTGACTGGAATATAACATTTATCGAATTTGGGGTCCAAAATCGTGCGCATGATTTTTTATACATTTCCTAAATTGTGTAGCAAAGTCGCGAGCAACCACTAGTGTTATAATAAAACGGATTCGCGTTTCATCAAGCCAGCTTACAGTCGGACAGCTGGTAAGTAACCAACGAAATGGAACACAATAACGCGAGCTACAAACGTTTCGTCGGACGCGACTAAAAAACGCCTACGCGACAAATAAAGAAAAATCTGCTTTTGTCTACGAATAAATAATAATTCTCTACAATGGTGCTTTTTGATTGGAAAAGTGAAGTTTCATTGTTCAGACAAAATGTTTTTGGTTATAAGAGTCAAAAAAATAATGCAAGTCAAAGTCAAAATTAGAAAGTTGTTATTTCAGACTGATTCCATATAGACATTATTATATAAACATAAAAAAGAAAGAAAAAACATTTATTTTGGACACACACGATACATACACTTATAATAATTATAGCAAGAAAATAAAATAAAACATTACATTAACATTAGGAATGAGTAGGTAGGTACCTATGTAGGTAGGGTAGTAAGTAGTACACAGGTTAGGTAAGTAGTAAATAGTAAGGTGGAGTAGATAAGCAAGTGAAGCCATTTTCAAGCCAAGTTTGTTGCCTGTTCTTCTAGGCTTTGGTCGCGTGGAACTTGCAACTAGTGTGTGATGTACTTGACTTTAGTTATGCAAAGCTCTAAATAAAAAGTGCTGCAAAGAAAGCTGTTCGTTCTATCAGCAAGTAAAAAAAACCGGCCAAATGCCAGTCGAACTCGCGCACAAAGGGTTCCGTATCATAATCTATAAAAACGAAAAAAAATACGTTTGGTCCATGGGAGCCGCTCTTAAATAAAAACATTACTGTTTTATTGTTGTTGCGGCAACGAAAAAACATCAATGAATCACATTTGTGAAAATTACAACTGGTGTAGGTGTCATTGACTTGAGACCAAAAATCAGTTCCAAAAGTCGTGTCTTCTAAATGTATGAGCTTAACTTTAGGAGACGAGACATACCTAATTACGTCACAGATTGTAGGGCAAATCTCTCTAATGAGATTAAAAATATGATTTGAATAAAATGAGGGCTAGAGTTTGTAAAGGCTGCAATTAATTTAATTTTGTTGAAAAGGTAAACAAAACTGTTTTAATTATTTATGTAGCGTAAGGGACAGCTTTTCGTGTATACCTCTAATTATTATTATAAGACGAAGCATTACTTAAGACATGAATAAAACAAATTAACGTTCTTCTCCTATTTCTTGTCGGGTCACTATTTCTTTAAATTTTTTTCTTTTAAAATATTTTAAGCTCGTCACCACTGTTACATCTGATAATTAAGTTCGATATTTAATTAAATTAAGTGCGATACTTAATTTCTGCGTCAAACTATTTCAGTTTTAAGTATTTAAGTTTTCCAAGCTGCTTTTCCAACCTTTTCCAAAATGAATCGAGCAATCTTTGAGAAAAATACTGAAAGCAAAAACGAAGGCAAAGTTCGGACTCAAGTACTTGTGTTTCCATGGTGCTAACAATAGAGCCTTCGCACTGGCTAATGTGTTTACGTGTTCAGCTATTTATAGAGCCTTTCAAATCTGAGTGGTTTCAGTAAAGTTCTTGTAGCGTGGCGAACGTTCAGTTCATAATCACGGGGTTGAACAATCTGTATTACCACGGAAATTCATTATGATAGAGTCCGCCTGCGACGCAAGAGTTTGCGGGCTCGATTCCGGCCTCGGAACAAATTTGTGTATGATCTGCACAAATTTGTTTCGTCAGCCTGGGTGTTTTCTATGTATAATAAAAAAAATATCTATCTATGTAAGTATATAATGTATTAAATAGATCAGTTATCTAGTACCCATAACTCTTCTCGGTGTTGTCGCTTGGAACTGGCACTAGAGTCACCTAGTTTTAAGACGGTTCAAGATGGTCCTTGTGATTTTATTGAATAAACATATTTTGACTTTGACTTTAACACAAGCTTTGAGTAGCTTACTTTGGGGCTAGATGGTGATGTGTGGATTGTCCAGCATTATTTGTTTATTTATTTATTTAAACTGCTTTGTTTGCGAGGTAACTTGAAGCTTACATAAATAGCCGGACAAGCATATGAGGCTTAAGTCTCACGTCTCAAGTTGGGCAGTGCATCGTAGGGGAAGTTGCGTGAATTGCGTGGAAATCTTTTTCCTATCATGTCACTGGTTTCTTTCAAAAAGTGTCGTGAAATGGGTTTATTTGCGTCCCAATGAGGCTATCCTGGGACACTTGACACAATACATGTTTGTAGAACTTTTTAGATTCTACAACATGCCGGTTACCCCACGATGTTTTCCTTCACCGTTTGAGAGTATTGGTACTGCACAAATACATTTTTGAACAGAAAAATTTATCGGTGCATGACCGGTTTCAACCCACGACCTTAGGATTGGAAGGCTACCACTAGACCACCACCACTCTCCAGTGCGAGGCAATGCTTTATTATAGATGATGTACGACCAAGATCAGGAGATCCACTTAAGATCAGGAGGATAAAGTAATCCTTTATCCATTAATTTATTAGCCAGATCTATGTCTTTAGTAAAAGAATGGCTTAACACCAAAAGAATGGAAAACAAATATACGATTTAAAAATGAGAACGTCGCGTCCGCTCGCTTGCGCAATTGAAATTGCAAATTTAAGAATACACCCGACACCTACAGGCTTGGAATAAGAATAAAATGGACGCGTTAAAGTCGCTGGATTATACTATTCTCCGCAACTCAGTTGTTTGCGATGTTCTTAAAGTGATCTTCAAAAACGTGCAAGTAGGAAAACGTTTGGATCTCCGTCTTAAAATAAATTCTGACACAAAACGATTCAAATCATTCCGTCTCCTCCTGTCTTATTTAATCCAAACAGAACCTTTTATTACAGTTCGTTAGAGCGATCTAATAAAACGTTGTCGGAGTGAATTGAAATAAAATTGTCGTCTAAATTGTATTACACCTGTATTTTTACGATACATCTTCATTTACTTTTATATCCTTCGTTTCTTGGAGTGGAAGTGTCAGTGAATGGATACTTATTGTCGCCTTATTTGCTATGGCTTGTTCTCGTGTAGTACTCAGACGTTTTATTCTATGGATCATTCAAAAGCAAGGGACCTTGCTCTTTATGGCTTGATCACGTAAAAATGTCATCTAGATGTAAGGTTCTAAAAAAACGAATTCAATTGGATTACCTAAAAATCAAAAATCAACCTAAAAATCAAAGGGTTTAAGAGGTTTCTGGGTATTTAGTGGAATAGATGCTGCCCACATAAAGCTTATATTTTATTTGTATACCTAAATATGAATATTGCTGTACAGTAAGCCAAGCATACGTTGTTATTTGTTAGTTGAAGGTGTGTAGTGACGAGTCCTGTCATGCTGTCATTTTTACTGTCATTAATTACCCACAGGTGTAAGGTCGCAGGTTCAAATCCAGATGCAGATTGCAGTGCAGATTTTTCTATCAAAAAAATTATGTGCGCAATGCCAGTGCTCTTAAACGGTGAAGGAAAACATCGTGAGGAAACCAGTTAGTATTCTAACAGCAGCGATGGGCTTGCAACCTATCACGTATGGTATACTAACTACTGCAAAATGTGGGTATGTGCCAAATGTAACGTTTGGACGTACCTCTGACTACCCCCCTTAGACATCCTTAAAGAATCTTGAAGTTAGTACTTGGTACTGAGAGATCTGAAGGGATATCTACCGTGCCTGCGGATCAAAGTCGTGAAGCTGTTTCAGTTTCAGTTTCAATTACCCACAAAAACTAAGGAATTTGAAGACAAAAACTGATCGCGACACAAAAAAAGAGGGAGGGGAACAGTCTTAAATCACTACCATTAACGACCTCCACGAAGTAATCGATAGATTTGTGTATTCTGCTACTCTTATTATTTTTTATATTTTATTAGTTTGGTTGTTCTTACAGGCTTCTATGTTATGAACTGAATAGGATGCAAACCTACGACCGTGATCTTGAAACGAGGAACTTATTCGTGGAATTTTCACCTAAATTCACATAGCCTTAAGTAATTTCAAAGCTTTTCCTGTGATTCAATTAAAAATACCTTTTGTCCTGGAATTTGACCAAGACGCGTTCACCAACTGCGTTATTCGGAGAATATCTTTGAGATGTATTTTAAACCACCTCGCTCTGCCGCCACGCTACCAGCATCTTTAAATCCCTCTCCCAATCCAAAATTCATATTTCTTTGGGGCCTTTTTTAATTTTCTAGGTAGTATATTTTAGTTTTATTTAATGTAAACTACATTTAAACGGGTTAACAGCCCAACTGATGATATGAAGGCACCGTCTTTATGATGATTTTTATAAAAAAAAAATTGCCGTACAAATGTTATACCAAAGCACGGAGGCTATCCTCTCAAATCTTTTCGGCCTACTCAAGATTCTCTAAAGATGTTTATTCTTAAACAAATTCTTTTTCCCAAAACTCTTAAGATTTTTTAGAGAAAAATGTGTGCGGCTAACACCTTTGCTTTCAAACAGTGAGAAATAACTTCGCAGCGAAAATTTACGAAAACAAAACTAGTTGATATGCTGAAAATACCCATGGGCGTGCATCCTTTTATTTAAGATTACCGACAGCGAAGTGTTTTTAAATTTGGACGCACCTCTGTCTACTCTCCTAAAGATATATAGAATATATAGAACTTTTATTTAATACCAAGGGATTTTAAGGGACTACTTCTGGGAATGAAAAAAAAAGCCGAAAAAAGTCGTGAAGCTTATATCTTTATTTCCTTCTACTTCTTCTTCTTATTGTGTCACTAGTTCTTCTGAAAAAGTGTGGTGAAAGGATTTTAAGCTATATTACATTCCTATACTAGAAAAATAGATGTATAGTACAGAATGTGTAAAATAAACGGGCCACGAGCTCCTAGCGTCTTAAAGTGATTGCTACCTTGTAATGTATAACGTTGGATCACTTTACTGGAGTATGGCATTAGGAAGGGTAGAAAAGGGGTTGAATAGAGCTATCAAATGGTGTGGTTATCGCTCAATGATACATCAAAGGTTTTTTACGTGAAGGAAAGTTCTTCAGATAACCGAAATAATACTCTGGCAACAGCGGTAATGAGCGTGTAGATTTGCGTATGAAAAACTGAATAACAGAACCAGCTTCACGACTTTCATCACCAGACATGGTAGATATTTTATTACCAAGTACCAAGTCAAGAATCGTTGAGGATGTTTAAAGGGTATTCAGAGGGACGTCCAAACATTACGTTTGGCACAAACAAAACAACAAAAACCTAATAATACGACAAAGTGTTTCAAAGTCATCCTTATGATTCGACTGAATAAATACCTTTTGACCTTAGTGCTCGAAAGAAGCCTCTTCGAGGCGGGCTTAAAAATCCTTTCACCTTACTATTCGAAAGAACTAGGTACACGACATGAAGACTTCCATTTTACAAGAAGACGGAAAACGAATCCGTTCCCTTTCCGCACAATCCAGTAACTTATCTGTTTGTTGACCACGTCCGTCCTGTCACGACTCTCGAAGGAACAAATCCGACAGGCGACGTATTGCATTGTATCCCAACACACGATCTTTTTGGGAAGGGCCGCGAAATGCTAAGACGTGTATTTCAAGCCGTAAGATACAAGGAATAGGTAGGTTTTGCTGTTTAGATATATGGGAAATACTTTATTTCACACAGAAAAACATCAAAGTTGAATACGCCAAAGCAATAAAATCACGTCTATTTCCCATAGGGATAGGCAGAGACCACGGATTTCCACTTGCTACGATCCTGACAACTCCATTCACTCACTATAGTCGAATACCCGTTGTGTGACTGATCCTCATTGGCGATATTAATGTATTTTGTGAGACGCTATAGTGTTTGGGAACGGATGTAAGTCCATTGCATATTTTGAAGTCTCAAATAAATAAAAATAATTTTAGGTAGAAAGGCTTCCCTCATCCTCGTTACCTACATAGCAAACAAGTATAAGTAAACACTACGAAAACTAATAAATAATGATGTTTACCTACTGATAGCTTCAGCTCCTGAATATGTATGCTACTACGCATAACGTACAGCCGCCTAGCACCATAAACTACTGCAAACAATGGTTATCCATATGTATAGGACCACGCACGCGTAGGACCTTTTGTATACATCGTTTTTTACTCGACTTAGAATAGAAGGAGTGTATGTAGATGTTGTCGCCAACTTAATTAGCCGTTAAATTAACAACTGACAAGTAGATAAGTAAAATATCAAGAAATTCGTCCATTTTCCTGCAGAAGTGTTAATTACTACATTTTTTTTTTATTTTTTTTTATTGTTTGATAGCTAGACGGTTGACTGCCATCTCACCTGATGTGAAGTGAAGATGCAGTCTAAGGTGAAGCACGCTTAGCTATAATCCACTTATTCACTCTTGTCTTAAAAACATTTATTATTTCGTACAGCAAGACTCAAAATACTCATGAGTACACGCATGTTTTACGCGACAAAGAAAGTAGGCACTAGGCTTACATCGGTATAATACCTCACAATCGATCGCGAGGTGCGTTGGGAGTGCCGAAGACTTTGTTAACCTACTTAGGGTGTTTACTATCCACAACATGATAAGTAATTTTCCTTACAGCTTAGTTATTTGTGTGCTTTTAGCGATAAGGCCGCCCATTGTACCTATTCTTTTTTCAATTTTCTGTATGCGTTTTCTTTTCGCTTTGTGTACAATAAAGAATTTATCTATCTATCTCTATCTATAAATAAATTATTATATTAGTGTAAGTCTGGGTGTTATGATGCTATAGTCTCAGACCAAATAAAAACTAAGGACAGACTTCTGTGAGCAGCAAAGTGAAGCCAGTTTTCTAAAGATGTGTTGCGGTCAAACTACGCCTCGCCCCGTGTACATACACAACTAAACGCACACACACAGAAAAGTGAAGCCAGTTTTCTAAAGATGTGTTGCGTGGGCCGATTTGGTGTGTGCGTGCGAGGCGTAGTTTGACCGGCTTCACTTTGCTGTGCACAGAAGTCCGTCTTTTAGTTTTTATTTGGTCTGAGGTTATAGTATGTATTTATATATTATTAAATTTCATGCTTAAAAAAGGAAAATTTTATTATGTGTTCATTTTTCTCTCCATAAGTGTCATTTCTGCGTTCGCCCATCTAGTATAATTAGCTTAGTTCCTTTTTATATGTTCCGTGCAACTGTCCTTTAGCTGTCATGTGTGGTTTGTATGAATAAACGTATTTTCTTTCTTTCTTTCATTCTTTATGTATATTGTCAGCATCTCTCAGTTTAGCATTCATAGCAAATCCATTTTTAAGTTCACAATTTCAAAGTAGTCTAAAGAAGTGTCTTACAAAACCATTTGAAAACATCCTACTAATATTATAAATGCGAAAATTTGTAAGTATGGATATCCATCCATACTTACAAAGATGGATGGATGGATGGATGGATAGATGGATGGATGGATGTTTGTTACTCTTTCACGCCGGAAAGGCTAAACGGATCTGGATGAAACTTGGCAGAGAGATAGATTATAGTCTAGAATAGCATATAGACAATTTTTTATCCCGCGGGAATATCGGGATTGAAATCTGTTTGGGTGCAACCGCGGGGCGCAACTAGTTTTGATATAAATCGAATCAAATTCATCGTTCGCTTACTTCTCAACTTCAGTCTCCAAGTTGAAAACTACTCCTACGGGGCCTCCTTTGAAATATAATCTGAAATACAAACTCGAGATGGCGAGTGCAGTCTCAGGGGACCTAGAGATGACCTGGAGTGATCGTGGTGGTTAATGTGATCTACCAAGTGGAAAATTGCGTTGCATAGCATAGACCCATGTTCTTATATCTCTATTAATATTTTAGGTTGCCTATCAGGGGTAGTCATATAACTACAAACGCAATAAAACACATTAACGTGATATTATAAGAATAACAAATAAAAAAGACCTTTGCCCAGCAGTGGGACAAAAAAAACAAACTTAATCCTACTTTTAAATTGCCCCAAAAGTTATTATCCGAGTGGAATTTGAACCCACCACCTTCCCCTCTTGATATCTGCGTCATCCGATCCTGTAGTAAACACAATAAAACTAATACAAAATTACGTAATGCCTGGTTATTCGCATGCAGTAATAAACAACTATAGTAATATCAGTAGTATCAGTTAGTATTCTAACAGTGACAATGGGCTTGCAACCTGTCACGTATGGAATACTAACTACTGCAAAATGTGGGTATGTGCCAAATGTAATGTTTGGACGTACCTCTGACTACCCCCCTTAGACATCCTCAAAGAATCTTAAGTTAGTACTTGGTATTGAGAGATCTGAGGAGATATCTACCGTGACTGGGGATCAAAGTCGTGAAGCTGTTTTCAGTAATATCAGTTTAGTTAATTTTAAAGAGGGAAAGCGCAGCTTTTGTTTAAATTAAGTACGAAGCATGCTTTCTAGAAACAATATGTAAATTTTATAGTGGAAGATACCTGTTTGTACTACAAGAAAACGAAGTACACGCTAGTTCTTAACTGGTAACGAAGCTCCAGTTTCTGACGGCCGAAGTGGCGGCAATCTATAACCCAACTCACACAAGCTACCTTCACTAATAGCATGAGTAAAAAAATCTACTCCACAGTACTGTCTACACTACAAAACTCAAAGTTTCCTTATCAGAAGGCAGCAACTACTGAATCGATTAACTTCGATCTGCTGAAAGTTAGCCGAAGCCTCTAAACTAAGAGTAGGTATAGCGAACAAAAACAGTTACCAACTTCTTTCAACTTCAGTTTGGGAATCCTGGATCTAGGAGATTGTGGATTTGGTGTATATTAACACTATAAACGGGTGTTCATTGCGTTAGAGTTGTTGAGTATTAAAGCCGTTTTGTATAGTTGGATTATTCTCGAAGCCCCACAAAATATCTCTGTTTGATCAATATATTGATTGCTTAGGAATATTTTTGTTCGAATGTTTAAAAAATGAAATCCTACTACTATTATAGATGCGAAAGTTTGTAAGTATGGATGGATGGATGGATAGATGGATGGATGGATGTTTATTTCTCTTTCACGCCGGAACGGCTGAACGGATCTGGATGAAACTTAGCAGAGAGATATATTATAGTCTGGAATAGCACATAGGTTAATTTTTATCTCGTGGGAATACCGGGATTTAAATCGGCGCGGGTGAAACCGCGGGGCCCAACTAGTCCTACTAATCCTATCCTACTAATATTATAAACGCGAAAGTTTGTAAGATGGATGGATAGATGGATGGATGGATAGATGGATGGATGGATGGATGGATGGATGGATGGATGGATGGATGGATGGATGGATGGATGGATGGATGGATGGATGGATGGATGGATGGATGGATGGATGGATGGATGGATGGATGGATGGATGGATGGATGGATGGATGGATGGATGGATGGATGGATGGATGGATGGATGGATGGATGGATGGATGGATGGATGTTTGTTACTCTTTAACGCCAGAACGGCTGAACGGATCTGGATAAAACTTGGCAGAGAGTTTGATTATAGTCTGGAATAACAATAGGCTACTTTTTATCCCGTGGGAATCCAAGATTTAAATCTGCGCGGGTAAAACCGCGGGACGCAACTAGTACTTAGTAAATGTTTTTTTCAGAATTTCAGGTCACCGATTTATTAGTATTATTCTAAGACTCACTAAAAGTAATATTCGTGAAATCATTGTTCAAGAATAGCCTCTAATATTGAAGATTGTGTTTACCGTTTGGCGTCGTGTTTTCTATTTTCGTACGCTGATACTGGTACTTTACTCGACCGTAAATTGATGGAGGTATGTGATTTGATGTAGTCTATAGCGCCGTGAGAGCCACTCGTTACTTACAACGCGGTCGATTTATTGTGAGTTCAGATTGATAGTGGTTCTACTGACTCGGGAAATAGAATTTATGCGTTAGTTTGTTGATTTACAACTCCCATGGAATCTTTTTTATAGCCTTGCAAATTGATTAATATATATTAATTGGATTATAAAAAAAGTTGTGATGAAGATGAGTTGTGTTGTTGTGATTAAGGTTAAATAATTGGCCCGCCGCTATCTCACTCGCACAATTGAACATTTTTGAAGATATTAAATCACTGAATCTGTATAAGATTGTAAGAGGTTGCGGGTTCGGTTCCCGCCTTGGAACAAATTTCTGTACGATCTGCAGAAATTTGTTCGGATGGTCTGGGTGTTTTCTATGTATATTGATTGATTGATTGATTGATTGAAAATACTTTATTGCACATAATAATAGCAGTACAAAGGCGAACTTAATGCTATAAAGCATTATCTTCCAGATAACCAGATTATGTATACTAAAAAATATGTATATATGTATAATCCATGTATAATAATATCTATCTATGTAAGTATATAATGTATTAAATATATCAGTTATTTAATACCCATAACACAAGCTTTGAATAGATTACTTTGCGGCTAGATAGTGCTGTGTGGATTGTCCAGCATTATTTATTTATGTTTCATAGTATGTAGGCATGGGTATGGTGTATAGTAGGTACCTATAGTTTTTTATTTTTATTATCTTCTTGTCAAATTACCTACCTTAGAAAGTTGATTTTAATTAATGTGTAAAATGAGTCGTTTTCTTATAATATTATTTTTATTCTACCTACCTATAATACCCTAAGTGTATGCTGTGTGTTCTTGTGGCCAATAAAATACTGTCTATGTCTATGCCTATTTAAGTAAAATCGAAATCTTAGTTGAATTTATAAAAGAAATATTGTAGAGGCATGGTTTTAGAACGAATTTATATAATCTAAAATTCATTTTCTCGAATCAGTTACCAAAATGTTACATATTCGATATCACTGCTCCATTCAACATTCACAATCAAGTTACCTATTCAATATTAATAATATTAAATCATAACAACCACAGGTGACGCAAGGGTACAGGACGCGGGGTCAATGTGACCCCATCGGCAGCACTTGCCCCCATTCTGAGCCATCATTTATTCATTATCGAAATGGATGGGGTATCTTAGGCCGGCGCACGGGCCGGCGTCTCCGTGCCGTAAAATATTAATTTATTTGACAACTTCGGCTACTAATATTACCTAGTAAATTAAGAAAATGCACTTAAACCCCACCATCCAAGCTTAGGTTGAATTTTCCAAGGAATTTTCAATCTGATATTATGTTTACATTTGTAGATACATATTATTATTTGACAGCCTTCACAGTAGCCGTGCGGGTTCGATTTCCGCCGAGAATTTTTGTTTGTGTGATGAACATAGATGTTTGTTCTCTGTCATGTCACAGTATGTATATTTATAAAAAAAATAGTGTTCAAGTAGGTATTATATTAGTTATCTGGTTTCCATATCACAAGTTTTAACTTAGTTTGGGGTCTATATTAGATGAAGATTGAAAGTAGCGCCTGTGATGCAAATAAACGTTTTGATTTGATTTTTGATGGATACTTATTATATAAAGAGCACCGGTGGTCTAGTGGGAGTGACCCCGCCTTCCGATCGTAAGGTCGCAGGTTCGAATCCGGTCGTGCACCAATGGATTTTTCTATCGAAAAATTTATGTGCGCAATGCCAGTGCTCTTAAACGGTGAAGGAAAACATCGTGAGGAAACCAGTTAGTATTCTAACAGCGGCGATGGGCTTGCAGCCTGTCACGTATGGAATACTAACTACTGCAAAATGTGGGTATGTGCCAAATGTAATGTTTGGACGTACCTCTGACTACCCCCTTAGACATCCTCAAAGAATCTTGAATTATAGTACCTACTTGATACTGGGAGATCTGAAGGGATATCTACCGTGCCTGGGGATCAAAGTCGTGAAGCTGTTTTTTTTTTACTTATTATATTAACCTTATTGAGGCCAATATCGCAAAGGCTTCGTATGTATGACACGTATCTATTGTGCGTGACCTGCGACACGGTAATCAGTTGGGCCATGCTTGTCCCATCAGCAAATACTTACTATTTTTAACATATAAAATAACTCGCTGCATTAATAATCATTATTTTTATAAAAAAACTTTATTCATACAAAGTATACGTAACTTTAATAATAATAATAAATAATGCTGGACAATCCACACAGCATCATCTATCCCCAAAGTAAGCTACTCAAAGCTTCTGTTATGGGTACTAGATGACTGATATATTTAATACATTATTTACTTACATAGATAGATGTTTTCTTTATTATACATATACACTTTATAAGCCTATTTTACAGAAATTTCAGTGATTATTTGTGTTGTGATTAAATTACGCCATGTTCACTTTTACATCTTTAGGTAGGTTCTATCATAATGTTTTGCTAAATTAATTCTAATTTCTCAGAAATCTTAGAAGCTTCATTAAAATATAAGATCATTTAATGAAATTTCGCTGAAATAAGTATAATCATCACGTTCATCATCATCATCATCATTAAAAAAAAAAAATATTGGTGGACTTTCCACACAGCACTATCTAGCCCCAAACTAAGCTTATGCTTGTAATATGGGAGAACCAGATAGCTGATATACTACTTATAATACTTTTTTTTTTGTAAATACATACTTATAATATTATATAACACCCAGACAGAGAACAAACATTTATGTTCACCACACAAATGTTTGTTCACGGTGGGAATCGAACCCACGACCTACGGCGCAGAAGGCATAGCTACTACCAACTGAGCTACGTAGGCTGTCATCATTATGATAATATCATTATCATCAGCATGAAGAAATCTAATCTGGATAAAGGCCTCCTCTATAGATTTACAGTAGGGATTCTGACACAATTATATCGTCAGTAGGGCATCTACGCTTCGTTCTCCAGTGGTCGCCATTGCAGAACCTTTTCCCAGCGATTGTCAGTTCAATTTGTTTTTGTAGCCCAGAATAAGTAAGCTGAGCTTAATACCATACACAGAATACCAGCATCAAATTTGCATATTGGTTTGTTTACAAACCAATTACTTTGTTTTATGTGTAGGTTTATTTAATTTAATCAGTCATTGCCCTCCGAAAACACTAATGGTATTATTGAAAGGTTTCATATTCAGTAAACTCATTAGTATGATACTTGAAGTACATATTATTATCCAATTTCAGAGGGTAAAACAAATGAAACGAATGTTGTTTTGGCTTCGTTTATGAAGTACCTATGGCGTAGGAGTTTTATGTTATTTTATTTATAAGTAGGTTATAAGTATTAACTAGGGGTTAAAAGTATTAAATATAATAAGGTCACAAATTATACAAATTATAATGAGTATTTCATTCGTAAGACCTTACAGCTAATGTTTGTAGTAGGTCGCCTTCTACACTATAATCCTTGGGTTCGCCCCTCAACGCGAACTTGTGTTATGTGTTATGAATTGGCATTTATTTTCTTTTTTCTTTAAGGCGTTGACAACCCCTAATATTCCTCTCGCTCGCACGATTCTACATTTTGAAAGATATAAAATCAAAAATCCCAATTTTGAATAATCGCAAACAACCATTTTGTGTGCAATCAAATTGCACTCAGTTTGGTAGGTGTAAATTTCATTTTGATCGATGCAAGTTTTCCTACTCAAATGTTTGCTTATTATTAGTACTAAAACTAACTTTTGAGTAGGTAAACTTGAATCTATTAGAATTATTTTTTTACTAAACTGTGCGCAAAGTGATTGCACACAAAATGGTTGTTTGCGATTTTTCGAAGTTGGGATTTGTGATTTTATATCTTTCAAAATGTCGAACCGTGCGAGCGAGAGGAATATAAGGTATTGTCAACGCCTTAACTGTCTGTACAGTGTAACCCCCACCCCCCACTCCCAACCAACCTTAATTTTACTAAGATGCTCTCGATCCGAATATTTTCTGGAAGAGATTACTTTTCAGCGATAAGATCGCTCATTGTACATTATTAGTTATTGTTTAACTGTGTTTTGTTTGTAATTTGTTGGATTGTAAAGTAGTAAATAATTTTTGTTGAATTTTACCGAACCGTACCTGTGTTCTCGTAGAAGGTTTGGGGATAAACTGGGGTGTTATTCATCATCACCAATCCAACCGCGTTTGCGTTTAGATCACGTTGTGACGTCACACGGCTTAGGCAAAGTATCTTATATCATGTATAAAACAAAGTCGTTTTCTCTGTCCCTATGTCCCTTTGTATGCTTAAATCTTTAAAACTACGCAACGGATTTTGATGTGGTTTTTTTAATAGATAGAGTGACTCAAAAGGAAGGTTTATATGTATAATACATGCATGATATGTGCACCCGTGCGAAGCAGGGGCGCGCGGGCGGGTCGCTAGTAAAGAATAAAGCTCAAGATCACGTTTTGATATCATATTATATACTTACATAGATAGATATTTTTTATTATACATAGAAACAAGTACGTAGGTTTACCACAAGTAAGTAGGTACATATTTACAATATAAACATCAAAGTGTTCATCCAATTATCGCTCAGCAGTATGTACCTATATGATCAGTATTTGCAACCCCTTGAGTACAATTTTGTAATTACGTCGGCAGGTCGACGGCCCGCATACAAATTTTAGCGAATGCCTATCCGATGTAACGTAATCTACTGGAGAATTTGTAAAGTGGAGTTTAAGTACAAATGGCGTTGCGAGGCTTTTTTTTTTTTATACAACTAGCTGATGGATCAAGCAGATGGCCCACCTGATGTTAAGTGGTAACCATCACCTATAAACCAAACATTGCCCCGTAGGTCACGCACAATAGGAACGTGCCCTACGATGCACTGCCCTGCGTCCATCAACTTGAGGCATACAGATGTTAAGCCTCATGTGCCTGTAATTACACCGGCGACCACACTCTTCAAACCGAAACACAGCGTTGCTGCTTGGCGGCAGAAAAAGGCGTGGCGTAGGCTATCTTGATTTATTGATGGTTGAGAGCTAAAATTAAATTATTAAACATTCATTGTTATTAATAAAATGATGGACTGTTCTGTTTTATCATCGGCTACATCGTCGCTTACCACCAGACAAGATCGTGGCTAAAGAACGGTTAAAAAAATACCTACTCAAGCAAGCAACTCTTTAAAGTATGCTGTACAATATTTTTTAAGTGAAACATAATACAACAGGTTGGTAAGACATTTTGTTTTTTTTGCTTAACCTAAGCAAAAAAAGGGTGTTTCTTTGTTTATGTAGTTCTCATATTCTCTTATGTGCAGTGCAAATACCGTTCTTATCGATCGCTTTAATTAGACATTTAGAATTGTCGAAATTCGTTAAAACTGGTTTTATCCATTGTTGAAACCATTTTTAACGAATTTTTGACGATTCTAAATGTCAATAATTAAGTGATCGATACGAACGATACTTGCACTGCTGAGCTATACTATAAGTTTTGCTTAGTTTGAGGCTAGATGGCGTGAAATCAACCAGAAATACCGTGATTATAATATACTAGCTGAACCCGCGGCTTTGCTCGCGCCAAGGAATTCAAAGTTTCATACAAACTTTCATCCCCTATTTTATCCCCTTGGGGGTAGAATTGATCAAAATCCTTTCTTAGCGGATGCCTACGTCATAACATCTACCTACATGCCAAATTTCAGCCCGATCCGTCCAGTGGTTTGGGCTGTGCGTTGATAGATCACTATGTCAGTCAGTCAGTCACCTTTGAGTTATATATATTTAGATTTTTAAAAGTGACAATGGTTTGTCTGTTAGTGTATGGTGTACACGACCACGTATGAGGTGTGGCCAATCATAGTGACTTTAAGGCGGCCTAAGAACTGGCCCTTTCTATAGAAAGTTCACTTTCAAGTAGGTATATACCTAACTATCGAAAAACTGAAAGAAAAAAACATAAGACCAACCCCGCAAAACAATGTAAAACAAAGCAAAGCCCCGCAAGGCGGGTGAAAAATTATAAAAGTAGGTGAGTAATATTCCTAAAACAAGATAAGATAAGATTTAAGATGAAAAATCAAAGTTGAGGATATCTCGTTGACAAACTCGGAAAAACTTAATTAAACAGCACAAAGCTGGAAGATTGCGGCGGGCGGTGCGAAAAAACTGATTTAGGACATTCGTAAAGTCGAAAACTCAACCGTAACGTTTACATCGTGCTAGTCATTGGGCAACTGGCAAGGTCACTAATACTATGTTCGTTGCAGTCGACAGTCGCAGCAACGTCGGTTATTAGAAGAAAACCATGCTATGAATTAAGATAATTATGTTATTGTAAAGGCAATTAAGAATGACAAGGAGAATTGAGGGTTTTTTATGTAGCGGTTGTAAGTATTGCAGGTAATTGTTGCTTTATTTGTTACAAAATACACACTTTAGTGCGCATAATAATAGTAATAATAATTTTATTTTCAAAAGGGTTTACATTTTTACAGTTCTTCACTAAATAAAATAAATAAATAATGCTGGACAATTCACACAGCACCATCTAGTCCCAAATTAAGCTACTCAAAGCTTGTGTTAAGGGTACTAGATAACTGATATATTTAATACATTATATACTTACATAGATAGAAAGTTTTTTTTATTATACATAGAAAACACCCAGACCACGGAACAAATTTCTGCAGATTGTACTCAAATATGTGCCGAGGCGGGAATCGAACCCGTAACCTCTGCGTCGCAGGCGGACTCTCGCCCGCTGCGCCACTGAGGTCGTCAAACCTATATTAAAAATAATTAGTTACATAATCTTAGATGGTAGTTAGTATAATATCTGAAATATGGATTTAAATTTGCATTTGAATAAAACGAGCTAACACACCAGTAGCCAGTAGCTAGTACTAGCATCAATCAAACGAGGCACACCTAATGAATCTGCCTGTTCCACGGTGATTGATAACAATTGATAAGGAATGTCAAAGAAATCGCTTCTTACTTTATCATCAGGCTAAAAAAGATAATCAAGTAGTATTGGATAAAAACGAGAATTGATGCCGATCGGAAATTGCGGTCTTTAGATGAGCACGACTTTTACGAAGCACTTCGAACATACGGGTAGTTTTCCGAACGGATGTATTGTATGTTTGTTTACCGCGTACCGGTATGTTTACCGCGATGCGCACAGACTCCTTCGACGCCATATGGCGCAAAAAAACAGCTTCGCTTGTAAACAGATTGCGTGGGAGTAGAAACGGCATCCTAAATGCGATTGATGACAAGCTAAATTGTCCTCTGGTATGGAAGCTCATCCAGAGGACCAAATCACTATTAATTATAAGTTACAACAAACAGAATTAAAGGTAAGCAGAGTTACCTTTAATTCTGTTTGTTGTACTTTTAAATGTTGTCTGAATAAATAAATAAATTATTATTGTCATGAATGTATTAAAAATTTGTTTGTTTTGAGTACATAACCATTACTAAACACATAAATCACTTTAAAACGCCTTGAAGCTACATGAATCATGGCGGCAGGAATAATAATCCTTCCTACTAATATTAAAAACGCCAAAGTTTGGTAGTATAGATGGATGGATGTTTGTTACTCAATAACTCCAAAACGGCTGAACGGATCTTGATGAAATTTGGCATAGAGATGGATTATAGTCTGGAATAGCACATAATTAGATATGGTACTTAAAAATTCCTATAAAAAACACTTGTAACACTAAAGATAGCCCAAGACAATGGGATATTTTTTTTTGCAATCTACGTTGTGTCATTTTGCGTATGGTGTGTGTTGAATGGTTGCCTTTATCTTAAAAGTCTAAGTTGAAACTTATTTTTACACAAAAAATGAATGTCGTCTAGAAACAAAAGAAAAACGGCGTCTTCTTTCGTATCACTGGTTCTTTTTAGAATCTGTATTAAAACAATTTCATGGAAATATGAACGAATCATTCCCAAAGGTCTCAGTATGCGATCACTGAACTGAATATTTTTCCGAGTTATGGAGAATACAAGGGCGTCAATTGTTCATGTCTGTTTTATTTCGTTCGGAGATGTCCTTGCTACGTGACCCTGAAGTTAGACGTTGAAGATAAACATCGATTTATAATTAGATTTATGTCCTGTCATCATGTTTGGGAAGAATCATAATTATTTTAAGCAAAATAAATGTTAGTAGGTACGGCCTTGTAAATACGAGATTCAAATATTATGATTGTACATAATTCTGGCCGCAAAAAGCGTTTGCATGTACCTACGTACTTTTAAAATACCTATTATGATTGTAATTCTGCCCGCACAAAGCTCTTTGCATGTACTTTCAAAATGCTCACAGCCAAAGAGAATTCCTTACCAGCGTCGGTTGTTCCAAATCCCTATTATTTGGATATTTTCATTAGACGAATGAATAGGTTTCTTTTAGGTAAGTGCTACATCGCAGACTGCATCATCACTTAACATCAGGTGAGACATGAGATTGAGGTCAAACGTTTTACCTACAGACGGTAAACAACAATTACAAATGTTGTGGGATCTTGTGTTTATAATTTTCGCCACAAATGGATTTCACAGTGAGGCCGCTATTTAAAAACCTCATTCGCTGGCTCTCATAATTGAATAATCCAGTGACTTTGAGGGACTTTTCATGTTGTGAGGTTCCCAGATTAATCCATCGAAAAAAGTAATTTTTCCCTCGTGTTTACTTTACACGTACGAGAACGAATACCTTCAACACAAGAATGAACAATTTAATTAATTTTTTTGAGCGAGTTTCGGAATTTCAGTGTCACAAGTTTTTTCGAGTAGGTACATTATATACCTAATATATTCACGGTGAGCGAAGTATTTTTCGATTTCACGGTTACCAAATCATACCCCAATTATATTTTCCATAATGTTCAAAGGATCTTGTAAGTAATTGAGTTCCCCAATATTTTGAAGACCGCGATGATTTGATTGGTCACGGACATAAAAAAATATTATCGCAAGCGTTATGATCTCAGCAAATACTCTATTCATAAAACCCTGAAAATACTCTTTATTCAATGCTAAGCCTAATGGAATCCCCAATTAGTTTACAAATCAAAAAGGAAAAAAAGACCTACTCATTCTTACTGGCAATCAACTTTTACCTCAGGTAGAAAATTCAATATTAAACCCACACATAAATCAATTATATAAGGCTTCCGAAAAGTTCTTGTTAACTTTTTTTGCAGAAAACCCTCAAACGAGGCTGAAATCTGAATCAGTTATTAAAAAAGTTACTGAGACTTTAATGCCGGTGAAATTATACATAAGTAGCGGATTTGTCTAGACGAGAGCGAGGTTTTTACCAGAAGTAATGGTTCTTTCAATTTGTTAAAGACGCGTAGTCACGAATCTAACGGCCTGTTTCTGAAAGCTCGATCCAACCTAATCGGCTGTCAATTCGCTTGCTATTTCAGCTTTTACTGCAAATTTGATAGAGATAGCAAGTGACTTGTGAGGCGATTAGTGTTGATCGAGCTTTCAGAAACCGAGGGTAAGCCTGTGGCTTTGCTCGCAATACCACCTTATTGCAATAAATCACCAATTTTTCTTCTTTCTTTCTTTTTCCTAATATATAATACTAGCGACCCGCCCGCGCGCCCCTGCTTCGCACGGGTGCACATAGGTCTCATGCATGTATTATACATATAAACCTTCCTCTTGAACTCTATCTATTAAAAAACCGCATCAAAATCCGTTGCGTAATTTTAAAGATTAAAGCATACAAAGGGACATGAGGACATAGGGACAGAAAAAGCGACTTTGTTTTATATTATCTAGTGATGATGATGAGTTAAGAACTATATCTTTTTCAAGTTTAATCAGTCAGCTGTTACAGTATTCAAACCATCAAAATATCCTAATTTCCTGAAAACTTAACTTAATTTCAGACATAAATGGATCATAGTAGGTAAGTAAATTGAACAAATAGCTTTAGTAAATCAACATTTGATCAAAAATTTAGTACCCCCGACTAAATTAAGTAGGTAAATACAATTTTATCCCATGTTAGAACACCTTTCCTAAATACACAAGCTTGTCATAACTAGTCCAGTTTCTAAAAATATTAAGGCGTTGACAACACCTAATATTTCTCTCGCTCGCACGATTCGACATTTTGAAAGATATAAAATCACTAAATACAATTTTGAAAAATCACCAACAACCTTTTTTTGTCCAATCATATTGCACACAGTTTAGTAAAAATTTGACTTTGATTGATGCAAGTTTTCATACTCAAAAGTTTGCTTATGTACGGAAACTAGAAAAGCAAACTTTTGGTGTGCATGTCTCCAGCTTCCTCATATTGAAAATGTAATTTCTATAAATGCCAATATTTAAAGCATAATTAGTACACTCATAGATTTGAATCATAATTTAGCTGCCAAATAAACAACGATGCTATAAGCTTATAATAGTGTGTAAGCTGGAGTAACATGTCTCCAGCTGCCTCAGTCAGTGTGGGCAAACGGCTAATGATAGAGATATATAGTAAACGCAAGGATTTAGTACCTATTTAGTACACCTGGTACCAAAAATTTCAGGTCTGTAGCTAGGAAACTCTTCGAGTTATAAGACTTCTTCAACGTGTAAGCTGGAGTAACGATACGTGAAAAAGCATATGCTCGTTCTCTGGAATGGCTGGAGCTAGCAGGTTTCTTTAAGTCTCCAGATTTAGTACCAAACGAATTAGCGAGGTACCAAATATTTGAAGTGTTTCTGTTCAAAACTCTATGAGTTACAAGCTTTTCCAGCTTTTTTTGTTTGTCCAGCTTGCACATGTTGGATCTCAGCAACCACAATAGGTACAGACTCGGTTGATGTCTCTGAACCGAGCTATGAATTAGTGCACTCGGTACCAAAAATTTGGAATCTCTAGGACAAGCAGTTCTGTTGTAATCAGCAAAATAACATTTTACCGCCAAAAATTCAAAGCATTTCGACGCGACCATAAAAATGATGCGTTGACGCTCTGAAGGTGATACCACGCGCCGGTCACTGGTTGCGTCTATTTTATTTTTTGTTTTTGTCACATCCGCATGAACATCCGCATTATTGGTGCGATGCGGATATCCAAATCGATGCGGAAGAAACATACATAGATACAAGAGGTGCGTTTTTACTGGTAGGTAGCCCCTTTTTTTACCTTTTTGGCAGTGTTAAAATAACGGAGTTGTATCTGTATCTACATAGGTACCTACTCAAAGCGCCAGTTCTTTAACACCTACCACAGTACCCATAGGAGAAGTTAAGTAGTAAAACTAATAAATGATTAGGTACCTACGTAAATCTAAATTTACCTAATTATTTATTTAACTGCTACCTACCATAATACTGGTTTATATAGGTAGGAAGGATTCGTTTTTGCAAATCGAAAACCTCTCAAAGGATACGGTCAGTAGTGGTATTTTATTCCCCAGTAATTTGATCAAGTATGAAAAATACCCAAGTAGAAAGCAAATAAATTAGACTACTTGATTAGACCAAACTCAAATTTTTAAAAGCCTCCATTTTCGTAAAAATTATAAAAATGTTTTGAGGGAGAAAAACATGTAAAGAAGCCAGCACGGCAACACTAATAACAAAAAAACATTCACTGTCAGGATGACTTGACATTCTCGTTACTTCAAAGTGATGTGACAACTCGGAAGAAACCAAGGAATTTGAATACAAGTAATAAACACCAACTCAAAATTCAAAATATTTATGAGATCACGTCAATGGCAGAACAAAAAAACACACGAAGCACCATGAAATTACGAACAACGCGAAACGAAGTCGAAACACCGTGTGATTTTCAAATCAAGCAAAAAAAATCAACTCTCGCTATTTCAATTCAACGTATTGAATTTGTTCCACAACACTAAAAAAATATTCCTACTTTATGCTCCAAGTTAGAGTGAGACATAAACTCTAAAACGTAAGGCACTAACTCTTTCATACGGTGCGTTCCAGGGTATTCGCGTCACGATGTTTGCAAAATACTTTTTATAAAGGGTTGCCAAGCCTTCTTTAATGTTGCAAGAACATCTTGGTTCTACTTATGTTTAGAAAAAAAACGGAGGGTTCTAGATTTTTTTTAATATCCGTAATATTATTTAAATAATATGCTATTTCACTAAAATAGCACACAGTCTTGCTTCAAGCTCAAGTTTATTTTTATACCAACCTCCATGAAAAATTTGAACAACTCTTTTGAATGACTTGACTTAGGTCTGATGACGATTCACTTGACATGACACTAGCAAGATTAGATTGGCTGTCAAACTGTCAAAATACGGACGGACGGACATGCTGCTCGCTCCCTGCCTTGCCTGCAAATTCTGCAATATATTTAGTTGGTATATTTTAACCTCTCAAATTCGAATGACTTGACTTAGGTCTGATGACGATTCACTTGACATGACACTAGCAAGATTAGATTGGCTGTCAAACTGTCAAAATACGGACGGACGGACGTGCTGCTCGCTCCCTGCCTTGCCTGCAAATTCTGCAATATAATTGGTATATTTTATCCAAAAAAAATATAAAATGTCAAACCATACCAAACTATTTAATTAGATATGGCAACACACAACGCCCCGCTCTTCAACGCACATCGGAAAGAGAAGGGTATAATAATTATGCCTTCAGAAATTTAAAGGACTGAGTGCATACAAAAAAGAATCTTATCGCGGGTAAAATACGTTCAAATCCGCAGAGCGTAATATCACCTTCAGAGCGGCAACGCATCATTTTTATGGTCGCGTCGAAATGCTTTGAATTTTTGGCGGTAAAATGTTATTTTGCTGATTACAACAGAACTGCTTGTCCTAGAGATTCCAAATTTTTGGTACCGAGTGCACTAATTCATAGCTCGGTTCAGAGACATCAACCGAGTCTGTACCTATTGTGGTTGCTGAGATCCAACATGTGCAAGTTGGACAAACAAAAAAAGCTGGAAAAGCTTGTAACTCATAGAGTTTTGAACAGAAACACTTCAAATATTTGGTACCTCGCTAATTCGTTTGGTACTAAATCTGGAGACTTAAAGCAACCTGCTAGCTCCAGCCATTCCAGAGAACGAGCATATGCTTTTTCACGTATCGTTACTCCAGCTTACACGTTGATAAAGTCTTATAACTCGAAGAGTTTCCTAGCTACAGACCTGAAATTTTTGGTACCAGGTGTACTAAATAGGTACTAAATCCTTGAGTTTACTATATATCTCTATCATTAGCCGTTTGTCCACACTGACTGAGGCAGCTGGAGACATGTAACTCCAGCTTACACACTATTATAAGCTTATAGCATCGTTGTTTATTTGGCAGCTAAATTATGATTCAAATCTATGAGTGTACTAATTATGCTTTAAATATTGGCATTTATAGAAATTACATTTTCAATATGAGGAAGCTGGAGACATGCACACAAACTTTTGAGCAGGAAAACTTGTACCGATCAAAATGATTTTTTTACTAAACTGTGTGCAATGTGATTTCACACAAAATGGTTGTTTGCGATTTTTCGGTTATGGGTATAGTGATTTTATATCCTTCAACAAGTCAAAACGTGCGAGCGAGAGTCACATTAGCTCTTGTCTTCACCTTAAGTACCCCTCGGAGCTCATTGTTCCGCCTTTACAGGTCAACAATCATATCGGGATGGACACTCGGTTGGGCGCGCGCGGGGGAAGATACTCTGTGGTGGGGGAAGGGGGTGTGCTGCATGACACGGGTGACTTACTACGAAAACCAGCTACGAACTTGTGTAGTTCTCGAAAGCGTAGACAATAAGGTAAGATTGGACTGTTGTTGAGGTAAGATGTTTGACGACCTCAGTGGCGCAGCGGAGAGTCCGCCTTCGACGCAAGAGGTTGCGGGTTCGATTCCCGCCTCGGAACAAATTTATGTAGATCTGCAGAAATTTGGTCCGTTGGGTGTTTTCTATGCATAATAAAAATATCTATCTATGTAAAGTATATAATCTATTAAACATATCAGACATCTAGTACCCATAACACAAGCTTTGAATAGCTTACTTTGGGGCTAGATGGTGCTGTGTGGATTGTCCAGCATTATTTATTTTATCATTATTATTATTACAATAAGGTAAAATATATATCCTGACAAGGTAAAAATAGTACTCGAGCAAAAGTGCACTGGTGGTCTAGTGGTAGCAGTCCCGCCTCCGATTCTAAGGTGGTGGGTTCAAAACCGGTAGTGCACCAATGAGTTTTTTTGTTCAGAAAATTTATATGCACAATGCCAGTGCTCTCAAACGGTGAAAGAAAACATCGTGAGGAAACCGGCATGTTGTAAAACCTAGCAAGTTCTTTATCATGTCTCAAGGGCTCGAAAGGAGCCTCTTGGTCTTAACCTCTTCTCTTTGAAATTCTTTCTCTCTTCTTTTTGGTCCTGATCTTATTGGGTTTAATCGCAACCAAGCCAAACTACTAAACTGGCAGAAGCAAATAGATGAAAATAACTTGACTGGTTTTTTAACCCACAGCTTAGCTTAGCTTAGCCGTATTTTATAACGTATTGCTATAGTACGAGCGTTGGCTCACAGCCCCTGTCTCCATGCTATATCGGAGCCTACAGGCGGGCACTCCACGTGGTGCGACCGGCCTGCACACGGCTGACTTATTACGAAAACCGGTCTCAACAAACGCGGGCAACGTCGGGATTATTGAAACCACATTTTAGAAGGATTATACTGCAATTTGATGGTCGCGTGGAGTAAAACTTTTCTGGTTTAATTGATAAAAGTATTAAGCGCGTCACAGACAGCGAAGATACTATAATATAAAACACACACACACCCTCACACACACACTTTCACATAACACACACACCCCACACACACCATCACACTCATACACTGGCACTTACACAACACTCACCCTAAACATACATAATCAGCCCCCCGTCCCCACAGCCTCATTCTAATATAATACCTATACCCCTTTACACTTTTCAGATGCTCCCTGATTAACCTAGTAAAATTGCTCCTATTTCTCATTTAATTTAGTTTTAAGCTTTTTGTACTCTTGATTTATTATAGTTTTCATCTTGATACTTTGTAAAATGCTGTTTTAAGGAACTCTCCATACCTAAATCTAAGAGGTGGGCGTATAGATGGTTTCGAAGTCGAAAATTTTAAAAAATCGGAAAAATATTTATAATTTGAAAACTATAAAAAAATCGCTGACCATACATGGAGGTAGCATGGGGACTCTCGCTTGACACTATTTTTGGGACATTCTGTATAATAAATTTACTGTTTTCAAGTTAAACTTCAGGCACGGTTTAATAATGTTGTATTATCATAACTTTTCCTTACTTAAAATTTCGATATAGGAAATTTTACAGTTATAGCCTGTCATAATTTTTTTTACTCCTTCTCACTGGCCTCAATAGCGGACAAGCATAAGAGAACCCGCAAATAACTTTGAACTATTTAAAAGACTGCCAACTGCAAAATAAAATAGAACGCTTCGCTATCCAATTTTTGCAAGCCGTGTGGAGCTAAATAAAAAATGTTGAGCCTTTTTTTTACCTACTGGGATTCAAGAGTCAGTATGCGGTCACAACCAAAAGTAGCTGAACAACTCGGAATTGAAACTACAATCGGAAACTACTCGGAATTGTAACGAGGATCATACAAAAGAGCGATAGATACCAAGCCGAGTTTGTTGCCTGTTCTTCTCGGCGTTGGTCGCCGGAACTGGTACTAGTCACCTAGTTTTAACACGTTTCAAGATGGTCCTTGTGATTTTATTGAATAAACATATTTTGACTTTGAATCATCATTATCATTCACAGACCGAGTTCGCCCACTAGGCCTCCCTAGTTTGTACCATCTACCAGTCTAATGTTAGTTAATAAAAGCACGATATATGCAACTTAGCTGGTTAAACTGTGCAATTTTTTTTTTTTGCTGGACTATCCACACAGCTTTTACTTCAAGCTGGTGCGTTATTCACTATGACCAATTCAATCGCGTATGCGTTTAGTTTTTTTTAAACAACGAGCTGATGGGACAAGCAAATGGCCCACCTGATGATAAGTGGTAACCATCACCTATAACAAAGCATTGCCTCGCAAGTCACGCACGATAGGAACGCGCGTCCATCAACTTCAGGCATACAGATGTTAAGCCTCATGTGCCTGTAATTACACCGGCGACCGCACTCTTCAAACCGAAACACAGCGTTGCTGCTTGGCGGCAGAAAAAGGCGTGGAGATCATGTTGTGACGTCACGCGGTTAGGGCATAGTATCTATCTCCTATAATATGTCATAAAGAACGGTAAGATACGGTTTGAGACAAGGAATCTCCTATGTCGTAGAGAATAATGCCTCAGAGTCACCATATCGTCCACCCATCTCGCTGCAGGACATAATCTAACGCCCTGTAACTGGATCTTGGCATTGTGGTTCTTGATCACTGCTACAAAATACAAATGACTGGAAAATTTGAATAGATTATTCAAATTCATAATGCATTACCGACAATACACCATCCCTCCACCCTTTAAATATTTTACATTTTTATGCATGGTTGATTAGGACTTCATACGAACAAAATGTTAAATTAACTTAAATTCAATCGGTTATAATGAAAATAACCTACTAACCCCTTGATTCTGAAAGCTCGATCAACACTAATCGGCTGTCAAGTCACTTGCTATTTCAGCTTTTATTTCAAATTAGATAAAGAAGCATGTGACTTGACAGCCGATTAGCTTTGATCGAGCTCTCAGAAAGCGGCGGTGAGCCTACTGAATATAAAAATTTTCGTACAATACTTATAAAAATGTATAAATCCAATTTTGGTGCTCAGATTTTTGCACACTTATTTTGTTCAGCTACCTTGGTTCTAACCCTTGTAAGTACAGTTAGCGGTTACAGTAGCCGTCAAAATAGAGTAGATTACCTTTTCTGGTTTGGAAAACTATTTTACAAACGGAATACTGACCAAAAAACTTCACGAAAAATTAAATACGAAAATGGCAGGTAAACAAAATTCAGTCTGAATGATATCTGAGACTGAAAATTCGTTCCAGTAAAAATCTAAGTAAATTAAAACGGTCTTTATTCAGACAATCACAGGGTTCACTTTGAAACGTCTTATATACCTACTAGGGGAATCTACCGCCAGTTCGTCGCGACCAGAGCGTATTAAAATTTATTGTCTACTTAGTACTTCACTGTCCTAGCTTGACTAACTAGTGTAAATTATTAAAGCTATTTACACAATTTGTTACTCTTTATTCTTTATTGTACACAAACTGATTTACACAAAAACATACATAATAGTCATGTACAAAGGCGAGCTAATTATATATATTGTAATGTGAAGTAATTTATCTAATTCTGCTGCTGCCTGTACCGGGTAGGATTCCTAGTTGGCTTTCAACGGTGGAGAGCTGTATTGAGTTTGCAGCTTTTATTTTCCTCTCGCAAAATTTGTCCAAACTTCACTGAAAAAGAAGCGAAACGAATCAAATTCATTTATCAATGGGTCGACCAGCGAAGTTAAAAGTTACGTTGAATGAATGAATGAATGAAAAATTCTTTATTGTACACCAAAATTTACAGAAAAAAAGAACACTTTAGTAATAAAAAAATAAAGAAGTAGGTACAATGGGCGGTCTTATCGCTAGAAGCGATTTCTTCCAGACAACCTTTGGATGGAGAGGATTGTTAAAATATGGAAGATTGGTTGCAGGTGCACGAGGAAAGTTATAAGAAAGGTGGTCAAAAACATTACACAATATTAAAACAATAAATGAATCAAATACTTATACAATAAATAGTTACATTACATTCTATACATAGGTACATAATATTCATAATATACACAATTTTCGTTGAATTCGCATTCAATTTATTAATACTAGTTAAATAATACCTTTATAAATATTAAATTACTGAGATCATAATGACATACAGACTGAAAATAGAACTTTGCAACAGGAAAGTTGTTTTTTTATTATTAATATTATTTTGAAATTGAAGTGTTTTCAAATTTTCTGGCCGGTAATAATTAATTAATTTATTTCATTCGCGTGTTTAGTTGTAAGTTGTGTGTTTATTGTATTATTGATATATTGTACCTATGGATTTAAATTTGAAATTAATGAATAATAATTAATAATAATAATGAAACAAATTTACATGCCACCCAGTTTGTTTTTAAAAATTATTAACATAAATCATTTGGTTTTAGGGTTTATTAGCTGCACCTTGAAAGTAAAGTTTGTTGTAAATTAGTTCATACTTCATAACTAGAGGGCGCTAGTAATTATGTCCGGATCCTAGATCGCGCTGACGGAAACACACGGCTTTGAATAAAATTCACCAAAGTTTTATATTTCGTCACTCTGGTTTCCCTTCAACACGTAAAAATCTTTCGCCTTTTACTAAAGATTTCCGTGGAGGGGAACACTCAAATGAGTCTATCTTATGTTTTTGAAAGCTTCTGCTTCGGCGAAGCTAGTTAAATATGTATAAAATTAAATAAACCAATGAACTGACTGCCGCCAGCAAGTGAGTGACTGGACTATATTCCGTGAGTATTTACTGACTCCCGGTATATAGTCCAGTCAAATCAATCACTAGCCTACCATAATCTAGCTACTAGCTAGATATTTTTTAAGTTTTTTTATACAACTTGTCACTTGATGTAACAAAACAAACGGTAGATGGGCCCACCTGATGCTATGTGGTAACCATCACCTTTTAAAAAGCAATGTCTGCCTCGAAAGTCAAAGATAGGTACTATATGAAATACTAGATACATAAGTAACTGTTTAAGTTTTTTGACATTGTTTTTATTATTCCCTATGTATTGCTAACATTTTAAAAACCTGCACTGTTTTTCGGTTTTGACATTATTTTTCGTGCTTTGATTATTTCCTTTGTTGTTTGTAAATCTAAATAAATGGTAATATGTATGTACCTGGGTTCTATACATTGTAGAAACAACGCCCTAGTAAAATTAATAAATAAATAATGCTGGACAATCCACACAGCACTATCTAACCCCAAAGTAAGCTATTCAAAGCTAGTGTTATGGGTACTAGATAACTGATATATTTAATACATTATATACTTACATAGATAGATATTTTTTATTATACATAGAAAACACCCAGACCATCGGAACAAATTTCTGCAGATCGTACACAAATTTGTTCCAAGGCGGGAATCGAACCCGCAACCTCTTGCGTCGCAGGCAGGCTCTCGCCCGCTGCGCCACAGAAATCGTCGCTGCTGCGATAATATAATAATGCTGGATGATCCACACAGCACCATCTACCCCCAAAGAAGCTACTCAAAGCTTGTGTTATGGGTGCTAGATGACTGATTATATTAAATACAATATATCCTTCCATAGATAGTTATTTTTTATTATACATAAACACCCAGACTAACGGAACAAATAATAATAATATCCACTGCGAAGAAAGTAGATAGGTATATAAGAGTACTTGAGGCCCGCAGTTTTTTTTCCATAGTAGTACCTGCAAGCACGACACAGAATGTACCCTAACATTCAAGTCTATAAAATAAGGTTGAACTTCCAGTGGATTTTATTGAAGGTACAAATTGAGCTGTACAATCAGAGCAGCTTGCGTGAATTTCAGGTTTCTTAGCATTTCAATGCCTTGGATCACGGCATTCCGCATGACTCCGACTATCGCGACCCAGTTGGCTGACCCATCGATAACGATTATGATATCACGCGGCAATGTACAGGCAGATTTACTTTAAAATCCTATACTAATATTATAAAACGCGAAAGTTTGTAAGTATGGATGGATGAATGTTTGTTACTCTTTCACGCCGGAACGGCAGAAGGGATCTGGATGAAACTTGGCAGAGAGATAGATTAGAATCTGGAATATCACATGGGCTACTTTTATCCCGTGGGTATACCGGGATTTAAATCTGCGCGGGTGAAACCGCGGGGGTGCAACTAGTATTAAAGTTAATAAAATTTATTAACTTTATTTTATTTTTAAATTTTTATTATATTTTATTAACTTTTACATACATTTTATTAACTTTAATAATAATCTTAGAGTGGTGCGGTTTATTCGAACAGGATTTAAACCTACCATTATTATTAATCCTACTGAGATAATTATAAGCGGGGCACACTTTTGGCATATAAAAAACTTTATGATTTTCTTTGTGACAGATAGATTTTCTTTGTGTAGGTAAACAAAAGGATTTTTCTTATATTCAGCATTCCTTTTAGTTTCATCAGACCTATGAAAACCTATAAAATAAAAAAAATAAAAAATTCTGCGGGTAAAATACTGTTTGGTGATTTTAATATCACTTATATTTCCAATAAAAAAAATGCTGGAC
Source organism: Plemyria rubiginata (assembly GCA_963576535.1). Taxonomy (NCBI): domain Eukaryota; kingdom Metazoa; phylum Arthropoda; class Insecta; order Lepidoptera; family Geometridae; genus Plemyria; species Plemyria rubiginata. The sequence continues at coordinate 590,388 of OY754916.1, read as the reverse complement.
AATCCACATACCATCATCTAGTCCCAAAGTAAGCTACTTAAAGCTTGTGTTATGGGTACTAGATAACTGATATATTTAATACTATATACTTACATAGATATATATTTTTTATTATACCTAAACACCCAGACCAACGGAACAAATTTCTGCAGATCGTACACAAATTTGTTCCGAGGCGGGAATCGAACCCGCAATCTCTTGCGTCGCAGGCGGACTCTCGCCCGCTGCGCCACTGACGTCGTCAATGAAATGAAAATATTATTACATATTTTTATATTTGTACATTTGTCCATACCGAAAAGAAAAAATCATGCTGTAGATTCTTAATGTTGTTTTTTGTAGAACAAAGTTAATTAGCTAAAGTATAGAAAATAAAGAAAAAAATAATTAAACCAGTCCTACCAGTGCTCTCAAAATCCACAACTTTCCACTTTGAGTCAGAATTCAGGACATACTTATAACAGACTTTGAGACACTTTCTACTTTACCTTTTAATCATATTTTCAAAGTAGATAATTTATGTCTTCTTATTACCTTCTCAACAAATTATTATGAAATTCAACGTCCATTTTTGAAGTATGAATTTTTCGTGAATTATGTTTTATTTGGTGTAGGAATAGCCGATGGCGTTAGTAGGTCATTTCCTTTTTGAAAAGGAATTTGTGTTGTATAAGTCTGTTCCGTGCCAACAAGTACTAACATCGTGCTTCACTTTTAAACTAAATTATGGCTTTGGTTCATAAACACAGACACTAAAATGGTTATTCTATAACGTGTCAATCTCAGCCCGAACCTTAAATAGTATAAAAATATTTTATTTATAACAATTGCAAAATAATATAAATAAGTACCTAATACTTAAATAAAAATAGAGGAATTATAAATGAAACGAATGAATAAGATGAATGGAACGAATGAATAAGATGAAACGATGAATAAGATTGAATTCAATTATGTTGACGATGCTGGAAGAAGAGATACGTCTGTATCCTGTGTTTATTACTTTTTTAAGCCGCCGGAACGGTTAAACGGATCTGTATGAAACTTGGCAGAGAAACAGATTATAGTCTGGAATAGCACATAGGTTACATTTTATCCCATGGGAATACCAAGATTTAAATCTGCGCGGGTGAAACCGCGGGGCGCAACTAGTAATGATATAATAATATCTGCCAACCGACATACGTGGTAAGTAGGTTGGCAGATAGGATAGATAGTATATATGCGTAGGTAAGTAGCATTAAGATGGATTGTCAGCACTTTCGCATTTACGCACAGTAGGTAAGCACGCAGTAGAGCGTAGGCACTTAAGTTTTGCAGCATCTACTTACCTAGTTTCGCTTTTAGGGTGACAAATCAACATCGAGCTATACTGTGCTGTACTGCACTGTGCTGTGTTTCTTAAGCTACGTTTTTTTAACAATCAACATCAAGCTGTGCTGCGCTTTGCTTAGCTCAGTATTAAAAGGGCGATGGAGAGGCACGCAGCGTGCTCCATGTTTGAAACACCCCACCACATTCCCGGACGACCGTGCAGATCATATTCTTCCACCCGAATTAGAATTAGCTTGCTTTGTTATACCCTTTGCTAAAGCTGGCCTGGTTTTCCTTCCTCCTGCATCTGACACCCATTAATAATAGGTTAGGTTAGGTTTATTTAAAAACTTTGAGGCCTGATAAGTTGTAGTTGTTAAAAGTTTTATATACGTAACTAAACAGTGTTTAGTTCTAAGTGTAATTTTGTATTATTATGTAAACTAGCGACCAGCCCGCGCGCTCCTGCTTCGCATGGGTGCACATATCATGCATGTATTATACATATAAAACTTCCTCTTGAATCACTCTATCTATTAAAAAAACCGCATCAAAATCCGTTGCGTAGTTTTAAATATTTAAGCATACATAGGGATATAGGGACAGAGAAAGCGACTTTGTTTTATACTATATATATATATATATATATAGCGACCTGCCCGCGCGCCCCTGCTTCGCACGGTTGCACATATCATGCATGCTTTATACATATAAACCTTCCTCTTGAATCACTCTATCTATTAAAAAAAACCGCATCAAATTGCGTAGTTTTAAAGATTTAAGCATACAAAGGGACATAGGGACAGAAAAAACGACTTTGTTTTATACTATGTAGTGATGATAGTGATAGTGATGGTATGGCATGTTGGTAAATAAAGAAATTTTGAATACAAAACAAATGATTCAAGCCTTAAATGTTTGATGATTCAGAAACATCAGAAAATTATACATTATGAATTCAAAAGAAAACTGTTAAGCTGCTTTTCAGTTTTTAAAGTTTCAAAGAAGCAAAGAAGTCTGTAGTTTAGATTTCTTTAATAAAAGTGAGAAGCTTACTAATAATTTGTAAAGCTTTTGTTTTATTTAAATAATATAATCAATATGTATCATATGTGATCTTTAATTTGTCCTTTCAGTAATAAGTAAGGTAAAAAAAAGTTATATTACAAAACAGTTTGTTACAGGATACGTAAGCCACGTTTAATTGTCAATATACACAGGTGACCACTGATGGAGGTTTATAGCTTTTATACTACATCTGCTTGGAAAGTACCTTGATACTTTATCAAATTTACGGTAGAAAGTACGTCATTGCATATCGAACAAATATACGGGGAGAAAACGCATCTGAGCGGGAGAGAAAAGTGTATGAAAATCCATTTCTTACGTGGTTTTTCTTTTTTAATTTTGGGTAAGACTATGCGCCGGTAACCTAAATATCAAAAGCCAAAAAGTTTTTACAGTGAGTTTTTATCTCCAAGTTCGCAAAATGACACTGGCCACTAGCTGTGTGTTGGATGGTGTCGGGCTGGCAGTGCGACCCTGCGGCGGCAGGATAAACAATTTGAAAAAAGAACATGTGAACATTGCAGACGCCATTGGCGCCATTTTCAATTTGTGTGTTGTTTGAGGATTCAGTTTTAGTTTTTTATTTTCCTCGTAGTTGTAGTATAAAGCACTATGTATCACTCGAGAGAAAGTGCGATTCCCGATCTCGGTAATCGGTCACTTTCTCCTCTCGGTGAACAATGTACTATTCCCTGCCATGCAAGGCACGTAAAACTGCCAGCTAGGACTCGTAAACTTAAACCAATACTTTTTCACGTTTTCATGGTGGTAATCTATCTAGAAACATGTTCTGAAGGTCACAATTTCTCAGGGGTGCCATTTTTATTTCGAGTAAAGGGAAGAAACTTTGTAAACGACCTATCGTATTGTTTTTCTAAACCGATGAAAATATAATGAAAAACTAGCTGCGCCGGTGGTCTAGTGGGAGTGACCCCGCCTTCCGATCGTAAGGTCGCAGGTTCGAATCCGGTCGTGCACCAATGGATTTTTCTATCGAAAAATTTATGTGCGCAATGCCAGTGCTCTTAAACGGTGAAGGAAAACATCGTGAGGGGACCAGTTAGTATTCTAACAGCGGCGATGGGCTTGCAACCTCACGTAAGGAATACTAACTACTGCAAAATGTGGGTATGTGCCAAATGTAACGTTTGGACGTACCTCTGACTACCCCCCTTAGACATCCTCAAAGAATCTTGAAGTTAGTACTTGGTACTGAGAGATCTGAAGGGATATCTACCGTGCCTGGGGATCAAAGTCGTGAAGCTGTTTCAGTTTTTCAGTTTCACTAGCTGCGCCCTGCGGTTTCAAAGTCAAGTTTAAAGGTGGTCAAAGGACGGTCTATTCAGTTAAAAAAAAGCGCGCTGATATTAATGCATTCTAGACATTGATTATGAATTTGGAATTAACAACAATGAACAGTATGTTTTTGCTGTAATAAAACCACATAATAATGTTTATCAAAACATAGATCCGTAGATGAGTCAAGTCAGCAAGCATTGACGGGATTCATAATCTAATCTAATTAGCGATAATATGTAGGTATTACCGGCACCAGATGGGTAAGCGAGTTTTACTAATTACAATTCAAGTAGTTTCGATCGATACCTAAGTGGTATAATAAAGAAAAACCCGACCAAATAAAACCTCCCTGATGCTCACGCATCTCTCATATGTACTTACTTTTGATATTAGATATATCATTTTATGAATAGCATTTTCTGTATTGTTTCTATAGGTATCAAAAAACCACAACTAAGATGTACCTACGTAAATGCATACTAAAACCAAACGGTTACGAAGAGTGCGAGTGAGAACTTACCACTTGTCTGAAGCGAGGAAAGCCGTATCAGAGCTGTCATTGACACAGCTCTCAGAATGAGCCGGTTAAGAGGCGTTGGGATATGGATCCATCTAAGGAAAGTTTCATGGGGAATAAAGGTTCTCGAATGGCGACCACGAACAGGAAAGCGAAGTGTGGGACGCCCTCCTACCCGATGGACTGACGACATTGTTAGGATCGCGGATAGTCGGAGTCGGATAGCGGTGTAATTACAGGCACATGAGGCTTAACATCTGTATGCCTCAAGTTGATGGACGCAGGGCAGTGCATCGTAGGGCACGTTCCTATTGTGCGTTACCTACGGGGCAATGTTTTGTTTATAGGTGATGGTTACCACTTAACATCAGGTGGACCATCTGCTTGTTCCATCAGCTAGTTGTATAAAAAAAAAATTTTTGGTGGATGGAAAAGGCTCAGAATCGTTCTTCCTGGAACCGGATAGGAGAGGCCTATGTCCTATTTCACACACACTGAGACTTCTGTGGACTGTTGATGATGATGAAGGAAAGTTTCTCAAATGACGATTAAAAAAAGAAAACAAACGAGCCCGGGTTGATTAATGGCATTCTTCAATCATTCAACCTAGACGACATCGGCATAATTTATTATGTCCTGTCCTTTAGATTGATATCGGTGATCTTACCCTCAAATCTTAATGATAATATAAACTGGAACGGAAACAAATTCACGACTTTGATCCCCAGGCACGGTAGATATCCCCTCAGCTCTTTTAGTACCAAGTTCTAACTCAAGATTCTTTGAGCATGTCTAAGGGAGGTAGTCAGAGGTACGTCCAAACATTACATTTGGCACATACCCACATTTTGCAGTAGTTAATGTTCCATACGTGACAGCTTGCAAGCCCATCGCCGCTGTTAGAATAGTACCTAACTGGTCGTACACCAATGAATTTTCCTATCGAAAAATTTATGTGCGCAATGCCAGTGCTCTTAAACGGTGAGGGAAAAGTTCGTGAGGATGATAATTTCTACCAACTACTGATTGAAAACTTTTATCGCTGCAATTGGTCCCGGACCCAATTGGAATACACAACACTATAGAGGTCATCCTAGGTCGTACAGGAAAGTTTTGGCTTTGAACAGCGCGGAAACAAACAGGTACCTTTCACAGTCGATCCCAGACTGGGTCGGCAACCCAACGACCCACATGGCAGTATTTGCATTCTGGTATTGGCTTAGAGGCACAAGGCCCGTTCTTAAAATTGGATTTCGCCGTAAATAGGAGAAAGTAAACAAACTTGCTGTGTTTCGGCAATAATGGAATGTGTTTATCTAGAATACAGAGATAGATAACGCCAGGATGTACGAGGGATAAATTTCTGTTTTTTTTACAGTAAAGCCTATTTTTATATTAAACTAGCGACCCGCCCGCGCGCCCCTGCTTCGTACGGGGGCACATATCATGCATGTATTATACACACAAACCTTCCTCTTGAATCACTCTATCTATTACAAAAATCGCATCAAAATCCGTTGCGTAGTTTTAAAGATTTAAGCATACAAAGGGACAAGAGGACATAGGGACAGAGAAAGCTACTTTGTTTTACACTGTCTAGTGATACAGACATAGATAACGCCAGGATGTACGATAAATAAAGATGAAGAAGTACGATAGAAGATAAATTTCTGTTTTTTTCACTAAAGCGTATTTTACAAAAGACTAGTTGCGGCCCGCGGTTTCACCTGTTCCATGTTATTGAAATTTAATACTTTATTATTTGCAAACAACAAATAAAGGTCTGCCATTGGCCAGAGGCGATCATCATCATGATTTCATCCTGTTTGCACCAAAGGCTTGTTTTTTATTACACCATCCTTTCCGGCCCATTGCGTGTTTAATCCACTGGGTTTTAGCCACGTCGATAATGCCATTCGTTGACTAGGATCGTCTCTAGGTTTTAGTGAAACCTTTAGCCACTTTTACGTGACTGTCATGTTTTGCCGTCATACTTTCTTGCAAAGCGATATGTATAAAAACTTATAAGTTATCCCCTATGGTACCATCATCTCTGAGATTTTATAATGTCCAAAAGTTATTCTCCGAACGGGATTTAAACCCGCGACCTCCCCCTTACAACTTTAAACTAACTATAATAATATTTAAACTTCTTGGAGGCACTTTTGGGGCATTATAAAAATCTTTGCGATTAAAACTAATAAAAAAACATCTCAGAGAGTGTCTATCCGCAAGATATAAATATTTCGGTAGAAAAAAAGGTCCAATCAGTCCTGAGGAGTTAGGTTCGTAAAAAACCAAAAATGGGCTTGAAAATAGTCTTGTCAATCCTTAAATGACTGGCGGGGTAGTCAGAGACACATCTAAACAAGACACATGCGTAATCCGCGCAAAATAAATAAAATAAATAAATAAATAATGCTGGACAATCCACACAGCACTATCTAGCCCCAAAGTAAGCTATTCAAAGCTTGTGTTATGGGTACTAGATAACTGATATATTTAATACATTATATACTTACATAGATAGATATTTTTTATTATACATAGAAAACACCCAGACCATCGGAAGAAATTTCTGCAGATCGTACACAAATTTGTTCCAAGGCGGGAATCGCACCCGCAACCTCTTGCGTCGCAGGCAGGCTCTCGCCCGCTGCGCCACAGAGGTCGTCTTTAAAATATCCAAGTAAGAATAACTATCATTTTAATAATAGTTTACCTCACCCTGCATTTATCTTCATTGCCCTTTCATATTCCAAAGGTCGTGTTGGGAGTGTCTCATGATTTTATTATAGCAACTTCCTGCCCTTTACAAGGCTGTACGCTATAACAAACGCGTTTTATTACAAATGGTTACGACGTAGTCAGGATCTTATACAACGCATTTATGTTCAAACAGTGACATCAAACCCCGATTTGAATCACATTGCGAATGCTTGTCATATAAAAAAGCCAAGCTTTTGTTGCTCAAATAAAAATTTATCAAACCAGGTGACGAAGACTTCTCAATCGATAGACCGACGGCATAGTACCTTCCATCAACAAAAGATCTACCTAGACACAACAAGGGTATTTCTCTGTTAAGGTGAAGACAAGAGCTAATGTAACTCTTGCTCGCACGATTCGACATGTTAAAAGATATAAATTCAATAAATAAATTTTCGCAATATCGCAAACAACCATTTTGTGTGCAATCACATTGCGCACAGTTTAGTAAAAAAATCATTTTGATCGATACAAGTTTACCTACTCAAAAGTTAGCTTAACTAGTTTTAGTACAAAAGCAAACTTTTGAGTAGGAAAACTTTTATCGATCAAAATGAAATTTATACCAAACGGTGTGCAATTTGATTGCACACAAGATGGTTGTTTGCGATTTTTCAAAATTGGAATTTGTGATTTTATATCATTCAAAATGTCGAATCGTGCGAGCGAGAGAAATATTAGGTGTTGTCAACGCCTTAAGTGACCGGTTGCCACCCCCGCCCCGGCTTGCTTGCTTTATTTTATTATGTTTTAGATCAATTAGGAGCTTTGGTCCAAATCTCTTATAACAACTAGTTGACTAGATGACTTTACAATAGAAAAAAACTTTTTTTTTTTTTACTAAATTAGTTTAGCGCATGAGATGCGGTACCCTAATATCATTACAATCTAGCCAAGTAGGCTAATGAGTAATTTTGTTTTGACTTAATTTTATAGAATAAGTATTACTAAGAATGTGTCCATTGGCACTTTTCTTACAGTCTTTAAGTACTTAAGGCGACACATTGTTCGTGTGTTCATTAAAAGTAGCACTATCACTACACAATATTAGGTTGGTCACTGCACTAACTCAAAAGGTTTGGTTCTTTTGAGTCTTCTCACTTTGTCTGTGATGTCGAGGAGCTGGATGGCCTCGACGTTCACGTGATGAAGAAGTCTTCTTTCGTGAGCTTCTGCGTATTTTTTAACTAATTTATGAACGAATTCAATCTGGAGGTCCCGGTGCAGATCATCGTTTCTCACGTACCAAGGTGCATTGACAATGCCTCTTAGTACTTTATTTTGAAATCGCTGTATTATTTGAATGTTGCTTTTACAGGTACAGCCCCACAGCTGTATACCATACGTCCATACTGGCATTAGGACTTGTTTGTACAACAAAAGCTTGTTATGCACTGACAGAGCGGATTGTCTTCCAAGCAGCCAGTACATCCTTTTGTAGCGTAATTCTAATTCTTCTTTTTTCTTCTTGACGTGTGCTTTCCAGCGCAGTTTCGCGTCAAGCGTCATACCTAGGTATTTTGCAGTGTTAAAGGAAAGAAAAAAACTAAATAAAATATTTTCCCACTAACCAAAGGTAAGCTGGTAGATAATGCTATCCAGCATTAAGCTCGCACATGCATTTTATTTTTTGTGCAATAAAGAATTTTCTCTATCTATATCTATATATATATAATAAAACCTTTACAAAAAACACGTTGAGCAGATTTTGATTGTCCAGACCCTGTATTGGTCAAATTGGACAAAGAAAAAAGGCGTTACCCTGTTACCCAAAACTAACTCAAAGCATAATATTTTCAAAATGGATAGGCAGGTATTTTGGTGATTTCCACCATTTTATTTCAATTTCTCTTACAGAATCGTGAGGCTAAAGTTTTACCGTATTGGTAATGTGAAGAGTATGAGCAAATTGTAAAGTTTCCTACTTGTCTACCTCTATCGAGTTGTAGTTCATTTGTAATTAGGTAGGTATGCTAGTTACTTCACAGCACACAGCCTTCACAGCTCAGTTGGTAGTAGCTCTGCCTTCTGCGCCGTAGGCCGTGGGTTCGATTCCCACCGAGGACAAACATTTGTGTGATGAACATAGATGTTTGTTCTGTGTCTGAGTGTTATATGATATTATAAGTATGTATTTACAAAAAAAAAGTATTATAAGTATTATATCAGCTGGCAATTTGGGGCTTGATAGTGCTGTGTGAAATGTCCACCAATATTATTATTATTATTATTACTTCAGAAAATTCGAAGAATTACCTACCTACATCTACATTGGTATTGTAACATAACACCTACGCAATTTCCTGGATAAACAAAACAGGGTCAGGATTACCACCGGTCCACGTACTTCCGATTGCTCCACATAATGTGGCCTCTCCATCCATTATACTCATCAATCTACACCCCCACCTTAGAGGCACTTTGTGTTTCTTTCAGACGATGTACCTACATCTGCTCTTTAGTTCTTCAAGGCTATGGTAAGAGCAGTTCTTTAAGACTGGAAAAATGAAAAATCAATACATTTTTGATTAATTTGCTTGAAGGCTATGGTAAGAGCAAGTACCTCTCGCTCGCACGTTTCGACATGTTAAAACATATAAAATCACTACCGCCGCCATAAAATGTCTCATGTCGCTGTAAAATAAATCAAGTTATAAATAAAGTTGTTTTATGAACTAGTCATTTAGTCGACGACCTCTGTGGCGCAGCGGGCGAGAGTCCGCCTGCGAAGCAGGAGGTTGCGGGTTCGATACCCGCCTCGGAACAAATTTGTGTACGATCTGCAGAAATTTGTTCCGTGGGTCTGGGTGTTTTCTATGCATAATAAAAAATATCTATCTATGTAATTATATAATGTATTAAATATATTAGTTATCTAGTACCCATAACACAAGCTTTGAGTAGCTTACTTTGGGCCTAGATAGTGCTGTGTGGATTGTCCAGCATTATTATATTATTATTATTATTTCCAATTTCAAAATCCCTTAACAAGATAATTTTTATAATCTTAAATAAAGTATTATTACTTGTTGTTATATAAGTATTATTACTTATATAACAACGGTAGTATTGTGGTCGTTTCGGTTTTTAACATAGGCTTCCCCCACCTATGCTGAACTAGTCAAATTGCGTCGTCTAAATGCGTCCTTATCACATTCACCGAGAATGCTGATAACATTCCGGTCGCGTTTCACGATCGAGAAATGTGGGTATTGTCTATCGAACAAGTAGAAATCATCAGCAATACCAATTGCAAATGGCAAAGGAATTACTTAACTACTGAATGCTTGAAAGGATGAATCACTATCACTACGTAGTATAAAACAAAGTCGCTTTCTCTGTCCCTATATCCCTATGTCTCTATGTATGCTTAAATCTTTAAAACTATTTTGTTGCGGTTTTTCTAATAGATAGAGTGATTCAAGAGGAAGGTTTATATGCATAATACATGCATGATATGTGCACCCGTGCGAAGCAGGGGCGCGCGGGCGGATCGCTAGTATGCTATAAAACTAAAATAAACTACCGATACAGGGGTATAGTAGGACAAGCTCTTTGTGGAGGGCTCGTCCGGGGAAGTAGTACCACTACGCTTTTTTCTGCCGCCAAGCAGCAACGCTGTGTTTGGGTTTGAAGAGTGTGGTCGCCGGTGTTATTACACATGAGGCTTAATATCTGTATGCCTCAAGTTGATGGACGCAGTATGTGCATCGTAGGCCGCGTTCCTATCGTGCGTAACTTACGAGGCAATGCTTTGTTATAGGTGATGGTTACCATTTAACATCAGGTGGGTCATGCTTGTTTCGCATCAGCTGCTACTACTACTACCCTTAAGGGTGATGGTTTCCATTAAGCGTCGGGTGAGCCATCTACTTGTTCTATCAGCAGTTATAAAAACACCAAGAGCAAGGGTAACAATCTAATACAGGTATCTACCAGATACCTATTAGTCCAGTCGGGGCAGACATAAAACTAGCCTGAAATAGAAAAAATTCCGGGGAGCGATTTTTTTTTTAAACGTTGGGGGGGGGGTGGTTGGAAGTATGAATCTCGATTTTTGAACTAATCCCGGTAGAGGGTTCGCCGCCATCTTTTAATGTTCAATTTTTTCGTATTTCTGAAATAACTCGTTAATTTTCAACTTTAGAGCAAAAATGGTAATGGCAAAGTTGTTGGAAATTGAATTCCCACAAGTTTGGTTATCATTTTTACGCTAGGATCAATATTTGCAGAGTTATACTATAAATTTAAATATAATAAAATATTAGTTTAAATATAAAATATGAATATGAAAAATAAAAACAATTTCAGATCCGATTTGAGTATAAATCCGAAAATATGGATCGTGGAGTAAGAAAAGTGCGAGAAATAAAAAGTTGAAGGAAATAAAATTCCACCCATTACGATTTTTTTGACAAACTTGATAGTATAAACTCTGCAAATATTGATCCTAGCGTAAAAATGATCATGACCAAACTTGTGAGAAATTAAATTTCCAACAATTTTGCCATTACCATTTTTGCTCTAAAGTTGAAAATTAACGAGTTATTTCAGAAAAACTTTAAAACAAGATGGCGGCGAACCCTCTACCGGGATTAGTTCGAAAATCGAGATTTATACTTCCAACCCCCCCCCCCCCCCCCCCGACGTTTTAAAAAAAATCACTCCCCGGAATTTTTTCTATTTAAATGTCTGCCCCGACTGGACTATATCTGGAATTAACCCTGTGACAAATACCCCTAACCCTTTAAAACTCATCCAAGACTCCATGAAGGGGAGGGCAGTTCATGTTTCCCTGTCATAAACATGGCGAGATTACCTTGAAGGCAACTTGATAAAGTTGAACTCCAACCGTTTTATCTATTCAAAACTCGGCTATTTTGAGAATAACTGACTTAGTATTTAATGTTTATGTAACAGGAAAACTCTTGGCATAATCAAATATTCTTAGAAATGTTTTTGCCATTTGTTAGGCTTCAAGCTAAAATGACTCTTAATTTCTATAAATAAATTGTTAACCGATAAACTAATTTTAATCTATAAAAATATGAATGTATTCGTGAATATTTTTATGTAATAATGTTTATTGCTAAGATCGCTAATAATATCATTATTACTACAGTATTAAGTATTAATTTGTAGTTACTTTTTTATACAACTAGCTTATGGACCAAGCAGATGGCCCACCTGATGTTAAGTGGTAACCATCAACTATAACAAAGCATTGCCTCGTAAGTCACGCACGATAGGAAAGTGCCCTACGTATTTCTCTTTCTCTGAACTTCAGGGCTAAGACCGATTATTACTTAAAACACACAACTGGCGTTCTAATAGTCGTCGAACGTAAATAACTGATTTATGTACTCACCTGTGTCCAACCAATCGATGAATAAGTTCACCAATAAAGTATCCTACCACTGTCCAAACAAACTTAAACTATACATCCCACGCACTAAAAAACACTAAATTCAAAAAGAAAATCGTAAAGTTTAAGCAAAGATAAGTTCAATTTTGAATTTTATTGCAATAGTTTTTGAGTCCATTTTCGGACGCACGAACCGGCTACGAGCATAGGCGACCGTAGCGATCGGACCGCGTAGAGGTACTACGAGGACTACGGAGCGCGTAGCAGCCAACCGCTACGAGGTAGAGTTAAGACTGACTAGATGCGTCAACTTATAAAATAGGTACATCATATCTACCCAACTATGAGTATTGGAGTACAATAGAAATAAATTCTAATAGAAAATACTTGTTTGTCAAAAATGGGATATTTTTTTATAGTTTTATAGTGTTTACTACTCGGAAATCACGTGGCTCAGCGAGCTATCAAGAAGAAGGCCGTGGGTTCAAATCCCGCTCGGATAATAACTTTTGGGATATTGTAAAAATCTTGGAATACACAAATGAATCAATGTTTTAGGTATTAAAAAAAATTGTTTCTGAAATAAGCCTAAATACCCACTAGTAGACATAGCTCAATGAGAATTTTGAAAATGTATAACATAACTTAAAATATTACCGAAATGACACACCAGAACTACAAAAAATAATAAATCAAAATGAAAAAGCTATTTCATTTTGATGTATGGTATGATAAGTATTGTGTTGCTTTCAAAAATGATGAAATAAATACTAGTCATCATCATCATCATCATCAACAACCCACAGAAGTCCACTGCTGGACAAAGGCCTCCCCTATTCGCTTCCAGGAAGAACGATTCTGATCCCTTTCCATCCACCGACTACCCGCAAACCTACAATGAGATAGTGTCTTACTTCATTCATTTTCAAGCACCGCGCGCCGATAGATGAGCTTACTGTATCGGAAAACAAAACTAGATGTCGCCACCGGAAAAATTAGGTCTCTCATGTTTCTCAAATTATATAATAATAATTATTATATTACGTTTAAGGCTACGTTCGTCAAATTTTTGAATGGCTAGTATTGCGCTTTTGCATAAGGGCGTCAATTAATTTAATTTAAATTATCCGGGTGACCGACCTTTGCCCGGATGCTGAATCTTAGCTAGATCGATTTATCACCCCGAACTCCCTGCATACTAAATTTCATAAAAATCTTTGGAGCAGTTTGAGATTCAGTTATCCAATATACCTATTAGATTATAATAAAATGGAATAGAAAATGCTTGCGCAGCACTCCCTTTGTACTTTAAATTTTGTTTTATGCAATAAATGTTGTGTAAAAAATGTGTAAGAAAGCTAACAGAACTTTGGGCTTCATAATGAGAACACCGTCTCAGTTCCAGGACGTGAGAATCGCAATTATGCTCTATAACTCTTTTGTTCGTAGTAAACTGGAGTTTGGTGCTATAGCCTGGGATCCACGAGAGGCCAAGTATACGGTGATGATTGAACGCATCCAACGTAAATTCGCAAGATATGTGTATAAGAGAATGTATGGCTACTACCCGTACCTCTTTCCTCTTTATTTGTCGCAGGTATGGTTGGCATAGATCACTCGAATTAAGGCGTAAACTACAACTAGCTATCCACTACTGCCTTATTTTGAGGAATAAAGTAAACAGTCCAACCATACTAAGCATGATGCCAATATATGTCCCTAACAACTATGTGCGTTGTGGCCGCCGACTGCACCAAGTATTCTCTTGCCACACACCGCGAACTCACCACGCAAATAACGCGCCAACTCTAAGAGCACTAACTCTTTTAAACGCATTTCTACACGATGTCTAACATGTCGATGTATTTAATGATAAAATACATGTTATCGGTAACAAAATTAAGATTATTTTTAAGTTTCAAGCTAAGATAGTAAGCGCTTTGGTCTGCGTACTGTAAGCTTATTATCATTTATGTAATAAATAAATAAATAAGTAAATACTACTACTGACCGTATTATAATAAGGAAGTATATGTACTATGTCATTATGTTTGAATATTATTAATCTTTAATTTTTTAATCCGTGGCTTCAAATGTGCTGTGTGGAAAGTCCACCAACATCTATTTATATATATTTTGTATAAGGCGCGAGTACGTTGAGATTCTGAACCTCCTACTAATATCCTACTACTTTTTATCCCGAGGGAATACCGGGATTTAGAACTTTTTTTATACAACTCGCTGATGGAACAAGCAGATGGCCCACCTGATGTTAAGTGGTAACCATCACCTATAAACAAAAAATTGCCCCGTAGGTCACGCACAATAAAAACGTGCCCTACGATGCACTGCCCTGCGTCCATCAACTTGAGGCATACAGATGTTAAGCCTAATGTGCCTGTAATTACACCGGCGACCACACTCTTCAAACCGAAACACAGCGTTGCTGCTTGGCGGCAGAAAAAGGCGTGGTGGTAGTACTTCCCCGGACGAGCCCTTCACAAAGAGCTTTACTACTCTTAAAACGAACTACGCGGGTAAAACCGCAGGGCGATACTTGTTACCTATAAACGCGAAAGCTTGTAAGTATAGATGGATGGATGGATGGTTGTTACTCTTTCACACCGGAACGGCTTAACGGATCTGGATGAAACTTGGCAGAGAGATAGATTATAGTCTGGAATAACACATAGGCTAATTTTTATCCCGTGGGAATACCAGGATTAAAATCTGCGCGGGTGAAACTAGTTATTCTCTTATTAAAACGGATATAAACCATGGTTGACCACAATCAGGGTCGCAAAATTGTAAGTACTTTGAAAATGTACCTAATAATTGAAACTTAAACTTCAAAGTGATAATAATTTATGATATTATATTGGAGCTCACAACAATATAATACATTTTGATAAATTATCCACGAACTTTAGTTAATATTTTACTTTCATTCTGATTAATTTCAGCTTGAGACGAAAACTTAAGTCATTTATATCTAAATGTTGAAAAGTGTGAGCGAGAAGTTTTTTGACGGATGTCAGCCTCTTAAGGCGATGACAACTGCTAATGGGTCTCTCGGGTGCACTTAACAAAAAAATCATTGAACTTATTTAAAAAATCGTAATAAACCAACGTAATTAATCAAGTCTTAGTGTTATATCATATTGCACGCGCAGATTATCAAAAATATAATTTTTATCCAAACAATTTTTTATACTTAAAAGTTTTCTTTTCTTGTTTTCGTATGTACTTATGCAAACTTTTGAGTTGTTTGCGATTTATCAGAAGAGTTTTAATGATATTCTTAAAAAATGGTTAGATGTGTGAGTTGTTGATGGAGAGTAAATGAGCACTTGTTATCGCCAGATTGCGGGCCACTGCTTCGTCCCCTTTTCTAATAAAATAGTATTAATTAGATATCGCAAAAGGAGATCCTTGTAGCCCTAATGGAATGAAAGGATAGATGCTCATTTATAATTCAGTTGCGCTAAAACTACTGTTGTTTCTCGACCCGGGACAACTATTACTTACGCCTTACCTTGCGATTGGTCTTAGCTGTGCTAAGTCTCATATTTTATTAGTTTGTCGACCTCAGTGGCGCAGCGGGCGAAAGTCCGCCTGCGACGCAAGAGGTTGTGGGTTCGATGCCCACCTCGGAACAAATTTGTGTACGATCTGGAAATATTTGTTCCGTTTGTCTGGGTGTTTTCTATGTATATAATAAAAAAATATATATCTATGTAAGTATATTGTATTAAATTTATATCAGTTATCTAGTACCCATAACGCAAGCTTTGAGTAGCTTACTTTGGGGCTAGATGGTGCTGTGTGGATTGTCCAGCATTATTTACTTATATTTATTTTATTAGTGTTACATACACATATCTGATGCTATGTATTTTAAACTGCACTATATTTTGATTAATTTTATTTAAACTAATTTAATAGCTTTATAAATAACCATAAGTAGTTATTTCCAATAACAAGTATTTGTTCGACGAAGTGATTTTAAGACAGGAACTGGATCCAGAACCCGTGGAATTACATCATGGGAAACGTTAACGGGATCACGAAATTCGTGCGAATGTCGCTCGGTGTTGAGAGTAGGTATATACCTACTTGTCCACTAGTGCACGACTGTCCTACTTCCTGTATGTTATGTTCTGTGCTTCCTGCAGGTTGATCACGTAACTTTTGTTGCATTCAAAATCCGGTTGCCTATGTCAATTTGGGCAGTTTTGCGATTGCATATCTGCAAAAATTTACGTGATTTACGTACAAAATTCACGTAACAAAAGTTACGTTAGAAACAGAAAACAATGTCCCGTAAGTGGTTTTTCCAGGGGAGCGTACCGAGGCGCTCCCTGGAAAATACATCGCTACCAGGAAAACGTTTTACACCTACTCGTACCTAAATTAATACTAATGACACACGAAGTAAGGCATTTGGGATACCGATTAGTTTCAACCGAAAATTATAATCGCAGCGCCCTACAGGGTACTGTACTCGCCTAATAGCTACCTCACTCGTTTACCGAAGCTATGTAACATGTTGGCAATAAATAAATCTAAATCTAATAATTTGGAAATTGTATTTCTTTGTGAAGAGCTCATCCGGGGAAGTACTACCACTATGCCTATTTCAACCGCCAAGCAGCAATAGGCACTGTGAATTACTGCGTTTCACGGTTTGCAGTGTGTGGCTAGTGACAACCATCCTTCCTACTATTATAAACGCGAAAGTTTGTAAGTATGGATGAATGGATTGTTACTCTTCATGCCGGTACGGCTGCACGGATCTGGATGAAACTTGGCAGAGAGATAATATATTATGTCTGGAATAACACATAGGCTACTTTTTATCCCGTTGGAATACCGGGAATTAATCTGCGCTGCGCGCAGTCATGAATAAAAATCATGCATCCTCTATGCATGATTTTTATGATGATTAATGCTACAACGTAGCGGGTCCTACGGCGTAGTAGCGTCGTGACATGGACGCGAACTGTTTCCATTGCGTGTATATAGCACAGGTTCTTAAACACCACCAGGTCAAAAGCTACGCAATGTTATTTAATACCAGTTTCACTGTCTCACAATTTGTATCCACGAATTCATTGCGTCCCAAACGACGTCGCTACGGTGACCGATCGATCGAAGACGATTCTGTGAGTAGGATGTCTATACTGTAAATATCTTACGAAGGTAGGTTCGTGATTTATTATCAAATCAAATTACAACATGAGAATGAGAATTGAAAGAAACGTGAACACTAAGACGAAGACAAGAGCTAATGTGACTCTCGCTCGCACGTTTTGACTTGTTGAAAGATATAAAATCACTAAACCCATTTTCGAAAAATCGCAAACCACCATTTTGTCTGCAATCACATTGCGCACAGTTAAGTAAAAAAATCATTTTGATCGATACAAGTTTTCCTACTTAAAAGTTTGCTTTTCTAGTTTTCGTACTCAAGCAAAGTTTTGAGTAGGAAAACTTGCATCAATCAAAATGAAATTTTTACCAAACTATGCGCAATGTGATTGCTCACAAAATGGTTGTTTGCGATTTTTCAAAATTGGAATTTGTGATTTTATATCTTCCAAAATGCCGAATCGTGCGAGCGAGAGAAATATTAATAATAATAATAATATTTTATTATTATTATTAATATTTTTACAATAAGTTTTTTATTACAAAGTTAGAATAAACTTGTGATTAGTCGTCCCCAGAATTCGGCGATTTGTCTAAACAAGGGAAATCTAATATTTAATCTATTTTAGTTGCAGCACCCGATCTAGACTATTGAGAATCGAACCTACCTACTGACAAACAAAACAATGATTTTGACCATTGATAAACTGACTACACAACAAAGACAGTTCTCTTTGCTCCAAGTAACTTTTGGGACATTATAAAATCTTTATAAATAATCCTATACCTAACTGACAAGTATAGGAACTATAGATATAGACAATCACAATCAGATGCTGCTATATTCAACAACATCCTACTAATATTAGGAACGTGAAAGTTTGTAAGTATGGATGGATGGATAGATGGATGGATGTTTGTTACTCTTTCACGCCGGAACGGCTGAACGGATCTGAATGAAACTTGGCAGAGAGATACATTATAGTCTGGAATAGACATAGGCACTTTTTATCCCGTAGGAATACCGAGATTTAAATGCCGAGAGTGAGACCGCGGGGCGCAACTAGTTACATTGTAAATTGAATCCCGTCCAATACATTGGCAGATGGCGAATCTGGGTTTATCGGCTATTTTATAGTTAGTCCATAAACGGATAGTATAGCCCGATCGTACATAAACCAGAGTTATAGATCACAGAGCGTTTTACTGCTCGTATGTAGGTACTAAACAAAAGTCCACTGTTGGACATAGGCCTTCTCCATACTTGGGGCGTTTTTTTATTGTATTTGGTACTTTCAGTTAAATAAGATGGCTCACCTGATGTTAAACTCGACACGGATAGCGGCACAGACTTGTATATTTACCTAATAACATATGTGTTTTATTTATTGGATCTAAAGTATCCCACCCACACCTATAGATTTTACTAGTTAGTTGCGTGCGCCCCGCGGTTTCACCCGCGCAGACTGAAATCTCGGTAATCGGACGGAATACATTTTTTTTTTCGAATGGACTATAATGCTGGTAGAATCGTATGACGATTGCCGACAGCGTTACCGAACAGTAATACGATTGCTGATATCACTCACTGCTCAAAACGCAACGATAGCGCGGGCTAATCTTTCTTGTGGCGACATCTAGTTATTATTTAGGAACTAAAATATAATAATAATAATAAATAATGCTGGACAACCACACAGCACCATCTAGCCCCAAAGTAAGCTACTCAAAGCTTGTGTTATGGGTACTAGATGACTGATATATTTAATACATTATATACTTACATAGATAGATATTTTTTTTATTATATATATAGAAACAACGGAACAAATTTCTGCAGATCGTACACAAATTTGTTCCGAGGCGGGAATCGAACCCGCAACCTCTTGCGTCGCAGGCAGACCCTCGCCCGCTGCGCCACTGAGGTCGTCAAATGTATTACAGGTTACAATGTATTACAATATGTATTACAGGATACGGTAAAATGCTAAATATCTGCCAACATCCGGTATTCCCACGGGATAAAAAGTAGCCTATGTGTTATTCCAGACTATAATCAATTCTCTCTGCCATGTTTCATCCGGATCCGTTCAGCCGTTCCGTAAGTAAGAGTAACAAACATCCAAACATACAAACTTTCGCATTTATAATATTAGCATAATGTCCCAAAAGTTATTCTCCGAGCGGGATTTGAACCCGCGACCATAAAAAGCATTGTCTCGCATGTGACGCATGATAGGAACGTGCCCTACGATGCACTGCCCTGCGTCCATTAAGTTGAGGCATGCAGGTATTAACTTGGTGTTGTTGGCGAATATTTCGGTGGAGTTTCACATTTTACTAAATAACAACGGACGGCTAATCAAAGATTTATTCATCTGTCGTAAACGCTTTTGTCTATAGCCGAGACTGGTACATAATGATAAACAGCACTGTTGGTTTAGTGGTCGCGGCCCCACCTTCCGATCCTGAGGTTGCGGGTTCAAAACCGGTCGTGCACGGTAATGGAGTTCAGAAATTTATACAACAACTATAAATAACCTACCACACTACCTTGTAGGTTTCTCGTACCTAGATTAAAACAGTCACAAATAGGTGGATAAGGTAAGAGGTGTAAAGTGGAGCCAATAATTTCATATTGGCTCCGTTATCTAACCCACGCACGTCCGCGCCCCCACTCGCTTAACAATCGGATTATGGTCTCGCTTTACGATCCGACGTACCTAAGTGCGGTGTCTTAAAATTACTTAGTAGTTTTCGTGAACTACGCAAATCGGCTCTTTAGTCGACAGGCCCCAAAAGTACCTAAATTAAAGTTATAAAATTAAGACTGCGTACCTAGGTACGGCCAAAATTGATCCGGGCGCATTTTACGATGAAATTTCATCGTAGGGCCCAGTCAACTAAATATCCGCTAATCATTCAAACTACATAGGTAGGTACAGTTAGCATTAAAAGTAAATTATCAAGATTTCATAATAAAACATGGTCTGAATGAATCGCTGCTTCTTTATCATCATAGATGTCTTACAGTAATTATACATATTTTCCTAAAAGTCTTAAACTAAAACTAAAAATGCTTAAAAAAACATTTTAGTTCTGGTCAAATCTTTAACTAAAACTAAAAATTTGTATTAATAAAATAAATAGCAATTAAATAAAATTCTAAAATTGTAACCTGAATTTTCCTAATTCATCTGTTTACTGTCGCAATAAAAACACATTTCAGTTACGTAATTTAAATTTATTTGGTTATTTATAAAAATAGTAAGTAGGATATATTTACATAGGAATAGACACTATCCCCCTTAGACATAACACCTGATTAAGCGTATTCATGATTTAGCGTTCGTCTCGTCGTTTATTATTGAGAAAAACTAGAAAGGAAAGCAAAAACATGATAAATAATTATAATTAGGAGTCATTCTTAAGGGGTAACTAATTTTTTAATTCTCAATACACAAATAAATTATATTTTGGTACAAATAAGTATTAGCCTTATGTTTGTGAGATATAGGGGAAGCAGGGTGATGGCGATCGTGTCGGGTAATACCGCTCACTCCAATAACTTATTGAATAAGCCTTAAAACACAGCGAGCACGCTGCAGCGCAAGGTTGTAACGCTTGAGCAGGCTGAGTATCTAAGCCTTAAAACTAACATAAGACAAAATAAATGAAAAAACAAATAGAGCATTGTTCTCTCAGGTGATCGGCATTCCCCCGTCTTCCCGTAAGTACCTATATTTGATTGTAATGTGTTTGGAGAAGGAGTCTTCTCAGTTTATCAGTTTTAGCAACTTGTTTTAAGACTTAGGATTAATATTTTATGAAACAAAAGACAATTTTTTTCTGTACAAGACACGTGCAAGATATCATTGACATAATTGTTTTTTTAATAGACGACCTCAGTGGCGCAGCGAGCGAGAGACCGCCTGCGACGCTAGTGGTTCCGGGTTCGATTCCTTGGAACAAATTTGAGTACGATCTGCAGAAATTTGTTCCGTTGGTCTGGGTGTTTTCTATGCATAAGAAAAAAATATCTATCTATGTATGTATATGTATTAAATATATCCATAACACAAGCCTTGAGTAGCTTACTTTGGGGCTAGATGGTGCTGTGTGGATTGTCCAGCATTATTTATTTAATTATGCTCGTCTTTTGTATTTACAACTAATCAGGCCAAACATGAAGCTAGCCGTTTGGATCAGCGGCAGACAATTTACGATCTTGTGCACTGACACAAAACCATTTGCGGTCCCAACCAACTTCAGTAGCCCAGAACTGCGGCCCGATTACTGTAATGTCTGGCTATAGAGATGGCTTTCAGTTTGACATTTGATCAAGGAATATAATACTCTTTGACGGGAGCATTTGATTCCCATAGTGTAATAGCAACATATGGATGGATCTATATCTAAATTCCTTGGGATGGACATTAAATTCCTTGGATGGATGGGAATCAAATGTCAAACTGAAAGCCATCTCGATAGCCAGACATTAGCGTAATCAGGCCGCTGGTTACCATATTTCAGGTATATCTATAGAATATAATAATAGAATAGAAAATAAATTTAAAAAAGCATGAAGGAATCTTACAGGAGGCTACTTTACAAACATTTTACAAGGAATCTTAAAAGTAAAGACTTACATGCGAATTCTACACAATTGGTTTTATAAGCACGACAACGGTATTCTTGCTTATATTATTCTAGAACACAGCATTGTTCCTTCTTATCAAAACAGTACCATACAACTAAGTTCTGGAAAACTTAAGCTTTGTTCTAAATCTAAGCTTGTACAATAAGCTAATTTAATAATTAATATTTATGCTTAGATTCTGTTTAAATAAGCTTGTTCTTTTCAGGATTCCGTACCCAGAGACTAAAACGGGACCCTATTTCTAAGACTCCATTGTCCGTCCGTCTGTCACCAAAAACGAACAACTATTTTATTACAATGCATTAAGGCTTATTTCCGTGTGCTTTGCATGGCATCTCAATCCGAGTTGATTTCGTCTGCAACCTGCTGCCACTTTGCCACCATGTTGGATACTGTCTTCTGCTTCAAGCCCATGGATGTTGATATTTTAACCTGAAACAGAAAATATTAAAGAAATAAATAAAATGAAAGAAAAAAATTATTTATTTGACACACAACGCACAGAGGACACAGAAATAACAATATATGTCTCTCTACAGAAAAACAGACAAATACAAAAACAATGTTTCAGGCCAATTTGTCTCCGCTGTGTTGAGTGTGTGGGTCAAACAGGTCCAGCCTCAGAATAATTGCTAAAAATTTAAAATGAATGGGCAAGCGCATAATGGCAGTGAATATGGTAAGCTATTTATAA
This sequence comes from Plemyria rubiginata, assembly GCA_963576535.1. Classification (NCBI taxonomy): domain Eukaryota; kingdom Metazoa; phylum Arthropoda; class Insecta; order Lepidoptera; family Geometridae; genus Plemyria; species Plemyria rubiginata. The sequence continues at coordinate 567,551 of OY754916.1, read as the reverse complement.
AGTGCTATTTATTCTTTATGCCCCTTTATTTAACTTGCAATGTATGTTTGTCAGGGCGGAATCTTGCAAATCTTTCTTTAATGGTGCTCACGGTCGTGTATAAGTACGCTCTATATTTTGTTTGAGCGAGAGAGGGACAGAGAGCTTCTTAATCACGATGATCAGAGAGTAAAACAGGCTTTTTAGAGGGTGAATGGTATAAACTCAATTTTGAAGCAGATATTATCTTCAAGAGATTTAGCTGATATTTTGTATACACGTTTAGGCTCTTTTTCATAATGGTCGCTGAGCGCGCCAATAGCTTAACAGACCGACAAGTCATTTGCTGTCTCGTTTCGTTGGCATGAAAGTGACAGTGACAAGGTATACTCTATTGATTATGTACAAGTTTGGATGACAATGCATTAAAATCGGAACTCTACTTAGTAACTGAAACTGAAACAGCTTCACAACTTTGATCCCCAGGCACGGTAGATATCCCTTCAGATCTCCCAGTACCAAGTAGGTACTAATTCAAGATTCTTTGAGGATGTCTAAGGGTAGTCAGAAGTACGTCCAAACATTACATTTGGCACATACCCACATTTTGCAGTAGTTAGTATTCCATACGTGACAGGTTGCAAGCCCATCGCCGCTGTTAGAATACTAACTGGTTTCCTCACGATGTTTTCCTTCACCGTTTAAAAGCACTCGCATTGCGCACATAAATTTTTCGATAGAAAAATCCATTGGTGCACGACCGGATTCGAACCTGCGACCTTACGATCGGAAGGCGGGGTCACTCCCACTAGACCACCGGTGCTCCGGTGCACCGGTGCCGGTAGTTAGTAACTACTTACTAACTTAGTTGCTTACTACCACCTAATTGAATTTTCGGAGCGTTCGCGTCGCATAACGAAATTTCAGTTCAGGGCGAACCACTAGCTTTAGAAATAGTTTTTATGTGTGGCATAAGTATATGATTTGGTATCGTATATACCTTGGTTTTCCTTTTGACTTTATCTTTATCCTTCTCTGTTTTGGACGTTGTTTCTCTTTCCATAGACTCTCTTTTTCTGTGTTCTATTTTGACTGGAGGTAAATATGGTGCTATAGGTAGAACAGGAACGGGTAACGGGGCCGGCGGGGACGGCGTGCGGGTAGTGGGTTCAGTGCTCGGCGCTTGCTTCTCCAGTTCAGCTAGATCGTTGTAGAAGGATAACAGCTCATCTCCGATCTCTTGTTTAGGCGGAGTTGGTTTGATTTCTTCTTGTTTCTTTGGTTCCTGCGCAATATATTTTATAAGACTATATTCATTATTACAGAAGAAGACGGACCTATTAAGGCTAATACAAGAGCTAATGTGACTCTCGCTCGCACATTCCGACTTGTTGAAAGATATATATATATATATATAACAAAAAAAAATCGTGCGAGCGAGAGGGTACATTAGGTGTTGTCAACGCCTGAACTGATTTCAAAGTGACTTGTTGTTTTTACTGAATAAATGTGTTGAAATATATTTACAGGCGGCGGCAGTGGCGGCAGGTCATCGCACCCGGGGGGCGGGGGGTCGTGCCACGCTGGCGGGGGGGGCGTGCGCACGCGGCGCGCGGGGGGAGAAGGGGCGGCGGGCGCGGGGAGCGGCGCGGGGGGCTGCGGCGCCGGGGGAGGGGGTGACAACGGCAGCGGCGGAGGGGGCGGCAACGACTCCTCCTGATGAATAGATACAAATATGTTAGATACAATCACAATGTTACAGTTCGGTTTTGAACACTTCCCATCTTTAAATTATGAACAATGTACAAATGAAATAGCTTCACGACCCGGCTCTAGGTAGATAATCAAGGTTTAACAAGATCTAGTTTTACGTCTAAATATATATAACTCAAAGGTGACTGACTGACTGACTGACATAGTGATCTATCAACGCACAGCCCAAACCGCTGGACGGATCCGGCTGAAATTTGGCATGCAGGTAGATGATATGACGTAGGCATCCGCTAAGAAAGGATTTTGATCAATTCTACCCTCAAGGGGATAAAATAGGGGATGAAAGTTTGTATGAAACTTTGAATTCCTTGGCGCGAGCAAAGCCGCGGGTTCAGCTAGTTTTACCTATAAACCATAGACACGAAATACTGCACATAAGTTGTCTTAAGGACGGGTAGTAAAGTGCTCAAAAGGAGCGACAATGAGACGCACATAATTTTTGAATACACTAGTTCTATAAAAAAAGAAGTGCTCAAGGCGAGAAAAATAACCGATCCAACCAACCAAAGAAATGCGTCAGGCCAGAACTTCAATTTTTGCCTTTAAATTGTATAGAAAGTGTGCGTCTAAACGAAAGCACAGTGTTTGAAATTTGTATGTGTATAGTTTTGAATACAGTCAAGTGTGTCAGACACTGTGCGACTAAAAGTTACACATGGCGCTGAGGGTGTTAAGTGCGCTCATTTCGAGCATTTCAAAATGATCCCTGTGATTGTACTGAATAATAATCGTTTTGATTTTGAATTTAAATTACTTTTGCTTTTGAACCGACTTCAAAAAAACTGAAACTGAAACAGCTTCACGACTTTGATCCCCAGGCACGGTAGATATCCCTTCAGATCTCCCAGTACCAAGTAGGTACTAATTCAAGATTCTTTGAGGATGTCTAAGGGGGGTAGTCAGAGGTACGTCCAAACATTACATTTGGCACATACCCACATTTTGCAGTAGTTAGTATTCCATACGTGACAGGTTGCAAGCCCATCGCCGCTGTTAGAATACTAACTGGTTTCCTCACGATGTTTTTCTTCACCGTTTAAGAGCACTGGCATTGCGCACATAAATTTTTCGATAGAAAAATAGAAAAACCTGCGACCTTACGATCGGAAGGCGGGGTCACTCCCCCTAGACCACCGGTGCTCTTCAAAGTGACTTCAAAAAAAGGAGGTTCTTTATCCGTTTTTTTTTGAGTTTGTTACCTCGTTCCTTTTTACTGGGTGGACCGATTTTGATGATTCTTTAGAGCTGGTGCTTGTAATGTGGTCCCATTTAAACATGAGTCAGATCTGACGCGTAGTTTTTTTTTCAGTAGTATGAGTAAATAATAAATAAATAATGCTGAACAATCCACACAGCACCATCTAGCTCCAAAGTAAGCTACTACTTGACTTGCTACTAGATGACTGATATATTTAATACACTAGCTGGTACCCGCGACTTCGTCTGCGTACTTTTCGCAAAAAGGTAGCCTATGTCCTTTCTCAGGGTCTAAAGATTGTCTGTGCCAAATTTCATCAAAATCGGTTGAGAGGTTTAAGCGGGAAAGCGTAACAGACAGACAGACAGACAGAAAGACAGACAGACAGAGTTACTTTCGCATTTATAATATTAGTTAGGATTATGGCATGTCTCCACCACCGTCTTACGACTCTGGAAGACCGTAGAACCCTGACAGACATGTCTTTTCTACATGGACTGTGCAATCATTATATTTATTGCTCACAACTATCGATGAAAGTGTTAAGCTTCTGCGTACCGACCACTCGAACTAGACACACCAACTTGTTTGCTGTTAAGTTTACAAGCACTAACTATGCACAAAATTCACTTGTCTGTCGGTTGCACAGATGCTACAACAAACGATTTGGGCAGACGGATATTTTCTTCAGTAATAGGCACATCTATAAAAAGGAGATTCTGAGAATACTCGGAGAGGTTCTGAGAATACCAAATTAAAAACACAAGTACATATTATAGTGAAATATAAATGTAAGTTATAATATAATATAACTTACATTTATATTGCATTCATAATATAAATATAATAATTTATTATGTAACACTAACACAATCAGGCAATTTCAAATAAAACCATTTGTAATTCGTTCAATCACATTCACACACATACACTTACACACACATACACACACACACACACACACATACACACACACATACACACACACACACACACACTGGCTTCTCCTGTGAACCCTAGACTCTTATGAGACTAGTGTAATCAGGAGAGGCCAAACATACATACCCACAAACCGCAGCTACATATTTCATACTAAACTTATTTTCGTAGATATAAAGTCATACATTCACACTCAATACACACTTTCAATACAGTCATGTCATTAGTACCTATGTTTCAATTAATTTAGTGCTAGTCGTTTTATATTGTTATAGTTAGCCTATAAAATGTAAATCCATTATTGGCTTTCAGCTACATTCATTATGTGTTATGTTAGTTATATAATACAAAGAGCTGTGGATTTTGTTCAATAAATAAATAAATAATTATATACTTAAATAGATAGATATTTTTATCACACATAAACACCCAGACCAACGGAAAAAATTTCTGCAGATCGTACACAAATTTGTTCCGAGGCGGGAATCGAACCCGCAACCTCTTGCGTCGCAGGCGGACTCTCGCCCGCTGCACCACTGAGGTCGTCGAGGAGTGTATTCGAAGTCGGTTTTTTTAATATTCGCTTTACACTTTGCTATTTCGGGTGTTACCATAACTAATATAGTGGTTAGGTAGCGTAATGCACGCGGTGCGTACCTCTGGCTGCGGCGGCGGCGGCGGCGTGGTGCAGATCTCCATGTCGGTGTCGGGCACGGCCGGGTACTCCCACTGCTCGAAGCCGTCGGCGCGGCGGTAGCGGTAGCGGCGCGCCGCCCTGCGACAGAGACCACACGTACTAACAACCGCAGGGCACGGCGGCGCGGCGCGTCGACACCGGTCGGTGGACTTGAGATGAAAATGCGGGTAGACTCACTCGTAACAAGTTCTTAGGTTACGCTCACTTTGGATACGATTTGTTCGTACGTACGAGTACTTTTCGCACGAATCGGGTGCTCGCACTGAATACATTTTTCTCCTTCAAATAGACAGTGCACCGGTGATATCGGGTACCTACGGGAAGTCATCTTTGTTGGGATGAATAATCTGTATCTTCAAGATGGTCCTACTACTATTATAAACGCGAAAACTTGTAAGTATGGATGGATGTTTGTTACTCTTTCACGCCTGAACGGTTCAACGGATTTGGATGAAATTTGGTACAGAGGTGGAATATAGTCTAGAATAGCACATAGGCTACTTTTTATCCCGTGGGAATACCGGATTTAAAACTATGCGGGTGAAACCGCGGGGCGCAGCTAGGATACATACAGTAGTATACATTGTCAAAAATTATGTCAAAAACAATGCAGCCAAGCAGAATAAGGATAATAAAGTCTGCTGTATGAAGACACGAGCTATTGTGATCATAAATAAGTTTGTTTTGGATTTAAATCATAAACTTGAGACATTAAGTAATGTAGATTTATGTAAATACTAAATGATTCTAAATAATTTGGTATTTATAATTAATTCTGTATATTGGTCGGCACGTTTGTGAGTTTTCTTATATTTTACACATGTGTACCATCTAGCAATATATGAATAGGAGTATTCTCATGTCATAGCAGTTCCACACTAGGTAATAGGTCAGTCTGTAGGTTTACTAACAAAATATGTACCAAATATTGTATGAATTAAACATATAAATTAATATTAAATGCATCTCAAGTTCACCTCCCAGCGGTCTGACAGAGCCTTACAAATCTAATAGTGAAAACTGTTCAGTTTATACTTAAACCCTTCCTTTTGTGTCTACTTACAATAAGTAAACACAAATGTCGAATCGACTCTCTGTCTCCGTCCAAATCAAAAGCAATTTTGCAATAACTTGGACGAGAATCCTCCTGGAAAAGACCAAAGCACATTATCTTGAATTGTTTAAAATTCGAATAAATAGTATTAATTCTCACCAAATCCCCGGTGCGAAGGATTTCTTTTTCTTTCAACATGCGAGGCAGCCATCTTGGATTCTTGAAGTATTCAGTTTGTGCACCGTTGTTGGAGCGATTTTTCATCTTTAGGTGTTTTCTTAGAGCTAAATGATTCGGTCTAATTTCACTGGTTTAACAAAAGTTTTAAATTGACTTTGAATAGGTTTTTACAATATTACAAGAAAAGTCTGAAAACCGGTTGGCAAATGATTTATTACTCAAATACACAAGTCAGTCACAGAAAAATTCAATGTAACAACACTATTTAGAACTTTTTGAAGACATTATTCAATGTTATCAGTCGCTGATGCTATTTATACAAATCATAATCAAGTTGCACAACTTGTAGGATTACCAAATAATGTATAACATTTACTTACGTTGTTCATTTATGCCCAGCTGACGGCATCGAGGGGTATACCTTTATCTACGCACTTGACAACTATTCTTGATCATAATTTTGATCAGTGTGGTAAATTATAGACTACTTAGTATCTTTTATGCTAATTTGAGTTATTGGATGGAAAAAAGGTGAAAAAACGCCGCGATGGGTCGTCAAGTGCGCATAAATGCAAATCTTAAAATACATACACAATAAGAGAAAAAAATTACCGATTAGATGGTTTCAACACATGGGGTAAGAAAGTTCCACCTAGGATGATATATCACCCAGATAACACTAGACTGAAAGTGTCTAACATAAGTTAGGCAGAACGGTGAGGGAGGAAGTTTAGACATCTGTCATCAGTCATGTCATTGGTTTCGCATTGCCGATGGTATACCAGTGTGGTGAAAGGTCCTTGAGAATGGAGGAGAAATGTATTGGAATCATTGAGTCAATTTCATCAGTCACTTTTAGTTCATAACATAATTCTGGTATTGAGACAGTCTTGTAAGTATTTTTAGAAATATTTTCTTTTCTGAGAGATTTCAGACTGCCAAGTTACTGAGCGCACAGACCAAGGAATATAATACCCTTGGCGCAGACATCATAAAGTCAAGTAACTCCACACGAATCAACGCAGACTCTAAAGTCAAGTAACACCGCACGAATCAACGCACATAGATTCCGAAATCAAGTAACAGCGCTCCAATGAACGCACATAGATAGTAGTCAAGTAACACCGCACGAATCAACGCACATAGATTCCGAAGTCAAGTAACAGCGCTCGAATGAACGCACACAGATAGTAAGTATAGTCAAGTGAGAGCACTGGTACAGACGCACACAGAGATAGTGGGCGGGGCGGTGTGTCGGGGGAGGGGCGCAGTACCTCTGGAAGCTGCACGTCCAGCCGGGCGGCGCGGCGCGCGCCTCGTGCGCGGCGAGCGCGGCGTGCGCGGCGCGCGCCCAGCGCCTCCAGTAGCCGCCGGACAGCGCGCCGCCGACAAACGCCGCCCGCAGCGTCTGCACACACAAACATCGACTGTTACACATTGTATACACATACTAGTTAGCTGTGGTTGCCTTTGGTGGATAAGCACATTTATTTCAGGTCAGAACGTTTATTTTATTTGTGTCCAGTATTAAGGCTCCAGTGACAGCAGCTCGCAATTTTGAGGTGCGATTGGCTATTATTTCATTTTATTTCATTTCGGGGAGGTTGTTTGAAAGAATAACTCTAGAGAAACACGCATAAATACTGTTCGAACACAAATAATACAATAATATAAGGGAAACATGCCCGAATGAGAAATCATTTTGGTATTAGTATGTTTGGTCTTACGTTTACCTAATACCAAAATGATTTCTGACTCAAGCACATTTCCCTTATATTATTGTATTATTTGTGTTTGAACAGTATTTATGCGTGTTTCTTTAGAGTTATTCTTTCAAACAACCTCCCCGAAATGAAATAAAATGAAATAATAGCCAATCGCACCTCGAAATTGCGAGCCGCTGTCACCGGACCCTTAAGTTTTGTGTATTATGAGACTATGTTTTGTGTATACTGAGGACGTTGTCTCCGCTGACTCAGTGAATGCCTTCAAAACTAAACTCGACAACTGGTTTCGAACAAGTAAAATAGTGCTTAAAAAGTGGAACTAAAAAAGACAGTAACAAAGACAAAAAAATTCAAATAATAATACCTAATTCAAATAATAATCTCTTGGCGATCCTAAAAAATAAATAAACATCATTTAAGGTGGGTCATCACCTGGATGTACTGTAATGTCAAACCTCTGACTATCCCATTAGACATCCTCAAGGAATCTTGATTTGTACTAGAGAGGATATCTACTGTACCTGAGGGTTGAAACAGTAGGCCTGTTTCTTTTTTATCTGGTTTGGATTCCACAAAACTTACTAACAGACTAAGAGAGGACCTAGAAGACATTTCTGATGGCCTCACCTGCATTTGAATCAACATCTCCTGCACCGGCGAAACTACTTCCGACTGCAACTCATTCAGATGCTTCAACTTCGCCTCAACAAGATCCGTCAAACTGTCCAAATCCTCATCCTTCTCGTTCAGAACCTCTCCTTTAGTAAACGTCAGTCCGTTTCCGTAGCTCACAGTCTTAGCTTTGGGACTTTCCACACCATCGCTGTCTTGACTGAAGCCCAGTCCGACCCGTTCGTTCGAAAAACCTTCAATGTGTTGTGAATACTTTGTCGTGTACGACGGCATTTCTGTTTTCTTGCGCTCTGGTAGTACGGAGTTTGAGATGCGCAGCTTTTTCCGTGTCCTTTCGATTGGTTCAGAAGGATCTGAGAGATATAAGTTCGTCCCTTTCTTTTCTGCAGCAACGATCGGCGGTGCTTCTGCCTTGATGTCTTTTTCTATAACTACCTCAACTTCTTCTATTTTCGCTGCGCTCGGAAATAAAGCGGGAGGTTCATCAATGTTTTGGCTGCTAGGGAATAGAGGTTTCGGTGTAACAGGGGTGCTGGTGCCGCTTTGGATTGAGTTGTAACTGTCGTTGCTTCCCTGGGAGTTCTCATCAAACATGTCGATTTTCTTCAACTTTGTTTTTGGCATTTCTTTCTTCTCAATTTCTTCTAGAAGGTCGTCTATGTCGGAACATGGTACGTCGTCAACTGTTTTGGTGGGTGTAGTGGTACCAGACTTGGTGTCTTTTATGATATTTTCTAAGCCTGTTGGTAGTTCACCTCCAAGTTTTTCTAGAAGTTTCGCTTTGTCTTTCAGTCGCCGTAGAAGAGAGTTTTCGTCTTGGATGTCCTCGGTTTCCACAATAGCGGGAATATTCTGAAGATGATACGAAATGAGATTTATTTAAGTAATAGTGATTGTTTTGTATTTAGATTTGACTTTCTTTTAATTGACGACCTCTGTGGCGCAGCGGGCGAGAGCCCGCCTGCGACGCAAGAGGTTGCGGGTTCGATTCCCGCCTTGGAACAAATTTGTGTACGATATGCAGAAATTTGTTCCGATGGTCTGGGTGTTTTCTATGTATAATAAAAAATATCTATATATGTAAGTATATAATGTATTAAATATATCAGTTATCTAGTACCCATAACACAAGCTTTGAATAGCTTACTTTGGAACTAGATAGTGCTGTGTGGATTGTCCAGCATTATTTATTTATTTAATTTGCATACTTATAATTATTTTCGTTTTTTTTTACTGTGTCACCTCAGATTGAAAACTTTGACCATCATAGTAGCATATAACTAGTACAACAGAGTTGAAAACCATTATGACCTGCATCTACTTCTTACATGCTCTAACCAAATAGGCAAAAGGCTATTTGAATAAAGTATAGCTAAAGTGAAAGAGAGATCAAAGGACCGTATGAAACTGACTGAAAAGAGACAATTTCAAATGGTGATGGAACACAGTTTTCAACACTATTGAACTGCTATGTTTGCGCAGTATTCAGTTTTCTTTGGTCATCATTGGTGCATTTTTTTATATTATCTAACTCGCTTATACTCAACCTGTGCCCGCGGCCCGCCGGACCTTTGTTATTGGCCCATCTCAAGTTACAAATTTATTGTAAAGCATTTTAAATTTCGCGCCCATCAGAGAACAAACTCATCAGAAACAGAAACTTACAGTTTCTCATCTGGATGATGTTATATGGATAGCATGTAGCGACAAGCTAGATCTTGATAAAGTTTTGAAAAAGTGTTCGCAGTATCAAAAATCGCATTAAAACATATTATTATAAACATGTCTGTTAAAACTTATTTTTTCTTGAATAAAGTAACTACATCGTTAACTTGGAATTACGTTTCAATTAAGACTTAAATAATTTTTGCTTGCAGCCCTCGACACCATGACTAAAACATGTTTGTTGCCCCTATAAAAAAAAGGTTGAGTATGGCTGATCTAACTAGTGGAAAAACCCACATGAAACTATGATGATGTCATTAAGTTGTTTACAGTTAAAGCTTACCTCAATTTTAACCTCATTGTCAACCTTTTCTTCTTCAGCCTTAGGTCTAATCAGCAACTCCTTAGGCATCTCCGGCCCAATCGGCATGGTATAGTTCTGCTTGGGTGGCAGAGCTGGTCCATACTCCATGGTCTTGGTTTTGGGCTTTTTGTGTGGGACTTTGGGAGGTTTACTCGGCGGTAGCGGCGGAGGAGGCTTGATCTCTGGAGCCTTTACCGGGACCTCTGATTCAGGGTCTGATTCAGAATCTGAGTTGTGGTATGATGTAATCAGTTCTATTTTACTGTAAAGACAATACATTACATGTATTAAAAATGGTGAACACATTTTAGGCAACAAATATTTTGAAAAGATTTATCTTCATCTTGCTGGTCATCAGCCACATTTAAACAACATACAGGCAACATAATTAGTGTCTTGAGAAATCAGTGAATTAGACTCAATATTGTTTGTCCTGTAGAAGTAAAGCTATGATAGCCTATATGTCCAGCTATTTTTCTATGAGGCTGCTGGTTTTAGCTCCGAACTATAAATTATGACCTCGGTATTTATTCTTAGTTTTCTTGAAAAAAAATACCTACATGTAAATTAGAATGTACTTACCTTTATCCACCACTTTATTGAGGTCAGTGTTATCCATACATAATCAGTCATAAATACATAAGGTCAGTGTTATCCAACACCAAGATGCACTTGCCAGCGTGGTGTTTTATGGCTAAAACCCCTTCTTATTACATAATAAATTACGTAAAATATAATTTAATACATGGATTACAATACTACTTACTCATTATCATCTTCACTGTGAACCCTCTTCCTGTTATGAACTTTCCCGTTCTTATCTTTGCTCATCTTCTCTTTCTTAGGCTTCACAGGGGCTGGCCTCATGGAGATCTTAGCAGCATTCTGTTTGTCAATGAGCGCTTGCTGGTACAAATGCCATTCCTCTAAGGACACTTCTGTTGAACCTGAAGAGATATGCTTGTGGATTATTTTGTGAACAGCCAGCAGATATTGAAACAATCATTAGCAAAAGCATATTAAAATACCTGAGGTATGCAATTGCTGCTGAGCCAACTTTAGTGCCATCAAATACTCAGGTGGTGCTTCCCATGTTACAGCATTAGTTGTCTGGTTCCAGTAGTAGGTGAAGCCACTGCCCTCATCATAGCATGCTGACCATGCTGAAAATTGTATTTACAAATTAATTTAAGAATAAGTGTCCTAGAAATATGGCCCTCAGTTGGGTATATGATGCTTTGGACCTAAATAATCTTATAAAGAAACATCTACCTATATTAATCACTACATCATAGTATAAAACAAAGTCACTTTCTCTGTCCCTATATCCCTATGTGTATCCTACTAATATTATAAACGCGAAAGTTTGTAAGTATGGATGAATGTTTGTTACTCTTTCACCCCGGAATGGCTGAACGGATCTGGATGAAACTTGGCAGAGAGATACCCACATTATACCTAGTCTGGAATAGCACAGAGGCACATAATTTTTATCCCGTAAGAATACCGGGATTTAAATCTGCGCGGGTGAAACCGCGGGGCGCAATTTGTGCTTAAATCTTTAAAACTACTCAACGGATTTTGATGCCGTTTTTTTTAATAGATAGAGTGATTCAAGAGGAAGGTTTATACGTATAATACATGCATGATATAGTAGAAATCAATGTGCACCCATGCGAAGCAGGGGCGCGCGGGCGGGTTGCTAGTTACTCATAATATTTTTGGTCTCAGTGAAGATCAAACAGCCTGGGTGTAGCTTGGAAGGCAGAGATTACCTAGTGAGCTATGAGGGTGATCAATTGGCACAGTGTTAAGTAATCAGTTTTTTTGAATATAGACCTAGCATGTGATTCTTATCTTTCTTTAACTTGCTCAACACCAGGGTGTCATCCAGCCTAGACTTGCAGCGCTACAATCCAGGTTGTTGGTAGCCTTCTTTGAAAGATCCACTCCAATCACTTATTATGAATGTCTTGGTTCAATGGGTTAAATTGTAAATTGGCTTTGAACAACAGAACTTCACCATCGTGAAGTTATAATTTAGCTATATTAGAATCCTCAACTAGTTTTAAGAGTATTAGAGCACCGGTGGTCTAGTGGGAGTGACCCCGCCTTCCGATCGTAAGGTCGCAGGTTCGAATCCCGTCGTGCACCAATGGATTTTTCTATTGAAAAATTTATGTGCGCAATGCCAGTGCTCTTAAACGGTGAAGGAAAACATCGTGAGGAAACCAGTTAGTATTCTAACAGCGGCGATGGGCTTGCAACCTGTCACGTATGGAATACTAACTACTGCAAAATGTGGGTATGTGCCAAATGTAATGTTTGGACGTACCTCTGACTACCCCCCTTAGACATCCTCAAAGAATCTTGAATTAGTACCTACTTGGTACTGGGAGATCTGAAGGGATATCTACCTCTACCATACCTGGGGATCAAAGTCGTGAAGCCGATTCAGTTTCAGAGCTCTTAGTGAAGGACTCAACCAGGAAAGGGTTAAACTATAGCTACCCTGGTGCCTGAGTGGAGGGTTGGGGATACCAGTACTACCACCACATCTTTTTCAGCCGCTCAGCAGCAACATTGTGATTTGGTTAGAAGAGTGTGGTTGCTGATGTAATTACAGGCACATGAGGCTTAACATCTGTATGCCTCAAATTGATGGATGGAGGGCAGTGCATCGTAGGGCACGTGCAATGTGTTGTCATAAATAATAAAAATAAATAAATAATGCTGGACAATCCACACAGCATCATCTATCCCCAAAGTAAGCTACTCAAAGCTTGTTTTATGGGTACTAGATGACTGATATATTTAATACATTATATACTTACATAGATATATATTTTTTATTATACATAAACACCCATAGGTGATGGTTACCACTAAACATCAGATGGGCCATCTGCTCGTTCCACAAGCTAGTTGTATAAAAAAAGTTGTCTATTACTGCACATGAAAGCATAACTATATTAGAATTATTGTCGAACTCTTTGCTTGCTACTGACTTTGAGTACCTACATGATCATGGTATGCTAGGGTAATGTAAAATATGAATACTTACGGCAATGCGCTATGGGCGCAGGATGAATAGTCGGTCCCGTGACTTCTTGGCCCAGCACGTTGGGCGGCAGCGGTGGGGCCTGGCCAGGAGACGCGTAATTCTGATGCATTGAGGGCAGCGGCTGGCTATGCATCCCAGTTTTAGCCAGGACGCTGGGAAGCATGCCGGGCGGAGGCATGGCAGTGAAAGCTGGCACAGCAGTGACATTCGCCCCTGAAATCTTCCCTCCATCGTCAGATTCGTCTCCGGAATCCCCGTAGCTGCCGATTAGCCCGGCCAATGCGTTGCTGTTTGTCTTGTTCATTGTAGGTTAGTTTTCTACAGCATTTAATAACGATTTATATGCACACACTATGTTGCACCATCACCAAGCTACAGACTTGTTTTATTTTCAGACAGTAGATAGGTAAAACAACAATATAATCCTTGAAAAAAGAAAATACTTTTATTTTAGTCCCTCACTCTCAGCCCAGCCAAAGAGAATTTAAAATTACGAGAAGAGGCGGGACTTAGTACAGAGCCAATGGGATCCATTTGGCACTTCAATACCAACAGAGCGAATATGTTCGTCAAACAACAAAAGCTTTACCAACCTATCAGCCTAAATAGTGCTGCACGATGGCCCTCGCTTTTACATCGATATCGATGGAATTACGTGAGATCCAAAATGAGCTTTCTTTGTAATCCATTTATTGACCCTCCACGTTTATGTAGTAGGACGGACACGGTGGGCTTGACATATTATGTAACACAGCATTGGTTATAATTTGATATCCTACTAATATTATAACGCGAAAGTTTGTAAATATGGATGGATGGATGGATGGATGTTTGTTACTCTTTCACGCCGGAACGGCTGAAAGGATCTGGATGAAACTTGGCAGAGATATATTATAGTCTGGAATGGAAAGAAAAACTTTTTATCCCATGGGAATACCGGAATTTAATGGGATACGTACAATGGGATATTAAGCCTAAAAAGTACTATCCGAAACACACTAATCGTTAATTACAAGGTACATCACTATTACACTAATATTCAATATATTTGTATAATAGTGATACCTATAATAAATCTCTAAAATCTCTTTTCAAAGCGATGTATGTTGTTTGTTCGTTGCTTGTATTCACTAAAATATCTAATTCAATGCTTAAGGGTCCGGTGACAGCGGCTCGCAATTTCGAGGTGCGATTGGCTATTATTTCATTTTATTTCATTTCGGGGAGGTTGTTTGAAATAATAACTCTAAAGAAACACGCATAAATACTGTTCGAACACAAATAATACAATAATATAAGGGAAATGTGCTTGAGTCAGAAATTATTTTGGTATTAGGTAAACGTAAGACCAAACATACTAATACCAAAATGATTTCTGATTCGGGCATGTTTCCCTTATATTATTGTATTATTTGTGTTCGAACAGTATTTATGCGTGTTTCTTTAGAGTTATTTTTTCAAACAATCTCCCCGAAATGAAATAAAATGAAATAATAGCCAATCGCACTTCAAAATTGCGAGTCGCTGTCACCGGAGCCTTAACCTCATCCAAAGAAACTAGACTTCTTTTTTCTGAAATTTTACGTCTCGCTTGATCTCCATAATTTCGCACCTTATGAATCGTTTTTTGATGGCATTGCCGTAAATATTACTTTCACTGAACAATAACGATCACTTTCACATTATAGATGGAATTATTGATAAATCTGCTAGAAATTTACAAAAACAAACAAAATACCAGTGGAAGCTACAAGTAAACAAGGCAGACGAAGAAGAGTGTGTGAGATGTGAAAGAACGAGAGCGCACTGATTGAATGGAATGATTGAACGGCCGTCATGATTTGCCATGCAAACTCTATACAAATTTATTGTTGTGCCTTGTGGCGGTTTGAAAAAAAAAACAAATATTTCCAAGACTCCGTTCTGTTTTTCTTTTTTGTTTAGGAGGTTTAGGTGGTGGATTTTGTGATTATCTGGCTTGACAGCCGTAGAACACGGCAATTGCTGAGGCATTGGCAGTTGCCTGCCAGTTGGCAGCACAGTCACAACAAACAATCATGTCAGTGTAAGTGTCAGTGGGTGCGTACGTCGTATTCAAATTCCTTGGGGTGAGAAGTGAGGAGCGGAATATTATTCAAATTCAAATTATTTATTTCAAATGGACATTACAGATACGTCATAATCCAATGCGTTATCTAGTATAGTACCGGTCAAACTTCATGGCCATCGCGCGAGGTGGTAGGGTTTGCACTCTTCGCACCACCAAAGAGACCTATTTTTCGTTTCTTTTTCATTCAAAGTCGTTTGTCCAAGAAGTTTGACGGATACTATATTAGGGAAACAAATAATAGTGGGTAATTTGAAATATTCCTTGGTAATTCTGCGGTGATTGAACCTCCTCCTCACCGCTCAGATCATACACCATGTCAATAAACGTTTAATATTTAAAATTAATTTGATAGTGTTTTATCCACGGAATAGAGAATCATTGAAAAGTCAATGAATTTAATTATCTAACAAAAAAAACAGAGTAGTCAGTAGGTATTTTTTATAGGGAGTTGAATCCAAAAAACCGTAGGGGGGCTGATATTTGGCCACATCACCCTCTAGGTACCTACCTACATATTTGGTCTATTTGGTACAGTACATTACTATGTACTACCTTACCTGCCTGTACCTACTTACCTGCTATGTTCTTCTGTGGTAGGTACGCCACAAAAGAACATAGCAGGTAAGTAGGTAGGTACCTTACCTACCTAATGCAAAGGGTAGGGTAAAAAGTAGGTAGGTAAAGTACCTACCTACTTAGATGGTATTCCATACTCCGTCCGTAGGTAGGTAGGTATTCAATAATTAAACATCGTCAATAAGTATTTTAAAATATTTAATAAAATCGTACATACTTACAAAATAATTTTATTATCAGGTAGGTACCTACCTAGCCTACTAGGTACCTACCTATCTACCTATGCCTTAAGGTCTGTAGGTACAGTAGTAGGTAGGTACCAATCTACACATTATTTCGGTAGATGTTTCCAAAAACATGTTGGGTATACCTATTATTATACCTGCTTGCTTCATTTCTATGTATTTTTAGATAAGTAAGGACATATAACAAAATAGTGAACAAATATTAATAATTAGGCTTCATAGGCTCAACAATCGTATATGTTTGTGTAGGTATAGGTAGGTACACACACAATTATATTATTGGTACCTACTTCTACTAGAACTTTAAAATAATTAACAATTAATATTATTTACATTCTGGTTAAAATAAGTGATAGAAAGATTCATTTATTTATTTGTACCTATACATACCTAGGCACTTACCTACCTCAAATTTTCCAGTTTAATAGGAGTATGGCTTTAGGGAATGAAATTTTTTGCGACAAAGTTCTCAGCTGAATGTAACCATTTGAAACGCGCTTGAAACCAACAAATTTATGTAATAATGGTCACGTGGTGAAGCAACTCAGACTGAGGGCTACCTTTGTCGCTATATTACCTACCTAAATGTTAGGTAAAGCTTGCTAACAGGTATTATGCTGTTAAAGTATGGTTTACGACCTTTTTAGGTATTTACATTAAATTATAAAAGGTTCGTAATGATAACCCAAGTAGCACCCAAGCGCTCTACGAATCTCTATAGTAGGTATAGCTATTTAGAGGCTGTCTAATTTAAGTCTGTATAACTTTAAAAAACAGTATGAAATCTTTAAGTACCTACAAAATAAAACAAAAAGTCACTCCGTTATTCGACAGCACAATACCTTCCCTCTTAACTCGCTAAAAATTTACAAATAAAATACACTCAGATCGTTACCGCTTTACGATACAGGGTTCACAGGTGCCTTCCTTCAGGTAGGCAGGATGGCACTGGGGGCAAGCTGGGTTCTCCCCGAAGCTAGACCTGCCTTGCCTGCCCACCTTCACCTGGAAAGACGTCTGAGCGTCGTCGCTCTCATACCCTGGATGAGGCTTGTCCAGTGGGAACAGATAGTCGGGGACGAAGTAGGAACTGATGTTGTATTCGACATTCCTCGGCGCGGGAGTTGGGTCGGTGTCTGGTGGGGTCGGTCTCGTCACGTCTCTGAAAGGACTTTCTCCTTGCGATAAGCCAGGCTGGGGAGTCACCGCTGTCGTATTAGTTTCATTTCCTAGTTTCGGAGGCTCTAAGTCGAAAGCTGGGACTGCCCATTTCCACTCGTAGTAAATCGGTGGGCCAACAGTCGTGGTTGGAGAGTTTGAAAACTCAGACTTTGGTGGTACGAGAACTTTATCTGGAACGGAGACGCCATTGACAGTTGCTGGCGTTGTAGGTTTGATGTTCACGGAGTCGAACCTACGGTTTTCTGTGAAGCTTTTGTCACTGTCGTCGTGAACTTTGTTGTTTTTGTTCGTGAAATCCTTGTTTTTTCTCGGGGTTCGGTCTTCTTCTGAGCTAACTTGTCCGTCGGGCAAATGTTTGTTCAGGTCGATGATCTCGGTTCGCGTCATAGCTGTATCGCGGGTTTTCGGTGTAGCAGGCGCGTCTGGGTCGAAACGTTTGATGAAGGTGAAGACTGGGTCTTCAGGTGCTTTCATGCGCGCGTCGATTTGGAATTCTTCGGAGCTGGCTTCGGTGGTTGGGGGTGTAAAGGGAGGGATCAGATCTCGAGATGGTGGGGTTACATTTGGTGCTGGGTTTGTTTTGTCTTCAGCTGGCTTTGTGTTCAGTGGTTGGATGGTTGGTGGGGGCCGTTCTGACGCAGCTACTGCTAGAATGTCCACGTTGGGGCTGAAGGTTGGGTTGGGCCGCTTCGTGGACCAGCCGGTGGGCGGGCGGTAGCTCTGCTTGCCGCTGTCGAGGCCGTTTTTGTCTTTTTTTATGGAATCTGCTACACCGACTATGCTGTTGCCGGGATGGAGTGGAAACTGAAAAGAGAAACAATGTTATTTTGTATTCCTATCTTGCTCATTGAAATCCCCTAACATAACTAAAAACATGAAACAAATAAACATTTACAACACTTCGTTTTCTTCAACCTTTTTCCGCAGCGGTTGCCAGTTCTTCGAGCTATATGACCTGCCCATTGCCACTTTACTTGCTAATTCTGAGAGCTATGTCGGCTACCTTGGTTCTCCTACGGATTCTGATTATATCCCGTAGTGAAGGTGTATTACAATAAAATAATCAATAATCGGAAGCTATAGCTTAGCCCTAGCTTCCATCGTGGAGTCAATGGCTCTTACTTTGGACTCTGCTTCCCTCAAGCCGTCGTAGTAGTTGTTGTTCGGGGGAACTGAGAGGATGTCTGGCCGTGGCGTGCGCTGGCTCATCTCCTCGTCGGTGACGAAGGGCTTGTCGCGTTGGCCTGTAATTAAAGTTACAGGTAATTCAATACCAGATTTGAGAAACGTATTTATCAGATGTTTTATATGATTCCCAACAGTAATTAGACAAAACAAAACTAGACTACAGCAAAACAATGGTACCAATTCTGTTGTTTTTTTTTGTTAACGGTGAGGAAACTCATAACTTAACCTAATTTGACAGCACTAAAAATATTGCCATCCCTTTCTAGAAGACCGAAACAACAAGGACGGCTATAATTTTAGAGCTGTCAGATAAAGTTAGTTTAGGATAATGCAACAACAGAATCGACACCAATATCCCGACCTATGCACTAAAATTTTACTGCAAGTATGCAATAACTTGAAGGTAAATAACAAATAAAAAAGTTACTAAGATTATAGTGATCTGTAGCCTATAAGTAAAAAGAACATGTGCGCACATAGCTACAAATTACACATCACACCTATGACCGCATTCGTCCACAGTCACACCCACTTAATTACCTTATGGAATTACAGCTGTCGCCTTGTGATTGATATGGACCTTTGGCTTTAGGTAACCATTACCAATATCAAGGTCTGCTCTATGCATCGCTATATCCAGGTATCCACGCATCTTGGATACCTTCTCTGTGGGGTTCATCGATCTCATTGTTAAGTATAGTGATTAATGCCGCTGTTTCCTATACGTTCCGTTAATAAGTTTTAAATGGGTTTTCTTTTAACACTAATGAAACACAGTTTATTAACTAGTTCGGGAGCCTATGGATTCAAATTATAACTGTGCCTGTCTTATGTCAATAAAACACATTTTTACTTTACTTTACTTTAAATATACTAATTTGGGCTTTAGCATAAACGGAATAAGGAGGAATTTGAATATTTTACGTTATTTCATATTTTATTAGCAGACAGGCATAGTTGAGTATAGAATTGCCACTTTAATTTCAGATAGTTATGAGTCTAGTCTCTAGTCACATGACGAAGCGACTGGGTAAATTATTCTTTGACATTTCGTGTTTGTTGAAATGGTCGTAATATTTTAAATAGGTAATAATTAAATATTTGAATCTGGCAAATAAATACTCAACGTTGGAAAATCCACGTCATGAAAATTTTTTAAACAGATAATCCGTTTACAGTTTACTTATTATGAGGAGTGACCAACCCCGTGGCCTTGGGCTACGGCGCTACACGGCGCTACGGGAAGTCTACGAAATCGTAGGATGTGTAGACGAAAATAAAATACCGAATGAAACCTAACGATTTTATTAAGAACGCCACGGTATACCTTACCTTTGAGATCGTTTGGTGATCTAAATCCTACAGGATATTTAGAGGGATGCCGAAATTGGTATAACATTTAATAGGGGTTTTCTTATACATGTCACATACAATCCGATGTTTTTTTTTCCACACAGCACTATCTAGCCCCAAACTAAGCTTATGCTTGTGATATGGGAACCAGATAGCTGATATACTACTTGTATACTTTTTTTTTGTAAATACATACTTATAATATTATATAACACCCAGACAGAGAACAAACATCTATGATCATCACACAAATGTTTGTTCACGGTGGGAATCGAACCCACAACCTACGGCGCAGAAGGCAGAGTTACTACCAAGTGAGCTACGTAGGCTGTCGATCATTACATTTTTAAAGTAATTAGTGTATTTTAGTGGAAGTGCTTGTGTCGCACCGGGCGTGGTCATTCCTAACTCAAAACGTGGTCACCAATTTGGATGAGTGACCGCTAATGTTTTTTTTTTTATACTACTAGCTGATGGAACAAGCAGATGGCCCACCTGATGCCAAGTGGTAACCATCACCTATAAACAAAACATTGCCCCGTAGGTCACGCACAATAGGAACGTGCCCTACGATGCACTGCCCTGCGTCCATCAACTTGAGGCTTACAGATGTTAAGCCTCATGTGCCTGTAATTACACTGGCGACCACACTCTTCAAACGGAAACACAGCGTTGCTGCTTGGCGGCAGAAAAAGGCGTGGCGGTAGTACTTCCCCGGACGAGCCCTTCACAAAGAGCTCTACTACTCTTGTATCTCTAATGTCATAGAAATTAGCGATATATCTTCAAATTATAGATTTTCAGCAAAAATATCATTTTGATCTATTGATTCAATGAAGTATTTCATCGTATATGGACAAAAATAACAATTTACGAGCTCAAAATATTTTGATTTAAGCCAGAAGCAGAAGTCAGAACTATTAACTATAGTGCGAAACAATGTGTATTTCCAAAATTGACTATCTGAACAATAATCTGAAGGTAAACAAGTAGGTACTTAAGATCATCAATCAAAAGACGCGACTGACAATAGATTGAATCGAACTTGCTTTGATTGGCTTCTCGTGGGTCGTTAGGTACAGGCAAGAGCATGAATATTATGTATAAACTTTATTTTTATTTTTATATTTCCTTAGCTCAGTTGGTGGTAGAGCTTGCACCAAAATGTAAATAAACACTTACGATCAATGAACTTATTATTTATATTAAATTTATTATTATGTTAACTTCATAATCCACCACTATTTACAGACGTACAAATATCATCATCATTATCTTCCTGGCCTTATCCCACGCTAAGTGGGGTCGGCACAACATGTTCTACTCCTCCACTCTCCTCTATCATTCGTCATCTCGGTGCTCACTCCTTTCTTACTCATATCATCCTTCACACAGTCCATCCATCTTTTCTTTGGCCTACCTCTCTTTCTAAAACCAATCACATCCATGTCTAACATTCTTCTCGTAATATGACTTTCATACAACTAATCATGAACACAAAATAACGTTAAATTACAAAGAGTAATTGTATTAATGTAAGCGACTGTACAAGCCCGCTGATGCATTTCATTACTGATTAAAAAATCAAATCACATAATAATAAGGTAAGTTAGATAAATAGAAGCCAAGGTGGTTCGGTGCATCCGTATAAACTTGGGCTGTTATTCAGAATCGAATACTGATTGACACATTTACAAAATGTGTCAATCAGTATACCAGCCATAAATAATTTATTGACTGTTTATTAAAGTGTGTGAATACAGGTGGATTTACAGTAATCGATTTTTAAATCAGTACCTTGAATCAAAGCTTCACAGATTTTTTTTGATGAGTAGGCATGTCCGTCCGTCAGGTTTGTGTTTTGGTCTTAGCTTCTAAAGAAGGTCAAGATCTCAGACGTAAGGTTAAGAAACTTCTATATACGAACAAAAGCTCTGATCCAAGTGGAAGGATTTGGAGCGGCATGAAGTTAATATTAATGCCGGCTTTAGGCTAACGAAGATGAAACAGGCACACGAGACTACATCTGTATTCCTCCAGTTTTTGTGCTTCTTGATATGACATAAGCTCCTTTCCGATTTGTTCCGATGGTCTGGGTGTTTTCTATGTATAATAAAAAAATATCTATCTATGTAAGTATATAATGTATTAAATATATCAGTTATCTAGTACCCATAACACAAGCTTTGAATAGCTTACTTTGGGGCTAGATAGTGCTGTGTGGATTGTCCAGCATTATTTTTATTTTTTATTTTATTTCCCAACGGTGCTAGTGTGGTGAAAAGATTTTGAGCGGGCTCCGGGAGGCTCCTTTAGAGCACTTTTTCTTCTGGTCGATTGACGCAAAACAGTGCATCGTAGGGCACGTATATCATGCGTGACTTGGTGTTGTTTATCAATTAAAATCTGTTCGATGTGTGGCAGGACATTTCTTGTTTCATAGCAAGTAGTAGGTATAAATAAATAAATAAAATATTGGTGGACTTTTCACACAGCACTATCTAGCCCCGAACTAAGCCGAAGCTTTTGGTATAGGAACCAGATAGCGGATATACAACTTATATACTTTTTTTGTAAATACATACATTACATAACACCCAGACAAATAACAAACAACTATGTTCATCACACAAACGTTTGTTCATGGTGGGAATCGAACCCAAGACCTGCGGCGCAGAAGGCAGAGCTACCAACTGAGCTATGTAGGCTGTCAATAGTATTGACAACCTCAGTGGCGCAGCGGCCGAGAGTCCGCCTGCGACGCAAGAGGTTGCGGGTTCGATTCCCGCCTCGGAACAAATTTGTGTACGATCTGCAGAAATTTGTTCCGTTGGTTTGGGTGTTTATGTATAATAAAAAATATATATCTATGTAAGTATATAATGTATTAAATATATCAGTCATCTAGTCCCCATAACACAAGCTTTGAGTAGCTTACTTTGGGGCTAGATGATGCTGTGTGGATTGTCCAGCATTATTTAAAAAAAAAAAAAAAAAAAAAAAAAAAAAAATAGTATAAGAACTATAAAAATTGTCACATAACTATTTTCAAATAAATGTATTTTCTTTCTTTCTTTCTATAATAAAGCTGATCTATGTAGGCTGTCAATAAATAAATAATAATAAATAAATAAATAATGCTGGACAATCCACACAGCACTATCTAGCCCCAAAGTAAGCTATTCAAAGCTTGTGTTATGGGTACTAGATAACTGATATATTTAATACATTATATACTTACATAGATAGATATTTTTTATTATACATAGAAAACACCCAGACCATCGGAACAAATTTCTGCAGATCGTACACAAATTTGTCCCAAGGCGGGAATCGAACCCGCAACCTCTTGCGTCGCAGACAGGCTCTCGCCCGCTGCGCCACAGAGGTTGTCAATAATAATGTAGTATAGCTTACCAATTAGAAGATTCGCGTCGTAGTCCCGTTCGGACATGGAACAGTTCACCATGTACCAATGGTCGCAGATCAACATCCGCTGCTGGAACAGCGTAGTGTTGGGGCACGTGTAGCTGAACTGGCGGCCGAGGCCGTCGCACATGTGGTACACCTGGAAATTTGAAACAATACCTTATTAACCAGGTAGAGATCGGAAAGTAATTTTCAAACACTCCAAAACAGAGATATGAGTATACCCCCGGTTTCTGAAAGCGATCAACACTAATCAGCTGTCGTCACTTGCTATCTCTATCTAATTTAAAGTAAAAGCCGAAACCGATAAGTCTGTAAGCTCAACAGCTTAAAATATTACTAGTGGCTCTGGGAGCTGAAGATCCTTATCAGATCATCGCCAAATTTTTATGAGACCAACTTATAGTTACTACCTTTCAAATAAAAAAAGAATAATCGAAATCGGATCTTATTTGGTGGAGATATCCAGTATATCAAATAGCCCCCTTTTTGCCCTTTTTTTGGGGGAAGTACCCCTCCAATCAAAAATCCCCGACGACAAAAAATTCTAATAAGTCATATAACCTGTGTACCAAGTTTCGTCCAGATCGGTTGAAAAAAGCGACCTGTAGAGGAGAACAGACAGACAGACAGACAGACATCCGGACAAACGCATTTTTGGCCAATGTGGAAACTGAGACGCTTCGCTCGCTTCGCTCGCTCGGTCAATAAGTCGTATGGTACTAGGATGTATGAATGAATGAAAATGCTTTATTGTACACCTTACAAACTAACAAAAAAAAAATGAAACAAGGAATAACAACTAGAGATATGTGGGTACATGGGCGGACTTTTATTTGATTTACTTTTTTAATCACCAGTTGTACTTAGTAAGAACATGGTTGTAGGTCAAATTGCTGATAAATCTAGGTTATTCACGCTTAATTTACCTTCACTTCCTACAAGGAAGGTAAACACGGAATTTTAAAACATCTTTATTTAAAAATAACACACAACAATGTTTATCAAAAAACTGTAATTAAAAATACAGTTTTTTGATCGTAGGTCCTTAATTGTTTAACTGCTTTGTTGCCCAATTGCTCAGTGCTCGAGTTTTGAGCTGAGCGTGGACCATTATCTGGTTCAACCAGTTCTTAAATTATTCAGGTATTTATAGCCAGGAACAGTTTTGCTGTTAATTTGATAAAGTTATGATTTTCGAAGGCTACTTTTAATTATAAACGCGTCAGGCGTTTTCAACCCATAAAAACTTTATTACATCAACATTATTGTAATGTGGATGTTTGGTAATGCCGAATATAATAACGTGACTTCCTTCCACACCTTTATATTGATGAATGCATTCACCAATCCTAAAAGTAGGTAATTGACATGGGTACTTCCACGGAATATAATATTTCTGTGGGTACTTCAAAACACATAAGTACTTATATATATATATATTTTTTTTTTAAACTGAATACAATGTCACCTGATGTTAAGCGACGATATAACAATCATTTATTTATTTACCCTCAAAAAATACGGTAAACTTAAAACTAGCAAACAATTATAGTAGGTATAATGCATATTATACATGTCCGATCGATACAAATGCCCAAACAAATCATGATTCGCAGTTGGCTTAGACTTCCAATATTTATATTTTGGAAAAAAATCTTGAAAATAATAATAATAACAAAATATCTACCTACTCTACAGCTACTATACTACTAAAATAGTATAAACTCTTTAAATTTCCCAAAAAAATACCATTACTTAGAATGTTTTTTCATGATAAAAATTAATTATCTCTTTTCAGGCTCCTTTTTTGGGCAAAGGCCTCACCATCCAGACATAAACAACCGCCTAAACATTTTACTTGCAGAAGAGTCAATTATCTCCACTTCAGCACAAAGCGACTAGGAAAAGACCTTCACATGTCTAGCTACCAGAATTACGTTGATTACTTAAAGGATAAAAAATAAGTAATAATAAATAATAGCTTCATTCACAAGTTAGGCGCAGTTTATATGGCGCATATAATTATATATTTTATTATATTGCATTGAGCGATTATAATAAATAAATACAGGTGGGGTGGCAAAACTATTTGAATAACAATAATAATCTTTAATAACCGACTTAAAAAGAGGTTCTCAATTCGACTGTTTTTTTGTATGTTTTTACCTCATAACTTTTACCTGGGGGACCAATTTTGATGATTCTTTTTTGATCGAAAGCTAGTGCACATCATGTGGCCCCATTTAAATTGAACCAGATCTGATCAGTAGTTTTTGAGTTATAGTAGATAGTTTGAGTGTATTTGAGGTCCGAGTGTATTTGAGGTCCGAGTGTATTTGAGGTCCGAGTGTATTTGAGGTCCGAATGTATTTGAGGTCCGAGTGTATTTGAGGTCCGAGTGTATTTGAGGTCCGAGTGTATTTGAGGTCCGAGTGTATTTGAGGTCCGAGTGTATTTGAGGTCCGAGTGTATTTGAGGTCCGAGTGTATTTCAGGTATGAGAGGAATTCTTTGTTACAACAGTTTGCCCCTCTCGAGTAGACTATGAAAGGAATTTTACTGATTCCAGGATCAAATAAATTTATCCATGATTTTCACATTATTTATATCAATTTGTTTGTCTGATTTTACCATAACGCTTAACATTTATATGCCTTTAATGGATGGAGGCAGAGCAGTGCATCGTAGTAGGGCATGTTCGTTCATCCGTGCGTGATTTGCGAGGCAATGCTTTGTAAGAATAACAGAATAAAAAAAACCTTTAGACAGCTCAACTGCTATAATTAAATATTAAATAAAGAAATAATGCTGGACAATCCACAATTATGAAGGTATTTTTAATAGGTCTGTATGAGTATCTAAATAATCTTTTTATCCTAATAATGAGTCTTTTACACCGCGGCACCGCTCGGTTTCTTCTCGCTGTTTATCCTGGCCCAAAAAATTGAATTGATAGAATAAAGATTGTCCATTTATGTATGTAAGTGGTCTGAAATAAAGATATTGATATGAATAATGTCAGCAGATCTAGGCACTGGTTATAAAGTGGATATTGTTGTATGTGATCTTACAATAAGCACGGTATCGTGCGTGGGAATCTAGCTCAGATTGAATAAGGTGTTCGTCACCTCATCAGATATTAGATACCACGAGTTACAAAGGTTATCCAATACTTAAGTAATCGCTGAAGTAAATTATGTATCAAAGTACGTTGTTTGCATGCGTGCGCGCATCTCATTATGCGCGATCGCCAGATAATGAATACCAGATTGAACTATCTGATGCATGTTAATTAATTACATCCAGTCTAATAATAAAGTTAGGTTCTAATAACCCTAATGGACGAAGACCTACCTAAGAGTAGTAGACCTCTTTGTGAAGGGCTCGTCCGCGGAAGTACTACCACCACGCCTTTTTCTGCCGCCAAGCAGCAACGCTGTGTTTCGGTTTGAAATGTGGTTACCGGTGTAATTACAGGCACATGAGGCTTTACATCATGCCTCAAGTTGATGGACGCAGGGCAGTGCATGTAGGGCACGTTCCTATCGTGCGTGACTTACGAGGCAATGATTTGTTATGGGTGATGGTTACCACTGACCATCAGGTGGGCCATCTGCTTGTTCCATCAACTAATCGAATAAAAAAGAAAAAGTTTTGTTTTTGATATTATTAATGGTATTGTGACCAAAACATGACGTTACTAACAGGCATCACGTAAAACGATTCAGAAATTCGACTCGGTTAAAATACTTATAGTATTATTTAATACTACGTTCCCAAAATAAATAAATATTTATTTCAAACTAAATCACAAAGGTTATGCAAATTAGTTAGTCTGTTCGCAAACTGTAGTATCTCACGCATAGCAAAGAGTATACAATAACTACACGCATAGCCACAAAGACAGAGTCGGTCGGGTCACGCATAGATTCCATCACAGATGGACGCTCTTCCTCATTCCAACGACATGGGAAGACGAGACAAATTGCCAGTCACGATCTTCTAAAACAAACTTACAATGTATTTAATTCGAGAACAATAAATGACCTTATTGCGCAGTGTTTGAATGCTCTCAAATAAAATACATATAATGGACTTTCCACACAGCACTAGCACCTGCAAACTGTGAGAACCAGATAGTTGGTTTTTACTAATAAGACATCTGTGTTTGACGACCTCAGTGGCGCAGCGGGCGATAGTCCGCCTGCGACGCAAGAGGTTGCGGGTTTGATTCCCGCCGCGGAACTTTGTGTACGATCTGCAGAAATTTGTTCCGTTGGTCTGGGTGTTTTCTATGTAATAATAAAAAATATATATCTTATAATGTATTAAATATATCAGTTATCTAGTACCCATAACACAAGCTTTGAGTAGCTTACTTTGGGGCTAGTAGTGCTGTGTGGATTGTCCAGCATTATCTGTGACGGCTTTCACGTCTTCAAATGGTGAAGGAAACCCACGGCTTACTCAGTCTACGAGCACTAAACCCATGCCGTGAGGATGGTGCGACTACAGGTGTAGAGGTGCAGGAGGCGTGTACACAACAAACAACGAGAGTGTTAGAGTTTTGCGATCATAGCATTAATTTATGAAATCTACTACTACCCAATTTATTAAAAATATTTTTTTCCATATTTTAACTCTACAGAGTATAAACTCAAACAATCATTGCACGATTTCAAACAACAAAAAAACAATGCTGTTTTAAATACAATGTCTATGCAGAATTTAAATTGACATAAGATTTTTTACAAGACGAACGCGGATGCTTCATCCAAGGAATTTGAATACAAGTATATTCCTTGGCTTCATCCAAACAAAGTATTTTTTTTATATTCTGAATAGGTTATCAACTTGTTAAGCTGCATAAGATCTGACCTGCATTAAGGTGTTCCTAAAAACAGAACAGGGGATGGACTGTGTTAGTACACACTACACGGATACAGATCAATACACAAAGCCAATAAAAAACTATACATACCTACCTACCTAAGTGAACAGTGTATGTAAAGCCTGATGTCAAGATCACCAATTCCTTTGACAAGCGTAGTGGCTTTGGCAGGTCTTCTTAATTATGAATGCAAACGCGACCGTTGCTCAACAGTGGGACAGTAAGTTAATTTGAAAAAAGCAGCAAAACAATTTTGTTCATACAGCTCTTGTAAATGGGATAGGTCAAACAACTTTTTAAGTACCTAAATTAACATTTGAATGATACTCGTAGCTCTTAGAGGACAAAAAACTAGGTCCACGAGACGAGAGAAAACCAAGTCGAAAAAACTTGAATCACTGTCAAGGTACATCCTCCACACAAAATAAGCATTAACATTTAAGAAAGTGCAAGTTTACTTTTGCTTTCGTATGCTAAGCCGCTGCACGTTCACAGACGAAGCGATTTCAAAGCCAGTCACCAGTCAACCAGTAAATAACTAAATACAAAGACACGAGAACAAAACTGGTGGTATTTAACGAAGTTTAGTCCAGTTTAATTTAACGATGCACTGCTGTTATTTTTTTTATAAGGTTTTAAGCTCTCCTGCTAGACAACAAGTAGGGGTTACGAAAAACAAAAGAATACAATAATGCATGGTGTTGATCGAATGAAAATAATCAAGAAAACGAATAGAACGGATGTTTATTATTTTTGAAAATGGAATATCATTTCCGTTCCGCTCCGCTCGTGGCTATGTCGGCTTCCAACAACAGATTAACCGTTACGTAAAGTAAAGGTCAAGGTGAGAGAACTGGTTCAATGGAACAGCCAGCGCTCTGAAGATGGATGTCAAACGAGCTTTATGGGAAAATTGTATTCGGATTTGGTTGCGATGGGAGTAGGCTAGTGCTGTGAGATGTAAACATCAGCATCGGCAGAATGTGTGACTATCAAGATTTATTGTAGTGAATTAGATAAAAGTTGGTCAAATATCGGTAAGCTGTTGAACTTGTATATGTATAGGAGCCATAGACATGTAATTAAAGACACTGGGCTATTCCCGTTATTTTTGACGTTGCGTTAATCATTAATTAGTATTATTAATAAATGATATAGTGGTTTCAGATATTTGAGAGACAAAATAAAGATTTTTATGTTCTATTCTAACTATGCCACGGGAGCCGTCGTTTGCAAAAAGCCAGCACTGATGGAATACGAAGACCTAAAACCATTATTTTCAAAAACTTGTTCTGGCATTTTTAAACGCAACAAATTAGATGACACCTGAAGGTAAGTGAAGTTTAGTTCATCGTAGAGGACCTGCTAGAGTTAATGCGTTAATATAGAATAGATAGGTACTATAAAACATCGTAGGCAATGAGTTTCACAAGTAGAACGTGAAAAAAAAACTATATATATTTTTGTATAAAAGTGAGCCAGTTAAAATAAAATTACGCGACGGAAAATCAATAAGCGGTTGACAAAAGCGGCATGCAATATCAGTTCCATGCTAATGTACAAAAACACCAGTCTATTGAGCAACTGACAGACGCGGGCGCAGTAATAAGGCTATCTGAAAAAACTCTCACGATTGCTTTCCTGAGTTCCAAGTAAAGAGAAATAGCGTTTTCTTCACTGTTAATACTTTTTTAAAGAGTCGACGTCACTGTGAATCTCAAGTTTTTACAAGGGACTACATACTGCGGATTTGGAATTCCCGGAAATGTGAAGTTTACTAACCCAACAGAGTAGTTTGAATTGAGGTCCGAAAACAGATTGAAAAGAGCATGCTTTTTTCGAGCCTTGCTCAATAAAACGTGTGAACAGGTCGCGCTAGTAGTATGTTGTAATTGTAGCTTAGTAGTAGTATGCTTATTTGGTCGTACGTCGTTTGATTTTTGAGCATGCTCAAAATAAGCATGCCTATTTTTGAGCACGTGAGTCTGTACCTCTAATTGTCATTCACATAACTTGTACACTCGCAACAGTGAGTAGGTACCTAGGCACTGTGAATGTGTTCACGCAAATCATTCGTCCGAGTAATTCAATTTCACAGTTCGTTTTCATGGCTGTCTCTGTTACAAAAGTCAAACACTTGTTTGAAACAATAAAATAGACATGACGAGATTCGATCACGCGTCTTTTCCGGTCACCAGTTATCCATCAGAGGTATTTCAAGTAAAATACGGTCAGTCCTACAATTTACAAATTAACTAAGCCTGTGCCAAAATAACAAGTCATCATCATTATTATCAGCCTGAATAAGTCTACATCTGGATATACTTAGACCTGCTCGATACTTTTCCGTAAATATGTATATTTTCCGTCAAGCTCCCCAACCAACTTCCGCAAACATTATTATAATGTAGGTTCATCGATAGTTCCTTCATCGGTCCAGGCGCCATACGCTTTATATTTCGGTTTGTGGTTGCCTAAGACAAGCATCAACTTTAAGAGTAGTAGAGCTCTTTGTGAAGGGCTCGTCCGGGGAAGTACTACCACCACGCCTTTTTCTGCCGCCAAGCAGCAACGCTGTGTTTCGGTTTGAAGAGTGTGGTCGCCGGTGTAATTACAGGCACATGAGGCTTAACATCTGTATGCCTCAAGTTGATGGACGCAGGGCAGTGCATCGTAGGGCACGTTCCTATTGTGCGTGACCTACGGGGCAATGTTTTGTTTATAGGTGATGGTTACCACTTAACATCAGGTGGACCATCTGCTTGTTCCATCAGCTAGTTGTATAAAAAAAAAATCAACGTCACAAATAAGTAGTTAGCCTGTTAATTAAATTCACGACCTAAAATTTAAGAAGTGTGCTACAGTTATCAATTTTGCTTGTAAACTCTGATCTGATTAATGCGGGCATCGCGAGGATTAATCAGATCAGATCCCCCGGGATCTGAGTGGAATCCTTGATTATTTCAGTTGTTCATTGTCATCATCCTGAACTAACACTGCGCGAAAGGCCTAGGCCTAGGCCTAGGACCTTTCTGTGTACATTTCCAGAAAGAATTGAATCCTCTCCATCTACCAAATTCCCGTGACCCTCACTGTCAGTTGTTGCAGGGTTTTAGTAATGTTTATTTGATCAGCTACCTATAACCTACAATATGTTTAACGTTGTACCTTTAATTCGAACATTCACTTTCCCGATGCGCAGCCTCGTGATACCGACTGGAATGCGCACGCGCAGGAATAGGTCAGGGTTGCCAGTTGGGCGCGTTATATCTACGGCAGCGTGTGAACCCTATTTAGAAAACTTTTGCAGCCAAAATAAGTATTTAAAAAAATAAATTTAAAGATAATACTTCTGAACAAAAAAAATATTACGTTTTCTATCAAATAATTATAATTCAACTGTTTTAGCTGAAATGCTGATAAATTTAAGTTTTAGCAACTCGATTAGAATAAACTTATAATTAAACCATGTTAAGCCCAAAGAAACGATAAATTACGCTAATTATCTTGCCCAAATAGAGACAAAGACTGCTAACAACTTGTGTTTGTTATTAATTAAGACGTTTAAAGGAATCACGGTACATTAACTGAATTATAAGTAATTGTATATTATTATCTAAAGCAAGCGCAACAAAGTAGAATAACTGACTTGACCTTTTCTGTCAACTAAAACAGGCAGGTATTTAAATGTCGGTAATTATAACAAAGTTGTTTATAACTTTGCGATGCTTCCAAAATATAGGTACATAGGTACTTAATTTTTGATTACTTGTATGAAACAAATTTATAAAGCGCCGGCGACTCTTTTTTCAACCCTGATTTTGGCAACCCCTAAAATTATATATTTTTTTTTATTTATTAGCAATTAAATATCTTAATACATACATTTGTGGTAAAAAATAGCATCTAAAAACCACTAAGGTTTATGTCGGTGCTATCGCGAGTTAACGTATTTTAACAATACATCTGATTGCAAGTACCTAAAAAACTGAGAAGCTAGGTACTTATATGTGATAGTAATATTTCAGTATATCTGGATGGCTGGTTCTCCTCAACTACTCGTTTTTCTCGGTCGTTTTTACCTCGAACGAGTAAGTTGTGGAACGAACTTCCCCCTGCGGTTTTCCCTCGGAGCTATGACATGGGGTCCTTCAAAAGGCGGGTTTATCTCCTCTTAAAAGGCCGGCAGCGCATCAGCAATGCCTCTGGTGTTGCAGGTGTCTATGGGCGACGGTGACCACTTTCCATCAGGTGGCCCGTATGCTCGTCTGCCAGCTTTGGCATAAAAAAAAAAAAATATATCTTTTATATAATTCTACAACATCTAGTGGTATGGTGGTATTATCTACAAACAGATTTTGACAGAGCATTTACTAAGTTAAAAATTGTATGCGTGTTTCCCTATTTCCCCAAGGTGCTTGTCAAAACTGACCTTTAAACTTGTTGCTCAATAACATGATTATTTAGTAATAAACCATCTTTATGACTCCATATTTAAGATAATTATCTCTCATTACGCCAAAATCTCGGACTCGCGTAAATTTTGAAATTGACAAATTATGAACGCTCTTTTTGGACGAGCAATACTTTAGCGACCTAGGTCATTTTTGTCCAGACCCATTATTTAAATCGTTATAATAAAAGGCTGACAATAGAGCAGTAGACGTACGACTGACGACATGGTGTAGAAGCTAGACTAATAAATTACTATTTAATGACTTTTTTTATACAACTAGCCGATGGAACAAGCAGATGGCCCACCTGATGATGAGTAGTAACCATCACCTATAACAAAGCATTGTCTCGTAAGTCACGCACGATAGGAACGAGCCTTACGATGCACTGCCCTGATGATGTTAAGCCTCATTTGCCTGTAATTACACCGGCGACCACACTTTTCAAACCGAAACAGAGCGTTGCTGCTTGGCGGCAGAAAAAGGCGTGGTGGTTAGTACTTCCCCGGCCGAGCCCTTCACAGAGAGCTCTACTACTCAAAATGACTTCTCTTCACATATTGTTTTGTCCATGCAAAATTCAGCCACTTTTCATTGAGATTGAGATTTGTGTAAAATAATAAAATTGGGAATGTGATGGTCAGTAAGAGACCAAGAGACCAAGAGGCCGAAGCCCGACACGTTGCGTTGGTCTGATCAAATCCGTACTAATACTCTCGACATTAAGGACCATGAAGCTATCCGTGTCGCCGGCAACAGATCCAGATGACGAAGAGTTGTGAATGACAAAGTGATCTATGTATGGTATGGTAAGTTCTTTAAAAAAGCTGAATCGTGGATCGTTATTTTTCATCGTCGTCGCGTCGTTAAAAAGCAATACATGTTAAACTAGTGGCTCTGGGAGCTGTAGACCTCGCGAGCATACTAAAAGTGAGCTATTTGAGGAATGTAATGTGCAAGTGCATTTTCCGTTTTGTGATTTTTTTTATCTTTTTGATTTTTTTTGCATCATCTTGTGTAGAATGAGGTCCTTTGTGTTTCTCTCAAATTTGATTGAAAACCATCGATTGTTTGGTGAGCTATCCTGTTCATCATGCTTAAGATCCTTATCAGATCTTCGCCAAACTTTTATGAGACCAATTTATAGTTACTACCTTTCAAATAAAAAAAGAATAATCGAAATCGGATCTCATTTGGTGGAGATATCCAGTATATCAAATAGCCCCCTTTTTGCCCTTTTTTTGGGGGTAAGTACCCCTCCAATCAAAAATCCCCGACGACAAAAAATTCTAATAAGTCATATAACCTGTGTACCAAGTTTCGTCTAGATCGGTTGAAAAATGCGACCTGTAGAGGAGAACAGACAGACAGACAGACAGACATCCGGACAAACGCATTTTTGGCCAATGTGGAAACTGAGACGCTTCGCTCGCTTCGCTCGCTCGGTCAAAAATAAAACAATATTTATGATAGCCGAATATTATGTACACAATTTCAAAGATGAACCTTTAAAGGCTCCGGCGTCACGGAAGGCCAGCGTTGTAGTAGTAGCACTACTACAGCATAAAGCTGGTCGACCGATTTTTTAGTCATAGCCAATAATTGTTTTCTTTTTGTATTTCTCCTATGTTTTTGTGACACAAAATAAACTTTTTTTGAATTAGATTTACCTTTGAAGGTAAACCACGTGCTATAGAGTAAACTCAACATTTGACTAAACTGATCGAA
Organism: Plemyria rubiginata; assembly: GCA_963576535.1. Classification (NCBI taxonomy): domain Eukaryota; kingdom Metazoa; phylum Arthropoda; class Insecta; order Lepidoptera; family Geometridae; genus Plemyria; species Plemyria rubiginata. The sequence continues at coordinate 533,120 of OY754916.1, read as the reverse complement.
CATCGACCTACGCGCGTGGAGTCATGATCAACGCAATATAATGTGGAATTTATAGTTATGGACCCAGTTCGACATAATCGTCATTATAATTTTTGCTAATCTCCTAATATGTCTGGTTTTATTTGACTTAGCCAACCATAAATTATAAGCTTGGTGGGTGTGTGGTGTGTTTTTGTCCAGCAGTGGGACAGTAATGGCTAGCAACAAGAACTTCTTTTTGCTAGTCTTCTCACAGTCTTAGTCATAGGCATACAAAATCACTTTTTTTATATTTCAAGTTTAATAAGCGTACAGTCTACCATGGCATGAAGGAACTGGGGCTTAATCACGAATGAATTTTTGATTGATGGTTTTCAAACATTTGTCACGTTCCTTTATACAACTAGCTGATGGAACAAGCAGATGGCCCACCTGATGTTAAGTGGTAACCATCACCTATAAACAAAACATTGCCCCGTAGGTCACGCACAATAGAAACGTGCCCTACGATGCACTGCCCTGCGTCCATCAACTTGAGGCATACAGATGTTAAGCCTCATGTGCCTGTAATTACACCGGCGACCACATCTCTTCAAACCGAAACACAGCGTTGCTGCTTGGCGGCAGAAAAAGGCGTGGTGGTATTACTTCCCCGGACGAGCCCTTCACAAAGAGCTCTACTACTCTTAAAATATCAGGTTATATGACTTACTACTCTTCCTAGCGAGACTGCGACCTACCTACCTAGCGAAAACTGGTATTTTTATTATAACTAAACTGGCGCATCCTGCATCAGTGTAAATTTAAAGAACAAACACTTTCAAACCATTCTGATAGATAGCCACCGTGCAAGCTAATGCCATTGCTTTTTGTGCCGAGTGCTATGTTCAATCAAAACTAGGCAAGCGCCCCTCTATAAGCTAAGCTACATTTCACTTTCAGACCGCCGATGCATCGTTATGATTTAAGGCTACATGAATGAGTTATTCCCCCCATTGATCATTGACACACGTTGCGCAACCGTATCCTACGCTTCGTAGGCTACCCTGGCCGTGCAGCGCCAAACATGGCCCGGGAGGCTCACCTTGGAGGCGCATCTGGCAATCAATTCTTCACTGGCGGTGTTTTCTTTTTATTCATTTGCATAAATCATGACAAAAACACCTTTAGGTTTCCTTAGTAACAGCCCTCAAAGCTCAGTGTATAGTGTGGGAAAAAAGTGAAAGTTAGCAGAAATAAAAATTATCACATCTATGCATCTAGCAATTACGAGTATGCAATAGATAAATAGATAGAAAACTCTTTATTGTACACCACATGAAAAACATAACATTACAATAATTAATTTTAACTAAAGCGAAGCACAATGGGCGGTCTTATCGCTATGAGTGATCTCTTCCAGACAACCTTTGGATGGACAGGACTTTTATGATGAATGCAATACTAATTCATGAAAATAATTGATTGAAGATTTTTTAGCACATACCATACCTCATGGTCTCTCATTGCACAAACTAAACAATACAAGGGAGAGATAATACCGCGGGTCATTACGATCGTATTATGCAAACGAATCGTCGGGTTAGTTTGGCCGATCGGTTATTACACGGTAATTACCAAGCAAAGTTCGTTCACAGATCTTTCGTCATGTACTTGCAGAGATGCTCAATGACCGAATGTAGTTGACGAAATCCACATTAAGCAGCCAACTTTAATGAACTTAGTACCAACAATTCCTAAAACGCAGCAATATTTGAATTTGTTTTTATTAACAGAGACTTATCAAGAACTAGCGACACGCCCGCGCGCCCCTGCTTCGCACGGGTGCACTTATCATGCATGTATTATACATATAAACCTTTCTCTTGAATCACTCTATCTATTAAAAAAAACCGAGTCAAAATCCATTGCGTAGTTTTAAAGAATTAAGCATACAAAGGGACATGGGGACATAGGGACAGAGAAAGCTATTTTGTTTTATACTATGTAGTGATAGTGATGATATGTAGTGATATACTAGGCATCGGTGGGAATTTTGTACAATGCCATGACTAGCCCCCGAATCATCAGTTCTTAGTAGTTGTTACAAAGCAGGTATTATTTCGATCATAAAAAGAAATAAAGCAGTTGGGTATTTTACAATTGACGCTTTATGTTCAAGTTGTGTGGAAAACTTTATCCAATAGAAGTAAATTGTAATTATGATGTAATGTAATGGATGTAAATTACGTTAAATTTAGATTAAAAAAAAAAATATTGTGCAATTGTTAAATCTATAGAAAAATAATGAAAATAAATCCCAAAATAATGAATCCGTAATGTGGAAGCCGTTTTCGCGGCTGCTGTAAACGGAGAGCCAAAATAAAATCTTACTTAGATACCTATTTTAAGGGTAGTAGAAAGTGCCTTTGCTTTTTGCTTTTTCTTATTTGATCATGACTACATAGTCTAAAACAAAGTCGCTTTCTCTGTCCCTAATATATCCCTATCTCCCTATGTCCCTATGTATGCTTAAATCTTTAAAACTACGCAACGGATTTTGATGCGGTTTTTTTTAATAGATAGAATGATTCAAGGCGACGGTTTATATGTATAATACATGCATGATATGTGCAGCCGTGCGAAGCAGGGGCGCGCGGGCGGGTCGCTAGTACATAATATATTTGAAGGCTGGTTACAGTGTATTTACCTGACATCCAGTGTCCATGTCGGCGTAGTAACCAGGCGGTCGGCCGGTGCACGTGAACCTCGTCTGAGGGATTTTGATTCTCGGCCCATCATTCTGAAACAAAAACAATCATAAACTGAATTGATAAACGAAATACTTGTGCAAGGAAGATGTAGTGCAATAGTACATTTTGAGGCAAAATCCTTAGATCCTACTACTATTATAAACGCGAAAGTTTTTAATTATGGACTGCGCCACTAAGGTCGTCAAATTGACCAGTGTATACCTTGGTCATCTCAAGCATTGGAGAACATAAAAATATGAGAATCCTGTGCTTTTCTAGGCTTTGGACGCGAGGAACTGATGGTAGATTTACCTGGTTATACGACATTTCAAAATGATCCTTGTGGTTTTACTGAATTAGGACCGTATGTGGAACACGGTAGGAGGTCAATTACTAAAATAGTATATTTATTCGAATTAAACATGATAGTTCTATTTACTTTAGTTTAGTCACACTCAATCAGCGTGGATCACGTTTTATTAGCTTTGGCATGGAAAACTAAATTATCCAATGAATATCATTTAGCCATTGTGGAATACTTGCAACATTGAACGTTGATGTACGAGTATGTACATGTTTCTATTACAAAAAAAAATCTTAAAATAGATATAGGTTAAAAGTAAAATATTTAGTTTTGTAGTGTCTAGTCTGTCAGTAGTATTAAATAATGACGTTTAATTAAATGAAACTACATACGTCTGTTTTGGAAAATTTTAAAATGTGTTTTGAATTTTGATACAATCTTAATATTTTATTATAATTTTGTTATTCAAGGCAACTATCTATGTTGTCTGCCAAAATGATTTGTTAGTATATTTCGCGGCTAATCACACTCTTCGAGAGCTTTTGAAGCTTGTTTTGAAGTCCATCATGACATTTTGGAGACTTGACTTTTAAATTTTAATCCAACTTGCTAATTGGCTATCAATAAACATCGTTAATTATCGGTGCATACCATAAATCAAATAAACAGACAGATTGTTTTAAAATGAATCTAAAAGTAAATTTTATTATATTTTTATCAATAATCATTTTCAATCCAGCATCTATCAAAGTGCAATTCAATAGTTTTTGTTGTTTCCTTGTCCTACCACTATTACAAACGTGAAAGTTTGTAAGTATGGATTGGTTGGATGGATGTTTGTTACTCTTTCACGCCGGAACGGCTGAACGGATCGGGATGAAACTTGGCAGAGAGGTAGATTATATTCTGGAATAGCACATAGGCTAGCTTTTGATCCCGTGGGAATACCGGGATTTAAACTTGCGCGGGTGAAACCGCGGGGCGCTACTAGTTTTCTTTATACCGAGAATGACCCCTATGTTCTATAGACCCCATTAGTTTGATCACAATATTCTCAGCATGACATAAGCCACGCTCGTATTCTTGTTCGATCAGATCTAAATGCCGGCCTGCTCTATTATGGGTGTAACTAATAAAGATGTTGGGATAAACGCCCATTGTCTGATGCAGATTGTACTATTGTTCCGACGCTAGAGCTAGTGCGCTACTTACAGATTGCGAAATCTCTTGGAAAATAGGTAACAACACAAATCTTCTTGCTCACGTACGTTTTATACGTGGCATTGGGTAGATGTATATGATCTTGTGGCCTGACAAAATATACTATGGAAATCTCTTACCAATGGGTATTGTAATGACAAGCAGTCATACCGCATGTTTTGTATAATATATATTACTAGCTGACCCGGCAAACGTTGTTTTGCCATATAAATTGAATTACTAAAATGGCTATTAAAAAATAAGGGTTGATCGTAGAAGGGTGAAAATTGAGGATTGTATGTATTTTTGTATGTTGTATCATAAAAAAATAGAAATTAAAAATTTTGTCCAAAAAATTAAAAAAAAAAATTAGGGGTGGACTACCCCTAACATTTAGGGGGATGAAAAATAGATGTTGGCCGATTCTCATAGATACCGGATAAGCACAAAAAATTTTATCAAAATCGGTCAAGCCGTTTCGGAGGAGTATGGCAACGAAAACTGTGACACGAGAATTTTATATATTAGACTAGCGACCCGCCCCCGTGTGCCCCTGCTTTGCATGGGTGCACACTATACATATAAACCTTTTTTTTATCTTTATTTATTGAAGAGGGTTTAATCAACAAGATAATGTCACCCTCGACTCAACACTTAAACTTAAAATAATCACCTGCGCTTAATGCCTATCTTAATAAATCTTAATAATTCTTTGGCTTCCTCCGATAATGGGAAAACATATAAACCTTCTTCTTGAATCACTCTATCTATTAAAAAAACCACATCAAAATCCGTTGCGTAGTATTATACATAGGGACAAAGGGACAGAGAAAGTTTTATACTATGTAGTGATGTTAATAAGTAACATCCTTCCTGCTCTCCGCGCTAGAAGGGGTCGGCACCAAAGGTTTTTTTCTACTCTCTTCTATCATTCATCATCTTGGTGCTCACTTCTTACCTACTCATGTCGTCTTCCACACACTCCATACCTCTTTTCTTTGGCCTGTATACAGCACGACTCTTAATTTAATGATTATGAAATTAAATCTTCACTAAATAGGTAAATTATATAAAAAAACTGTTTTTTTTTTCATTAGATATCTGCTCGCAACAATGGTAGAACCGTTTGATAAATAATAAACCATACATTTACTTTAGTAGGTATTGTAATGTGCTTGCTTGGCCCGACGTGTCAGGCCGCCTGGCGCGTCGGGTCATCTCATCATTATTCAGCACTCATTTTACGATTCGAAAATAAGCAAAAGCAGCATAAATTACTTAAAAATACGTGTTTTTTTGGCCAAGTTTGTTCACAAAGACTGGGAAGCAGGGAAGTAGGTACTACGGCATTCTGAGCGCAAACAATGCCGATCTAAGATACCTAAGAAATTGCAATCTGAGTGTACTGTTCAGGGGTAGTTTGTTTTCAAGTAATATGGTTGTCACATTATTACATATCTGTTAATTATTTAGTTTTTTTACTGCTTGTTTGCTGCTTTTTTTACTACTTTTAACAATTGTTACCTCGCAAGCCACACACGATAGAAACACACAGACCTGCGTCCATCAACTTGAGGTACCTATAGTATACACGGGTATACAGATGTTATTTCACCAGCAACCATACCTTTCAAACCGAAACACAGCGACGAAGACACATCCAGGTAAGGTTTTGGATTTCATGATCAGCCAAGTTTTTTTAGACTGATAACGCGGGTTACTAACCCTCCTAATCATAGTCCCTGCCATTTTATATAGCTATTTATTAGAGTACGCTTAGTCTTGTCACTATAACATTCATTCCAACGAAAAGAGACAGCAACAGATTTATAGGTCTAATAAGCTATTGGCACGTTCAAAGACCATTACGAATAAGGGTCTATATTATTGTCATTACAATGGGAAATAATGTAAAACATTTCAGGCTGCGGTAGTTTATAACATTTTTTGTGATTTTCTGATATAATAACTACCTACAGTAGTATTCTAACAGCGGCGATGGGCTTGCAACCTGTCACGTATGGGATACTAACTACTGCAAAATGTGGGTATGTGCCAAATGTAATGTTTGGACGTACCTCTGACTAACCCCCCTTAGACATCCTCAAAGAATCTTGAATTAGTACCTACTTGGTACTGGGAGATCTGAAGGGATATCTACCGTGCCTGGGGATCAAAGTCGTGAAGCTGTTTCAGTTTTTTCCTACAGTAGTATCCCTATGTCTAGAAAAAAATAAAGTTTGAGTGGCAGCCCTAATAACCCAGTATCCGTTACATAAGCAAGGAAGCGAGGAGCCTACGTAACGCAGCGGCCATTATGTAGACCAGAGGAGGCACCAATGAAATTATAACGATTTTCGCCTACAACAGTTACAAAACAAATTAACATTGATAGATAAATAATATAGTACATAGATTGAAATATTACAATGGCCGCGGTTGTGTCCGTGGTACAATAGCCACGGTTATTGCAACATAGTCAAAAACAAATAGTAAAGGTAAAACGTGATAAATACACGTGTAATATTTCAAATTATGTGTTATGATCGCGAAAGTTTAAAAATACTAACTCAATACTTTATAATATGAGAAAGCTTTTTAGCGTTAAGACCTGGGTGGTCTTGTACATGTTTTTTTTTATTTAATTGTTGTTTGTCCAATTTTGTTGTGAAATAAAAAAATTTAATTCATTCATTAATTTAGTAATAAGTAAATGTCGGTTTACCTTAGTGAATTTAATTTCTGAAGAAAATTATTTATTCATTTTAATATTCATACAATTAAACACCTACACGCCTATTACAATTATTTACACCATAGATTTTACACTAAAAATAAATCATTTTATTTATTTAAATTGTCTGTAATCGTTGCGCACGATTTACAGACAATTTAAGTTTACTTTTATGTATTATTCTTACCCCCCGGTTTTAGAAAGCGCGATCAACACTAATCGGCTGTCAAGGCATTTGCTATCTCTACCTAATTAAATAAATAATGCTGCACTATCTACACAGCACCATCTAGCCCCAAAGTAAGCTACTCAAAGCTTGTGTTATGGGTACTAGATAACAGATATATTTAATACATTATATACTTACATAGATAGATATTTAATACTATGCATAGAAAACACCCAGACCAACGGAACAAATGTCTGCAGATCGTGGGAATTAAACCCGCAACCTCTTGTATATATTCTTGTTTAATAAGCTTAACTTATTACATTATTAAGAGTAATGTTATGGTCATCGCCACGCTGGGAAAGTTAATGAGTAAACCTTCTTAAAGCGGTATAACCATCGCTGCCTACCTATAACACTAATCTCTAGATAAAAAACTAAATATTTTCGTCTCTTCTTTAGGCTTTTGGAAATGTTAAGCTGGAATTATTTTTATCTGACAAATAGCGTTAGGTAAAATGATGATAAAACCAGTTCATAGTCACGAGATGCATCTAACAGTTCGAAAGGCCAGAAAAGTTGCAAATCCTGGCTTATATATTCTTAGCTAAATAACAAGAGCACGTTACGACCAAAGTCTTGAAACACGAGAGACTGACATATGTCACGAAGAGGCTTTGGACAATACCGGTATGGACGGCCCATTAATTACACGTTATTTTGTAATTGTTCAGCATGTGTTGACACATTGACCAACATAGCCGAACCATTTCTTCTCTTTGTCGTGTCACAAAAGTGTGGTGAAAAGAGTTTAGGTCTCAAAGAGGCTACTTTCGAGCACTTGACATGTGTTTTAGAACTTTGACAAATCACTATTTCTAAAAGATGTGTATTCCTCCTTCTGTATTATAAATTGACAGGTAAAAAAGTTATTTTAAAATGATGAATAAATATAGGTATGCAAGCGATTACGCCTTAAAATGCTGCATTGTAATTCCAATATTGTAATTTAAGATTTTCATTTTGGAAAAAAAATATGCTTTTATTAATCGTTGAATTTTTATAATTTATCACTGTCGTATTAATCCTTCTTTCTCTGTGCGTGGGCTGACACTATCATAATTTATTCTGTGCAAATTAATTACTATCGATACGTAGTATCTAAATTCCTTACTATCGATAAAATTAGTAGGGTGTTAGCATGGTTTATTCATTTAACTGTTGTTTATGAGTTTGTTAGTAACTTAGCACGTACTAAAAGTTTTTACCGCAACGTGTTAGCTTTCGATCGTTTCAAACAATCACCTTGTGCCCAAATATTATTAGCAAAGCTAAGTGAGGCTGACACTTAAATAGTCAAGATCTCATACCTAATAAGGACTCAATCAAATCCTATCGTATATTGGCTTTGCTTCTTGCGGTGATTTTTTACCCAAAACTATTCAGGTTACTTAGTTTTAAGTATTGATTGCGTAAAATCCTGTAAATTTTGAAGCAGGTAAATACTGTCTGTACCTAACTACCTACCCTGTACGCGCACTCCAAACATTGTTTTTATCATGCCTTTAGATAAGATGCGTACTTCACTACTTAGTATAAAACAAAGTCGCTTTCTCTGTCCCTATATCCCTATGTCCCCATGTCCCTATGTATGCTTAAATCTTTAAAACTACGCAGCGGATTTTGATGCGGGTTTTTTAATAGATAGAGTGATTCAAGAGGAAGGTTTATATGTATAATACATGCATGATATGTATACCCGTGCGAATCAGGGGCGCGCGGGCTGGTCGCTAGTTGTATAAAAATTAAACCGGCTGACAAAATTAAATGTTAGCTCAAGGCTCGGTTGAACCTCTTGACCTCTTGACATCTAGCATTACCTACTCAATATCTTTTTAAGGATATCTTTTTAAGGGCGTAGGGGGGCGTAGGGGGTAGTCAGAAGCACATTCTTACATTACATGTGGCACATGCACATATTTGTACAAAGATAGTTAAAATGAGCGAAAACACAAACGTAACTGTGCTTTGGTAATTTGCATAACGTTAGGCATTAAATCCTAGAGTTTCCTTGCTAACTCAATGTTGAAATGTAAACAATGGAAGTGATAGTTACGGGAGAGTGGTAAGTAACGACGTAACGTGGAGAGATACCATTTTCAGGGAACCCTTCACAAGGATTGCAAGCTACGTCTTTTCAAAACCTCGGCTTGGTTGTTTGCAGTTCCTATTTTTAATGAATAGATTTTTTATAAATACTTATACTTGATATTATAAAGTTTAAGCATAGTACTTAAATGTATAATTCTTGTCGAATATATTTTTTATAAAATGTGTATTCACGTGGAACCCTGAATAAATAAGTGAATAAAAAGATATTCAGATGCAAACCTATGCACTTATAAAAATGATTATATTGATCCTCAACTCAAAGATCCTCAACTCAGCACCCGTTTAGTAGAAAACAGTATACCTACCCAACTCTTTACCCATTAGCCTAGGCCTAGGTATAACCATTTCGTTTTCTAGGTCCGCGTCACCGCATTGTTTTCAGATTACCTGTCGCCTACCAATAGACATAAAGATTAAGGCCTACCAGCTGGCCAGCTAAGCTCACTCATCAGAATAACAATAAGCTAGTTAAGCCGAAACAGTAAGCCGACTTAGTTGTCTGAGTATTACAGTGTTGTTCGTAATTTAGGTCAGATAACTGAGTAGGTACAGTGTCCTCAAAAGCCTAATGACAAGAACAGGCCAATTTGCATGGTAGAGGATACAGTTTTGAATAAAATAACTAGAGCCTCCATTTTACATGAGAAGGTAAAACTATGTCAATTGATGCGTGATGTTACCTTCAGAGATAGCTCAATGCTCGTACTCTGGAGTTGCATAGAAGATTTAATTGCATGAAAAAATAGTCCCTTTGATTACCCCCTAGACATCCTCAAAGAATCTTGAGTTAGTACTTGGTACTGAGAGATCTCAAAGTCAAAATATGTTTATTCAATAAAATCACAAGGACCATCTTGAACTAGGTGACTCTAGTGCCAGTTCCAGGAGACCAACACCGAGAAGAACAGGCAACATCTTAAGGGATATCTACCGTTCCTGGGGATCAAAGTCGTGAAGCTGCTTAAAAAATAGTCCATGCTGATAAAGTGCGATTGTGTTATGAACTGGGTGTTCGTCGTAATTCTCGCAGATCAAAAGAAAATTTTAACACGGATCCAAAAAGCTTGTTTCAGCTGTCTTCTATTTCAAATATCAAACTTATTGCTAAACCCAAAATGAGGCGCGCAATTTACCATTGCATGAGTGCCTCGTACGAGCGTGCGAAAGCGCCAAAATTGCAAAAACATGTCAAATTATAGGTATTTACTCAATTCAACAGCACAATTGTGAATCATAATACCTACCAAATAGGTATTCTACCCTCCATGATTCATGATAAGTGGAGATGTTTGGCATAATCTGCTTACACGAGACATATTTACGACATAAAAGTTAAGCTATTGGATGGATTCTGTATAAATTTGTTATAAATTATGTCTCTGCACCCTAAGCCATAGGTTTTCGTAGTTTTAGTAGGTTAATATTTTTCCCAGATCATGAGCCCTTTTTGGTGAAATAAAGTTTTTTATAGTTGCTTTTATTGTGTTTTATAAGTGAACTTCTAAGTGTAGCTGGCTTGACACCTTTAGGAAGCATTTCCTTTCTTACAATTTCTTTGCAGCTTTGTCGATAGCCTGAAGTAAATGTAATGAGTATGTGAATGCATGATTCATTACAGCAGCAGTGTTTGGTCGTTGGTCGTCTGTGCAAAGTAACACGGTCAAATAAACTACTGTGTAATCCGAAACTAATCTCGTGCCAACATATAGCATGATAAAACTATTTGGTGTTGTGTGGCTCAACAACAAATGTTATGAATGCCTTTGATTAATTAGGGGGCAAATGAACTAACATCTTGTTGGTGTCTAAATTTTTAGCTTTGAATTTATATTATATACTAGTGGCTCGTACAGGCTACACACGATGGACATAAATTTTTTAAACGTTTAATTATAAAGATTTTACAATGATTTTATAAGTGTAGTAAACACTATAAAATCTAATAAAAAAATTTAATATAGCCTCACCTATACATATATAGATTATGATTATGACGGTAAAAGAATTTTTGAAATTGAACCAGTAGTTTTGGGTTTATTCATAAGAAGCATAGAAATATTTCCTCGTTATAATATTAGTATTTGATATAATTTAAAAATGTGTAATTTGTATGGGAGTAGGTGTTAAAGAGTCTCACCTAGAATGTCGACCGACCTATTAAGCTGCATTAAAATACCTTTGACTAATTAGATAAAATATAAATACAGACGGAATTCTGGCAATAAAAAAATCTTTACATTTTTATGCGACACAAATTTTTTTTTAAATTAATTAACAAAATGGTTTATTAAATAATATTCAAATTATGATTGTCTTATCCACGTTATTTATAGCCGGTGATCGAATACGACCTTCTGATTTGTGTGCTATGAGTTGGATTTGTAAAACTTGTATAATTTTGTCAAACTTTCGCAGGAATGCTGAGTGTTTTTTGTTAACTTTCTGTTGGATCGAAGAGATGACCCACCTGATGCTAGAGGTAACCCAATTCTGTAACAAAGCATTGCCTCGTAAGCACGCTCAATAGGAACGTACCCTACGATGCACTACCCTGCTTCCATCGCCTTGAGGCATACAGGTTTTTTTTTTAATACAACTAGCTGATGGAACAAGCAGATGGCCCACCTGATGTTAAGTGGTAACCATCACCTATAAACAAAACACTGCCCCGTAGGTCACGCACAATAGGAACGTGCCCTACGATGCACTGCTCTGCGTCCATCAACTTGAGGCATACAGATGTTAAGCCTCATGTGCCTGTAATTACACCGGCGACCACACTCTTCAAACCGAAACACAGCAACGCTGCAGAAAGAGGCCGTAGTTTTAGTACCTAGGCGACATGTTGCAAACCCGGCGTCACTGCTCAAATACTAACTGGTTTCCTGAAACTGAAACAGCTTCACGACTTTGATCCCCAGGCACGGTAGATATCCCTTCAGATCTCCCAGTACCAAGTAGGTACTAATTCAAGATTCTTTGAGCATGTCTAAGGGGGGTAGTCAGAGGTACGTCCAAACATTACATTTGGCACATACCCACATTTTGCAGTAGTTAGTATTCCATACGTGACAGGTTGCAAGCCCATCGCCGCTGTTAGAATACTAACTGGTTTCCTCACGATGTTTTCCTTCACCTATTAAGAGCACTGGTTTCCTAAATATAATTATTCATCTATTTCTATTTTCGTAGAGGTACTTTAGCCGTAGACGAATGACAATCTTAAACTGTGCTTCTGTTGCTTTTTTCTGATTAATAGGTGAAGGAAAACATCGGGAGGAAGCCAGTTATATTCTAGCGCGGCGATGGGCTTGCAACCAGTCACGTATATACTTGCAACTGCAAATATCTGGACTTGCCTCTGACTTGACTACCCCTGTCATCCTCAAAGTATCTTGAGTACTTGGAACTAAAAGATCTTGACTACCCCTGTCATGGCTGTCATCCTCAAAGTATCTTGAGTACTTGGAACTGAAAGATCTCAGAGGATATCTACTGTGCTACATGGTGCTACATTTCTGTGTCTGTTTTGTTATTGTGCAGTAATATGATATGTATGGTAAACGACTAGCGCGACCATAATAAAAAATAAATAGTAAGTAAACTCGTTTCTACCATTTTGTGTATTCAAAGGGTCTTCAAATCTAAAACAAGATAATAAAAGTAGAAAAACTGTTTGTTTATCCACAGGGCGTTATCTGTGTTGGTAGCGCCTCTACTTCAAGGCACCGTATTTAACAAGTTATTGAGGTGAGCGCCATTTCCCCTGTTTCCCCTACATCTTCAGGTTTATGATGGTGACTGATATGCAAATAGTTCTCAGCTAAGCATGCAACTTCCAATACCATACTTACCCACCGGCGAAAATATCTTTTAAATGTCGACGTCAAGACACACTAAAGCCCGCACGCCACTAGAAGGCGAGCGCCGAGCGATACCATCAACAATACTAAGTGCTGTTGACATAGTTTCTGGAGATTTAGTTATAATCATCTTGTGATTGGGCTGAAGAATAAATGGCTGTCATTTGTTTTATTACTGTATACTAGCGACCCGCCCGCGCGCCCCTGTTTCGCACGGGTGCACATTGTTTTCTACTATGCATGTATTATACATTTAAATCTTCCTCTTGAATCACTCTATCTATTAAAAAAACCGCATCAAAATCCGTTGCGTAGTTTTAAAGATTTAAGCATACAAAGGGATATAGGGACAGAGAAAGCGACTTTGTTTTATACTATGTAGTGATAGTGATATGTACATTGATACTTAGTGATGTCAATCATAGCTTTTTTCGTTTCGTTATTGGGGATTTATGTTGTAGATAAAGAAAAAAAAAGACACTTGTTTTTTTTAAACCAAATCGGGTTCGATTCCCGCCTCGGAACAAACTTGTGTACGATCTGCAGAAATTTGTTCCGTTCGTCTGGGTGTTTTCTATGTATACAGGGTTACAGGAAAAATCGTGCTAGATCCGTTAAGGACGTGGAGTACCCATCATTTCTGACTTATTTCACAAACAATTGCCATAATATTTTTTTTAGATATCCCTTAGAGAAAAATAAACTTTCTAGTATTTTTTCTTATTTCTTAACTTTCACTTGTCTACTACGGTCTATTCAATTAACTTATGCACTATTTTAATGATTGACATCCTAAAGCATCTTATTACACATGTAAAAATGCAATAATAATAATAATTAAGGTGCACAAAATTTTCAATAAAAAAATTAAAAGTCGAATTGCTTGAAAAGGGTTATGTTTAGGGTAGGGTGTTTCATAGTGAAATAAGTCAGAAATGATGGGTACTCCACGCCCTTAACGGATCTAGCACGATTTTTCCTGTAACCCTGTATAATAAAAAATATCTATCTATGTAAGTATATAATGTATTAAATATATCAGTCATCTAGTACCCATAACACAAGCTTTGAGTAGCTTACTTTGGGGCTAGATGGTGCTGTGTGGATTGTCCAGCATTATTTATTATTTATTTATTATTATTATTTATAATATATTGCCTATCTTTGCATAGTTTGAGATAAAATTCTAACGTTTTGTAATTGTTATGTGATTTGATTAGAGCTTCAGCTACTCAACAAGCTTAAAAGAAACTAGTTTTACAGACGACACTTACCTACACCCTCATGTTGGCCTAAACTACTATCGAGATTCTACTAAATTTGTATATTTGTATGAGAGCAATGGTAGTCTAGCTAGCTAGCTTCGAACCCTCAGACCGCGGGTTCGAATCCGGTTGTGCTTTTTTTTTTATACAACTAGCTGATGGAACAAGCAGATGCCCCACCTGATGTTAAGTGGTAACCATCACCTATAAACAAAACATTGCCCCATAGGTCACGCACAGTAGGAACGTGCCCTACGATGCACTGCCCTGCGTCCATCAACTTGAGGCATACAGATGTTAAGCCTCATGTGCCTGTAATTACACCAGCGACCACACTCTTCAAACCGAAACACACAGCGTTGCTGCTTGGCGGCAGAAAAAGGCGTGGTGGTAGTACTTCCCCGGACGAGCCCTTCACAAAGAGCTCTACTACTCTTAAATCTAAGGATTATTCCTAGTGGCCTAGTGGCGAATATGATAGCCCGCAGGTTTGCTCGTTGCTCCACTGATGTCAAAATTACACTTTTCCGAGCTTACTGTACCAGTTTCTACACGAGCAGCCTGTGGGCTGACTATACTCAAAAACAATACAATGCCCTTCGCGTTCAATTTAATAACGCGTTCAGAGTGTTGGTGGGGCTGCCTCGCTTCTGCAGCGCGTCCGGGATGTTTGCCGACGCGCGAGTGGACTGCTTCCACAGCAGTATGCGCAAGCGCTGCACGTCTCTGCTGCGCCGGGTGCGCGCCAGCTCCAACACCATCCTGAGCGTGTTCGCCAGTAGGTTTGACTGTCATTACATGAACCATTGCTGTATGGTTCATGTAATGACAAACAAAAATAAACTCAGGTAGGGGGTTTTCAATAATTTGTAATTTGTAGGTATTGATTATATGACATTATAAGACTAACATTAGTTTTTAAGTTTTTTTATTTGTGTGTGTACTAACAAATTGGACTTGAAAGTCTAAGAATAAATGATTTTGATTTTGATTTGATTTGATTACTTAAATACATACACATCAGGTGGGATGTAAGCTTTATAGGCATTCTTGTAGTAGGTTAACCGCGGTTTCTAAAAGCTCGATCAACTGATCGGCTGTCAAGTCACTTGCTATCTCTATCTTGAAAGAAGTAAAAGCTGAAACAGCAAGTGACTTGGTAGGCGATTGGTATTGATCGAGCTTTCAGACACTGGCGGTAAGTGTACTTTTTCTTAGGTTATGTGTATACATTATGTATAAATGTGTACACAATTTTTAAATCTCAAACGTTTGAGGAAAATCCTAGGAAAATCTTAGTCACCGCCTGTACCACCCTCACAGCTTATTCAGTCTATTCCACAAAGAAATGATCATACGGGGAAGCTGATGACAGACTAAGTCGTGGTCGTTTTCTCCGTGAATCGGATCTATCGGATCGAGAGGCGAGTAACTACCTAGGTACCGCTCCACCAATGCTCTACTCTTAAAAATAATATTTATTTATTTATTGAGATATTAACATCATTTCAGGTTTTTTTTTTTATACCACTAGCTGATGGAACAAGCAGATGGCCCACCTGATGTCAAGTGGTAACCATCACCTATAAACAAAACATTGCCCCGTAGGTCACGCACAATAGGAACGTGCCCTACGATGCACTGCCCTGCGTCCATCAACTTGAGGGATATAGATGTTAAGCCTCATGTGCCTGTAATTAAGGTTTTTTTATTGAGCCCTAATGCGATGGTTAATCTAGGTACTTACTTATTATTAACTTACTACAACCTACACAACACTGTATAGGATGTAGTTTGTACTATTTTAAACATTTTGTTTCAATAACAACACAACAATTCAATAATCCGTGCCATTTCCATGACTTTCGGCAGGTTTTGATGAAATATAATAAACACTGTTTTGGGACAGAATATTTAGTAAATAAATAGCGAGTGACGAGAGGGCAAGTTAAGTAGGTTGGTCCTACAAGTAGGTATATCGATTGTTGCAATCAAAACAGCCCAAGCTTTTAAAAATTTATCAATCACTTAAACATCCAAGATGACCCGTATCGATTACAGAATGGATTTCTCAGTCACGTTTTGTTACAATTGCAAACCATAATTCGATGGGCGTCTGTCGATCGAAACATGGATCGATATGAAATAACTTTGAGGTCAATCTTCAGGAACTGTTTGTTTATTCGACGACCTCAGTGGCGCAGCGGGCGAGAGTCCGTCTGCGACGCAAGAGGTTGCGGGTTCGATTCTCGCCTCGCAACAAATTTGTGTACCTACGATCTGCAGAAATTTGCTTCGTATATGGGTGTTTATGTATAATAAAAATATCTATATAATGTATTAAATATATCAGTTATCTAGTACCCATAACGAAAGCTTTGAGTAGCTCACTTTGGGGCTAGATGGTGCTGTGTGGATTGTCCAGCATATATTTATATTTATTTATTAATTTTATTTATTTGTCCGTGGTGGCCCTGGGGTAGATTAGAACCTGGCCGGAGCTGTCTTGACTATCATAAGAGACAAGTAATGGGAACGCACCGGGATGGGCAAGAACATCTCCTGACTACTTATTTACAACAGCAGAAGGAGGCACCTCCACGGTGGTCACGCTCAAGTATAGGCAAATGTAATAGCTTAACATACATCTTTTTTATACCAAAGAGGATGTCATAGGTATACATACGTACACATCGGTTACAGACGACGGTCACGGATAGCTTTGTGTTCCTTTTCTAAGTTACACAAAGCCAAAGAAAAATGACGCTTACAAGGACATAAGCGAGCAGTATATAGCCTGATGTGTACCAATGTGTACAGCTCTACACAGGCGCTCATTCAATAACCCTGAGTTATCTGATGATAGGTTATCACTCTGACCTAGACTACGCAATCATAAGACCAATGTGCACCCATTACCCAACCATTTATTCTTATTTTATCATTCACAATGACACTTATGTATGAAATTATCGGTATAAAGAATTCTGTAGGTTTAACTCAAGTTATTGAGCGCCCTATTAAGGTTGAGTAAACAAAGCGTTTTATGTAACTAATTAACATAAATAATAGTTTAGGAGAATCCCATTACATTTGAATAACAATCCGTAGATAGAAATAAAATAATTTCCACACTGTTCGATTACCAAACTGTGAGACAACTTTCGGATTCATCTGTTTTTATCATCATATATTTTTCATTTCTGTTGTTCTGTTGTTAGCTGTACGCTATGATGAAATTTTCATAACCTGGCCTAGCTTTGTATACACCTTCAGTTTCGGGAAATGTGGCTATGTACATAATGCAATACTAATGAATGTCTAAAGGGGATATTCAAAGTATCCCATTTAGACATTCTCAAGAAGCTTGATTTTTACTTGTTACTAAAATATCGCAATCAACAGGGGACCTCTACCGTGCCTGATAAAAGTCGTGAAGTTGTTTTGGTTTTTTCTTTTTATTAGCCCTAATAATTTTCTTTAAATACTTGGGTCTAAAAAATCTACCGCATCATCCTATCCTACTAGTCCTACGTCCTACTAATATTATAAACGTGAAAGTTTGTAAGTATGGATGGATGGACGGATGGATTGATGGATAGATGGATATTTGTTACTCTTTCACGCCGGAACGGCTGATCGGATCTGGATGAAACTTGGCAGAGAGATAGATTAGAGTCTGGAATAGCACATAGGCTACTTTTTATCCCGTGGGAATACCAGGATTTAAATCAGCGCGGGTGAAACTGCGGGCCGCAACTAGTATTGTATAATAGGAGTGGGTGGTAGGCGACATATTATTTTGTCAGAGTGCTAATAGTTGTCTAGACATTTCTTAATAATCTTGGACAAAATGTATAGAATTTCAGAAGTGATGCAAAATATTGCAACTGACGTGAGACGTCTGCCAATTTCATTTATTTGTAAGACGCGGCGCGTACACTAATAATTCATTTAATATACTCGTATCGTCCATAACTTAAGGCATCCAGATGTTATGCCTCATGTTCCTGTAATTACACCGTCAACGACAGCCTTCAAACTGAAATACCTGCTGAGCGGCAGAAATAGGCATGATGGTAGAACACATGAGTAAGTAGGTACTTCCTTTCCATTTCATTCATCAATGTTTTTTTGAAATGGTATACGAGTTTACACATTTTATCAACTTAATCTAGAGTGTGTGTTGTAGTCTCATGCAGTTATAAATTGGATAAAAATGGGATAAAAATAGTTTACCATTGAGAAGTAAAAAAATTTGCTTGAAAATATAGGTATACTTCAGACTAAACCATGCAATACCTACAGACAGACGGTGGTTTCACTAAAATATTAGTTTAATAGTGATGTGACAAAATAATTGCGATTGTTGTTGGGAAATAATTTCGAGGTAACGTTTCACAAAGCCATGGGTAATTATCAGCCATTGGTGTTAGTCATTTGACAATGACGGCTAGAGAGACATGGTGAGTTATTTTCATTCGTTCGGTATCGGATTCGTTACGGAAAGTCAATTGACAGTTTTTTTAAGGCGTGTACCTACCGCACGTATCTCTCAATGAATCAACGTGAAATTCCATTCCACGTAGGTAATAACTATAAGTGAATATTTCTTTAGCGACCGGATGGCAACTTCGGAGTTTTTACATTTACTTTTGCACTTACGACCTTTCACGGAAAGGTTTCCGCTACCGAATAGCTGGCAGAAAGTCACATTTTATATTTTCTAATCCTAATGTCAAAATCTTTACTTAATTATATAGTATTAGTAATTTAGTATTACCTATTATGTATGTATAGAATGTAATGTAACTATTTATTGAATAAGTACCTGATTCATTTATTGTTTTAATATTGTGTAATGTTTTTGACCACCTTTCTTATAACTTTCCTCGTGCACCTGCAACCAATCTTCCATATTTTAACAATCCTCTCCATCCAAAGGTTGGCTGGAAGAAATCGCTTTTAGCGATAAGATCGCCCATTGTACCTACTACTTTATTTTTTATATTACTAAGTGTTCTTTTTTTTCTGTAAATTTTGGTGTACAATAAAGAATTTTTCATTCATTCATCTTTATGTGAAAATGTCAAAATCGCTTAAAGTTTGTTTCCAACAAGGATTTTAGGGAGCTCGTATTCGAAATTTAAAAATTGTATTCCGTGCCGAATCCGATTCCGAATGGAATCAAAAGAACCGATGGACAAGAGTTATTCAAAAAATTAAGGTAGAAAATTCTATATAAAAGAATGATAGCAGCAATTACAGTGATGTCATTAGTACCTATGTTTCAATTAATTTAGTGATAGTCGTTTTAAATGAAATGAAATATGTAGTTTATTTGCGTGAAATATGGTTAAAAGTTAGCAGTTCTTAGTAGGTAGTTAGGCAGTTTCACATATTTCACCAAGTCGTTGGCATGCAAATATTAACAATTAACAATAAAAAATTAAACATGAAATTAAATTACATTAGAAGATTAGATATTGTTATAGTTAGCCTATAAAATGTAAATCCATTATTGGCTTTCAGCTACATTCATTATGTGTTATGTTAGTTATATAATACAAAGAGCTGTGGATTTGTTCAATAAATAAATAAATAAATTAACAGTGATCTCATAATGTGGTCAATTTTCAGGACTGTTAAAAAAGAGAGCTCACGCTATGTGTTCGTCAACTTGTTATATACCTAGTGCCTGTAATTTCATCGAAAAGCACACTTTTATAACTGAAACAAAGAAACACAACAACGCAACTGCTTGGTTTATAATATTATAATTTTAGGTTATTTTTCATATTCCCTGCCATATTATAACGGCTCTTTAGAGAATATTGTCATTTTCATGCTAACTAAAAGAGACAGCAACAAACTTTTTGGTCTGTTAAGTTAATGGAACGCTCAGTGACCAATATGAATAAGACCATTAATATTTACATAAATGTATTGAATGTTTAAAGGTCTATATATTTTTAAACGCGACATTGGTGTCGATTCTGTTGTTGCATTATCCTAAACTAACTTAATCTGACAGCTCTAAAATTAAAGCCGTCCTTGTTGTTTCGGTCTTTTAGAAAGGGATGGCAATATTTTTAGTGCTGTCAAATTAGATTAGTTTAGGATAATGCAACAACAGAATTGGCACCATTGTCAGTCTTCAAGTCTTAGAATGGTCTGTAACAATAGTTATATAAGTAATCTTTTGTTTCGAACACCAAATCTATAGTATTCGTCTCAACGAGATCACAACTTGGCTAAGCTCAAAGAGACTAGACCAGAGACAAAAGTGTAGTTTCATAATGCTTGCCCAAGAGGGCAATTATATTATTCGATCGTTGTCCCCAAAATACAATAGAAGATCATTCCGCTCTTTATTTCGTAACTCTTGACGTATGCAGATTGCAAAAAACTATGAAATTATGAACTACTTTTTTTAAATGCTCGTGGTTCTTATTTATTTATTAAAAAAAAAAACTATGCAGTTCTGCTTGGTTGTAGAAATTTTTGGACGTTTAACCCCCGGTTTCTGAAAAGTCGATCAACACTGTCAAGTCACTTGCTATCTCTATCTACTTGAAGTAAAAGCTGAAATAGCAAGTGACTTAACAGCCGATCAGCGTTGATCGGCCTTTTAGAAGCCGGGCGTTATTGTTGCAAGATGGAAACATCTCATCATTTTAGCTTGAATTCAGTTGTTTGCAAAAAAAGTTAATAAGACGTGTCGTATGTTTTTCAAATAGATTTCTTATTATACAAAATAAAATAGGTAAGTATATTATATTTCTTTAACATCACAAAAAAATTACGATAACTATCCTCCCATTCCAGGCTCTCTAAAAATCTTCTTAGAACAGACTCAGTATTATTTGGAAATGTCTAAGGGGGGTATTCAGAAGTACCTAGGTCCACTTATTACAAATTACCCATATTTTACAGTAGTGACAGATTACAAGCCC
Source organism: Plemyria rubiginata (assembly GCA_963576535.1). Classification (NCBI taxonomy): domain Eukaryota; kingdom Metazoa; phylum Arthropoda; class Insecta; order Lepidoptera; family Geometridae; genus Plemyria; species Plemyria rubiginata. The sequence goes on along the minus strand of OY754916.1, from coordinate 511,746 downwards.
ACCGCTGTTACTGGAAAATTTACTCGTTTCCTCAATATGCTAGTAGCACCGAATAAAATAAAAAAGCACTTCATACATAGATAGATAATACTAAGGTTTTTTTGTTGTTAATTCAAACATTAAAAGAGATAAATAATATTGCCAATCAATTCAAAGTTGCAAAAACCGGCATATTGTTCGTGATTATGGGAGTGAATGAACTAATCCAAAACAAAACATGACCTAGGTTTGTCTGATGAATTACTAAACTTTTTGCGTTCAATTCACTGTACGAAACGAGAAGGTATTGTCATTTCTGAGAACGTGAGGAGTCTTAGAAAGTAGTTTGGTATCTATTAATTTTCTTTAGAATAAAGAAAAATATTTTAAACTAGTGACCCGCCCGCGCGCCCCTGCTTCACACGGGTGCACATATCATGCATGTATTAAACACATAAACCTTCCTCTTGAATCACTCTATCTATTAAAAAACCGCATCAAAATCCGTTCCGTGGTTTTAAAGATTTAAGCATACATAGGGACATAGGGATATAGGGACAGAGAAGCGACTTTGTTTTATACTATGTAGTGATGATAGTGATGCTCACATGACAATAACATCGATTCCCTTGTTTGTATTTCATTTGACAAAGCAAAGCTGTAAAAAAATTGGTATTTGATACTCGAGAGATCTGAAGGGATATCTACCGTGCCTGGTGACCAAAGTTGTGAAGCCTTTTTATACTTCTTGCTGGTGGAATACAGTCTGTAACCTCTACCCTAACATTGTCTCGTAACTTGTAACATAAGTCACACACGATATGAACTTTCGCTATGCTACAGATGTTATGCTTCATGTGTCTGTAATATCGATGGTCAACATCGGTCAAACCGAAATACACCAACGCTGCTTTTTTTTACAATCTATAGGTAAAACATTTGACCGCAATCTCACCTGTTGTTAAGTGATATGATGATGCGGTCTACGGTGTAGCACGTTTACCTAGAAGAAACCTATTCACTCGTCTCTTGAAAATATCCAAATTGTACGCATCTGGAAAAAATTCTGCTTAGCGGCAGAAATAGGTGCTATATGCCTATGTAACTATGTTTTTGGTTTTGTACGAACTGTATCTCTAGAACGAGTATCTCTAGACGTAGACTATATTTATATATTTATATCGGTCATAATTCACATCGCAAGGAGAAAGGCGGGCGGGGTAGTACCATTACATTTGGTTATGTCATAGACAAGACAAGTAGGTATACATTGATTTGTCCATCTGTCTGCAATGTAACCTAGACATAACGAGTAGGTATACATTATACATTGATTTGTCTGCAATGTAACCAGCAATTACTGGAGCAGCTTTTTCATAAGTTTGTTGTAATACTCGTAGTTATGCAGTTTTGTAAGTAAATGAAGTCATAAAGCAAGTTTCAATATTGGCAAAGCTTAGAATGAAATACAGATTTTATATTTATTTAACTAGCAGCCAGCCTCGGCTTCGCACGGGTGGCTATTATCCCCCCTCTCCCGACTACGTTTCATTGTCAATCATTTTTTGCAGCTTATTTAAAAAAATATAAGATAGCCTATGTCCACCAGCGATAGTGTAGCTTTCCAACGGTGAAAAAGATTTTCAAATCAGTCCAGTAGTTTTTTCGGAGCCTATCAATATAAATCTTTACTCTTTATACATATAACTATTATAAAATATTATTATTAGTATAGAGTATACATATACATTTCAGTTACACAGACAAATATTTGACAAGTTTTTGAGTTTTTTGTGAATATACAGTACCCTCGGTGAGCAAGTCAACTCGTACTTGACCGGTTAAGTTTTCCTAAGTACATACATACAACCAGTAAGTCACAAATAAGTATTACTTATGAGATAAGTTAATGTAGAACGAGGTGACTCTTCAGACAATAAGTTCAGTGATAATTCTGAGAATCTTGGTGTAAACATGATATCTGTTTGAGCTTGGTTCTCGTAATTAGTCGAAGACAAATGAACTGTTAGTAAACTTGCAAAATGCATTTGCTAGCCCATGGCTATCCTTCCTTTTACTTTTGACCACGCATTAACTTACAAGTGTTTACCTACCAACAACTTTATAGGTAAACTCTCTGAGCGCAGTTGGTGTAACTCAGGCAGACTCTTGCGCTGTCGACCACGAGTTCGATACCCGCCGAGAACAAACATTTTGTGTATGATTATTTGTCTGTATATTATAAAAAATCGATTTTGGAGCTTATAGTGTTGTGTGGTATGATGTTCCCAAATATTTATCTAGGGCTTACTACTAGAATAATAAAGGATAGAAATGCAGGCTCCGATGTGCTCCGGCTGAACGGATGAAATTTGGCACAGTGATAGATTATAGTCTGGAATAGCACGTATAGGCTACTTTTTATCCCGTGAGCATACCAGGATTTAAAACTATGAGGGTAAAACCGCGGGTGAACCATAAAGTTGGCTTCATTTTAAACTATTCAATAACAACCTAATATTATCGTAAACCTAGATGAAAACGCAGGCATGTCTCGTACCTATCTTTACGAGACTCTATGTGATGCGACATCGGTCGTAAAGATCACGTGGTGAACTTTGGCTCTTACTACATATTATATGAATATTAGATGCTTACTGATCAACTGGTGACCCGTGATTTTGAAGGTGGACCTAACACCACTCCGAGCTCCGGACTCCGAGCCAATCTTTCAGGATTAGACCCATCCATAGAATAAACAATTAATAATAAATAAATAAATAAATAAATAATGCTGGACAATCCACACAGCATCATCTAGCCCCAAAGTAAGCTACTCAAGCTTGTGTTATGGGTACTAGATGACTGATATATTTAATACATTATATACTTACATAGATAGATATTTTTTATTATACATACAAACACCCAGACCAACGGAACAAATTTCTGCAGATCGTACACAAATTTGTTCCGAGGCGGGAATCGAACCTGCAACCTCTTGCGTCGCAGGCGGACTTTCGCCCGCTGCGCCACTGAGGTAATTGTAGAATTGAAAAATCTAAATTGTAGAAAACTTTCAATGACGAGCAGTGATAATTTTGAAAAGTTTATAATAAATAAATAGCTCTTAACACGTGCTCTATAGCATAACTTGATCTGTATTTATTCTTTGCCCAAACTGATAATTTTATTTTACTATCAACTGCAATATTTGTACTACCGCAGTACCACGCTGTTATTAAACTTGAACACGTCTCATAGACGGTTAGTCAACAATACAGAGTTAATACCTAATAGAAGCTTACGTTATGGAAATCGCATTTGAAATGCTGTAACACTCATGAAAGTCAAACCTTATCCAACAGTAATAGAAGCACGTCCAAGCCGTTTAGATAGAGTAGTAAGTTCCTAGCCGGTATAAACAATGGCTAGATAATGTATAAGCGGTCATTAGTCGGTCAACAACCATGCGACTGTATGTCAGAAAGGTACCTATTCATCTCCAAGCATAGTTAATGTTTCCCTGCTCATACTGATTACAAAATTACATACCTATAAAAAGCTCGGTTCTAAAAATCTGATATCAAAATTTTATGATTCAACAAGGTTGATATTAATTGACAAAATTGAGACAATTTAAGATAATTAAATTATTCATCCTAGCAACTGATATTTAAATAAAAAAAACCTTACCTGTGCTACAGCTGCATACAAATAAAAACATAGCACCGTCGCACACACGGACAAAATCTGTTTGCGACTCATATTTACACTCTATTGACTGACACCCACACAACAACAATCAAATTCGCATCTCAATGCTCAATGCTAATTTCTTCAACAATGCGACAAGTGATTGATAGAGTCGATAATAACTTATTACTTCTAGAAATCAATCATGCGGCAAAACAATTGAAAATCATTTTCTCATGATTATCCATGCAACTTCACATTCACTTCACAATTTTTATTGAAGAATTGAAATGTCAGATTATGAATAAAAAAAAATATAGTGTCACATAAAAAAGTCGTTTGATAAGTTCGATATTCAAATTGGTTAGTTAGTACCTAGGTCGACACACGCTGCGTTCACTAGGGTTTCCGCAAGACTGACATTTGGCCGACAGCGGCGCGAGACGAACGATCCCCTACCTCTAGATTCGTCCTTGATCGTACTGCATGCTTTTAATAAGTTAAATAGTTGCCACAGTCAAAGTTTACCTTCTATCAGAAGTAGGTTTTGTCTAGTCTATGGTGTGTGCAATTAAAAAAAATGTGCTGCACTTATATGTCTAGGTTCGCGGGACACGTGCACGCTACAAGATAAAAACACACAAAAGTTATTAAAATTTAATTTATCAGGCTAGTTTTTTTTCAGGTTTAGGTACAAAATAGACTCAGATGGTATGGTCATGTCAAAAGACGTACCGAAGAACATGTGGTGCAAATTGCGCTGAGTCTACCGAAGAAAAGAGAGGCAGAGGCCGCCCGCCATCCACCTGGTGGACCAATATAAAAAGAGACCTCACGAAATCCCAATTGCCCGAGCCGACAACCCAAGACAGACTGTCTTGGCGCAGAAATGTAAGGAGACCCGACCCCAAATAATGGGAGCAGGGATGGAGAAAGAAGAGGTACAAAATAGACTATTTTTCTTGTCGTGTCACACGTTTCAGTAGAAAAAGTGTGTTGAATCATCTATAGCTGAACTGATCCAAAACTAAACATTATATAAAAAAAATCGAGTCAACCTAAATGTGTTCTAAGCTTCACCCAGTGTAATTGAATGGCTTTGAAGTCAACTTCTCCTGCAACAAATGCCATCTATCGATAAATGAGCTTTACAAGCTATTTGGCATTCAAAGTGGAGTAACGTTAACTTCTTCGTTTGGTGTTTGTGAATCTAGAGCGATTTCGTCAATGAAATATATTATGTTTGATTGCTTCTTTGTTGTTTTTATTTCTTCATTGATTCCTCAATCGACTGGCGAGTTTTGATTTGTGGAAGGTGATGACAGACTTTTATTAATAACTCATTTTATTAATTGATTATAAATTATGTAGAGATTAGCTTAATCTCAAGGAACTATGATTCGGTTGAAATAAAATAGCTTTATGTTAACTGGGCTGTTAGTTAAAAGCTTTCCACTATCTGTTTTTATTTATTTGGGATAATTTGCGATAGGTTATTTCAATCATAACTTGAATGCGCGTAATATAACATTACATTATAGGTTATCATAATAATCAAAGACAGAACCATAAAAAGCAGTTATTTATTCCATATTTGTTTTAAAGCGCTTCAATTAAAAAGTAACGTTTTTTTACAATAATAAGACAAGATTACTTTCGACCTTCGCAAACATTTTTCTGCTAATACATTAATTGTTCGTTTCCTTAAAAAACATGCAGGTGGGTGCTAATGCTAACAACAAATGATTAATATGTCATTATAATATACCATACCTACTTACATATATGATAGTATTTTATATGACAACATAATACAATAGTATCGAACACCGTGAACGGCTACCGCCATTGACGTGATTGCGCATTTTAGTTTCCACTCCATCCACCACCCCCCGGCGTCCCGTTATGAGTGTTCCAGAAGCTACCTATTCAAAAAATCTGAAACGTTTCCGGGAAGTGGGGTAGTCCATCTCTTTTGTTTTTATCCAACAAAAGGAGAGGAAGAGCATGTTCATAATTTAGTAAAATATATTTTCTTAATTTATTCTCTGAATGACATTGATTTTTTAGTATTCCGAATCGAAATCATCATGAAAACCACCAAAAAAAGATGCTTCATGTGCGAGTTCATGATTGTAGTTGATGATATGTTGGTCTAAAGGAAGTAAATGATTTTTTGCTGAGTGATTATATTAAAATGTCGATTGTTATGTAGTTATCTTAAAACAAAGCAAGTCCGCTCAGGTGTTTAATGTCATCCGGATGCTTACTAGATTATGTTGTGTGGGAAATATATTTTACCGCATTTTTCCTTTCAATAATGGTCAAAGTCAAGGGTGTGTGTGTGGTGGATTGGACAAATAAAAGAAGAATATCAGGTTTATATGTATTTGGGGTGAAATGGTTGTAATTTGCGCCCCTGTGAGTGTGAATGGTTGTAATTTGTCCCTAGGAGGCACTGTTCGTGCAAGTTGAAGGGCGATTCAGATCAGCTCGCCTGCTCATAGCTGCTTTACTGTGTAGACACGGACTCGCAAAAGGACATGAATGTAGTTTTTTCTTATAAAACTAGCTGATGGAACAAGCAGATGGCCCATTGATGTTAAGTGGCCTCATTGCCTCGTAAGTCACGCACGATATGAACATACCCCACACTGCCCTGCCATGCAGATGTTAAGGGCCCGGCGACAGCGGCTCGCAGTTTCGAGGTGCGATTGGCTATTATTTCATTTTATTTCATTTCGAGGAGGTTGTTTGAAGGAATAACTATCTAGTGACACGCATAAATACTGTTCGAATACAAATAATACAATAATATAAGGGAAATGTGCTTGAGTCAGAAATCATTTTGGTGTTAGGTAAACGTAAGGCCAAACATACTAATACCAAAATGATTTCTGATTCGGGCATGTTTCCCTTATATTATTGTGTTATTTGTGTTCGAACAGTATTTATGCGTGTCACTGGATAGTTATTCTTTCATTCTTTCATTCTTGATTTTAAATGAATTTGAGGATCACTCTACTGTATTAGGTCTGATCTGTAATAATAGATGTAATGTTTAAATAAATAAATAAATAAAAATAATAAAAAATAATAATAATAGGCCTATTAAAATATCCTATCAACCTTCATACCTACAATACTTAAAGTACCTCTCTCTATTGAAAACAAAAAGCCTGAAGCAATCCTAACAAAAACTCATCAAATGCAATTAAGCCGGCCCGGTGTCAAGGAGATGCCATGCTGTGGTGCTATTCCGTTCACAACAACATCACGGGGAGTTTTTTATAGCATCTAGAAATGCCACTAACTAAATTAAACTGTTGCTATAATTTTGCAACGGACGCAGCGAGTATGCTCTGCAAATTGAAGTGGAAGTGGGCGGGTCACGTCGCTAGAACACGAGATGGACGATGGAGTGAACGTATTTTACACTGGTACCCACGTGACCTGACCCGCACAAGAGGTAGACCGAGGAGAAGATGGAGCGACGATATTGTAGAGGTTGCCGGGAAAACATGGACTCGAGTAGCACAAGATCGCCAGCAATGGAATCGCATGGAGGAGGCCTTCATCCACTTTTGGGTGCCCAAATGAAATAATATACCTAATAATATAAATCATAATAATATAATTAATATAGAAATAATAAGTGAGAATAATTTGATATAATATGTAATTAATTTGGAAATAAAGGCCTTATTATTATTATTATAATTTTGCAACAACATTAAATTACCTAATTATTTAAATTACATATTTTATCATTATTAATTATTACCAATTTCACTACATTATCATAAATCATTCATTTCAACTACATACATTATCATTCACTCATTATTTATATGAACTAAATTTTCATGCTATCATAGTAGGTAAATAAAAGAACAACAATAACTTTATACTACTTTTTTTTTTACTTTGACGACCTCTGTGGCGCAGCGGGCGAGAGTCCGCCTGCGACGCTAGAGGTTGCGGGTTCGATTCCCGCCTCGGAACAAATTTGTGTACGATCTGCAGAAATTTGTTCCGTTGGTCTGGGTGTTTTCTATGTATATAATAAAAAATATCTATCTATGTAAGTATATAATGTATTAAATATATCAGTCATCTAGTACCCATAACACAAGCTTTGAGTAGCTTACTTTGGGGCTAGATGGTGCTGTGTGGATTGTCCAGCATTTTTTATTTTATTTAGTACATAGAAGCTCAAAAATAAGAATTACCTTTAAGAAAATCTCCTTTGAGCTATATACCTAAATTAAAAGACAACATTACATTTTCTACTCTGATAGTCAGAGTGAAATAATGATCAAACCTAAATTATTATTTTGAAATAATAATCATCACGGGGAGTATCACCCAGTGGATACACGCTCACTTCGATCACGAGCTTCTCACTCACGTTTGTATTTACACAACAAAAACACTCACGCAGGTGGCGCCAGTGATAGGACTAATGAATTGTATTACGTAATTCCAAATTGTAATTTCACTGCGAATTCCACGGTCACTTAGGCGAGTGTTGTAGTCGGAATAGCACTTCTGGTTATTACAAGATTGAAAACTCATTACCCAGATGATACTTTAATGTGTGGCATGACAAGATCGTAATCTCGTTGTTATGTGGATAAACTAATAACACTCAGTTAGTTGACATAAAAGCCCTGACACCATACCATAATGGTTGTAAATGTACCTACCTATACAATTTGTATCTTCTTAAATTAGAAATAATTTAATATTATACATATGTATACGACGCAAAATTGTACTTTCATGAACTTTCAAATAAATATACTCTTTGTCTTTGTAGTACACTGAACATTGATTGATAGACGTGGTGACTTAACATCAGGTGGGCCGTAAGCTCGATTGTCTGTCTCTTATATAAAAAAAGACGTGGAAGTTGATGTGAAACGGTTTTTAAACATTAAGTTTTCATTCAATTTAAGGTATTTATCATTTTAAAATGAAATTTTAATTGACCAATTCTGCACCATACTCGACGATAGAACTGGAACATCATACGTGATCGATCAATAAAATTGACAATCGATCAAGATTGATTTCTCAAGTCCGTAACAATCGATAAGAAATCGTCAGTCAATCGATGACTAATCGATTAGATCGATGATATAATGCTTACACGGTCCGGTGAATGTGTAGTGTTTGACTTACATTTATTGATTTTCATAAGGACTTGGCGCTTGGTGAAACACTGTGGGAAAACATTGGAGTTTAATAATATGCTACATTCTTTTTTTTTTGCAACTCGCTGATGGAACAAGCAGATGGCCCACCTGATGTTAAGTGGTAACCATCACCCCCATTGCCCCGTAGGTCACGCACAATAAAAACGTGCCCTACGATGCACTACCCTGCGTCCATCAACTTGAGGCATACAGATGTTAAGCCTCATGTGCCTGTAATTACACCGGCGACCACACTCTTCAAACCGAAACACAGCGTTGCTGCTTGGCGGCAGAAAAAGGCGTGACATGACTACTATGTAAATTTTTGTTGATATATTAACATTGCAAGCAACTGAAGATAACAACTATGGCGCCTATAACAACACACTATTGTCGTACCACTTGCTAATGGAACAAGCAGATGTCCAACCTGATTCTAAGTGGTACCATCGCCTACAACAAAGAGTTGTCTCGCAAGTAACGCACAATAAGACGTGCCCTGCGTCCATCAACGTGCATGAAGCATTATACCTAGGTGTTAGGCCTTCAGGTGCCTATTATTTAACTGGCAACCACACCGTTCAAAACTGAAATAGCAACGCTGCTTGGCAGTTGAAACAGGCTTATTTTAATGACTTCATTGTCTATGCGTGTTCATAAAACATATTTATGGTTGTCGTTGTTTGAAAGCACGTTTATACTAGTTCGCACTACACATCATCAATCAATCTTTACAAGTGATTTCTCAAAACCAATCTTTCAGTTTATCTCACTTGCTAAAAATGCCGTCGTGAAATATTACAAGTCACAGTAAAGAGTAAGCTTAAATACATAATAAGCCTTTGACAAATTGTACAGCCATGTAAGAAATATGACCATTTTATTGACCATATTGTATTGTGTTGATAGACATGTAAAAAATACGCCGACACAATTGACTCATTCTCAAAATATGGAAATGCCGATTAGGATTTGTCATTTGTGACTCTTGTTTATGAATAAGCTCCACTAAAAAATCACGACGTTCACTAGGTTGGTACATAATTGGCTTCCATTCATGGAAAAGACATGATCAATATGTGCGGGGCAACTAAATGCGGGAATTCTCACAATGTTTTCCTTCGCCGCTTGATATCATTGCATGGCATTTTTCGAATAGAAATATTACATTTTTTTTATTATATATTATACATACATATAATAGCTAGACGTTTGACTGCCAACTCACCTGATGTAAAGTGAAGATGCAGTCTAAGATGGGGTAATCCACTTATTCACTCATGACTTTAAAATTCCCAAGTTATAAGGTTCCGGAAATACTGACGACGGCAAAGAGTTCCACTCCTTGGCAGTTTGCATTAGGAAAGTGGAAGCAAAGCGCTTCGCTTCACAGAACTGGATTCAAACCAGTGAGCCTAGGTTTGAATCCATTTATACAAGTTCGTAGGCGGGGTTGCTTCCGGTTGGCCAACGGTTGTCCCTAGAGTCATGAATGAAGAAAAAGAGTAGTAGAGCTCTTTGTGTGTGGCTCGTCCGGGGAAGTATTACCACCACGCCTTTTTCTGCCGCCAAGCAGCAACGCTGTGTTTCGGTTTGAAGAGTGTGGTCGCCGGTGTAATTACAGGCACATGAGGCTTAACATCTGTATGCCTCAAGTTGATGGAGTGGGCAGTGCATCGTAGGGCACGTTCCTATTGTGCGTGACCTACGGGGCAATGTTTTGTTTATAGGTGATGGTTACCACTTAACATCAGGTGGACCATCTGCTTGTTCCATCAGCTAGTTGTATTAAAAAAAAAAATTGAATCCAGCAGTGCTCTTTAACAGGTAGGTGCATTTTATTGAACAGCAAAATTTTCTACTCAGTAAATCTATAAGGATTTGAGTACCTGTCAGTTAGCTTGTAATAACGATAACCTTTTATATAATTGCGAAACCCGATCATTCACACCCACGGGTCACAAGTCATTCATGAATGGGTTAAATTGACCCACTGCGAGGCGAGTGATAGGTCCTCAATCCTCGTTGAGGACCCTTAGACGAATTGATGCCCACGGTGTTTTGGATGAAACAATAATATAGCCATAGACAATCTAAAATAATATCTCAATATACAAGTCAAAGTATTTTTTCGGACAAGGATAACATTGAAACGTCATTTAATGTGTGGGTGCTCGCGATAAGCCTAAAAAGAACAGACAAAAAATTCTTTACTCTTTCTTTCTTTTATGGTATTTAAAAGACCCTGAAAAATAATAGCAAATGCCTATTTTGAGTATATAGACCAACATTTAGCTACCCTATAGATTTCATCAGTCATATTCAGCGTTCGGACACGAATAGATTTAAATGATTGATAGATCACTTAGAATTGTGAAACAATACGATTCCGATTACATTATCAAAAGCTTTGTATCAATACCGATTTTGAAAAGATCAGCTTATAAATAACATAAAACTAAACCGAATGATGGTTTAGTTCAGAAACATAAATAAGACCGCCCATTGTACAGTTAGTTTTATTCCTTATTTATTTTAGTGTACTTACTGTTTTTCTTTTAAGGTGTACAATAAAGTATTTTCATTCATTCATTCATAAATTAAAAGATGTAAAAATAGACTTTACAATGAAATGTAAAACTTTTGGTCAATCCAAGAAACTTTTCGGTAGCAAAGTTTATGTGCTGTGTTTATAGTTTCGAAACAGTGTATAAAAATATCGTATTTTCATACATTTTTGTGAACAGTCAATGGTCATGGCATTTATTTACGGGTATGTTATCAGGCGTGACCAGACCACTCAAGTTCAAGTAAATTATAGTTGTCCCTACAAGGCATCGTCACGTTGACTAATCCGCCAACGCGGTGTGGCGCCGTTCTTATTTGTGTTTTTCACGTTACCTCATGTCTTGAGCTCTTTATAAAGGGCTACGTAGAGGTTCTTACTCCATTTTGGAGGTGCATTCGTCCGAGGAGATCTTTGTGAAGGGCTCGTCCGGGGAAGTATTACCACCACGCCTTTTTCTGCCGCCAAGCAGCAACGCTGTTTCGGTTTGAAGAGTGTGGTCGCCGGTGTAGTTACAGGCACATTAGGCTTAACCAGGCAGGTCACCCATGAGATGGACGGACCAAATTAAGGCAGCCATTGATGTGCCTCTCAACGAATGCGCCAGGAGAGCAGCGGTGCGAGAGGTGTGGCGAAGAATCGTCAAGCGAGCCACTGTCTCGATATGACGACCACGACCACTCTGCCAAGAGTGCAACGACCAAGAAGAAGAAGAGGCTTAACATCTGTATGCCTTAGGTTGATGGAAGCATGGTAGTGCATCGTAGGGCACGTTCCTGTCGTGCGTGCCTTACGAGGCAAGGACTTGTTATAGGTGATGGTTGGGCCATCGGCTTGTTCCATCAGCTAGTTGTATAAAAAAAATATATCTCTGTGAGCAACTCTTACTTCTATTTTGTAGCACGTCGTTTGTAGTACTATCTAGCCCCAAACTAATCTAATTTATGTATTAGGTAATACTATGTACTGAAGGTACTTTTCTTCAGCAAATACATACCAAAACAAGTGTTTGTTTTTGTTTGTTTGTTCTGTGTGGGGATCGAACCTACGGCCCACAGCGCAGAAGGCAGAGCTACTACCACAACTGAGCTGTGAGGGCTATCAAAATCTTAGGGACATTAAAAGTCGCACAAGTATATCCCACAAACTCTCAATAGAACAGAGAAAATGAGTCTGTCCGTTTTCGCAATCACATTGAATAAACCAATCAATTGTACTGCAATGCATTGTTGCAAACATCCACACAGACAGACACGTCTGGCGTACCTTTCCGGTGAAGATCTTTGGAAATGTTAATAAGGTCATTTCTGATGTTTTCTTTTGTTTCGAACTTCATCCTTCTTGTGAAATTAAAACAATTGTTTTTGTTAGTTGTTGCAATTGCGGGAAGGCACAATTGCAACAACTAACAAAAACAACAGAGTCTCATACGAATTTAAGAACTAGCAAAATTACGGCTGGGTGTTCCAATCAATTAATTTAATCAAAGGCAAATTTGGTCATGGTAGAGAAGTAGTTTGGGCAAGAGTTGAAGCTCTTTGTGAAGGGTCCGGGGAAGTACTACCACCACGCCTTTTTCTGCCGCCAAGCAGCAACGCTGTTTTTTTTACTGAATTGACCGTCTATTGACTACAATCTCACTTGATGGTAAGCGACGATGTAGCCTACGGTGGAGCAGAACGGTCTAGAAGACACCTATTCACTCTTGCCTTGAAGAGACTCATGTTGTAATGGTCAGGAAAGACAGACGACGGTAACGAGTTCCACTGCTTAGCTCGGTCCTTAGCTCTGTTTCGGTTTGAAGAGTGTGGTCGCCGGTGTAATTACAGGCACATGAGACTTAACATCTGTAGCCCTAAGTTGATGGACGCAGGGCAGTGCATCGTAGGGCACGTTCCTATCGTGACTTACGTAACCACTTAACATCAGGTGGGCCATCTGCTTATTCCATCAGCTAGTTGTATTAAAAAAAATGGTATTGAACTAAATTCATAAAAGTTACATGTGATTTGTTGTTTTTTATACAATTTTATATTATTGATCTGAACTTAAAATAGTTTGGTTATTGTATTATTTTAACACAACGGCGGCGGCGAAGCGGCGCCCGAATCATTTTTATCTCACTATCTCACGATCATTTTGATCTCAAATAAGCATAATCAAATCACGCATCTAAATCATTTAGTCTAAGACTCAATCAGCATTTCAACAGCCGATACTCGATTGCCTATCGATCTTCTATAGGTTACATTTCGGGGAATGTGCCCAGGAACTTCACGATATTATACCACCATCACCATTCCACCACAGGACTAGTAGACGCACGGCCGGGTATCATCCTTACCTGGTTAGCATACCACCTATTCGCACTAAGCGGTTTGCATCTAGCTACGTTATGCGAACTGCTAAGGAATGGAACTCGTTACCGTCGCCTGTTTTTCCTGAACACTATAATCTAAACCTCTTCAAGGCCCGAGTGAATAGGTGTCTTCTAGACCGTTCTGCTCCAACTTCGGCTACATCGTCACTTACCATCATGTGAGATTGTAGTCAAAGGACGGTTTATTCTTTATAAAAAAAAAAAAACTCGCTGACAGTATCGCCACCATCACGCCTGGGGGTAGGCAGGCAAAGCGATGACACGGGTGCTAAGCTAATGTTGTGTAAGCGATATTTGGGCAGTGTAGATAACTATCAGCATTGAGACTTGTATGCCTAGATGTTGCATTACAATCATTCTTTTCTCATGAACATTTTGTACTTTATAATTTCATATGGTTTTAGCACTAGAGGTTTATAGGATACAATATTATATAGCAACTATGCTAGATAATAAAGTTTAATCATTGATGGTTAAACAAACTTACCTTGTGACGTGCACATGAGAAACTGGTTTATGAAGTGGTATTTTATTTCCTCTAATTACATCTAAAATAACTCGATCGCAATTGTTTCCCAATTATTAAGTGTATACTTATTATTTATCTTATTATGCAAGGTGTAGTATAATTTAAAATAAAAGCTGTAAAAATGGGTCAAGTTTTAAGTTAAAGATTCAATCTCATATTTGTCATAATATTTTTTTTTAATTCTTGTTAATTCTCTAATTCTGACCAGGTTGCTATTTTATACAAAATTCAGCCTTATTTCAATTAACTTTAACTCAAATAAATAAGTACGTGTTGCATAAAACAAAGTTAAAAGATCTTCTTCGAAAAGACGAAGCTTGGAGTAAATAATAATAATAATAATTTAATTATTTATTCAGACAACAATTGGTCCATGGTGTTAGTAAAAAAACTCAAAAGAATTTTATGAACTATTGTAAACTGAAACAAATTAAAAAACTAATAACAGATAAAGTAAATTATTCCAAGACGAATTTTCCAGTTTTTGCTCTCATAAAACCGGTCACACGCATTGTATGCAAATAAGAAGCTAACGTCAAAACAATAATTTAGCCAACCATTGTCTTTGGTTTTAACATGTTTAGTTATTGTAGACATACACAGCTCGGACCGCCCAGTGAATTGACAACTTGAAGTCCTTTACAAAAGGGATCTCTTACACAAGCGATCTTTGTGGCTCTGAAATTGCCTGTTTCATGTCCTTAATGTCACTCCACATTTGTTCAAGATGATTTATGCACAGTCACCTATCATTTCACTCTTGCTCTTTATTTAAGAGGCGCGGCTCCTGATTAAAGAAATAATAATAAATATTCGTGGTTTCCACACCGCACTATCTAGCCCCAAACTAAGCCAAAGCTTGTTGATATGGGAACCAGATAGCTGTAGGTATAGTATACTATAATTTAATAACACACAGACCGAGAACAAACATTAATGTTCATCACGCAAATGTTTGTTCTTGGTCGGGGTCTAACCCACAGCCAGCGCCGAAGGCAGAGTTACTACCAGCTGAGCTGCGAAGGCTGACATTAAAATAAAATAAATGTTTGCCAATAATTCCAAGCGGTGAAGGAATATATCGTGGAACAGTAGAGCTATATCAGCAAGTTGGTGCAAAGGATCTGATACCATACAAAGGCATTTTTTACTCGTTTGTCGATATAAGGTACCAGGGTGTAAGAAGAAGTATGAAGGCATATAGTGGAGCGGTTTCACCACATCCGCGCCGAATCTGAGGCCGCGCAAGAATGGAACAATTAAAGCATTGCGCAACTCCCTGACAATAACGGTGAGGTGGCCAAGAGTTTGCTTTAGTTTCAGACATTTTAAAGTGACTAAGAATGCAAATCGACCAGAAAATAAAACATATACAATCTAAGCGCCTTCAATTCTTCAACCTACACGCTCGTAGAGAAATAACCGTCAAGTCTGAAGTGTTGCTCTCATCTGCCTAATTTATTTGCATAATTATCATCCTACAAAAATTCAGTACTGAGCATGTGTGTCATTTATATTTTAAAAACAATCAATCTCTATACACCGGTACCTGTATTGTGATTTTTACGATATCGACCATAGCCTAGGGGTTTAAAATCTGCCATGGAAGAGTGCGAAAGCGTGCCCACAGCCCCGGCACAAGGTGTGCAGCAGGACCCCGTTGGGTTTTAGTCGGTAAGAGTCCGACATAACTCTTCTGTTGTCACCACAACAGAAGAGTATCCATGAGGATTTCCCAACGTTAAAAAAAAAAAAAAAAAAGGGGTTTAAAATCTGTGAATGTGATAGGCATCTATAAATATGAGATAAAAAGTCTCCGCAGACATTTTTGAGGACTTTAGTGAGGACCTGTGAGTTCAGTGAGTATCAAGTTATCATATCCCAAAGTTTGAGTTAGTGAATGAATGAACTAAATGAATCTAAGGGCGTTCCATGCGACCAAAGCTTTTCAGGCAACAAACTTACGGTACTTACGAAGTAAATAATACATTGAAGAATTGAAAAAAAAAAACATCCTAAATAGGTGTAAAGTGCGGCTACTTTACCGCCCAGTAGCAGCTAACCCAGTGCCCTTGAACCAAGATAAGTGGTGTCTTGGACAAATCGCATCCTACTGTTGTTCAATTCATTAGCAAAGCGGACAATGCGAGGAAGCGCGATCGTCCCATTTTTCGAGCTGATGCTAAATGATGTTTGGGAAAACAATGAATGGCTGGCCTTTTCAATATTTAAAATAAGCCTTGTTTGAGTGGCCTTAGTGCCCCATAAAAATTGGTGAAGTAACAGGGACATGAGGCTTGACATCGGTTTGCCTCAAGTTGATAGACGTAAGACGTCCCTATCGTGCGTGACTTGCGAGGCTTGCTTTGTTTATAGATGACTGTTACAACTTAACATCAGGTAACAGGAGGCATCTACTTGCTCGAACAATAAGTAATATTAAAAAACAAAGTATCAACCCGTAGGAAAGTAAGTGAGTGAGAGTCAATGTCGATCATAATTAGGTAATATGGTCTAATAAAGCCCGAAAAGCCCGTAAATAGGGTAACAAGTGTAAAATTGCCTCAGATTCAAATTCAAATTCTTTATTAAAAAATAGAATAACCTAACAGACAATTCTAATAAGTGGCTTGGCTCGGCGGGCTTGTTTATTTCAAGTGAAAAACTGATTAAGCTTTTCGTTTGTTCAACCAACGATAACTTACCAAATACCTACTTCAAACTCCCATCATCCATGTGTGTGCACTGCCCTTTCGGTTTTTTTCAAAACTACACAAAGGTTAACTGGAAGAGAATGCTCTCTAGCATTAAGTTCGCCTATGTACGATACATTTTGTTTATGTGCAATAAAGAATTTTCTATCTATCTATCTATCTACTTCATACTTTAATTTAACATAACCCAATAAAATATTGTGATCGTATTGATTTTACCAATTCCACATTAACCGTTGGATAGAATGGAGTTTAACAATGTAGTCTCGATTCAAGGCAATATTTGGAGTGACAAACATGCGTCTTATTGCCACGAATAAGGTTTATGAGATGACTTATTGAGGTTGTGGTGTAAAATATGTCAGCTCGAAATGCAATTTATGAAGGCTGTTTTTGCATTTATGTAGGTTGTGTTATATTTATTTCATTGTGATTAAAAATGCATCAAGACAGTTCAAAAGTTTATTCGATGTCTAAAGGGGAAAAAATTATACGTACTATGTTAATCAATTAATGTTAATTAATTATAGCTTCAATAGTGTAGGTATTTTATTACATTGTAACGAGGATCATACAAAAGAGCGATAGATACCAAGCCGAGTGTTGGTCGCGTGGAACTGGCACTAGAGTCACCTAGTTTTAAGACGGTTCAAGATGGTCCTTATGATTTTATTGAATAAATTATTTTGACTTTGACTTTATTTTTGCCCCCAAAATTTTGAGTGGGTATAAAAATTAAAGTATCTCACGCATGGCAATAAAATTAAATGTAGATTAAATCGTATTCTGACCTTTTGTTTTTAGTTAGCAAAGGCGTCTCCCACGAAGGTGATAATAAAAAAATGAATTAAAAATGCATCTCAGCTCTATAATTTAATTCATCACAAAAACACACAGAGCTGTCTCAATGCCACTGACTTACAAACCTTAGTGATTATTCCTAACTAATAGAATTCTTCCGACTTTATCCGCGACCGTCATTTTCTTATTTTTTCACCTACAAAGATACAACTAGATCTCCATGTTTCTTGCTTTGAATTTTTTTATGACGTCCACCTTAGACTTACGCCCGGATTCTGAAAGCTCGATCAACACTAATCGTCTGTCAAGTCACTTGCTATTTCAACTTTTACTTCAAATTAGATAGACATAACAAGTGACTTGACAGACGATTAGTGTTGATCGCGCTTATCGACTAATAAAAACTAATAAATAATAAAACTCGCGTTAGATGACTAGTTAGTATTCTAACAGCGGCGATGGGCTTGCAACCTGTCACGTATGGAATACTAACTACTGCAAAATGTGGGTATGTGCCAAATGTAATGTTTGGACGTACCTCTGACTACCCCCCCTTAGACATCCTCAAAGAATCTTGAGTTAGTACTTGGTACTGAGAGATCTGAGGGGATATCTACCGTGACTGGGGATCAAAGTCGTGAAGCTGTTTCAGATGACTATTGATTTAATGTATGATGATCGATTTAATTTATCTATCAATGCACATTCGGTTTATACATTTCAGGATATTATAAAAATGTATGCTCGAATGATTGTCAGACAGTCAGGCAAGTTAGCGTTCTTTCATACTTACAATAAACAATAACTGCGATTCAAAGGAACTCGATCATTAGATAAACTCAATTACCATTATAGTAAGTAATTGAAAGATTATAGTGGGCCATAGGTCTTTATAAGGCCGTGTGCGAATAAACATGGTTTTTGTTTTGTTTCGGTCAGTTTCTTCACTTGCTATGGGAACTGGGTAATTCATCACAAGAATATATGACTAGTTTGTTTCAAGGTTGAAATTTGTATTTATGTTTTCATTACAGGTATTCTTTGGGATATAAATTTCCGTTAAATCTTTGGGAATTTAGTGTCAAAAATTAGGCATTCGGTGGTCTTTAGGGTAGGGTGAAAATAGCATAATTTTAGACTCAAAATGGGTTTGGTCTCCGATTTTTCGCAACTGAGTAGAATCCGTAACGGTGTTGAGGTAAGCTCTTAGGTGGAAACTAAGCCAAAGCTTGTGGGGATCGAACCCACGGCCAGAAAAGAAGGCAGAGCTACTACCAACTGAGCTGTGAAGGCTGTCGTAAACTTCTCGATGACGCAGTGTTGTGCAAACGTCAAGCTAGCTTTACCCTATACCCCAGAAACTACAGCAGTCAGTATAGATTAGTTCGTCACACGAATACGAATGTGTAGCACACACTGCAATTCTCCATGGGACATTCTTTCCTCACTGACACTGAGTCCACTGTAACCGCTCCCACGCTCACAAAGCCTTTTGTAACGTTTACGTGGCCGGTGTTTAGGCATTTAGCAATTAAACTTGATAAACATGATCGCTTGTGAGAATAGGCTCAGATTGAAGGCTTACATTAGGTTTAGTTTTCCAAAGATAACTTGCGAATTCATAAGTAATGGTCAGCAGTGAATTTGATGATCTCTTACAAATAAAACATAATTTGTATCTTACTACGATTCATATAAGTATAAATGTGTACGTAATCTTATATCAATCACATTGCTTGCTGCATTAAAAAAATCTTCTGCATTGAATAATACACTTGTAAGTAGGTAATAAAAACCAGTGATCCTAGACATAACAATGCATTAAGCATAAAAACAAGGTTTTTAACTCCTAGATGGATTATCAAATGATGGAAAAAAATCTTTTTACGTGTTTGTTATCTCTAGATTTGCTAAGGTGTGAATTTCTGTATCAAGATATTTGCGTGGGAAAAATGATAGCATTGATAAAAGTTTCAGCTCAATCTATCTAGGTACAAGGTAAACACGGCTAGGTGACTCTGTAGGCAGAAGGTTTAGTAGGTCATAAACTCAACGTGAATTACATAAGTAGATAGTCTAGAAAGAAGGAGGAATAAAAAATGGAAAAAATGTGCCGAATGTAGATGTTTTCTCTGTCTGGGTGTTGTATTAATAAAATTATAAGTATAAATTCCAAAAAAAAGGATATTAAGTAGTATATCAGCTATCTGGTTCTCATATCACAAGCTTTGGCTTAGTTTGGGGCGAGATAGTGCTGTGTGAAATGTTTACAATCATTATAATTATAATTATTATTATAAACGCGTCAGTGGTGAACAAACGGAGGAGAAGGTAAAACGAAGAGAGAGAGATTATAGCATATTACGAGATATGTGTTACATGTGGATGGCATTAGACCAAAGAAAACATGGTGAGATATGTCTGGAAAAAACCGCATAGCGATAAATAATTCTGAATGTCCTTTGCAATAACTTTTTAAACACTATAAAACTATGTAGGGTTTTGCACTCAAGACCTATTCTAGAACGAAGCAATTTATCATTCATAAAGTTAGTTCCAAGTTCTTGCAATTTTTCATTGTCGATTGTTGAATTGACAAAACAAAATGTTTTGCAGCAAAACATTTTGTTTTGTCAATTCTTTTGCTACGCTTTTCACAACAATGCGAGCGTGGCCGTGCAAATCACAATATTCGACCCACTGACACTGGGGTCAATGCTGTTTTGGGTCAATTAAAACATCCTAAATCTGCGCATACCGACTTCATAAGAAGAATTTATAGACAACTCAAGCAAAAGTTATAGTTGCCAAAATTAAAATCAAAATGGTCTTTATTCAGTGCAATCACATGGATCACTTTGAACCACCACTTGAAAATCAGCGTTCTATTGTACAATTTCTAACTACATTCACATTATTCCGGCTATATATTGAAATAGTTCGTTTTATTTTATATTGGCTAGTGCTAAGAGATTTTTACTTTTTTTCTTCCCCGATTTTCTTTTATGTATCTGTGTGCATTAATTAGGCAAATGTGAGTTCTTTATTATCACTTTACAGGGTACATGTTCTCGCTTATTAGCTGCCTGAGACCTAAGCTATAACTGATGTATGTACATGTTGGCAATAAATGAATCTAAATCTTTACATCAGGTTATTCTATCACCAAGACGTATGTAAAAGTAAAAAGATAAGTAAACATAAGTATAAATTATTTATATGTGTAAATTATTTATACAACATCCGGGGTTTTTTATGTCCTTGCCTGTCTCAGCATTCACGGCTACCTATGCCATTAGCTATGAAATAGTTTAAACACATAATTACGTTAAAATAGTTTATAATAAACAGCTGTAATAAGCATGTTTGTGTTTCTTCTCCGACGTGGTCCGCATGCCTGCATGATTGCTTCTCACATGTTTACTCATCATTTATAAGTTGAACCGCGACGGCTCTATAATTCCTAGTTACTTACTAACAAGATGGTACAACTCATGCCTCTAGTCTAGCTACTAGGAACTGTAACAAACTATTTCATATACTTAAATTATTATTAACACATTTATGTACCTAGCTTCTCACTTAATTGTTGATTTAGGTACTTGTAACCTAAATGTAATCATTTAGGTTACATCATCATCTTAGGTACTTATAATGACGACCTCTGTGGCGCAGCGGGCGAGAGCCTGCCTGCGACGCAAGAGGTTGCGGGTTCGATTCCCGCCGTGGAACAAATTTGTGTACGATCTGCAGAAATTTGTTCCGATGGTCGGGGTATTTTCTATGTATGATAAAAAATATCTATCTATGTAAGTATATAATGTATTAAATATATCAGTTATCTAGTACCCATAACACAAGCTTTGAATAGCTTACTTTGGGGCTAGATAGTGCTGTGTGGATTGTCCAGCATTATTTATTTATTTATTTATTTATAATGTGTTAATAATAATTTAAGTATATTAAATAGTTTGTTAAAGTTACAAAAACCTTAGTTTTTTTTAGACGCTATTTTTTACAAAAATGTATATAACCAGATATTAGATTGTAAAAAAAAAAATTGCCGACTACACAAATCAATATCATCATCATCCTGAAGACGTCCACTGCTGGACGTAGGCTTTACGCCCAGCAGTGGCGTCCGGCATAGGCGTTTTTATGCCTTCTCTATTCCTCAGTTCATTGAAAGATCCTCTTCTGGTAAACCGATGGCTGTGATTCGAGAACCGCTATTATAAGGGCCAAAAGTTGTTTGTACATTTCACGTATGTTGATGTTGTATGTTGTAGTTCCAGCGTCTACTTGGTAGTTAAGTTAAGCTAAGTTTTCACTATTTCCGCTATAATGTTAAAATGTTACAAGATTTAAGCGGCAAATCTTTCCCTTGTTAGTGTCTCTAGCTCGAGTAGGTCACGTACTGAAGTAAAAAAAAATTTATGTGTAAAATTTTAAGAATTAAAGTGCTGCGCGAGCGACCTACAAAGAATCACCGCGTGCGTAAAACTGGGGGTGAAACCGTACAGCTTTTATTTAGTTGCCTTTTTTTGTACCACTGAACACACTACCATTTGCTTCGATAGAAGAACAAAAAGTTCACTTTTAATAAAGCATTGCTTCGCAAGTCAGACATATGCGAGTGCCCTATGATGTCCTGCCCTACGTCCATCAACTTGAGGTACCTATACAGATGTTAAACCTCAAGGTGCCTGTGTAATTTCACCACAAGCCTTCTTTGATTTAAAAAGACTAACCCGCTCTTTTGTTCACTGCGACTCATGTAAGCACTACTACATCTTAACAAGGGCAAGATCACAAAAACTCATCCCCTAAGACCCTGACACACGTATGTAAATCAACTCAATTACCCACAAACATGCGTACAAGCAAGAATACCATGGTAATGCGTTAATCATAGTTAACTATCATTATTTTAATTGCACATTAAATGTTATGACGACGTACTCAAACGTGAAGACGGGCTGAGGAAAAAGGCCGTAAGAGATAATGTATGTACCTACCTAATTACTATTGCAAAAAAAATATTTAGAGCATACTGTAATATCACTGTAGATTTGTTTTCATTTTTCAACAATAAAGTATTTATCTGTCTATCTACCGATCTAAGGAAGGTGTGAGCATAAAAATGACAACTACAGAAAATAAATAATACTCATGTGATGACGAGCAAACAAACAAACAATAAAAGAAGATCCAAGCGAAAATTTTGCTTTTAAAAAAACCTATTCAAAAACTTAAATTAAACTTTCGCTGAAGGGAATTCAACACACACAAAGTCAAACGTCATCTGTGTATATACTTTGATTTGGTTCTTTTTTTTCAATAAGCGCTGAATGAATGAATCAATTCCAAATAAAAAAAAACACAGTCGAGTTGAGAAGACCTCCTTTTTGAAGTCGGTTAAAAATCTACAAAGCGTTAGTGCTTCTAACTTGTGACTTTATTTAGAGACTTGGTAACTCTTTGTTCATATAATCTAACTCGTCCTTGACGAAAGAGGTTAGTGTTGTGGTTAACATTATGTGGGTTTACCTCGTTAGTTATAAACCTGGTTTAATTGACATGATTTTATCTGCCGTTACTGATGTGCGTAAGTTATTTGAACCTGTGTATGATTTATAAGGCATTTTGCGTATTAACTTTGAATAAGGCATATAAACTTCTGGGCTTTGGTGGCGAGGGGCTGGTATACTAGATTCACCTCGATGTTTGAAAGTGATCCTTGTGACTAAACTGAATAAAGACCGTTTTGGTTTATTTTTGACGTTAGTACCTAAATAGTTGGCATCCTAACTATATATCCTAACCTAACTGTCTGTCTGTCTGTCTGTTACGCTTTCCCGCTTAAACCTCTGAACCGATTTTGATGAAATTTGGCACAGATAATCTTTAGACCCTGAGAAAGGACATAGGCTACCTTTTATTGCGAAAAGTACGCAGACGAAGTCGCGGGTACACCAGCTAGTATCCTATAATTCTTTTCATTACTTTCGTAATCACATGTGGTAAATCTACCATACCTAATGCAAGTAATGCCAGAGGTACACAAAATAATTTAATAACTTGAAATAATAATTGCTGTTAATATTACGAACAAACAAAAAGGTAACGTCACTTACTCATAAATTTTGTATTTTTACAAAGACACGTTACAAGGTAAATACGTAACCAGTTGATAACACCGATACAAATAACACTTACGGAAGTTTGAGAGTACAATCTCTTCCTTACCCTTGTATTCTTAGACGTCAGCCAAGGAAATCTCAAACACACTCACACTAGCAGTATCAAAGCCTCACGTTTTAAATATATTCTAAAATTGGTTTACGTAGATATTTTGAGTAAGCTAAGGAACGAACTCCCTCATTCCTACTCAAAATATTCGGGTTTTCCTCCGAATTCTGACTTGGGGGTTCTTCAAAGAGCGGATATATATTTTTCAGCAACGCGAGATTCGTCCCTGTCGCAGGTGTCTGTGGGCGACGGTGACTACTTTCCACCAGGTGGCCCATCTGCTCGTCTGTCAGCTATGGCATAAAAAAGCAGAAGGCTAAGAACTCACGAAGCGGTTTTCATCCGTGCCCGCCGCGGTTGCGGGCCCGCAGCCTTTGTAGAATACAGATATTTAAGTAAAAAATTAAACCACATTTCACGACGCGTTTTACGCCCGCGGCGTGTGCGATTGTTTGCGGCTCCCGCTGCACCGGCAGTCATCTTGTACCGGCGGCTTTTTGTGCGTGTGACAGGTTACGGTTGGAAAGAACAACTTATATGTTAATGTCAAATGAATAAAATGACAATGAAAATGGTTTTGAAGTTTTGGAAGAATGATAAACATCGTTTTCGAATGAAATATTGTAATTATGATCAAAGTAAGTTTATAAGCAATGTTTATCGTTACAATATAAACTGCAAATAACTGTTTCGTTTATAATAGCGTTTACAAGTAACATTACGCATTATTGTAATACTTCAAAGACATTAAGTATAAAAATGACCACGCTACTTCGTTTGTTATTGTATTGTTGACGTGTTAATTATGTGCTATTTATATTCTCAGTTAATGATAAATACATAAGAAAATTGTGTAATTCATCTCATAACTTTTAAAGAGGTTTCGCTTTGGCAAATTATGTTATATTTACTTAGATTACGAGATAATTGTAACAACGATCCTGATTGGTCCGAACACAAATTGAGGAATTACTAGCTGAAATAATAAGATTACGTGACATAAATACTTTCATGAACCTTCAGTTTGGTTTCAAAAGAGTTATACAATATCAAAATGTTCCTACTATAGTTGATAGTCAAGATATTTTCAGCTAACTGCCTCCTTGTCTGTGATTGGTCGAAGATCGTACGATGCCAAAAGGGTATATATAACGATGCAAGGGTTCAAAAGGGACAGTTGAACAGTGATATTTCCAAACTACGGACTACGAACGATATTGTTATTTATCAGTCAGCCGGCCTATTCGCCCAGTAAAAGTGTACCTAACTACAGATCCTGCTATCAAAGTTAAGTACCTAGTTGGTAATTCTTATTTTCTTTTATGTAACTTGTTGGCTTTCGTATGATGTGTGTGTACCTAGGTAATATCTGACACACCTAGGTACCTACTTAGATTGGCTCCTATTTTTATTAACCTTTGTGGAAAATTTAATATACCTACTATGATAAAACGTTTTATACTTCTTTACTTTCATATCCCTGGTGTTCCTTCATTAGCTAGGTAAACCTATCATGTTAGATAATCAGTTATTAGGATGCAGTAGTTTTACAGTTCTATTAGATAGAAGTGTATTGAAGGTACAAAACTTAGTGCACTTGTAAGTAGGTAATTTGTTCTAGTAAATATCCTGACCTATCTAGTAAATAACTAGGCCTCTATATACTTTCTCACACGTGCGTAACCGCACAAAACTCCGGTCTCGTGAGTTTTGAAAATAAAACTCCATTCCGCCACCGCGGCGGGCACGGGTGAAAACCGCTTCGTGAGTTCTTAGCCTAAATGGTCTTACCCGAAAACCTTTCTGCCCCATAATGCCCCGCGAGTGGTTGCGCAACCGGTTTCGTTACACTTTACTAATAATATTCGCTATACTTTACTAATAGTTGACTTCTTGGTTCTTGGAAAGTATATTTTGTACTAGCGCAACCAGTGAGCAACCAATACAATTTTATGCACGCATCAATACTGACTGGTTTCAATCTCTTTGCCTGACCAAATTGGTTATGTTGTCAAGCAAAGTGAGGTCCTTACCCTCCATAGATCTATAAACACACTTGGTAGAGGACTGGGATCGTAAAACTTTGCAACCGTGGTTTCACATTGATAAAGAGACTGACCCCCGGTTTTTGATAGCTCGATCAACACTAACCGGCTGTCAAGTCACTTGGTATTTCAGCTTTTACTTCCAATTAGAAAGAGATAACAAGTGACTAGACAACCGAGATGGTAAGAATACGAAACCGAGGGTAAGGTAAGAATACCAGGCTTAGTTCCTTACGGCGCGCGGCGAGGGTTTCCTTGAAGATTCTCGTTATATTTATATTACCAGTATTGCGCAACTTATTTGGGTTAATACTGTTGTAATAGGGCTACTAAGTTACTTCTGCTTCGGTTTTTTCTGCCAAGTTTCACCTTGAGGAAATCTTATGCCTTGAGCTTCAGTTATCTTTAAAATTTCAATCTCTTTAAAATGGATATCTACTTGTTCACTTAGCAGGGTGTGGATTTCTGTGAAACTTTATATAGGATCGTTATATTAAATTGGCCAATAAAATAAATATTAATTATCAATAAGGTAGTGGTTAGCCCCGAACAGAGATCTCTCGTTGCCCGTCCGCATCAATAAAGCGATCTAATTTCCATCTTATCCAATCTTACTTGAACTACGGAGTCATTAAATCTCTGGCAAATGAAAACTCATGTTATATTGGTCCCAGACAGAAAAGTTGATAGCGCAACGAAGTCTTATTGAATTGTAGAAGCAAGTATAATGAAGCATGAAGTTAGTTATTTCCGGCATAACCTCAAAAGTTATAGCTTAGAATAAAAATTATATCAGTTTTGATAAGTATGAGTAAATAACAACACATTTTACTTGTATTTTGTAATGGGAGGCTATAGTAATAATAAATAAATAATAAATATTGGTAGACTTTCCACACAGCACTATCTAGCCCCAAACTATGCTTATGCTTGTGATATGGGAACCAGATAGCTGATAAACTACTTATATACTTTTTTTTTGTAAATACATACTTATAATATTATATAACACCCAGACAGAGAACAAACATCAGTGTTCATCACACAAACGTTTGTTCACGGTGGGAATCGAACCCACGACCTACGGCGCAGAAGGCAGAGCTACTACCAACTGAGCTACGTAGGCTGTAAAATAATAATATAACATGTAACTAAACGGAATAGCTAGCTGACTATAGGTATTAGCTAGCTAGGTACTTTGTATGATTTTATATACCTTTACTTACATAGATTCAATATTGTCTGGCTCAAATAATGATAAAATTATTATTTTTATAAAATAGTTTTTTTATCTAGGTACTCAGACTTGTTCTGTTTAATTTTTATTGGTATTGGATATGCGTTTCTTGATTTTATATTAGTAATATATTATTAAATTTTAATTTAAATATTTTGTTCGCTTTTTCTAAGTTAGGTTGACAATCCGGATTCCTAAAATATCTTAACTGTACCTCTTACTATAGAATTTCCGGTCGGAATTTGGTACCAAAATATCTAAGCTAACATCTTCACCTACCCTGGGGATAAAAGTCGTGTAGCAAAACCTCCTTAGACAATCCACAAATGAAAAGAATAACTAGTGATGCCTCACCACCATTGTATCAATTAAAGCTCCAAACGGACCTCTTTTGTGAAGATATTTCGGTATTTTAGGAATGCATGAGTCAGAAAATCGTGAAGGTGCACATCACACATAAATTGCTCCCATTGTCTCCGCATCACGCCGACGGTCAAAGGCCGTTGGCAATCACAAAAGGATCAACTATAACTTCTGCCGGCTTCTTTGATATTTGGCTAGATCTAGCCATCAGACAAGTATTGCAAATAAAATAAGTACAGAAACATCATCATGACTTTGATCTCTCTCTACAGTGGAGGGATATGGAGGAGAGGATTCTCCAGTCTCCTAAGATATTTGAATACCAAGTACTACGAGGTAGTTCAAATAGTGCATATCATCCACATCGTATTTTTGTGTTGGGTATAGGTATTTGTCTGTAAGACATACTTACCTACTGCCACGTTTATATACTATACTTATACCTATCATTATGTATATTTATTTTAATAATAAAATGAATTAATATTTCTTAAATATTTAGTCTTTCTCAGGGACCCACTTTAGATAAAAACAGCATTTTTTTAACGTCATAGTTGGCAGCACCGCTTCTGATTGACAGCTCATAAGTCAATACATCTTCGTTAAGCGCGTGCATTGCTGGAAATGTATTCCGATCTGAGTGCGATCACGCACTCTGAAGGTGGAATCTTAACTAATGGAGCGACGATCAATGCCTGCTTCAAGTGCCCATCAAATCATCAGCCTATTTATACAATTCATACAAGGTAACAAAGGAAGTAACTAACATCATTTTATCTGTAGTATGGAAGTAGGTGACTTTTTGAAATCACAACAGGACTAGTCACAACCATTTTTATTTATAAAATCACTGAATGAGAAGCCAAAACTTGTGTTTTTTTAGTAAATGATTACTTATTACAATGTCGCCGTTGCTGAAACCGGGCTGAACGATATCATCAGTTATGAATAAACCGTAAACAACCAAATTTCGGAGAAAATTATAAAAAAAAAAAAAAATTGATCCAAACTAGTTTCTACTATAATTTACAGCCGAGTACAAGTCAGGTACATTTACCTAAGTATGCAGCAGACATTCACTAATGTCTGAGGAATACAGATAAATAAAATAAATAAATAAACAATGCTGGACAATCCACACAGCACCATCTAGCCCCAAAGTAAGCTACTCAAAGCTCGTGTTATGGATACTAGATGACTGATATATTTAATACATTATACACTAACGTAGATAGCTATTTTTTATTATGCATAAATTTCTGCAGATCGTACACAAATTTGTTCCGAGGCGGGAATCGAACCCGCAACCTCTTGCGTCGCAGGCGGACTCTCGTCCGCTGCGCTACTGAAGTCGTCGTAGATGGAGCAAAGATATGCTTTGAGTTTTGTATGTTACTTTTAAGGTAGGAAGCTTAAAACTGAAACATATTGAGTGTTCTTACAAAACATTCCCCAACAAGTTTAGTAATTTCCGCTTTTTCTTCTTATCGTGTCACTAGTTTCTTTCAAAACAGTGTGGTAAAAGGTTTTTAAGTGCCTCAAGAGGCTCCTTTCGAGCACTGAATAGTAGACAAGCAAATCATGAACCTATCATTTTAAATGCTAACAAACATAACAAAGAAGTAATTGTGGCGAATTAATCAAAGTGCTATTCATTATTAAATTAAAGAATCAAATAGGTAAAAGATCCTTGACTTTTATGATACCAATTATATTACAGGTTATTAAAGTTGTATAAAGTTTTGAGAAGCTCCACAGTACACAAATGTTCAATATAATTTATACCTTATACACTTGTCGAACGTAATCTTATAATAATAATATAGCTTGATCCGCATCCTATGTTAGGTGTCAATAATTCACTTTTTTACAATATATTGACTTGCGTTTGACAGGGATATTTTTCATTTAAATTTTAATCCCCAGTTTCTGAAAGCTCGATCAACACTAATGGCTGTCAATTCACTTGCTATTTCAGTTTTTTTTTAAATTAGATAGAGATAGCAAGTGACCTGACAGCTGATTAGTGTTGATCGAGCTTTCAGAAATCGGGGGTAAGAGTAGTATAGTTATAGCTTTGTGAAGGGCTCGTCCGGGAAAGTACTATCACCTATTTCTGCCGCTAAGCAGCGTTGATTTGTCATGCCATTTACAATCAGATGGGCCATTTGCTTGTGCTATCAGAAACTGCACATCGACATGCAAATTCTTAAAATACTCTCCAGCTATAAAAATAAAAGTGAAGATGAATGTCGTTTTGATTCCGTATAACGTGGTATAATCTACATAAAATGTTGGTCACCTTGTCAAACAGCGTGGGCGTCGTCAAATGTAATAATTTGCTGAGATGAGGAATTCATCGTTATAGAAAAAATATTATGTACTTAACTAATTTTGAATAAAATTGGAACCAGGATATTTTAAAGAACGACCGTGCCTATGGATGGCTTACGTGAGGTATATTTTGTTTAATTTTAAAATTCAATTCGATTAAAACTATAGTGGCCTCATCGTATTATTTAACATTTCATTACTTACATGTAATTCTGCAAATAAAATATACTTTGACTTTGAACGGTTGATATTTTTCATCGGCGATATGTGCTGACAATCAATCTTTTAGTAGATTATCAATAAAAAAGTCTCTTTTAATTACAATAAGAAAAAAATAAAAATCATATGCTCGTGCACAGAATTTGCATTTTTTTTCTTGTTACTCACATGTTTTTCATCTTTTCCAAGAACTAGTGAAATATGATCAATGTAGAATTGCGTGGCAACACCATGGAATATAATACTCTCGCAACACGCGTTTATGTCTTTTGTATGGGCAGCGACGCTTCGTAATAGATTTTAAAACATAGTTTTTTTCTAAAACATACTTAAAGGGCGTATATAAGCAGTAGCTAGGTATATGGATTTAACAAAATAGTTCTATTTTGTTGAAAATTACCTTAATTCACGCGTGTAGTGTGCAATGGACGCGGATGGAAGTAGGTATGTAATAGAACATTATTCAATCTATATCTTCTTGCTGATAATTAAGTATAATTGTTAATCTTTTTTTAAAACTGGATTATGAAATCCCCCAGATATAAAATCGTCGTGGTTCTCGTATCAAATTGATAGGATTGATACCAAATACATTCATGAAAAACAGTGTGTAGAGAGATCTGTATCAGAATAGAAATACTTAGCGTATTTTAATTAAAACATTATTTAGATACGATCAATCATACATACGAACATCTGGTAAAGTATCCAAATATAGCCGAATTAAGAACCATTTCATTAGTGAATGTTTGACGAGCAGTATTTGGTGTGCTCTTTTTAGTAGCTATCAAAGTACTTACTAATTTATGTGTAAGTCCCTACTAAAACTGACGTGATACTGTAGCAATAAAAAAATATTCATTTGAAAACCAGAGGGAAACAGTTCTGCCGACAAGAGGTCATCCTGAATTTTTTATACTCCATGCTGATGGAACAAGCAGATTACCCACCTGATGTTAAGTGGTAACTATCACAAAGCACTGCCTCGCACGCACTCTATACTCTATGATAAAATCAACCTTGTCTTCTTTTAATAAAACCACACGAACCATTTTGAAATGACACCTAAAGTTAAGCGGGTGCCACTACTAAAATTTATTTATTTATTTATTTATTCACCATAATCCTTACTCTATCTTTACAGGTTTACCCTAATACGATATTGTAATTTTCCGTTTTTCGTTCCTATTCAATTTTTCTAATTAATCAAATTATTTAAATATAAATAAATAAGTACTCAAATAATATTAGAGATATTTAACGCGGCGATATCTAAGTGGCGGTTGATATGCTTTGTTTCTTGGTACTTTCTGAACATGTAGGAAAACACAAGTACATGGTATATGTATGACTACATCCTTTATCAGTGTATCTGTATCTGTGCTGTCTCTATCAGAACAAGCAAAGTTCCTATTATGAAAGCACTCGAAACATTTCACTTCAAAATGTTCTATAAATACGAAAAAAAATGTAGGCGTTAAAAAAATATTTTAATGAGAAATAATACGAAAAATCTGTTTTGATTATAATAATTTGAGATTCATTACTCTAATCTTCTCTCTAAAACAGAAATTGCATTCATTATTGTGTAACCTAACATAGTCCATACAGTACCGCGGCGCGATTACACTATTGTCTGGCTATCGAGATGGCTTTCAGTTTGACATTTGATTCTTTGCATCCAAGGAATTTAGCAGCCATCACAAGGAATTTAGATACTAGAATCCATCCATATGTTGCTACTACACTGGAAATCAAATGTTCTCGTCAGAAAGTATTATATTCTTTGATCAAATGTCAAACTGAAAGCCATCTCGATAGCCAGACATTAGCGTAATCGGGCCGCCGTTCTCCAAATAAGCCTGCTAACGCTTTTTTTTTTTTTTTTTTTTTTTTTTTTTTTTGTGCTGGCTTGGATACAAAGTCCTTTCGCCAAGTCCGTTTTGTTTATCAGAGTTCTAAGTCACTTCATTCACTTTCCCAATTTTAAAGAGTGTCCACCCACTGTGTTGATCACATATTTTTAAAGAGATCCAAAAGGATCCAAAGATCTGCATTAGATAAAAGTTCTTGGAGACGGCGGGGAACGTCAGGGTTTATTTTCAGTAACTATGCTATCATCAGGAGTCTTTGCAGTGGAAAACATTGGCAATTCAGGATTATATGTTGAAGGTCTGCATTTTCTTAATAACCGTAATGCTCACATTCTTTGGAGTTTACTATTTTATTCTTTGTAAATATGTGCAGGAGTTAGGCAATGACCAAATCTCATTCTATTTATTATTGTAACAAATTTCCTTTCATCAATATCTCTAATACTGTTATACCAAGGCTTTACAGGCAATTCTTTTTGAATATGAAAATACCACTGTCCTTTGACCTTACTAGTTTCTGTCCAGTACTCTTTCCATAGTTATCTCTCTCTTTTTCTCTTTGTATAGGACATGATAATCCGTAAATGGAACTCCTAGCTCCTCTGAGTGATCTTCATCTGCCTCTGAGTTTGCTGCTCTGTCCCCTATTTCATTGCCCTCAATATTGTTAAGAGATGGAATCCATTTAATTTTTACAGTTTTACAGAAGTTATATAATACAAGAAGCATGCATCTTATAGCTAACAATATATACTTTTGTTTATAGGAAAAACTTGGCCTTGATAATACAACAATACCTAATACATCAAACTTAATAATACACTTAAGTTATCTGATTGAATAAATGTTTCATCTGCTATGATGTTATGAATGTAATGCATAATGCTTCCGGTGAAGTAATACTACAAAACAAGGCTTAGGAAAACTATTTATAGGTAATTGAATTTAATTTATTTACATAAAATCTGTTTGTTCTAGGTGGACAATAAAAGCAAGCAATCGATATAGGACCCGCCTTTGTATCAAGAGATTGGATATCTTCATAAAATGGAATACTAATAATTTTATACTTAAGGCTATTTTTTATTATTATGACAATGCCACCATGTTCATTTTTTGCTTTTTGTTGATACAGTTGTAACCTATAAAATTAAGGGGAGAGCTAGTGTTTTTTTAAAAATGTTTCTTTTAATAAGCAAATATCTATATTATTTTCTGATAATAGTGTTTTCAAAAGCGGTTTTTTTTTTATTTACTCTTTGAATGTTGTGTTGAACAATTGTTAGATTATCCTTTAACATGGGTTGACAAGTTTTTTAGAAGAATCTCTCTTATTTTTGAGGAAGTCAACAGAGTACTCTCCGTAGAATTCCCCAGGAAGACGAGTGTCTTGATCATTACATTGATGATATTGTCATCAATTTGTGTGGATGCACCTATATTTTTAGTGGTTTCAGAGCAACTCTCTGGGGACTTTGGTTGATATATCTTATTGACTGGTGCTGTTTGCTTTTGTGGCTGCTGATATGCCTGTTGGGGCTGTTGGGTGACAGGAAGAGCTGGGAAGTTCTTGCTGTAATCTCTGATTACACTAGCATATGATTGTATATTAAGCTTCTGTTTTGCAATGCGCTGCATTTTTACTGGACACATTTTTGATATTGCTAGGTGAGCACCTCCACAATTACTGCATTTAATATTATCTTCGTTAGTACAGTCTTTGTATTGGTGTTCGCCTGAGCATACAGAGCAAACTTGCTTATTTTTACAAACCTTCGCAGTGTGGTTAAATTTCATGCAGCGATAACATTGCATAACAGGAGGCACATAGGTATTGACTGGCATTCTCCAATGGTCCAGGTAGACATATTGGGGAAGAATACCAGTTACAAATGTTACAGTTACCGTTTTTAAGGGTTCCATCTCCCCTTCTACCTTCTTCATAAAACGGCGCACCGCCACTATTTCATTTTCGCCCGAAAGTTTTCGAAAAAGCTCTTCATTGGAAAGCTCCGTAGAAACATGTTGAATTACTCCTACCTTTTCAACAAATGCTGATGGGATAAAAGCTTTTATTCCTATTTTTTCCAAAGCGTGTTCGTTGGACAGTAGGTCATTAGCGTCAGTAGCCTGTTTAAATACAATTTTTAATTTTTGAGCACTAGCACGGCTCATTTCGTATTGCCCTTTGATGTTTTTATTTATTAGTTTCTGTACACTAATAGGGTCTTTGTTGCCTAGTTGCTCCTGTGGTGAAGTGCTCTCTAGGAACACTGCGAACTCAGTATGGTTCGATTTATCGGGATACAGCCTTTTATAATTTGGCTTAATGAAAGGTTTATACTTAGCATCCATAATCGGTGCGTCATGCCTTATTGCAGATCTTGTTGCAGCCGCAGGTGCCTCAACAGGGACTGAAGAAAACTTTCGTTTCTTATTCTCTCGAGATACCTCCTTGAACCCAACATCATCTCCGTCACTTTCCGACTCCATCCTCACTCTGAAGCCACTTATTTCTGTTTTATTTGAAATAAATGAAATTTTATTTTAAAAAACCGCGCTCTTCCAATTCCCGCCAAATTGAAAAAAAAAAAAAAAAAAAAAAAAAAAAAAAAAAAAAAAAACCTGCTAACGCTGTCTCCTGCTACCAATCGAATAGCGATCTCGCGTTCGACTCACAACCCTGAAACCACAAGGCGTTGAGAATACAGCACACGTGAGATGGCTCCGGCTATCATTGGATAGGTACATTCAGCTGATAAGGCCAGTGGGCTTTGTGACTTCGTGGGAAGTGGTAACATCATGCGGTCCAAAACGTAGAATATGGTGAGTAGCCTGTAATATTTATTATAAAGTGTTAAGGACTGATGTTGAGGCTGTTGAACGATTAACCCACGTTTCTGAGAGCTCGATCAACAACAATATCGGATCGGCTGTCAAGTCACTTGCTATTTTTTATATATTTCAGCTTTTTCTTCAAACTAGATAGAGATAGCAAGTGACTTAACTCTGTTTATGACTTTATCTGACCTCAAAGCTCGCTAACAACGTGACCTATAATAGCATTATTGCGCTGCGACTATTACTCTCTAACGTAACGAGGGTGGTCTCAAACACATGAAATGTATTGACATAATAAGATAAGATAAGATAAGATAAGATAATGTTTATTTCAGACAAAAAATAAATACATATGAGTTGAGCCATACAGAGGTCTTATTCTAGGGATTTTAGCTTATCAGGCAATCTGGCACACTCTGGTTACGGAACATTACCTTCCGTGCTAGTTAAAAAACTGTGTTACGGCAAGGTAAGTGCTTCTCTCCCCAGGTGCTACTATTTCTTATACCTATCTAGTGTTACAAACTCCTCCCGATGACTATACTTTAGCGCTCTGTCGAAGGTCTCCAGTAAGTCCGTGTCGTTGTTGTTGAGAATAATTTTTTCGCCTCTCCAAATATATCCTTCAAGGATCTAAGGACATCCTGCTCTTCCTGGTGTAGGCTCTCGAAGTGGACCATTAGTTGCGATGCAGATTTCAGGTCGGCGTTGCATATTGGACACAGGAACCCTTCCAAAATCTCTTCATCGTTAGCTGCAGCCATGGTTTCCGTGATGGATTGAGGTATACATGGATAAAATTGGACGTTTTATTAGCAAAATTAATATTTTTACGCAAAAAAAAAAAAAAAAAAAAAAAAAAAAATATTGTTTATAATAAGGTTACCTACTGAATATTTTTTTGTATTTGTGTTGTACATAAATATAACCCAATTTTTTTAAGTTGAAATTTATTAATTTATCAGAGCCTCTATTACGAATTAATACATTTTGAGAATTAACTCATTGACAGTGTTTTTTGTAACAACAGAGAAGTCTACGTTGAGAAAGGGCTCTTGCAGAAATTATTTGATAAAAGTGCTGGTTTATATATTTATTGGTGGACATTCCACATAGCACTATATGAATCTAGTCCCAAAGTAAACAAAGCTTGTACTTTGATAAATATTATAGGTACAGCTGATTGATATTTTACATATCAATACTTTTTTTTATTTATGCATACTTATATTAATTAGAACTCAGACACAGAATGAACCTCTTTGTTCAACCCACCATACCATCCCCACTGATTAATGAGCCTTTATTACCTACTAGTTGCGCCCCGCGGTTTCACCCGCGCAGATTTAAATCCCGGTATTCCTACGGGATAATAGCCTACGTGCTATTCCAGACTATAAGCTTTCTCTCTGCCAAGTTTCATCCAGATCCGCTCAGCCGCTCTGGCGTGAAAGAGTAACAAACATCCATCCATCCATCCATACTTACAAACTTTCGCGTTTGTAGTAGGATTTACAAAATCTGTTTCTAACTGTTGTTAGGTAAACTACCTATATTTGGGCTCATTTTGATCAATTAGCAAACTTGTTGGCTTCAGTTATCTGTGGAAAATAAGGTTTCTCAACGAAAACATGGTTAATAATTTTATCTCGTACTTGTGATTTATCGGTGGAAGTCTTACGAATTCCTTTGATAAAAGTGGTGCAGTTATCGATCTCGATAAAATCATTGTACCTAAGTAACTGATATTGATTTTATCGAACACGTTGTTTAACATAAAAAAGACAACAATGAAGAACACATGAATGCGGATGTTGCAAGTTAAATAAAAACTACGTAATGTTCCATTTAGTAGCCGTCAAATAATTTGAACTCTGATAATAACCGTCAAACAGTTCTCACTCGTACATTTTGCGAAGTTGTTTGACTGTTGTCAGACATGCAAAATAAAGTAAAACTATTTTGGAGACAGATAGCCATGGGGATTCGTTTCCTGTCATCTAACGAAGCAACATAGCATTTTCATTTTAATTGTTTTTCTAGTGTTATTTTGAGTTGTGTTGTGTAATTTTGGTGGTACTTTAACCAACATTACTTGTAGTCTTAGCACAAAATGTAATCATTTGAAATGAAAGTGTATTATGTGATATCGTGATTTGACCGAAAATGTTTCAAATGTTTTGAAGAAACCGCCACCATTTTCTTCAAAACAATTGACTGACTCGACTTTGGACTGACGTGACTAGAAACATAACTACAAAGAGTATAATCTCTGAATCACTTGACATTGGCAAGATTGTCTATGACAGGAGCCATAAAAAGAAGAAAGAAGAAGAAGAAACTATTTAAAGTAGTAGTAGTAGTTTGTATCACACTCCCGTTCTCAAAATAAAAAACTCATCACAATTTTACAAAACATAATCAATGTAAACTCAAATTTATTTGAATTTCGCGGCAATGCCCAACGGACGAACTGAACTATGTTAGGTCATTTTAAAACGTTATCTACCCTCACTTCGAACAAAGAATTGAAAGAAAATCACTCCGTGCCACAATAGTGTTGGGTTGTCGGTAAGAAACCAACTGTCGTGAACATTTTAGTCGTAACTTCTGTAAGCTCAATAAAATCGTAGTGGCCTAGAATTACATGAACCAGTCCAAATGCCTTCTTTGTTCCCGTACTGGTACCTTTGCAGGAATGGTAAGTTTCTACTATTATTATTTGTATGGTGTAGACGGTTTCTTATCATTTAACACGCCACTTTTTTTGCATAGGAAGACTGGTGGATACTAGATACAGCTTTTAGCAGTACATAATTCATAAGTCCTTCTAGCACTACATTATTTTGAGCGAAAGTTTTTAAATAAATAAATACATGGTTTCAACAATTTTAACCTAATATCGTAATAGGTAGCAGTCAGCCGGAATGATTTCAAAGTTCTATGAATAATTCATAATTCTTTTTCATAATACGAGGCACACCTAGGGAAGTAACAAATACTATTGGTAATGCATTTGATAATAGTACCTAATGTCTGAGTTCCGATCTTCATGGTTCAACACGCAATACACATGAATGTTCAAATTTTCTAGATCATACAAAAAACCGTTGACATAGTCGTAAGTTTTTCGCCTATTCTTCTTATCATGTCGTCATATGGAACTGTCCGCTTGGATTCACCTAAAAGACGTTTTAAATTGATCTTTGTGATTTCATTGTAAAATTATAGGTACCTACTTTCCTTTTGATCGAAGTACGTACAGCATATCATGGCGTCTGACATCAAGTCACAGAATAAATAAAGTCATCAGAATCTGTTATGGTTTTATAAAATTAATAAAATTGAACATTGAGGAACTATTGTTCAGTTCTATTTAGATGTTTTTTTTTATATAACTGGCTAATGGAGCATTGCCTTGTAAGTCACGCACGATAAGATCGTGCCCTACATGCACTGCCCTGCGTCCATCAACTTGAGGAATACTGATGTTTAAGCCTCATGTGCCTGTAATTACACCGACCACACTCTTCAAACCGAAACACAGCGTTGCTGCTTGGCAGCAGAAAAAGGCGTGCTGGTAGTGCTTCCCCGAACGAGCCCTTCACAAAGACCTCTATCAAATATGTATTAGCTTGTGTTGTTTATTTGATTTCTCCGTTGTTGTTAATCCAAATAAACAGTAATTTATTTATTAAATACCTTTAAAAATAATCATAATAATACAATAAACAATAACTAAAACATATTATTTAGAGGAGTCCCTCTAGGCAAGGTACCGAAGATGCTGGCAGCATTCCCCCTTTGAACAGTCAGACTAATTCTTTGTCCGAGGTAGCTGCCAGCTCTTCGGTCTCCTGTGACGTCGACTAGCCTCTTTGCTATTTCTTTAAAAAACCTAATAGTGCTAGGACCCCACGGACCAAGGGTCTCGACACCGAATAAACAGTTATCTAACACAACCGCTATCATTTCCAGGAGAGCGAGACAATAATAATAGTGAGCGTGTTCGGAGCGGCGTGGTTGCTGGTGTTCGCGATGGCGGCGGCGCTGTGCGTGCGCCTGCGCAGCCTGCGCCGCGCGGTGGCCGAGATGCAGGCCACCAACAGGATACGCGTTCAGTAAGTGCCATTATAGCCTTTAAGACTTAGTGGTATACAAGTCGGCTTAGATGTTGTGGGAACGATGAAATATTACAAATCCTACTACTATTATAAACGCGAAAGTTTATAAGTACCTATGGATGGATGGATAGATGGATGCTTGTTACTCTTTCATTCCGGAACAGGTGAACGGATCTGGATGAAACTTGGCAGAGATATATATTATAGTCTGGAATAGCACATAGGCTACTTTTTATCTCGTGGGAATACCGGGATTTGAATCTGCGCGGGTGAAACCGCAACTAGTAAATAAATAATTGAGTATTTTTCAAGGCACATAGTACCATAAAGTGGAGGGCATTGGTACGCCATAATACAGGTTTTCCTTGTTAGGATACCTACCAATGTTGTCCAACCAGAACTAATTTTGTTATTCTTGGTGGTGCATTGTTCCCCATTGTTATATTGCTGATTATTCCGTCTTTTACATCCGCTTCTCCCTTTCCAGAAAACTAAAAATAAACAAAGATAAGAACCACTCGTTCCACAACCCCGCTCTGTCACCTGATGAGGAGCTGTCCCGGCGCGGCTACTCCATGTACATGCCACCACCTGACAACGACGTCGAGAGCGGGCGACATTCCGACCGGTACGTAATCGTAGAAAGTATTTTTTATGCCAAAGCAGGCAGACGAGCATGTGGGCCACCTGATGGTAAGCGGTCACCGTCGCCCATAGACACCTGCAACACCAGAGGGGTTGCTGATGCGCTGCCGGCCTTTTAAGAGGAGATAAACCCGCCTTTTGAAGGACCCCATGTCGTAACTCCGAGGGAAAACCGCAGGGGGAAGTTCATTCCACAACTTATATACTCGTTCGAGGTAAAAATTAACGTGAGAAACGAGTAGTTGAGGAGAACCAGCCATCCAGGTGGTGAAGATGGAATTTTGTTTTGCGGCTTGTGGTTCGATGGTGAAATTCAGCAGCGGGCACCAAATGAAACAAATACGGCTGGGTAGTACTTTTTATAAGCTTTTATTTAAATTGCAATGTACGTGTAAATATGTTTGTTCGGGATCTTGCAACTCAATGAAGATACCTTCAACCAACTGAGCTGAAATTTTGTATACCTACCGTTTAGTTTGGATGTCAATGCATGGTTAGCGCATTAAGGTGTAAATTCTTGTGAAAAAAGTTTTTTGATCTTAATTTATTTTATTAATAGCGACCCGCCCGCGCGCCCCTTCTTCGCACGAGTGCACATTGTTTTTCTACTATATCATGCATGTATTACACATATAAACCTTCTTCTTAAATCACTCTATCTGTTAAAAAAACCGCATCAAAATCCGTTGCATAGTTTTATAGATTTAAGCATACATAGGGATATAGGGACAGAGAAAGCGACTTTGTTTTATACTATGTAGTGATACAACTAAGCTGAACAAGCAGATGTCCCACCTTATGTCACGCACGATAGAACTTGAGGCATACAGATATTAATCCTTAAGCGTCTGTAATTTCACCGATGTTCAGATGCAAATGCCATTAGCGGCCACCCATCCAAATGAGTGACTACGCAGCAGCAAATAATGCCACTCAATCAGTGAGGAATGACTCGGGTGCGCCACGAGCGCTTCGATTAGTCTACTCACCAAATGGTCATCAAGATCAGTATCATTGACTCCTGTATTATTTTATTTGAGTCATCGAACTATTGTAAAGTTATCAAAGTACATTGATGCATAAGATAATGTTTGTTTGATTATCTTATCGAATTTTTCGTACGTTAATTCATCAAGCACCAGTACCCGATGTCTGAGTTTTTGTTTTCTGTATCTTCCGTCTGGATTTTGTATGAAGACTCGACCAACGTCTGTATCAGGCCCAGAAATCTCTGTTCCGTAGTATCGGGCGTGCTGAAAACTCTCGTGGCTCACAAAACCCAGGCTCGCAGTGATTTGTTATGCCTATAACATGGTTAAACCTAACATCAGGTTGGTCATGTGTTTGTTCCATCAGCAAGTTGTACAAGAAAAAAGTAAACGTACAAAACTATTATTTCAATCAAATGAAACTTTGTTCAGAAAAAACAAATCAGTTCAGAGGCGGGAATCGAACCCGCAACCTGTTATTATTTTAGAACCTCACAAATTGTAACCAAATGTTTGCAATTTGTAACCAAATGTTTACAATTTATGAGGTTCTCAAATGGTTATACCAGCAGTTGCTAACTGGCTGCAATAACACGTGTGTTCTTCCAGGCAGACGGGTGGGCAGCTGGTAGAGGAGCTATCTCGCGAGCTGGACGCGCGCCAGCAGCGGCAGTCGGCGCCGCCCTTCCTCCTCCAAGCCATCGAGGAGAACAAGCGCAAGAGCCGGCCTGTCAACCCTCAAGCCAACGCCAACGGCCGGCAGAGCGACACCAATCCTAACTTCATCTACTAGACCCTCGCACTACCGATGGGAGGCGCTATTGGTGGAAAGAAGTCACTATATGGATATGCACACGTGTCTATTAAAATAAGATAAAGATGCTTTTGGTGGAAAGAAGTCACTATGGATATGCACATGCACACGTGTCAATTAAAATAAGATAAAGATAAGATTAATTTTTCTTATCTTATCTTATTTAAAATATTAGTGTTCCGATGATTTACACACGGGCAGTCAAGGCGCAGTCCACCGAGTGTCCTAGAAGCAGACATTGACCAGACCACATTTGAGTTAGTGCATGATAAAGATCTTAGCGTATCACTAGTTTCTTTCGAAACAGTATAGTGAAAGAAATCTATGTGCGCTTCAAATCTCAGACACATGATAAAGATGTATCTACACTGCTCAAAATATAGTTATTGTTTTAAATGCCTACGTTCTGTGACGCAACAGCCAAATAATGAAGTTCTCAAAGAAAATCGCATGATGGAATGATTTTGCATGCAACTGAAGAAAATCGCATGATGGAATGATTTTGCATGCAACTGAAGAAAATCGCATGATGGAATGATTTTGCATGCAACTGAAGAAATTGAGAAATCATCTAACGCCGACGATGTCGTGCTCGGCGGAATGATGAATCGATATTTTTCAATTTCCTACTTTCTCCATCAAATTGTCTCATAAGTAATTGCAA
The DNA here is from genome assembly GCA_963576535.1 of Plemyria rubiginata. Lineage (NCBI taxonomy): Eukaryota > Metazoa > Arthropoda > Insecta > Lepidoptera > Geometridae > Plemyria > Plemyria rubiginata. The sequence goes on along the minus strand of OY754916.1, from coordinate 469,479 downwards.
GAGGACGTAATTGCTTTTATTTACGGGTCAATTTTACTACAATTTGTTTTTAACATACTTTTAGTTATTTATTTATGAGTGAAAATGCAGTATAAAATATCTCTTTCACACATTTTCTTGGTGGAAAATTTGTATGAAAAAGATTCAATGTTATGAAGGTGATAAATAATAAAAATTTGATAAAAAACATTTATTTTATTCAAAAACTACTAAAAATTTAGGTAAAAATACAATACTTTTATAAATTAGTTAATGTACCTGCGGCTAAAGTTCTAAAGAATAATTTATGAAATAAATACTAAAGTTCTAAATACCTCCCTAAGAAATAACATAAATAATCATTTTGAAAACTTGTTAAGATGGGTTCCTGGCTTCGTTCAGTAAATGATGTGTTGCTTGATCCGTCTGATGTATGGTTTGGTAGACCTGACCCTGTATGAAGTCGTAGAACGCTTCCTGCATCGCCCTGGTAGACACCTGGGCTTTGAGCTCTTATTCCTAGCGGACTTAGGTATATTGTTCCTTGCATGTTTCGTTTTTCCTTTCCCTCTATAGGTCAAATACTTTGAATCTTCATCTACGTCGATTCCTTTATTAGCTTCGTGAGCGTCCAGAATGTCTTGGATACTTTTATACGCATCTGTTTCTTCAGGATTTTGAGCAAAAGTGTTTAAATATGGCTTGAACCCTCCAATGCCGATAGGATACTTGGATATTTTGTCCTTTTCCATCTCCTCCAACTGCTTGAGATAGTTGTAGGTCTCAGGGTCGCTATTTTCACTGATAGGCTTGAAGTCATTGTATCCTATGAAGTTGAATGAGGGTTTTTCTTTCTTCCGTTTGAGAGCGTCATGAGTGAGAAGGAGATTAAACTTATCTCCAAACTCATAAGAGTCATAATCGTCCACATTTTTTTTGTAGGTAGAAAGATAGCGTTCCTTCTTTTCCGAGGCTTGAGAGGCCTTAGGGTCTGAGTTTAATTCAACGTTTGGAGGTAAAGTTGCTCCAAAAAGGTCCTTGTCCGAAGTTTTTCCGTACACTTGCTCGAAGATCTTATAGTCGTCTGTCCAGAATTGTTCAATTCCTGAAATTGGAAACAAAGGACTTCAGTTAGCTAGATCTTAAACCATACACACACACTTTACAAAAGCAAACAAGAAAAGCAGGAACACAAAATGTTATGAAGTAAATAAGGAGAAAATAAGAAAATCCCAGGTCGATTAAGCCAACTTTCCTCGCTAGCCAGTTATGTAAATAACATAAACGTGGATCCAATAAATAACTGGAATTATACGCGTGAATTTGACCGCATCTAACCTTGTATCGAGCTATTAGGTAGCAATGCTTAGTTTTCAGGCACTATTTAGCTCTAGTTTGACTTTGGTATTTATTCGTACATGTTGCTGAAGAAATGGCTTAAAGAAAACTAGCGGTTACAAGCGACTTTGCTCACATGGACTTTATATTAATTTGCTTTAGTAATACTCATTTGTCATACATACGAAGTCTTTTTATTAGCAATCCGGTTCTAATTAGTGTGCGACGCCTTTCGACCTTTCGAGTCTATCCCAACAGCTATTATCCGAGTGTGATTTGAACCCACGTCCCTAGCTTTAATACGGGGTTGCGCTTACCAACTGCGCCATCAGTACTTACGAAGTCCAGCGATGATTCATAGGGATCTGTAACATTCCAAGGTCGCACCATCCGTGGGTTCCCATCCTACTCACATACTACACTAACTTTTGGTACATCGTAAAATACTTGTACCATCAATTTATTTTATTAACATCAGTGCCTTGTTCTGTATACCGAGAGAAACTCGTGCATCGTAGAAATATCGAAGCGTTACGAGTTTGGGTAAGTTCACAGTTATGCGTGCATGCGAAAGTGTAAACAAGAACACTTTCGATCATGAGTAGTCCAGAAATAAATCACTTCATTATCAATAGAATAATTGAAAAGTCTCAGAAACTTTACATAGATTGTGCTACATGAGTATATTAACAACCATAACATCCTGGTCCTACCCACTGCTAATTTCCCTGTGTATCAGAAATTACTATCACTACATAGTATAAAACAAAGTCGCTTTCTCTGTCCCTATGTCCCTTTGTATGCTTAAATCTTTAAAACTACGCAACGGATTTTGATGCGGTTTTTTTAATAGATAGAGTGATTCAAGAGGAAGGTTTATATGTATAATACATGCATGATATGTGCACCCGTGCGAAGCAGGGGCGCGCGGGCGGGTCGCTAGTTTGTAACTAAAGTGCTCGCGAGCATACGAAACCTGCTGGAAAACTAAATTCCAAAAAAAAGTTTTCATAACTCAGAATAGACATGGTACTACACGTGTATAAAATAAAGTATGTAGCTGCTCTTAAAATATTTTTTTTACCGAATTAAAAAATGGAAGAGGTTCCTCCACTCCACTCCAGTAAAATTATAATAATTGTATTTATTTTTATTGATCATTCCTTTTTAGCGTGGTGGGTTATAATTCAGAGGCAGTCCCATATCAATATTTATCGTTTATTCAGTAATTTAAAAAATCTATTCCAAAAACATATCCACAAATGACATTTTGGTGTGTTCCTTCAGTTTTCTGGTGTATTGGAAGTCTGTTATTTTTTTCTTTATTTTAAGTTATATTATAAGTGTCAGACGTGAAATTTGCATCATCATCATAAGCCGGGAGACGTCCACTATCGGGTATAATGAAAAAATTCTTAACCATAATGTCCAGGGCAATACAAAACCAAAGCACACACTAACCAGATAGTTTAGTAACTCCACCCCCACCGTAGACCACTGCTGCGAGAACGCAAGCTGCCAGCCACAGCCGCATCTGTAACCACAATCACATCACTTAGGATCCTCCTTTTCTTCTTCTCCTCATCCGGTCCTGGCGGTAAGAATTTGGTTCCTGCTGATGCTGTAAACACGATCACTAGGTTGGAGTCCTATTCTGGGTTTCGCGTTAGGATGGCTGGTCAGACTGATATTTTAGGCATCCTTGGTGTCTTGCCCTAATTTTTGACATTAATGTTAATAGTAGGTTCATACCCAGATTATTAATGACTTTTAGGTAGGTACAGTTATTTCCAATTCAAATTCCTTGGTTATTTCAAGCAGTGTTTTATTTGAAAATTGGTATAGATTCACTGAAATATTGATAAGGATAAACAACTTAGAAAAGTTGGTTTTTATAAAGTGACTGCGGAGAAAAACTTATAGTAAATGCTTGTCTTACCTTATCAACGTTGTCGTTGCTCTTTGTCAATCCGGATCACAGCATCTCCGCACGCCGGCGCCGCCCGCGTCCACGAGACCGAATGAAAGTGAGATGAGAGCACAGATCCTATTTATAAGCTCGGGCGGGAATCGAACCGGCTCGCTTACAGATGGACTTGCTACGGCGAACTTGAGCTTTGAGCGAGTTTACAATCTTTGAGTACTAGTTATATCATGTACTTTTTATCATAAACTAGTTTTTTTTTTTATACAACTAACTGATGGAACAAGCAGATGGCCCATCTGATGTTAAGTGGTAACCATCACCTATAAACAAAACATTGCCCCGTAGGTCACGCACAATAGGAACGTGCCCTACGATGCACTGCCCTGCGTCCATCAACTTGAGGCATACAGATGTTAAGCCTCATGTGCCATAGTTATTTCGACGACGACCTCTGTGGCGCAGCGGGCGAGAGTCCACCTGCGACGCAAGAGGTTGCAGGTTCGATTCCCGCCTCGGAACAAATTTGTGTGCGATCTGCAGAAACTTGTTCCGTAGGTTTGGGTGTTTTCTATATATAATAAAAAATATCTACTTATCTATGTATAATGTATTAAATATACCTATCAGTCATCTTATATTATAAAATTATTAAATTATTATATTGTATTATTTATATTATCAAATTATTATTATTATTATTATATCTATTACCCATAACACAAGCTTTGAGTAGCTTACTTTGGGGCTAGATGATGCTGTGTGGATTGTCCAGCATTATTTATTTATTTCGAAACAGCTTGGTTACAGAATAATAAAGTGCGCCTTAAAGAGGCGTTAGGAGCAAGCCGCGTACAAATGACTTGCGGCAAACCTTCGAACAAAGGCTCACGCGGCAGCCGCGCGTAACTTGTACACGACGTACCTTTACACTTCACAGGTAAAGCAAGATGTAAAGAATTCGTTCTACAACTCACCGCGGCCTTTTCTCCACTCACTACTGTAGGTAGTTTTGCATTTGCGTTTGCGAGCATGTGTAAAAGTGCCGTAGGAAGGCCGGCATCTTGTGGACAGCGCAAGCGAAAGTCAAGTTCAATTTCCTTGGATCTGGCCAGCCCTGCTTCCGATTACAACCACCACAAGTCGGTTTTACCTAACTCCTAAAGAGTATTTCTCAAACAAAATGTACGTAACGAAAAAGTATTTGTTACGAAATTTTACTAATTCGTAACATAACTCTAGGAACTTAAGGAAGGAAAAGTTACGAAAAAGTACTTTTTCGTAACTTTTCATTTTTCGTTACGTACATTTTGTTTGAGAAATACTCATAGGTATACATACTGGTTACTATGTAAGTATATTATAACCGTTTCGTGTTCTGGCGGTAGCTTCACCTAGTACTGCCTAGTATAGTAGTGCATAAGACGCTTCTTATTGATCCTTATGATTGTACTGGAAATAACGCATAAAGAATACTTTTGGATTTGGTTTTTTGATGATAGAGAAGGCTAAAATCGTTGTTCTAGATATTTTTGGTTTCAAGTCCAATAGAGGACTTAGGCTAATGATGATAAAATATAAATAGGACGTCCCGGTCCCAAAAACTAATGGTACTGAGTATCCATTTTTTGTTTCCATTTTTCAATATTCATCGAGATGGAGAACTACGAGTATGCTCTCGATGGTTATTCATAGAGAAGCAGCATTATTTTTACAGCTTATCTACTAAAACAAGCGGGCTAATTGTCCGCTGGACATTAAACTGGTAAGGAGCTAAGGGCAAGCCTCCACTACTATCCTTGTCAGGAAATCCATCGAACTCATTTTTACAGAAACAAGTAGCGAAAAAACAAACTCTTATTTACAGTAAAATGTTTAATTGTTTTACACCAGTGTAAACACCTCTTAGGGCGGTTTGACAAACGTTACAAATGTTACAAGAGTAACCTTATAAATTCTAGGAGTCAGACGGATTATTAGATTTTTTATTACATAAATCTTTCGAAAATAGTTTTATATATGACAAATTCACAATCCACACGAAGCATTACATTCAGGTGCGAAATAAGATTCGCGTGCAATAATTACGATTAAAAGTTAAATAGGGATAACCCTCTATATCTGAGTACCTAGCAACTATTAAAAAATAAACATTATAAATAAAAAACATTGAACACGTTTATGGTAATTCTAAAATTATTTCCTGTAAAATATAATTACAATTATAATTCTTTAGGCAGGTCCTTCGGTAGATACATTTAGCCAATATCAAATTCGATAGTAAGTACACTAAGAAAAAAGTAGATATTACTGTAAATCAGAGCTACCAGAAAAACAAAATACCTATAGTCACATTGTTGAGCATTAATTTGAGCAAGGTATGCAAAACCAACAAAACTAAAGGAACACGTTAGTGATAAATAAAGTGAACACCAACTTCAACTTTATGACCTATTTGTTTTCACAATAATATTATGATAAAGTAATAAAAGTATTTTTTTCTTACAATAATATTTTTTTTTTAAATTTACGAACGAAACATAAACAAGTAAGTTACCAAATCGTAGTAGTAGATATCATAAAAATAATATTGATATAAAAATAATAAGTGTAATAAGGTTTTGAAAACACATTTTATTTAATTAGGGTCTACCAAAAATCACATCGGAGTGCCCATAAATGCATAAATGTACCAACTATGGTACATTTATACATTTAATGCGTTCTTGTCCACCTTGCCACCAGACTAGAAATACTAGGTACCTATTTGTCTATTATTCGCATTATTTTGGTTCTGACTTGTAAAATGTTTTTATTAACTAGATAGGTTAATTAATTGTGATTTAAATTCATTTTAATGACATTTTGAGCAAGTATATAAATTGTGTGATTTATTTACATGAATTACATTTATTATACAGTGTAAGTAACCATATCGTTGTCCGAATAGGATACACGTTATCAAGGTGTCTCAAAAAACCGGACGATCTCCAAAGAATCCTTTTATTCTTTCTTATCACCAGCACCGTCGGCGTCGTCATCGTTAATAGTCACAGCGGCGTTAGGTGTTTGGACTGATTTCTGTATCATTATGTGATCTTCGAAGAGAATTAATACTTGTTTGACCCTGGTTCTCAGGAACATTCTTGCCGCCAGCTTCTGATCCAAAACCAGGTTCTGAGCTATAAGCCCTTGTTCTACAATGTCACTGATGGCGATTTCTGGTTCTCAAGGGATGGTAGCGGTAGGTACGTCCCCTTAACAACGAGCCTATTTTAAACTACCTACCTAGTAAGGGTTTTATAAAAACAATAAGACAGTTTCACGAACACCTGAGCTAGACGGTGCAACAATTTTAATAAATGGCGGCTTTGATATCCCCTATCAATCTCGCTGAGCAATAAATGAAACATCTTATTTGCGATACTAATCAATATTACTTACAAAATTACGTTTACAGTTTGACGTCCATGTCGCGTCGAACTGAACTCAACTAAACTAATGATGTTACGGTGCAGTAAAAACAATAATAATGTATAAAAGTGCAGTGTGAAGGCTCAGTACAAAACCTAGGTACCTACGTTGTTAATGGGAAACAAATAAGTAATATTGCTGGTAACTAATCAGCGCGCGCATCCCCTAACCAATAACACTGGCGGTGCCGCCGACCCGCGGCCCGATTACGCTAATGTATGGTTATCGAGATGGCTTTCAGTTTGACATTTGATTCCCACAATGTAGAGCATTGTATAGGATGAACGGAAATCAAATGTCAAACTGAAAGCTATTGTCCAGTCGGGGCAGACATTTAAATAGAAAAAATTCCGGGGAGCGATTTTTTTTTTAAACGTCGGGGTGGTGGTTGGAAGTATAAATCTCGATTTTTGAACTAATCCCGGTAGAGGGCTCGCCGCCATCTTGTTTTAAAGTTTTTCTGAAATAACTCGTTAATTTTCAACTTTAGAACAAAAATGGTAACGGCAAAGTTATTGGAAATTTAATTTCTCACAAGTTTGGTCATGATCATTTTTACGCTAGGATCAATATTTGCTCTTAGGCGATCTGCATTCGAAAGTCATGCTCGGGCAATGATACAAACGTGATGCCAAATCGCCGAAGTTGCCTTGAAAGGTCAGCAATCAGCAATATGTAGGTAATGATTGTGTAATCAAACAAAACCACAGAAAAATACTACTCTAACCGCCGTTTCTGAAAGCTCGATCAAAGCTAATCGGCAGTGAAGTCACTTGCTAATTGCTATCTCTATTTAAATTTAAGGTAAAAGCTGAAGTAGCAAGTGACTTGACAGCCGATTAGCTTTGATTGAGCTTTCAGAAAACCGAAACGGTTTTAATTTTAAAAAGTGGCCACAATTTTCTTGAGTCAAATAATCTTTCTTGCTTCTTCTCTTATTTGCTTTTGACCCAGTCGCTTGGTACCTAATATCTAAATTCCTTGCACTGACTGACCTCAACAACACAGAGCAGGACCAATATATTTTGTTACCTCATTCTTTTTTCATTGTTTTATTTTCATTTTCTTTTTTAACTTCCCTGTTTTGTGTTTCTATAATGTGTGTCTGTTAATAAACGTATTTCATTTTTTCATTTCAATCATCTGAAGACGAGGTGGTATGGCTCTAACTCTATGGTTATAACCTACCACATATCTCACAATCTGTCAATTCTGTCACCGTTACCTGTCACGATACTGGCAGTTTAAATGTTGCCGTATTTAGGGATTTATGCATATTTTGGACGAAATTGAGAGTTCAATGCGAATTAATTATTAATAACAGGATTTTTATGATTTGCCTATCGGACTTTATGTTGATGCCATAAACGGACTTTAGATAGACTTCAGACATTTTTATTATTTTTACTAGTTGCGCCCCGCGGTTTCACCCGCGCAGATTTAAATCCCGGTATTCCTACGGGATAAAAAGTAGCCCATGTGTTTTTCCAGACTACCTATAATCCATCTCTCTGGCAAGTTTCATCCAGATCCGTCCAGCCGTTCCGGCGGGAAAGAGTAACAAACATCCATTCATCCATAAATCCATACTTACAAACTTTCGCGATTGATGTACATGATGTAAAATAGTAATAATAAACAAGAAATTCTGCTTTTCATGTTGAAATTCCGAGTTTTGGAAGCACAGTACCGCTTTTTCAATTAGCTCATCTGGCAGCACTTATCTACGGCCGCGCCGGTCCTCATCCATCTAAAATTTTTTCATCAAAAAAATACATTTTTTTTACCGCAGCAGTGTGCGTGCGGCGCTTGCTTTGCTTGTGTCAATTTTAAATTCATTTTCGTCGTCGATAGATAATTCCAGTTAAAATGCCGATTAAAGCCGTATGTGTTCTGAAGGGCGATGTCAGCGGCACTGTATTCTTCGATCAGAAGGTATTTCTAAAAAAAACCATTTCCTGACCCTAAGTCATGACCTTCCTTGTACATGTTTAAACAAATTTCTAGAAGTTACCACTCAACTCAATATTTTCCATTGCTGTAGGTAGGTGCCTTACCTATGAAGTGAGTAGGTACTACCTATCTAAAATTTTGATATTATTGATTTTGATACTATACCTATTCTAAAGCTTTCCTAAAAAACCTAGGTAAGTCCTGAAAGCCCCTTTTTTTGTTGAGGTATGTACCTACCCTTTTTTCTTGCATAATGCAGAACAGACAAGTAGGCAATCTATTTGTGTCAGGTTTCTTGGCTTGTATTAAGTTGGAGTAAAATTATGCCTGACTTAGGTAGATAAAAAAACATGGGTATTCTAGATGATAGTAAACATGGGTAGGTATGCAGCAGTAAGTTTATACATGACATTTTATGATGGTCAAAGGTCAATAAAACTTCTAGGTGTCTGAAAATGGTGTGATTTATTGCTTTGTGAACTCATTATTTTTGTATGTTTTCAGGACGACAAGTCTCCAGTAGTCCTATCCGGTGAAGTTAGTGGACTGGCCAAGGTAAAGTTTTAGGCCCTTATTCATGCCTTTAGCTTAGCAGACCGCTATGTTTGTTGCCGTCTCTTTTTCTAGATATTTTTTTTAGATTATTTAAATTTCTTGACCTACAAGTAGATATAAATCTACCTACATTAGTAGACAAATTAAATTATTTACCTACTAATAGTACCAATCCATAGTAACCCAAATAATAAATAGGTACTCATTAGCTTGCACACTATCACACAACACAAACTACCTCTTGAGTTTTGTTCGTACCTACTTGTTTATTGACCTTGTAGTATTGATTAAAATTCCATTACATCACTGTCTTGGAAATAATAATGAGTTGCAAGCACTTACCTGTATATAGGATAGGTAACTATAACCTAATTGTACCTACATCATAATTAAGTAGGTTATTATTTATACTGTAGGTATGGTATTCAATCATATATTACCAATGTATGATTAGCCATTGCTGATAAAATACCTATAAAAGTCACTGTGATAAAGATGGTAAAACTTTTATTCATATATACCTATTTGTAACTGCAACCTCAGTGTTTATTTATTCATATAAGATTGCCAACAAAAGATACACAAAATTACAATTATTTATAAAATATAAACACGAAAGTTTGTAAGTATGGATGGAAGGATGTTTGTTACTCTTTCACGCCGGAACGGCTGAAAGGATCTGGATAAAACTTGGCAGAGAGATAGAGTCTGGAATAGCACATAGGCTACTTATTATCCCGTGGGAATACCGGGATTTAAATCTGCGCGAGTGAAACCGCGGGGCACAACTAATATTACATAAATTTAATAATAATAAATAAATAAAATAAATAATGCTGGACAATCCACACAGCACCATCTAGCCCCAAAGTAAGCTAGGTAGGTACTCAAAGCTTGTGTTATGGGTTAGATGACTGATATATTTAATACATTATATACTTACATAGATAGATATTTTTTATTATACATAAACACCCAGACCAACAGAACAAATTTATGCAGATCATGATCAAATGCCTTACTTTATGAACAACTGTGCACACAAATGCAACCTAACATCATGGGTCATGTAGCCATGTGCCATAGTGTATTTGACATGAAAACTATTATTGAATTTTCGTGATTCCAGGGCAAGCATGGCTTCCATATCCATGAGTTTGGAGACAACACCAACGGCTGCACCTCGGCCGGAGCTCACTTCAACCCGCAGAAGGTGGATCATGGATCCCCTGATTCAGACATCCGTCATGTCGGAGACTTGGGCAACATTGAATCTGCCGGTGGAGTCACTAAGGTATAGGATGATGAACAACTTTAAAACCTTTCATTCTTGCAGTTTTACGGACATACCTACCTACTTCTTCTTGTCATGTCGAAAGTCTTCACAAAGGTTATCCTATTTACTACAGACGAGAGCTTTACACACTGTTTACACTGCCTGTCTATTAATTTATCTACTAACTAGATGCGCCCGTGCTGTTACCCGCGATTCAAAAGTAGGTATATCCATTTCCTCTATGTCCTCTTTGGATCGGCTCCCCTGCCCAAGCAGTGTTGCTGTGTTTCGGTTTGAAGAGTGTCATCGGTGTAACTACAGGCACATAGGTGTAACATCTGTAGGCTTCAAGTTAATGCACGCAGGGTACGCTCCGATCGTGCGTGACTTACGGGGCAATTTGTTGTAATTTGTTGATAGTTACCACTTAAATTAAGTGGTGCAGATGGCCCACCTGATATTAAGTGACTTAATATCAGGTGGGCCTTCTGCTTGTTCCATCAGGTAGTTGCGTAAAAAACAAAACTATAATTTACAAGAAACAAATTTACATTACAACCAGTCTAAGGCGCGGTTTACAGAAGAGACGTGGCGATGACGTGTGGCGGTGGGGATAGTCAAAGATACACAATCTAGACCCTATAATACGTAGCATAACGTCGTTTTTGTCGCAGAGAATTGCGCCAGCGCTTCCAGGCGACGCGACGTCCCGCCACCAGGTGACACTAGGTGCCTAGAGTACATGCCACAAGTCCTCGCCAAGTCTCTTCTGTACCAAGTAGCAGGACGCCTAACAAGCCCCGTTCGCATTGCAGGTGTGCATCCAAGACTCGCAGATCTCGCTGGTCGGGCCGAACAGCATCGTCGGGCGCACGCTGGTGGTGCACGCCGACCCCGACGACCTCGGGCTCGGCGGCCACGAGCTCAGCAAGAGCACCGGCAACGCTGGAGCGCGCATCGCCTGCGGCGTCATCGGCATCGCCAAGATCTAACGCCTGAGATCAACCTAAGGCTAAGAACTCACGAAGCGGTTTTCACCCGTGCCCGCCGCGGTTGCGGGCCCGCAGCCTTTGTAGAATACAGATATGTAAAAAATTAAACCACATTTCACGACGCGTTTTACGCCCGCGGCGTGTGCGATTGTTTGCGGCTCCTGCTGCACCGGCAGTCATCTTGTACCGGCGGCTTTTTGTGCGTGCGTAACCGCACAAAACTCCGGTCTCGTGAGTTTTGAAAATAAAACTCCATTCCGCCACCGCGGCGGGCACGGGTGAAAACCGCTTCGTGAGTTCTTAGCCTTGTACTAGCACGGTGTCTATTCTGTTGTAGCATTATCATAAACTAACCTAATCTGACAGCTTTAAAATTATAGCCGTCCTTGTTGTTTCGGTCTTAGAAAGGGATGGTAATATTTTTAGTGCTGTCAAATTAGGAAAATTAAACAACAGAATTGGCACCAATTTCAAACCAATTCACACCATGAAAATGTGCTAGCATTCCCTTCCCACTGCCATATTGGTAGACCTTTCTTACCGACGAGTAGCATTTGGTTGCAGCATTTACACACTAAAGATGTTTCTTGTAGGACTAGTCTTCAAGTGTGCTACTTCTTAGTTGGTATAAACTAATCTAACTTTCTAGCTTGATGATTGGAAACTGTTGACATGTAAGTTTTTGGTGTGATTTGGGCCACTACTGTTCTTTGAAACATTGCCCAGAAGCATAATAAAATTCTTAGTAGGAGAATGTTTCAAAGAACAACATAAAATCAAACAATGTTTGGGAGTAGATTAAGGTTTTTTTTGATGTTGTATGTATTTATTGCTAACTCACTGAGCAAAAATTATAAATGGAATCCTTATATTTAGTATGTGCTGGAATTTGTTGTTTCAATAAAAGTCCTAAATTACATAATGTTGGTATTTTATTCTGAAGCCATTTGTTTCTTTCCACCTGTTCATATTTCTAATTTACCATGTCCTGACTGACAGCATAAAAACTGTTCATTTAGTTATCACCATGAATAATGTATATACAGTTAGGTTAGTTAGTGCTTCTAAACTTATCAATAGGTTACAAAGATGTTAGTAGCATCCACATATAAATAATAAAACAAACAAAAGAATATTATAAAATATTAACAGATTGAATGACATAACATAAAATAACAATACAAATACACAAATAACTTGGTAAAAAATTAAAGCAATCGCTCAAGCATACACAAAATCAAGTAGGTACAAGACACATATTTTTCAAAATATGATGTGAAACAATTAACATGCTCTCTGATCAAGAAAGAACCAGGCTACTTATTTGTTCTGAGCCACACTATTGGCTAACTAGCCTGTTTAGCAGTACTTTAAGTCTGAAACTGGTTATCAATCTCTCTAGGTAAGTAACTGCTATTCTTGTAGGCAACAAGTAATGGTAATAAATGAAAGATTTTTAAGAATATTTTAGTTGACCTATAAAATACACCATTACACCTTCATGAGTGAAGAAAGCATTGTAAGAAGAATATTGGGCTTGAAACATCTTCGGACTAGACATGTTCCACTGCCACAAACAGTCCTCCTGGCTTTGTACACTGATAGATGCCCAGTAGTTACTTAGTTCCCTTGCAGTCACATACTCTGACAATAATTTGCTCACTCTTGTAATGCGAGAGGATGTCAGGAAGCCTTTGACTACAAGAAGAGATATTCTTGTACTTCTTAGTGGGAAATCACTATCAGGTTCATAGTAACTGCTAATATAAGTCTCAGGCTGATCTAAATCTCCTCCGAGAGCCAACATTCCTAACCACTCAACCATCTCCTCTGTGTCCACATCTTTTAATGATGGTATTTTAGAGATATTGGGTGTAACTCTCCTGAATTCCAAAGAATGCACAGAAGTTTGGATATTTCTGTCAGAAAAATACTTAGCTATAGATGAAGGGCATATCTTTTTATCATGAGGCTCCCACGATAGTAACAGATTGAAGGGTTCCAGCTTACTCAAGCACTGCGTTAATTTGCTGTGTTGTTTCAAAGTTTTTAGATCTGTTCTAACTTCATAGAAATCATATGGTCTTTTGATGCCTTGAAGACCTAGCGATTGATACATACATTCAATAATATGAAGAGTGAGATACCCATCTGGTGTTAGGGAGACGCAATTTTCCACTAAACAGTCTTTATCAGCTGATAAACAGTAAATACTACCTTTCTTGACAAAGTTTTCTATGAATGTCGGTTCAACGAGCTCGGTGAGAGAGCAATTCTTTAACTTATAGTAATCGCTGTCTTCTCTCAGAATACCCTCGATAACAGCAGGAGTTTGTATTTCATCAGGGCAAGTGATCAATAAACTCTTGTAGAAGCAGTTCATAGAGATATTTTGGTTTACGAATTTCAAATCCACGTTCCTTTTGTTGTTGCCCAACGTTTTCGGAGGTCCATTGTCAATTATGTCGGGGCAGAGCATGGTGAATGCTTGCACCTTTTATAAATATACGATCAAGAAGAAATTATCCATCAATTAACCAAACGTAGACCGTACACATACGTACAAATCAATTCAAAAAACAAAGTAAACAAACATTGATGACAATTGAATGAAGGTAAAAGGTCCGCCAGTGTTGCCAGATAAGAAAATTAAAAATGCGGTAGCCGTGCTTGTGCTTCAAAAACGCGGATTTTCAACACACTAAGCGTAATTTCTTGTTTTATAATTTACATCGATTATTCTCTCTCAATTCGTGTACTTATTATTTGTTTTTTTACACAAAGGCAAGGAAATCTGAAAACTAGAGACGCTTAAAGGCACTCGAGTAAAAACAAAAATGACAGTAAGTACCTAATTCTTTCTAGTTATGTAGTAGTTATGTACATTAAAATGATCACATAGCAGCAGCGTTCAGAAAAACGATTTACGAGAAACTATATGTTAGAGAATCTGGAGAATATGTTGAGTGAGGACCTAAGCTTATTAGGTTATTAGTATAGTAAATTATCATTCGAAGGAAAATACATCCACACCATCAACGCCTACAAAAGAGATTGCACGTTAAAAATCAATTGTGCCCGCCAAACAAAGGGAAGTTCTTGTAGATTCAAAACAAGCGGAACCGCGTAGGTTAAAAGCGGAAGGCAGATTCCATGTAAAAAAGGCGGGGTAAAAAGCGTAAAAGCGGTACATCTGGCAACGCTGTGGTCCGCCTGCCGCGCAGTTTTTTTTTCGCCCTCAGCTCAGAGCAGGCTATATAATTTGAAACCATACCGCCTAGTCTATTGTTGTTATTTGTCTTAGAAGAAGAATACTACTTCATCCAAGTTATTTGTAGTTTTCTGTGTTTGTCCACGTTTGTCTTGTGTTGCGTAAATCGCCGCGGAAAGTCGTCGTATCGTATCGTCTAGCTACGTAGTTATTGTATACTCTTTGCGTCTAGCACACGCACAATAAAACACCCAGGGAGTTTATTTTCGGAGGGAATCGAAGCCACAGCCTACGGCGCAGAAGGCAAAGCTACTACCAACCAAGGATCAAATTCCTTGCTACCAACTGAGCTATGAAGGCTATCAAATATTTGTTTTTGTTTACGGGATGCTGTATCTTAAAAGTATACACCTAATATTCCCTGTTCCGTGTGCTGTAGAGCCTAGGATACCTAAATATTAGTTCTAGATAGAGTAGGGTTGCCCGGATAAGTAGGTAGGTGCCATTCTTACAGCATAATCAGCTTAGAAAGACGGGGGCCATTTTCTGACTATGCCGCGAGTTTCTTCCCTCAAGATGCTTTCCTTCCCCATTTGAGAGCTCACCTTCCACTAGACAGGACAGGTGGACGACTGGATTTGAACCCGCGACCTTTTTGTGTGCAAGTACCTTGGTAATCACAACAAGCGACAACCCGGTGGTTGTCGCTGTTCTCAGCGTGCTGAAATCTCTCGTGACTCCTTCCAAAAAATGGACACTAGCTTATACCTAATTAAATATTAGTGGATGTGTGTAATAAAACGGCAGTCATACATAATAATAATTTTATCTAAATGCGTGTAAACGATTACTTACCAGGCTAATGACACAATACTGAAAAACACCGTGACACGGAAGGCTTACTTGCGAATCTACCCCCTATTTTACAAAATACTGCATATCCTTCGTGTAGCTTTAGCTCACGGTCAGTTCTTCGGCCGGCACCGCCTTGTAGAGAGCCTCAACGGCGTTGACCACTGCTTCTACAATGTCGTGTACGATGGGAGCTGCGATTTCTTTCATGACCTCACCCCAGTTGTTGTTTAGGAAGTCTTCCACTGGACCAGCTAAAAATATCAAGAACATGTACTAATAGGACAAGTTAATAGGTAGGTATGTTTTATTTGTAGGAACCTAACCTGCCTAAAACATTAGGTTCTACAAAATAAAATTAAGGAGAGTTCAGTTTTTTTATACAACTTTCTAATCTTCTTCTCGTATGTCAGTAGTTAAGTAGTTTCTTTGGAAACATTGTAGTTAAACGATTTTAAGTGCGCCTCAAGAGGCTCCTTTAAGCACTAAGTTGTACGTTATGTTTATGTTTTTTATGGTACTTACCTAAAAGTAGAAGTGCATTTTTGTTGAAATGGAATTGCGAGAAAGTCGTGGTAGGGCACCAACTTTTTCACGATTCCATAATATCACAAGTGGTATTGTAAGCTTACCCAAAACTTTGTTTCCATTGAAGAGGTTGTCGAAGGCGAAGTGAGCTCCGCCCTTGGTCTGGTAATTGTGCTTCCAACTCTTGATGTCCCAGTGCTCCTTGCCGTCGGCGCCCTGGACAAACGCTAGCTCTGTCACGGTCTTGATCACGATATCACCTGCAAAAAACAAAAAAAAAATATTGTGTTGTATTGCATATTTTTTTTATACAACTAGCTGATGGAACAAGCAGCCTGATGCCACCTGATGTTAAGTGGTAACCATCACCTACAACAAAGCATTGCCTCGTAAGTCACGCACGATAGTAACGTGCTCTACGATGCACTATGCCCTGCGTCCATCAACTTGAGGCATACGGATGTTAAGCCTGATGAGCCTGTAATAACACCGGCGACCACACTCTTCAAACCGAAACACAGCGTTGCTGCTTGGCGGCAGAAACAGGCGTGATGGTAGTATTTCCCCGGACGAGCCACACACAAAGAGCTCTACTATTCTTAGATTTAGTTCCAAAAGGCATCAGTGGGCCGATAGCACGTGTAAGGCTACGCTTCTTGATATAGTTACACTAGCTAGAGGTCTATCTAGCGCCTAAGTATATAAAGCTTTTTTAAGCTTTGTCGCTTAGGGTTACCTAATTCTGGCAGTATATGAAAATTAATACCATTTTTTAAGGTTTTCGTCGCTATTGTAAGAACGTTGCTCATTCGCAAGCAAACACGACGCTTAGTTGACTACCGTCGTCTATTGACATTGATTATAACGCATGGTTTAAAATTAGTAGGTAGATACCTAGATATATGTAAATGTACCTAGGTACCTACTACCTAGTAGGGAGGTAGGTACTTATTTATTATGTTTGAATCCGGACGTGCACCAATGGATTTTTCTATGGCGGCGATGGGCTTGCAACCTGTCACGTATGGAATACTAACCTAGTACCTCCTGCAAAATGTGGGTATGTGTCAAATGTAATGTTTGGACGTACCTCTGACTACCCCCTTAGACATCCTCAATCTTTAGTTAGTACTTGGTACTTGGAGATCT
The DNA here is from genome assembly GCA_963576535.1 of Plemyria rubiginata. Lineage (NCBI taxonomy): Eukaryota > Metazoa > Arthropoda > Insecta > Lepidoptera > Geometridae > Plemyria > Plemyria rubiginata. Next base: position 452,248 of record OY754916.1, on the reverse strand, counting down.
GAAGGGATATCTACCGTGCCTGGGGATCAAAGTGATGAAGCTGTTTCAGTTTCAGTTTCGTAATACTTACGGATATCAATAACGTATTTCCCTTCTCCTCGGATGGGCAGCACCAGGATATGGCCGTCCAGCTTGTAGTCACCTGTCAGTTGGACGGTGCATCTGAGCGCCAAGGACTGCTTGGCCTTAGTCAAGTCATGTCTGCAATTAAAGCCTTTTTGATAAATATCTAGATGCTAAACTAACCTGTACTACCTAGATATCCTAGCCTAGTCTAGCAGAGCAGTTAGAGCATTATGGGGGGACAAATATTATAAACGCGAAAGTTTGTAAGTATGGATGGATGGACGGTTTGTTACTCTTTCACGCCGGAACGGCTAAAGATCTGGATGAAACTTGGCAGAGAGGTAGATTATAGTCTGGAATAGCACATGGGCTACTTTTTATCCCGTAGGAATATCGGGATTTAAATCTGCGCGGGTACTAGTGTTTAATTGTATACAATTATCTTCGTAGCCGTCAGCTCAGCTGGTAGTAGCTTTGCCTTCTGCGTTCCGTGCAGGCCGTGGGTTCGATCCCTACACAGAACAAACATTTATTTATTTTTATATTTTCCAAAACCAATAAATCAGTTCTATGTTATTTAGTTTGTCAACAATTACCTACCTGCGAGCAGATCATGCCACTTGTTGAAAGCAAACCAACACTATTTGTTGACAAACAAACGCACTTGTTAAATGTATGCGGAAAGCGGTGATGAGATGAAGTCCAAGGTCGCTCTAATGAATTGAATGTAGGTATCTTATCGTACGGGTAGGTATTGTATTAACCTTACTTGGTGAATACCTATACCTATCTTAGTACTGTCTGAGTTTTGATAATCGTATAGCGTATTTCGATTTTTGTAACGTCCGTGGTAAATTCTATAGGGTGTGCTGAGAACTCAATAGTACAAACAAGGCTACGTTTCGTACTCAACTACTCGACCTCGCAATATGACTTTTAAGAGCATATGTGCTATAGGTTGCACGGCACGTGTTTTGTATGGAGACACGAGAGTTCTGGGGGCGCTTATCGCTTCTCCATAGAAATCGAATTTTTACAATTTTTACTCGCACAAACCGATCGACATGATCACCTCGCACAAAACGAAAAATTCATTTGAAACGTGCCTTTCAACGAAGTCTTTACGCGTCTCGCCGTCTCGGCCGGCTTGTGCGAGCAGCACGGTGTTGAAATTCGGAATAAATAGAATTTTTTTTATGTAAAAGTTAGACAAACGGGCTAACGGCCCACCTGATGGTAAGCGGTCACCGTCGCCGATAGACAACAACCACACTAGGGGCGTTGTCAGTGCGTTGCCTACCCTGAAGGACTTTATTAACATTTTTCTTAAAGCTTTTCATGTTAAATCTTGGCGGGAAAACCTCTGATGGAAATGTCATTTGCGAGGTCGCCTTTTGATTCAAATAGAAGAAACGAATAGCAAAGTTGTAAAACCTCCGAATAAGCCTACAGAAGGCATAGCTATAACAATTGAGATGTGGTTGCTGTGGTTATTTGTGTTTGTACCTATCCTTGCTTAACTCATATGCATCTATACCTGTGCAATCTGTGCATTGCTACGCTTCATTGAACCGGAATAATATACTATAACTACTAAATATATTTATCAACCGTTGACTTGTCTTGTTTCTGACCCTGACTACAGCCATGTATGACCTGACTTGTAGAGGACTTTTAACATTATATAGGGAAAATGGGTATTGCGATAAACTAGCTTTTCTTGCAGTTGTGTGCGCTTGGACTTATTGCCGTTCTTTGAAGAATTTAAGTAATAATAGATATATAACTCTTTATTGATTACCACAACAAAAATTAATTGAACACACTCTGACTTTAGGGTCCGGTGACAGCGGCAATTGGCTATTATTTCATTTTATTTCATTCCGGGGAGGATGTTTGAAAGAATAACTCTAAAAATCAATCCTTCAAGGTTTGCTGGAAGAGAACTCTTTTTAGGGTTAAGCTCGCCTTTGTACATGTATTGTTATTTAAGTTTACTGTATATTTTCACTGTGTACAATAAAGAATAAAGAATAAAAAAACCCGCATAAATACTGTTCGATCACAAATAATACAATAATATAAAGGAAATGTGCTTGAGTCAGAAATCATTTTGGTATTAGGTAAACGTAAGACCAAACATCTAATACCAAAATGATTTCTGATTCGGGCATGTTTCCCTTATATTATTGTATTATTTGTGTTCGAACAGTATTTATGCGTGTTTCTTTAGAGTTATTCTTTCAAACAACCTCCCCGAAATGAAATAAAATGAAATAATAGCCAATTGCAAAAAGTAGGTACCTACAATGGGCAGCCTAACTAATTATGTAAAAAGTTTATTTGTATTGTTTTGTCTTATAATCATATAAGTAAGAATACTTTCCCTGTTTTTTTGGCGAGCTATCTAAATATTATTGCAAAACACAACGAAATTATCATAATAAAACAACCATTTGCGGGTTCGATTCCCGCTTCGGAACAAATTTGTGTACGATCTGCAGAAATTTGTTCCGTTGGTCTGGGTGTTTATGTATAATAAAAAATATCTATCTATGTAAGTATATAATGTATTAAATATATCAGTCATCTAGTACCCATAACACAAGCTTTAGTAGCTTACTTTGAGGCTAGATGGTGCTGTGTGGATTGTCCAGCATTATTTATTTTATTTATTTATTTAACATCGATGTCGGGTCGAATATCTAAAAACAAGAACGTAGCGACCAATTATACCGCTGCCCATCGCATCGCTGTCGCATCGGTTGTTTTAGATAAAGACTCGCGTCTTAGCTATTGAACACATTGCAAATATTAGTAAGTGAAGCTAACTTAGGTATTTTTATTAATTTCCATACAAAATGCTATTGTATACTATGGGCCTACCTACCTATTATAGTACCTATAGTCAAGTAGTACCTATTAATGAATTATTGTACCTACCTTATTTCTACATAAATTGCAGCGCCCTACAGGGTACATGTACTCGCTTATTAGCTACCTTAGACCTAAGCTATAATATAACTGATGTATGTACATGTTGGCAATAAATAAATAAATAAATAAAATAAATCAAAAGACTTCGACGCACGACACTTATCTCGGGTCAACTCGTTTTTGTTTATATTAAATGGAATTACGTACGTTAACCGCATTATTTATTTGTTCAAAAATGTACGTACTACAGTGCCAGTATTCTCAAACGGTGAAGAAAAAAATCATGTCGTAAAACTTTAAAAGTTCTTAGAGCATGTGTCAAGTCACGAAAGAAGTCAAAGTCAAGAGGTATTTATTCAATAAAACCTCACGGATTACTGTGAAACGTCTTGAAGCTAGGTGCCTCTATGTGCCAGTTGCAGGCGACCAAAGCCTAGAAAAATAGGCAACAAATTTAGGTACGGCTTGGTTCCTACTCTGGAAGCCTCTTTTTTTTTTTTTTTTTTTTTTTATAAATGCTGGACAATCCACACAGCATCATCTAGCCCCAAAGTAAGCTACTCAAAGCTTGTGTTATGGGTACTAGATGACTGATATATTTAACACATTATATACTTACATAGATACATATTTTTTATTATACATAAACACCCAGACCAACGGAACAAATTTCTGCAGATCGTACACAAATTTGTTCCGAGGCGGGAATCGAACCCGCAACCTCTGCGTCGCAGGCGGACTCTCGCCCGCTGCGCCACTGAGGTCGTCCTTTGGAGCCCTTAATACATTAAATTTCTTAAAAACTAAAATACACCAAAATTTATATATCTAATAAACACGAATTGTTGCCGTTGTATTCCACAGTACCACACAGGTAGGTACTACATAAGTCTTAACCTTAGGTATGTACCTACCTAGTAAGTTATCTTACGTGATTATAACCGTCCTTTACATTAATAGTTACGTTGAAAAAAACTCGCGTAAAAAATATGCTCGCAATCCTTTTGTTCAGGATAATAAACAGGATATCATTGCTTTGCTATTATTATACTGAAGATCGGCGTGAGAAAAAGTGTAGCCATTCATGTCGCGCGAATTAATATAAATTAACTAGCATCAATTTCACAATTATTTTCTTTTTAATTGACGTTTTATGAAGAAACAGAAGCAAATAGAAATTCTATTGTTTTTCAACCATTCTGCCGGTCCATTTACGCGGAGGGAGGCTGCTCGGAGCGGAGAAAGGACGGTGACGGAGTATTTCGTATGCGCAAACACATCCCCTCCACTGTTTTCCAGCGTTCTTTTTGGTTGACGCGCACCCTAGTTTCATTAACTCCATTTTGACAGGAATTCCATCACTATCACTACACAGTGTAAAACAAAGTCGCTTTCTTTGTCCCTATGTCCCTATATCCCTATGTCCCTGTCTCTATGTATGCTTAAATCTTTAAAACTACGCAAAGGATTTTGATGCGGTTTTTTTTAATAGATAGAGTGATTCAAGAGGAAGGTTTATATGTATAATACGCAGCGAGTCGCTAGTAATAACTAAAAAAAAACTATTATGCATGAGCTAAGTTACCTGATAGCGTCAACCTTGCAATTCCTCATGCCGGCAACCGTGGTGTTCTTCAGCGTGAGCTTCAAGCCCGCTGTGTCTCCCTTCACCAGGTCGAGGTGCAGAGGGTCCAGGGGCTTCATCCCCAGCTCCGGGATGCCCGGCGCTATGACCGGCACGGCGGCCTGCGCTGACCGCGCGGCGCACGCGCTGTCGCCGGACTGGCATGGCGTGATGAACGGCGCTGAGGTCACACAAATCAGTTCGTAGGGGTCTATGGTCTATGGTTACAGGCACATGAGGTGCCTCAACTCCTCAAGTTGATGGACGTAGAGCACTGTAGGGCACGTTCCTATCAGATATTTTCGTAACACTCAAAAAAAAAATCTCTAATAATAATAATAAATAAATAAGTAAATCTCAAAATATAAGCTGTTCGGCGGGGCCCTGCTATGCCACAATAATCCCACCACAGTAGTTTTCGTATCACTAGTTGCACCACACGGTTTCACCCGCGCAGATTTAAATCCCGGTATTCCCACGGGATATAAAGAAGCCTATGTGCTATTCCAGACTATAATCTATCTCTCTGCCAAGTTTCATCCAGATCCGTTCAGCCGTTCCGTCGTGAAAGAGTAACAAGCATCCATCGGTCCATCCATCCATACTTTCAAACTTTCGCGTTTATAACGTAGTAGGATTTTAATTAAGAATCATCGTCCAAATAGGAACAGTAGGCATGTTTGTCGCTGATTTAAATAAATTTCATGCAACAAAAGTTGCGTTATTTGTAGACCCACAATGTATGAATGCATTTTTTTTTTGCATTTTGTACGCTTGTGTAGTTTTTGAAAAGACTTGCTGAAAGAACCTTAAAATTAGATAGTTATGACAGTAATGTTAGCTCAATTAAACATTTGATGAGAAAAGCAACTGTTACTGAATTCTGAAATAGCACATTCAGTAAGGAGTATAAAAAATGTATTATTTAGAGCTTCACATTTATTTAAATTTTATAAGTTGATATTATAATTCTATTAAATCTAAAATATTCTGTAAATTTTAAAAACTTGCCTGAAAAGTTTCTAAATTAGGTACGTTGCGCAATTTAGATTTAAATTACGTTTACAAATAATTATTACATACTAGTTGCGCCCCGCGGTTTCACCCGCGTAGTTTTTGGTTTTTATTTAATTCCGATCATTCTCATATTTATTCACCTTTTAAACCTTCCCTGGACTTCCACGAATAATTCAAGGCCGAAATTAGCCAAATCGGATCAGCCGTTCTCGAGTTTTAGTGAGACTAACGAACAGCAATTCATTTTTATATATATAGATTTTATTTCACATTAGTTCACACAAAATGTTTAATGAATAAAGAAAGAAATAAATAAATAAAATAAAATAAATAATTCCAAAAACTCACCTGATGCCGATTGCACACCGAAAATCACAGCCAAAAAGCTAAGAGTCCTCAACATCTTCACGGATTCCTACGACAATAATATGACGGTCGAGGTCGCCTCCGCGCTTATATGCCCAAGTATCGTGACGTCACTGCAACTACTTATCCACACCATGGAATAAACAATAGTAATTATTATTATCCGGGCTCTTGTTCTTGTGGTCGCCGATCGCCAAATCAGGCATACCTGTCATGAGCTATAGTGCTTTTTGAACTCGATATTTAATTTTCAAGATGCATTCTTAAATAAACAAATTGCGACTGTTTATATAGATCGACGTATTATCGTGCTTTCCGAAGCAGATGAATATTAATTTAATTTGGAATTGAAAACTTTGACTATTTCTACCAATCAAAAATTCGCTGGCGTGACAATGCATGTAGCAATAATCATCATGGTTTTAGTTTATGACTGTTGATTGATTGTGACATGTTAACTTCGACCAATTGATCGAAGCATGTTAACCAGGCAAATATCGATATGTCCAGACACTGCCACAATCGGACGTCAGCATACAAATCATGAAGAATAATGCAGATGGAATCTAGTAGGTATTTACCGCAGAAGGAAGTTCGTTTTGCTGGCTTTGTGGTTGGTTTTTTATAGTTGCCGTCAGATATTGATCTATATAGTTTATGTATACTATAAAAAATAGTGAGATAATGCAATTTTTAAAGGAAGGTTGTTGTTGTTTCCGGTCCACACCAGGACCATCGACTAGTCGTAACCGACCCCTTCCTCATAAAAAAGCGGAGTTTGTAACTTTGGAAACACATATCTACTGAATTGATTCCTAAAAGAGGAGCTACGATACCTGGATATGGTGTTCTTAATCTGCCCGAAACATAGAATTATTCACATGGCACCATTCACCTATGTGTAAATCCACTCTTACACGATAGGATATACAAGCACAAAATACCCCAGTTCTACCAGAATAAAAAAAAAAATTGATTTTGATCTTAAATAAAATTATTTATTTTATTTAAGATCAAAGGGTTAATCGTTGTGATTTTATTGTTATAATTCTATGATAATTAGTTTCGCAATAAAACGCTCTGGCTACGAGTAGATTGCCAAGCACCTTAGGTAGTAATATTAGTCGCATGCAATCCAACTAGTTAGGTATAACATTATTTAATTGGCTTATCTCTGACTGTAATTCTATTCAAAACGTGGTCCAGAAAGAGTCTAACTAAGGGATATAAATCGTTAGCGGCAGACTATGGCCTTATCTCTAATATATAAAATTCTCGTGTCACAGTTTTCGTTGCCATACTCCTCCGAAACGGCTTGAGCGATTTTGATGAAATTTTTTGTGCTTATCCGGTATCTATTTTTCATCCCCCTAAATGTTAGGGGTAGTCCACCCCTAATTTTTTTTTTTATTTTTTAGACAAAATTTTTAATTTCTATTTTTTATGATACAACATACAAAAATACATACAATCCTCAATTTTCACCCTTCTACGATGAACCCTTATTTTTTAATAGCCATTTTAGTAATTTAATTTATATGGCAAAACAACGTTTGCCGGGTCAGCTAGTTTATTATAAAAACTAGTTCAATAATCGAAAACGTAAATCGACCAAGGTTGTCAATATTTATTTATAATAATAATATGTAAGTATATCCTTCAACATTTCGTAAACATTGCTTGGTGGATTACGAATATATAGTTTTAAGATAGTGATGGATGGAAGTTTTTCTTTATTTTCATCCTAACTTGTCAAATCGGGTTTTAAAATCAATCATATCTTCTAAAACATATAAATATTTTTTTGCCATTGCCACAAATTTAACTGTTTTTGCTAAACGCTTGCAAGTTTGATAGTTTTCTGTGGTCGTCGATGACTGACTGTTATCAGCGTCTTAAGCTCTACTAAGCTGCTGTCCACCCGCACGTGGACGATTACTAACGATCCATTACGATGAAACTGCTTTACTTTCAAAGTTATCCCTGTGATTAAACGAATAAAGACCATTTGATTGATTCTGTACTTGACACTGCATTTATTGTCAAAAAATAATGTATTTACTTGCTGATTTGAACCAGATGTCCCACCTGATGCCAAGTGGTAACCATCCCATAACAATTGCCTCGCAAGTTACGCATGATAGAACGTGCTCCAGTGGGGAACAAAACGTGTTCAAGTCATGACAAAAAAGTGATAAAATCTCGTTGGTACACATATGTACCTATCATGTATACCTAATGTTTTTCTAGTTATTTCGATTCCATAAACGTTTATTTTTAATCTATCAAATGATTCCAACAATGAACGTACCAACAACAACACGTTAGTCACCGCTTATTAAGAAACCACACAATTCAAAAAGATTAACCATTTTTCTTCGTGTCTTTGTTTTGTGCAGGTATATGCTTATGCAGTAAATAAATATCTGTAGATGTCTATGTGGTGTTATAGAGCCGTGACCTCAGGCTGTGCCCTACATGGACAATAAAGTCTAATGCAAATCACTCGAGTAATTAAATTTTCCTCTTGATCTTGAACTTTGATTGAAAAATAAATAAGTCGCCTTGGGTAAGCTATATGAGGAAATATTCCGTTTGAAGATCACATCCATCATTGAAAGAAATGGAATTAAGGAAAGACCGTTGTCATGTTGAAGCATTTTTTTATACTACCAAGGTTAGGTTCTCAAACGCCTTGTACATGATTTCTATTTTTCGACCACATGAATACTATTTATTATATTTTTGTAAGTATATGTAACTATAATTATTATAGATGGATATATTGTTTTTCATTTATTAGATATTATATTTAGTTTATAGTTTTAGGAAATATGTTACCATATTATTATTGTGAATGTTAGTATAATTAAGCACGCCAACCTATGTTCTTCTACCTGTTAAGGTTGGCTGGTAGAAAATGCTGTCTAGCATTAAGCTCGCCTTTTGTACTCTGTTTTAAGTGCAATAAAGTATTAAATAAATAAGGTAGCAAACAAGCATACGGCCCACCTGACGGGAGGCGGTTACCGCAGCATGAGGTCAAAAAGGAACCAGCTATGAAGAAATAGTTTGGTTTGCCACGAGCTAAGATTTCGTGATGTCCACTCCTGTCTTGCATTGATACCGAATTCGAGATTTTACCTTTGACAGCCCCCAGCCTACCTTATATGTTCTAGAATAAATGTTAGAATTTTTATCCTAGGACTAGAATTTTTCTGGACGAGCCACGCCTCTGTGACCAGTTCTCGGCCACCATTCGGTTCTCACCCTACTCTGCCTGCCATCGCCACCTCTCGCAATGGGTCCTACTATTAAAGTTCCGTAACCTGATCTCCAACGCCTAGGACTGTTGATCTTAAATTTGGAAGGTAACGTTCATTCTTAATTATTTTACTTTAAGGCGTTGACAACACCTAATGTACCTCTCGCTCGCAAGATTTGACATTTGGAAAGATATAAAATCACTATGCCCAATTTTGAAAAATCGCAAACAACCATTTTGTATGCAATCACATTGCGCACAGTTTGGTAAAAATTTCATTTTGATCGATGCACGTTTTTCTACTTGCTTATTTTGGAAAACTATTGCTTATGTACGAGAACTAATGTATCGATTAATAGTACATTGTTCACCGAGAGGAGAAAGTGACCGATTACCGTCGAGGGTGTCGTTTGAAGCCCGAGCCGTAGGCGAGGGCTTTAAAACACCCGAGATTGGGAATCGCACTTTCTCTCGAGTGATACATAGTGCTTTATACTACACCTACGAGGAAAATAAAAAACTAAAACTGAATCCCTAAACAACACACAAATTAAAAATGGCGCCAATGGCGTCTGCAATTTTCACATGTTCTTTTTTCAAATTGTTTATCCTGCCGCCGCAGGGTCGCACTGCCAGCCCGACACCATCCAACACACAGCTAAAGGCCAGTGTCATTTTGAAAACTTGGAGATAAAAACTCACTGTAAAAACTTTTTGGCTTTTGGTATTTAGGTTACCGGCGCATAGTCTTACCCAAAATTAAAAAAGAAAAACCACGTAAGAAATGGATTTTCATACACTTTTCTCTCCCGCTCAGATGCGTTTTCTCCCCGCATATTTGTTCGATATGCAATGACGTACTTTCTACCGTAAATTTGATAAAGTATCAAGGTACTTTCCAAGCAGGTGTAGTATAAAATGAAATTTATTAAACTGTGCGCAATGTGATTGCACACAAAACGATTGTTTGCGATTTTTCGAAAATGGGTTCAGTGATTTAATATCCTTCAAGAAATCAAAACGTGCGAGCGAGAGTCACATTAGCTCGTCTTCACCTTAAGTAAAATAGCGCCTAATTTACAAAGTTGTTATCGATAAAACAAACATCAATCGAAAATGCTAGGTCTATCACAGTCTATCATTACAATCGGCCACTTTGTACATACATCCGTCAATATTTACTGTGTCCCGGAAGTAATGCCGTGAAATTGCGTCATTTTGACGATAAATGTACCTATGTATAAGTACATAGAGAGCTCGCACTCGTACTTTAGCCGAGTAGACTTTGCATGTGCTTATACTGTTTTATTATCACCTGTGTCGTACTTGCACTAAGACAACGTTCTTAGAAATTTTCTTGACGTCAACGGGTAGGTAAAGACATTTACTTATTTACTAATGTATGGAGCCTAGCCATTTGTCGCCGTAAATAAGCCCGTGACAGTATAAAGGACGGCATGAAAAATGCAGTGATTCGGCCTTATCGCGCTAATTTCTGGCTATCGAGATGACTTTCATCTCAATTGTCAAATTGCTTAGATAAAGCTAAAACGAAAAGTTGTCTTAAGGCGTTGACAACACCTAATATTTCTCTCGCTCGCACGATTCGACATTTTGAAAGATATAAAATCACAAATCCCAATTTTGAAAAATCGCAAACAACCATTTTGTGTGCAACCACATTGCACATAGTTTGGTAAAAAATTCATTTTGATTGATGCAAGTTTTCCTACTCAAAAGTTTGCTTGAGTACGAAAAATAGAAAAGCAAACTTTTAAGTAGGAAAACTTGTATCGATCAAAATGATTTTTTTACTAAACTGTGCGCTATGTGATTGCACACAAAATGGTTGTTTGCGATTTTTCGAAAATGGGTTTAGTGATTTTATATCTTTCAACAAGTCAAAACGTGCGAGCGAGAGTCACATTAGCTCTTGTCTTCGTCTTAATAAGCTCGTTCATTCGCGATCGCCACCCGCAGCATGGGAGAATAGTGTAATTCGGTATAACCCATCCATGTCGATAGCCATCAATAAAGCGTAATCGGGGTCAGGCTACCCATACCATTCATACCCATTGCCATACCCATGGCATTCTTCTTGTCTATACCCCTACACGAGTGCGAAGGAAAGGTAACGAATGTCAACTATCCCACTTACCCACTATCCCATCCCACTAATATCATGATGTGAAAGTTTGGATGTTTGTTACTCAAAATCGGGATCGGGATGAAATTTAGCACAAAGATTTTGTATTTTGTTTTTATTTATTTCAACATTACATCTATTAATTACAGGTCAAACCTAATACGTAGTAGTACGAGTAGTCTTAAACAATAATTATTTAAATTAAAACAGTAGGTACAATTACGAATGTCACATATAAAACAAAACCAAAATCTGTGAAATATTAATCTAATTATTTACATGTATACAAATGTCATAAAGAAAAAAAAATATATTATCTGGAATAGCACATAGGCTACTTTTTATCTCATGGGAATACCGGGATATGAAACTACGCGGGTTAAACCGCGGGCGCAGTAGCGATTGATTGACTTGCAGAAAAAGACAACTGAACGGTTTTTCGACGTTTAAATTAAAATCAATAGTATGTAAGTTGTTACTTATAAGTCTTAGGTGATATTAGTTATTATGTTACATACCTACTGTTGGAATAAATGGCTTTTTTATTATGTTAAAATCAATAACTAGGTATTTATCCAGTTAAATCACTGTGACACAGAAGAATCACTTTGAACTTTGAAGCGTCTTAGGTAATGCTAGGTAAATCTTAAGTGCCAGTTCCACGCGACCAAGAAAAGGCCAGAAACTGCTTCCTACCGATCTTTTTTATAATTTAGGTGACGTTTAGGCAATGTTTTAGCTTTGTTTGAATCTTATCGACAATTATAATATTCTATGAAGATTCATAATTCACAAAAATAGTTTTCATTGTAACCCTTAAAACTGTACATAACCATAGGACTAAGATCTTTTTGGTACTACAGTTATACAATAAATAATTTCTGATTTCTGATTTAAGGCCTTTGTATAAATCCTAGTCGTGAAGCGTATAGTAAAAACGCTGATGAAAAGCACGTTTTCCTTAATTACTTAAGCATGACTGTATTTTTTGCAGGAAGGTTAAAGTTTCTGAGCTGAGACAATCCCATTATTGTGGAACATCACAAATTACGTGTCAACCGACCCATAGACATACCTAGTGTTGGGGTTCCACTTCCGAAGCCAGGCTATTAATAATCTATTAATAGTTAAACAAATCTAACTTGTCATACATCTTGGATTATATCTTAGCGTATCAGCATTTCCATTCAGCGTGACAATGCAGCCAGAGTTTTGGGTACGCTTCCGATTGGCACTGATTTGGATCAGTTGAGCTATCTATAGATCATTTGCTACGGACTGCAGATAGCTCAACTGTTTCATGTGTATTTTGTATATATTTTACGTTTTTTAATAAATTACCTACTTATTACTTGGCATACGAAATAATATGTATAAGTATGTATACTATACTGCTTGACAATGGAACCCAGCAGATGGCCGGTATACTTAAAATGAAAAGATTCAAATTTCCTGTTCTTCTATATATTTCGGGCGAACCAGGTATACCCTGGTTAGTATAAGTTATAACATACTCGTATAGCACTTCATTAATTTGGAAGAGGAATTATGATTTAGTCGAAGGCTCTGGGAAGGATTTAGTCCTTCCATTTGTGATAACAGTCGTATTAGTCATTGATTAGATGCGGAACCATCGCAGATTAATTTTGGAACAAAGCAAAAATATATCCAATTATAGTTAAATATAAAGGTATGTTTCAATGGCCGGATATTTGTAATGACCATATTTTCTCAGGCTCTACGATATTACAGGGCGATCTACTAACAAGTAATGTTAAATTAATTCAATTGGGTAGAGTATCAAAAATGACAGATACAAAAACGAGCAACTTCATGATCCCCTGGTAATAAAAAATCAAGAATTTAAATCATCAGCTTCCATCGCTGACTGTACCACCTACAATGGGTAAAGAATAACAAAAATGCACGATAAGTACTTAAATGTATTTATTTATTAAAAAAAACGGGTTAAAATACAATTTAACGGTAAATGTGACATATTGAACTCACACTACAATTTTGTCTGACAGATTTTTAACAATGGTGACAATCTCGGAATAAAGATAACATTATTCTGAAGTAAACGGTTAGTAGGTACTGTTAATTTGAAGTCAAAACAAAGGAACCTTACCTACTGTAGGTATACGTAGATACCTACTTCATCAGCACTTCCCCTTGAACTACGGCTTTTACCAATGACAATGGATCTTGGTATTTTCGGATTCAGTTTTTGTCATTATGCGTTTGCAAAAACATTGAACTTAATTAATGTTTTTGTGTGCACAAAGGTGTGACGTAAATGGGAACCAAGAAAGAATCCCTGTGAAAAATTCCAAACTAAAATTTCATAGAGTATTATATCAAAATTATCTACTTAAAATTATAAAAACGCTAATAGTACATTATTACAAAGGCAGCGAAATAGGCAATTGCAGGTCGAGTATGACTTTGAAGGCCGAGGCGCAGGCGAGGACTTCAATAATACGAGACAGGCAATTGCCATTTCGGCCGAGGCATATTAGTGCTTTTCTTAAAAAAATGCAAGGAAATAAAAAAATAATTTAATTAATATGAAAAGTTATATTCCTCATGACTGTTAGGACAATTATTGAAAGAAAATGTAACTGTAACTATGTAACTGTCTGTGGTTATACGGGCAATACAGCCGCGAGAAAAAGTTCTAAATTCAAACAGCACACCGTTTCATACAACATTGCCGGCGCGTGAACGCACCGGGAAGTGATTTCCGTTTTTCAGTCTACGTAAATATGATACTTCGCGTGTTCTTAACATAGAAGTAATGACAATATTTACGCGCATGTTTAAGAAAAGACACTTATTGTTTATGAAAGTATCAAACTAATATCAAGATTTTTTCCTTAGTTTAATTATGTTGTTTCTCAGTTTTGATAATTGAGCGTTTTTCCAGTAGGTAAGCCCGGCTGCCTATTCGTGCCCTAGTCCCTTCCAAGAGAAAGTGCAAAAGTAATGTTACGTGGCCTACGTCGTAGCATGGCAACGGCGTAGCAGTAGGGAGTTCTGGATCGTTGTAGGCGTATCATCCCCATAATGAAAAAGTACTTATCATTGTCTAGTAATGGCTACTTTTTGGCTGATGATGAATAAACAACTTCTCAATTTAACAATTTGTATTTTTTTCAGATATAAAATCACAGACACTAACGGAAAAAAAATACAAATATCTATTTCTTTCGGGTGTCTATTTCTTTGCATCTGAGCTTTGAAAGATAAAGATAAAGATAAATTCAAATTCATTTATTTTTACTAAATAATATTACTAAAGTGTTACATTAATAATTACCATTGGTCCCCGCACTAGGACAAGCCTGTGAGATAGTCCTCACTGGTGTCGATTCTGTTGTTGCATTATCCTAAACTAACTTAGATCTGACAACTCTAAATCTATAGCCGTCCTTGTTGTTTTGGTCTTTTAGAAAGGGATGGCAATGTTTTTAGTGCTGTCAAATTAGGTTAGTTAGGAAAATTAAACAACAGAATTGGCACCAATATCTGTGTAGAAATGTTCCAGGAAGAACGAACCTTCCCCAATAACCTATTTCCCAACATATATTAATTTAGAAATTTTGTATTTGTTAAAATGTATCTTGTTTGTATAATAAAAGGTGTGAAAAAAAAACATATATTCGGAACAAAGTTTAAGAATAAATAAAAAAAACTCTTTATTTGGTAGGTAACATAAATCGCTACAACAGCATCCTTTTTATATCCAAAAATAAAATAAAGTTCAAGTTAAAATTATGAATGAGTGTGCCAAGTTTATTATATGTATAAATAATTATACGTTAAAACGACGATAAAAACAAATCAATAACTGAAGCAAATATATATTGTCTAATTTTACATTTGCCGTAATAGTTCTTATAGCAAATAATATTTAAAAAATAACCCTGTAACATAATGTTGTTATACGCGTTGCTCTAAGAACGTATAAAAAATTACTTAAACTATAAAAATTCAGTCTTCAAGTGCCATCTCTGCCACTGGTATGCTGTCGAAGAGTTTCTGTATTTCCTTCATAATAGTGGCCGCGATGGCCTTCACGATAGGGGGCGCCACCTCCTGGAATATCTCCCGCCAGTTGCCGTTCGCGATCTGATGGATTGAATCCGCTGGAAATAATAAGATACATTGGTGCCAATTCTGTTGTTTAATTTTCCTAACTTAAAGTAATTTGACCGCACTATAAATATTACCATCCCTTTCTAAAAGACCGAAACAACAAGGACAGCTATAATTTTAGAGCTGTCAGATTAGGTTAGTTTAGGATAATGCAACAACAGAATCACACCATTGTATATAGTAGAATAAAATAAATAAAACATTAAGGTCGTTTAATCTTACGTAGATGTTTGGAGCTCCATCACGCCCGTATCGAGCCCGTATATATAATACAAGCGACCCGCCCGCGCGCCCCTGCTTCGCACGGGTGCACATATCATGCATGTATTATACATATAAACCTACCTCTTGAATTACTCTATCTATTAAAAACCGCATCAAAATCCGTTGCGTAGTTTTAAAGATTTAGGCATACATAGGGACATGGAGACATAGGGATATAGGGACAGAGAAAGCGACTTTGTTTTATACTATGTAGTGATTGGACCGTTTCATATTATTATCATTCAATAATAAGCTGAAAACAAAACTGCAGCAGCAGGCTAGTTTTATATAATGTAAATGCTGCATTCGAGTAGACAAAACGGAACTAGAGGACATTTTGAGACATTAGAGACTTTAGCCACGTTCCCCGACTAGCTATCTCTATCTAGTTTGATGTTTTAGTTGAAATAGTAAGTGACTTGATATCCGATTGCGTTTGATCGAGCTTTCAGAAACCGGCCTTAAGAGTTCCAGTGGAGTTATACCTATTAATTTTAATGAATTTAATTAACTATTATAATCAATACAATGCATTCAGATCCAAATTAAAAAAAATTTATGCCACAGTTAAATCAAATGGATCACATTGAAACGTCTTACAGCTAAGTTAATTAATAAAGCTAAGCTAATTTGGTGCCACTTAACAAGCTGGCGGTTTGGTTCCTACACGTCTTATCCAAGAGTATCTCATTATAAATGAATTTTTAATAATAGCAACTTTTTATAATATTTTGTTTTTTTTTTTTTATGCCAAAGCAGGCAGACGAGCATACGGGCCACCTGATGGGAAGTGGTCACCGTCGCCCATGGACACCTGCAACACCAGAGGCGTAATAGCAAGGAGCATTAAAAAAATTGTTACAAGTCATACTAACAGAGCTGTTTGTTGCCGTTGAAGAGATTGTCAAACTGGTAATGCACGCCTGTCTGCACGGTCGCGGAGTGTTGCCAGCTTTTCACGTTCCAGTGCTGCACGCCGTCCATCATGTGGTTCTCCATTTGGAACATGATCTTCACCAGAATATCACCTGGAAGGAGGCCGATGTTTCGATTACAAGATTCCATCAAAATAACTTATTTCGAAACAACAGTGGTAGAATACAACCAAAATTTTAGCTATGAATACAAAATACAAAGGCTAATGCACGCTCTCGCTTGCACTCGAACGTGCCCTACGATGCACTGCCCTGCGTCCATCAACTCGAGGCATACCGAAGTTAAGCCTTATGCACCTGTAATTACACCGGCGACCACACTCTCCAAACCGAAACACAGCGTTGTTGCTTGGCGTAGAAAAAGGTGTGGTGGTAGTAGGTACTTCCCTGGATGAGCCCTTCACAAAGAGCTCTACTACTTTAAAAAAATATACTATAGTAACCCTTAATTTTCTGTTTAAGTGGTTCAACTACTTTTTTAAGTTGAAAAAATTGGAGCAGATAGTTGAACCTAGTGGAGCGACACACAATAGATAGAACATATTGGAGCGAACATAATTACGTGACAAGAACATAATTATGAAGTATAGACCTATACTCAGCAGTGCGTGATACCGGGCTGAGATAATAATGAAAAGGGTAGACTTACGGATTTTGATCTTGTATCTGCCCTTGCCCTCGATGGGCAGGAGTAGCAGCTTACCACCGAGGGTATAGTTTCCCGTCATGGTGATGGAGCACTTCAGGTCTAGATAGATCTGCAAGCCTTTACGTCTGAAATTACACAAAATAGTTCATAGATTCTGAATGAATAGGTGTTCTGAGATGATCTAAATGTTTCCAACTGTAATATTCCGTCAAAAACTATGTCTCAGAAAGATTACCCACAGAATAAGCCTTATGCGCACGTGGATATTGGCTATACTGCTTTGTACTAAAAACCGTGCTGGAAAGCTTTCTCACCAAAAATTACCAAGCCTAGAAGAACAGACAACATACTAAGCGGTTACTAACGATTGTGCCTTTAATTATCGGCAGTACCCTTCAAACCAAGCGAATAGGAATGGGTAGTTGTTGAAGTGCGAGTGAAACAACAGTCCACTACATGCTTTCTTTAAAAACGAGGTGGCGATGTTGTCGATGTAAATTTGAAAAACGAATGGCGGAGACTACGTCTCATTAAACAAATCCTCATTTATTTTTACTATTGTTCTGTATGCATGAAATGTAACTAAAGTTACATCCTAAACAAGCTCTTTCACAAAGAGCTCTACTGCTAGTTTGCATGTACTTACTTAAGGGTTTCCACAAGGCAGTTCCTCAGACCCTTAACGATAGTTTTCCTGAAGTCCATCTCGAGTCCCGCCTGGCTGGCGGCCACGTGGTCCACAGGCATGGGGTCCATGGTGTTGATACCGAGCGCGGGTACACCGGCCGCGAGGATCGGCAGCGCCCGCTGCGCGGTGCTCTTCATGCAAGCGAAGTCCGTGGCGCGGCATGCAGTGATGAACGGAGCTGGAGGGTGGAAATCACCTTTAAACATTGTTACTTACAACCATGACCCCGCCTTCCAATCGTAATGTTGCAGGTTCGAATCCGGTCGTGTACCAATGGGGTTTTCTATCGAAATATTTATGTGCGCAATGCCAGTGCTCTTAAACGGTGAAGGAAAACATCGTGAGGAAACCAGTTAGTATTCCAGCAGCGGCGATGGGCTTGCAACCTGTCACGTATGGAATACTAACTACTGCAAAATGTAGGTATGTGCCAAATGTAATGTTTGGACGTACCTCTGACTAACCCCCTTAGACATCCCCAAAGAATCTTAAGTTAGTACTTGGTACTGAGAGATCTGAAGGGATATCTACCGTGGCTGGGGATCAAAGTCGTGAAGCTGTTTTAGTTTCTGTTTCTGTTTTACAACCACAACAAGGACATATGAGCAGCTGATATTTAGTAGCAAAATCTCTGTTTTCTAACCGACTTCAAAAAAAGGAGCAGCTTCTCAATTCGACTAAATATGAGCATGTCGTCAGTCCATCGGGTAGGAGGGCGTCCCACGCTTCGTTTTCCTGTTTGTGGTCGCCATTCGAGAACCTTTATTCCCTAGCGGTTGTCAGTTCGAGCTATATGACCTGCCCATTGCCACTTCAACTTGCTGATTCTGAGAGCTATGTCGGCTACCTTGGTTCTCCTATAGATTTCGTCATATAATGTGTTTGCCTATAATAGGTTTGTACACATTGTATAAGACCCTTAATTTTTAAGATTATGTAAGTTTGGTGTATTTAAACTGTTGGCGAACCTAAATAAATAAATAATAAATAAATAATGCTGGACAATCCACACAGCACCATCTAGCCCCAAAGTAAGATAATCAAAGCTTGTGTTATGGGTACTAGATGACTGATATATTTAATAATTAGATACTTACATAGATAAATATTTTTTATTATATACATAGAAAACACCCAGACCAACGGAACAAATTTCTGCAGATCGTACACAAATTTGTTCCGAGGCGGGAATCGAACCCGCAACCTCTAGCGTCGCAGGCGGACTCTCGCCCGCTGCGCCACAGAGGTCGTATTAAAGTATTAGTCTAGTGTATATATGACGACCTCAGTGGCGCAGCGGGCGAGAGTCTGCCTGCGACGCAAGAGGTTGCGGGTTCGATTCCCGCTTCGGAACAAATTTGTGTACGATCTGCAGAAATTTGTTCCGTTGATTTGGGTGTTTATGTATATTAAAAAATATCTATCTGTGAAAGTATAAAATGTATTAAATATATCAGTCATCTAGTACCCATAACACAAGCTTGAGTAGCTTACTTTGGGGCTAGATGATGCTGTGTGGATTGTCCAGCATTATTTAGTTATTTATTTATATACACTAGACGAATAAAACTAATAACAATAAGCACTAATAATAATAAGTTTTTTGTAATAGCATCGATAACGATATATTATTTACAAAAAAGCTAGATAAATAGTGTTGTGTGGAATATCAACCTACAGGAATTTAATTGCGATGACTTTTTATTATTTATATAATTATATTTATTTATATAACTAGAACGGATATGAAAATCCACTCACCTAAGGCACCATCCGCGTTCCCATACAAACAAACACAAACAAGCACAAAGTACAACACCTTCATTTTTATTTTATTTAAAAGTTTTTTTTATTTTAAGGCACAATTTTTAAATTCAATGCCTTCCTTTTATAAATTCGATTCGTCAATGACGCGGGCGCAACGATGCATTTTATTATATACCTTTTTTTATACTAGTACTTAGCTGCGTTTTGCTGACCGATCGGCCGATGATGCACCCTTATACGGAAAATACCTTTAGTAAAGTTTAAGAAGTTTAACTGGACTTACGTGAAGTGAGCCGTTTGGGGAATCCTCCATTCACTATTGGCCATTTATGCACACGTGGCTAACTTCAAGACTGCCCAGTTAAACTTGTTGAATATAGGTATAGTCAGAATCACTAGCTTAATGATGGCGATTCTATTGAAAGAAAGAACGAAAGAAAGAAAGAAATGCATACAGAGTAACAAAAACAAAATCACATAATCCGTACCAAAACTTTACTCCTTGTTGCATTATCATAAGCAGCAATAAATTTATATGTAGCTGTGTTGTATTTGTCTGCCCTTATCTGTTTAAGTTTATAAGAAAGAGAAAGCAATATTTATAGTCCTACTAATATTATAAAAGTGAAAATTTGTAAGTATGGATGGATGGATGGATGTTTGTTACTCTTTCATGCCGAAACGGCTGAACGGATCTGAATGAAATTTGGCATAGAGATATATTAGTCTGGAATAACACATAGGCTACTTTTTATCCCGTGGAAATACCGGGATTTAAATCTGCGCGGGTGAAACCGCGGGGCGCAACTAGTTATTAATATTTACATGAATTGACAGGTTTAGAAATATAAATGATATCGAGATTTTTTTGTTATTCTTCAAAGCTTTAGAGAGAAAAAATATCGGTTAACAAAAATGAAATACGCATACATTGTAATTCAGGCAGGAAAAGTTAGGGGAAGTAGTCAGAGGCAACACCAATTTTAATTTACGAGTCCGATGCATCGCGAAGGAACCAACTAAGTTTTGGTATTTTAAAAACATTTATATTATTTTTAAAAGCATGTTAACAGAAAGTAAAATGTCACGAATTAAGCTTCCGCGTGAGTTGGTAGGTACTTCCGCGAAGATTGTCGCAGCATACGGCATTGTCAGTATGCGCACGCGCATAAGACAAAGCGAAGGAAGCTACATTTCCACCGTCCTCCAACACCGCTAAGGGAGTTCGGGTTGGTGAACCTCAGTTGAACTTTACGGCTCTTTGTTTCACTGGCTTCTGACGTTGAAATGTATTTACTTTTGCACTTTTTTCTGCTTATCATCATCGTTGTCAGCCAGAAGATTCATTATTCAGTATATTTATTGCATTATTACTATACTAGCGACCTGCGTGCGCGCCCCTGCTTCGTACGGGTGCACGTATATCATGTATGTATTATACATATAAACCTTCCTCTTGAATCACTCTATCTATTAAAAAAAACCGCCTCAAAATCCGTTGGGTATATAGTTTTAAAGATTCAAGCATACATAGGGACATGGGGACATAGGGATATAGGGACAGAGAAAGCGACTTTGTTTTATACCTACTATGTAGTGATTATGTATTTAGATTTAACATTGTTCCGTCTTAGGGCTAAGTATTTTGAGTTTAGTTTTGAGAGTACCCAGTAGAGCTGATAATTATATAGGTATTAATAGCTCGTCAGAAGAAGGATTCTCTCATACATTTTCAGTAAGAATAATGTTCTTTCTTAAATCTATCGGTTAAAAATGACAAAGCACGTCATTAAAAACCAAGTCATGATTTTTTCAGTTTATTGACCGCTTCGCTGACGTCACCTAAGACCTAGGCCTAGAGTTAAGCGCCTTGAACTTGATCAGGTTGGATGGAAGTTGGATGACCTCGAGTTCTTGTCCTGGGGTTATTATGTCCTAGAAATTTAATATGAGATGACGTCACGGAAGAAAACAAGTGCCATGCCACGGTCTGAAACAAAGTCTATGAATAATTTTATTGAGCGCTTCCTTCTTCGGAAGGCACGCTCCCAGCCCCTTGACGGAGGATCAGGCAGCAGCTATCAGGTACCTAGTAAGGTAATTATTGAGCGGACTGGTTTCCAAAACTAGGTAAACCGCTGCGCTCGTGCCAAAGTCGAAATCAAAAGGTACTTAGGTATTCATTAAAATGATAAGGTTAATGTGATCCTAAACATCCTAAAACGTGAGTCACCACACCAACACAAGGCACGCAAAGGAGGTCTCTTTTGCGTGACGAGTGGTGGTTGTTAGTTCTGCCATCGGATGGCCTCCAGAAAGGTCAGCGCCCCGTATACCGGCGCAGGCCCCATAGCATAGGCATCTTCCGTGTTCCAAGGTAGACTGCTGGTTGAGGCGCCATTAAGGCGAGGATATCCCAGAACCTCCAACCTCCTTAGGCGGCACGGGACGGTTTTTGAACAGCTGTAAATCTACTAAAATGTAAAAAATACATGAAAAAAAACGAAAACTTTAAAATTGACAATGTATACTCGAGCGCTGTGTAAAGATAGAAACGTAATTAATGATATTTTTCTCGATAAAAAAAAATCATAAAGATGACACTAAATCGATATTTCAAACATCCATTATATCAAAAGATAGGGATTAATATTTACTAGCGCTGTGTAAAAAAAATCATTATTATTAATCTCTGAGAAGAACATCTAACGAAATCTAGCGAGTGCTGCAAATCTTGGAGGTTGGAGGTTCTAGGATATTCCATTCGAGCCTTAGTATTCCATTCGAGCGGCCGTTACTAGGGGTGGCTTCTAGCTCATTCGAACTCTAGTCCTTATCCATGAGGTACATACTACGACGATCAAGTAGTGGATACTTGACACAGTTAGTAATTGCCTACACAATTACTAAAACCACGGCCAAACTGCTTTTAAACGACTTGAATTTTTAATCCAATATATTGAGCTACGTGCGTAATCGTGCGTAGCATTTTGTTGATTCACAATCATAGGGGAGCACTGGTGAGGTAGGCCACACTGTTTTTGTTATTAGATAACAGTCTTTTCTTGGAATTTCAGATTTTTCAGAAGCTGAGTGAAGGCCAAGGTATCATAAATCCCAACTAATCCCAACTAATATTATAAATGCGAAAGTAACTCTGTCTGTCTGTCTGTTACGCTTTCCCGCTTAAACCTCTCAACCGATTTTGATGAAATTTGGCACAGACAATCTTTTGACCCTGAAAAAGAACATAGGCTACCTTTTATTGCGAAAAAAAGAGATGAAGAGATTAAAAGTACGCAGACGAAGTCGCGGGTACCAGCTAGTTATCAATATTACGAGGACACCTCTATCAGTTTTTTAAAGGCTTCATTGTCATAAAACTAATCATTAATGTTTCCTCGTTTGACTGCTTATTACAATGGCAAAAGCTATACCTACCTAGGGAAATAAGATATCGCACTTGTGGTCCAATCATAAGAATCCACAATATTAAAAAAATACTAGGTAATATTAAATATAATATAATAAATAATAAAATAAAAATACATACACGAATGAATTAAAAAAAACACATCGCATTTTTTTTATCAAATTATGTACTGTTTTCTAATAATATGCAGTAAAACAAATACATTTATAACAACTAAGTACCTACTTTTTTTTCCTTCCTTCAAATGATTGATTTTAGCGCCCTCTATCCAGTTTTCAAAGGTACTACAACAGTGCCAGCTTAGTGTTTATTTACTTCGTGGAAGTAAATAAAGTTAGAACCTTCTTGCATTACAGCCTCCACTGTTGACTATTGATTTAGTTGTAACTTTTAATGCACGCTAGATGTCGCTACCGAGGAATTTTCGTAACCTACCAACGTTTTTTAATTTTCTATTGAAAAAAACTGAAACAGCTTCACGACTGATCCCCAGGCACGGTAGATATCCCTTCAGAACCAAGTACTAACTCAAGATTCTTTTAGGAAGTCTAAGGAGGGTAGTCAGAGGTACGTCCAAACATCACATTTTGCAGTAATTAGTATTATATACGTGCCAGTTTGCAAACCCATCGCCGCTGTTAGAATACTAACTGGCTTCCTCACGATGAAAAGCGAATAAAAACATTTCATTTCGATGTTTTCCTTCACCGTTTAATTTTTTTCTATTGCTTGTACTAAAACAGGATAAATCCTTACAGGACAAAACCATTAAAAACTAAGAGAAGGAGGACTTTCTATTTGGCACTCTGCGCTCTTGCAGTCGTCGTAATAAAGTAAAAAAAGAAAATAATATTTAAATTACAATGTTTTTTGATGACCACACCACACCTGATGTTATGTGGTAACTATCATCTATAACAAAGCAATGCTTCGGTAAGTCGCGTGGCTACTTAGCCGTGTAGTGATAAGGACAGATACATGTGTTACGAGTACATTGTATAATGCGTTGCGATATAGGTTAAAGCTACGCTAAGGTACGTTAAAGCTACAAAATATTAAATTACCTATACCAATGTCGAGATCAAATAATAATATATTATGATAGAATGTCAATAATTCGTCGTTCTTGGACTTGACAACCAAGGGTAAGGGCACACTTAACTAATTAGAAAGTGTAGCTACACACACCTACCTATTAGTTTAGTAGCCTCTCTGCGTCCACCACTATTGATTTACCTAACTATGACAATGGTGCCAATTCTGTTGTTTACTTTTCCTAGTTTAACCTAATTTGACAGCACTAAAAATACTGCCGTCCCTTTCTAAAAGACCGAAACGACAAGGACGGCTACAATTTTAGAGCTGTCAGATTAAGTTAGTTAAGGATAATGCAACAACAGAATCGACACCAATATTATTTGACTACTAGTAGCGCCCTGCGGTTTCACCCGCGTAGTTTTAAATCCCGGTATTCCGACCGAATAAAAAGTAGTCTATGTGTTATTCTTAGGTATTCCAGACTATAATATACCTCTGTGCAAATTTTCACCTAGATCACCTAGATACCTATAGCCATAGGTATAAGGTTCATCCATCCATCCATCCATACTTACAAACTTTCACATTTATAACAATAGTATTATAATTTTGAAACCTACTAATAGGTACCTAGTTGTTATTTTACCTAGAATAAGAACTTATTAAGTACTTATAATGTTTTTATCCTTGAAAACCTACAATTGGTTATCTCATTTCTATGTTTTCCAATAAATGAATAAATATAAAACGTATCCATTAATGATTTTCATAAATTTTTGAATCTCAGGTCAAGGAAATGCTACATATTGGCGAGACAATACATAGACTCTTTCAATAGAGTCGGTGGGTTGAATTGACCGAAGACCAAAGAATCTAAGTAGAAAAGAATGGGAGCGAGACCTTTGCCCAACATAATAGCGCATTTGGGTGCAAAAGGCTCTTCCTATGTAGTTTTTTATAGTAGTCTTTCTATAAGTTTGTTTTCTACGTAAATGTTTGATCAGAAAACTATTTCTGGTATTTGTTATTAGGCTCGAGACATTAGGTATATTAACATACGTCAACCTGAGTCTAGTTGTAGTGCTCTTATTATAGTTATTATAAATATTTTTTGCAACATTTTGCAAAATTTACATGTAATTTTTGGCCCGCGCGCCGCGAATAAAATTATATGTTCATTTACGTGCATGATAAATATAATATAATAAAAATAATTTATATTGCTGAAAGTTATGTGAAAAATAACAAAAATAAAATGTATTGCCAAATTAAATGAATTTTCATTACTTTCAAATTCTTTCTTTGTTTAGGGATCTCGTAGCCGCGAGAACGCGTTAATATCTTTTGTATAGAACATACATACAATTAATGATTTTCATCATTTTTCTTCTCATTACCGATTTATCCATAATATTTATGTGACGATACGCTTGCAACCTATCACGTGTGAAATAAGAACATAACTCATAAGCAATGCAGATTATGTCTTGTGTACGTACACAAGACATAATCTGCATGATAGGTATAGGCTCGGTACGACTCTGTGATTTGGAATAAAGATTTTAAAAGGAAAGTCATTTTCTTGGCTGTTTTTTTTTGACAAGTCTACCTGATCCTTGTGATTTAACTGCCTTGTGACGTTGCCGTTGATTACCCTATTATTTATTTATTTAAGCCTCCCATAACTTAACTAAGTATTTTACATAAATTTTATAATTTGCAAGTTGCTTTAAATTTTATCATTATTCATTATTGTTATTTTATTTTACTTGTTGTATTTTGATATAGTTACAATTGTTATTTATATTTAAAGTGTTTTTAGTAGGTCATCCCATTGTTGGGCAAAGGCCTCTCCCGCTTGGTACATACATAAGTACCAAGCGCATTACTTAGAGTGAAGACCTTTGACTTAGCCCTCCTTAAATAAAAAAACTGCCCTGCCCAGATAGGTAGGTACCTAGGTTAGGGTGTATAATACATCATCATCATCATCATTTCAGCCTGGTGTCACCCACTGCTGGGTATAGGCCTCCTTCATTATCTGCCAGCCTCTTCTGTCCTGTGCGTCTCTTGTCCAGGTATTTTCAGATGTCGTCGACTCATCTCGCTTTCGGTCGGCCCAGATTTCGTCGGCCTGATTTCGGCCACCATTCGGCCAAGGCTTTACTCCACCGGCCATCACCACGTCTGGCAAGATAGTACATTATCATATTCATATGTTTGCCTTTATATTAGGAACATGTCTGCCCATAGATTTATTAATTTACTTAAATACATACCTAGTACCTACATTTGATGGCTTTACGAATATCCTACTTCCTTTATTTGCATAAAATATTCATAGGATTTGCAATAGTTTTATGTTCACTGGCAATAAGTTTAGCGCGGCCATTTACAATACAAATTACCTACTTTAGCTACATTATGTTGTGTTTAAAATGAATTGTTTTATAAGTAGGTACCTACCTACCTGCTAAGTTAGGTAGTAGAAGTCCACTGGGCACAGAACATACCTATATAGAAGATCTATTCTTTTAGTGATATCTTGATTATTTATATAATTAATCAGAACGGCGCTCACACCGCACTAGCCATTTACACTAATTAAAAACAGACAATAAAATTAAGAAATAGTTACAGAATATAAGTATACTAGTGATTTTATAGTCATACTATTAATAATTTCTGATTAAAATAATTAGATGTATTTTATTTTTATTTATTTTCTTTTATTCGGAAAACAAACAGCCGGTCTAAACTATAAATATAACAACTTAAATAAACTGGATACAAAATATATGTTTTCGCATATACAAATCTAAAAAGAAAGAAAGATGCTTATTAACAAAAAAAAAAGACAGATAAAAACCAAAAAAGATAAACAAAATAACTACAAACGATGACAGAAGTGCAACATTTTGTATTATGGTAGGTAAATAAGTACCATCTTTTTGCACGCCCAGAAAGACCGGTAGAAAATGCTATTAGCATTAAGTCCTCCTAGCACTACATTTTTGTGTGAAAGTTTTTAAATAAATAAATAAGTTGGTACACATAGTCATACCTATAACCAAGCAGCTGAGGCACCGATTCCGACCAATGATTAAGAAGAACGCGTTTAAAGGAAGACGCGTTTAAAGGAAAAGAAGGTTTTGAGTTAAAAAGATCAAAGAAGAAGAGGGAAGCCAACCAGTTCATTATAGGAATTTGCTGACCTGATAAAAAAGGAATTTTGCCTATGTATTTTAGGATGAATTAATGAATGAATGAATGAATGAAAATGCTTTATTGTACACCTTACAAATTAACAAAACAAGTGAAACAAGGATTAACAACTAGAGATATGTACAATGGGCGGTCTTATCGCTAGCAAGCGATCTCTTCCAGACAACCTTTGGATGGAGAGGAGCCTATATAAAAGATGGTTGGTTTGGGTAGTAGTGGTAGGATGTTTCGTCTAACCGGTTTAACCTGACCTTTTACTTCCCTCTCCACAGCGACTATTACATCCGTTAGACGGGAAGTGTACAAGTTACAACAGACCACAGAATATTGGTTTCTTTCGAGCTAGCTTGCGACGCGCCGCTCCGCTTACGCAACCTATAAAAGGCTGTATAGTACCCAAACTTACGCACAGTTAGTTGATAACCGCGTTGGGGGGCACCAGTATTTGTATTTTTTATTAATATTAAAATAAGATAAAATGCGAGTGAAATTGTGCGCATTCGCGGCGGTTTGCTGGGCGGCTGGAGCGACAGCGGCTGATCTGCGTGAGTTTCAAACACAGAAAATAATTTGTTAATATACACAGAATGAAATGAATGAAATTGAAAACACAGTACTGCAGTACATCCAGAAATGTATATTTTTTATTAAAAACATAAATTTACTACCTACTACTACTAAAAAAGATTAGGAAGGTACATATAGGTACCTAAGTATTTTATTTATATCAAAAAATATATAAAGTCTAATAAGAGCCTGGAGGACTTCGCACGGGTGCACACTGCACATATCATGCATGTATTATGCGCGGGCGGGCGGGTCGCTAGTAATAATATATATATAAAAAAAACACAATGAACCAAAAACCAATTAATAAACCTCATCAAAATTATTAAGAACTGCAATTAACACTACCTATCTAAAATCGTTAATCGATGTGCTTGACTCGTAGTTGACTGTGAATCACCGGACAAGCAGGCAAGTAATTCAAACCTTGAGAGACCATCAAGTACATGTAGGCCTTGTATCTACCTTCAACTGCCTTCGAGTGAAGAATGTCACGCTAGCCGACCATAGCATACTAGCAGAGCTCTTAGTGAAGAGCTCGCCCGGGGGAGTACCTACCTACTACCAGCATGTCTACTTCTGCCGCCAAGTAGCGCTGCTGGGCTTCGGTTTGAAGAATGTGGTTGCTGGTGAAGTTACAGGAATTATGGCTCAAGTAAATAGACGCAGTGTATTGCATCGTAGGGCACGTTCATATCGTACGTGACGTGTGAGAAAATGATTTGTTATACGTGATGATTGCTACTTGACATCAGGTGGGTTTAAATAGTAGTAGAGCTCTTTGTGAATGGCTCGTCCGGGGAAATACTACCAGCTAACACCACGCCTTTTTCTGCCGCTAAGCAGCGTTGCTGTGTTTCGGTTTGAAGAGTGTGGTCGCCGGTGTAATTACAGGCACATGAGGCTTAACATCAGTATGCCTCAAGTTGATGGACGCAGAGCAGTGCATCTTAGGGCATGTTCCTATCTTGCGTGACTTACGAGGCAATGCTTTGTTATAGGTGATGGTTACCACTTAACATCAGGTGGGCTATCCGCTTGTTCCATCATTGTATGAGGTAACGACTATTTCTTCAAAGGCTTCTGATAATTTTTTAACCCATCGATCGCAATAATCGTTATCATATTTAGTTACCTAGTTAGGTCTGGAATGTATTTATAACGGAATATAGTTACATATCATATTGATATCTTACTTATATGTATAAGCTAGGTAAATGTACATCACTATAATCACTGAAATTATTTTAAATATTAAAAAAACATTCTAAATTAATAGTAACAATAGAATTATAATCACTGATATTATTTTAAATATTAAAAAAGCAACATTCTAAATGAATACAATAAAAAGAAGAATTTTTTACATGTCAATAGATAAATAATAAGATAATGTATGAAAGTAAGTAAATTAAATTTCAGTAGCTATTTGTGGATTATTATAATTACACAGTTGTGCCTGGATGTACCATGTTTGCATCTATGCACTCCTTGCATTTATGTGCAGATTAACTGCTCCCTGAAGCCTGAAGGTGTATAATAAATCAAATCAACTATTTACTACTACTATTTACATTGCCCATAGGTAAAACCCGTGTAATATAAAGAAGTATAAAAAATACTGTAAGTATCTGGTTGACGAGAGTACCTCCTGAAGTTCATTATCCTCGCATGAGTTCAGTCATATCCATGGCTCTGCCTATTTTAGAACAGACTGCCTGGGACTTTGTTGTGGATAATGATATGTTTCTGGACTTTGACCTGACCGCAAGAAGCCATCAATTATCCACACCACCGATCGTAGCATCTTTCCTAACTGCTACAACTTTTTCTCTAGAACAATACTCGTAGCATAGGCCCAAAGGCTACAATACTATTTTTTGGTAGCGTACTAATGTCAGTCAGTCCTTGGACTGACCGAGCGAACGTAATATTTTTCGATTCAAAGAAAGCCGCAAGGTCATAGGGCTCCACTTTCAGCATAGGTACACATACAGGCAAGTAAGTCAATGTCAACAGCCCTGCTGAGATAAATCTAGTCGAGGTTGAGCATGCACGTCATCTTGAGGAGACCACGATTGGGCAAGACTCTAGCACCGACGTGACGCGCTTAGCATCTTGAAATAGAATAAACATAATAATTACGGTCACCTATATAGCCCTAGATGGCTTGAACTGCCTGAATGATAGATAACGAGTGGATGCAGACTTGAAACAATTATGGACCTCGTAAACCAATTGCTGTGGAAACCAACCCCCTGAATTCTAGTAATACTCTAGTAATATCACTGTTTTCATCCCCATACCTCTGTCATCATTTAGGTCAACATCTCTCTGAACCTTTGGGTCAGTTTTCCCGTCTGGAATCTCGAAACCAAACGAAACAAACCGAATAACAACCAAGTCTGAAATGTTTCGCCGGTTCCATATTTCGAAGTCCCTTTTTGACACATTGATTTTATTTTGATCGATTTCATCTTGTAGGTAAAGTACCTAGGTACCTACCTAGTTGTCGTCAGCATCGCGAAGCGTGCCTTATCAATGGGAAACATTTCCTGTAAGTCGCAACTCGCAATAAACAATAATTCCATCTCGTAATTCGATTTTTACGGCATGGTCATTTCTGCAATACCACGAGAAATGAAGAAACAATAGCAGTAAATCACGCAAGGTTCGGAAGGTGGTAAAGTAGCAACTCCGAGATAAATCGTGCATCTAAATTCTCAACGGTTCTACAGAAACCACTAGGTACACATCTAAACACCATGGAGACCTTTCTCGGCATTTGCACTGGACTTCGGATGTATCGATATGTTGTAGGTACATATACATAGGTACATGTAGGTCTGTTGAGCGAATATATTCCTTCTTTAACCCTCTCTTGGTAAAATATCCCACAGTCTCTCCTAGCTAGAATTTCAGTGTTAGTTCCCACCCACAACCGCATTGCGTATGCACATTTACAAAAACAATTGCGTGGATTCGCGTCGTCATCGTGTCGCATGCAATCGCCGAGTGTGATCTTTCGAAACATTACCTACAGATTCATTTTTATTTATTTTATGAAACCAACCTGATGATCTTGATAAATTCTACTTTCTTCAAAATATTATGTGCAAATAACAACCATGTGTACCTAACCAACGCTCACGGCCGAAGTAGGACAGTTGAAATATTTTCACTTTTATTTATTAACTAGCGACCCGCCCGCGCGCCCCTTCTTCGCACGGGTGCACATTGCTTTTCTACTATATCATGCATGTATTATACATATAAACCTTCCTCTTGAATCACTCTATCTATTAAAAAAACCGCATCAAAATCTGTTGCTTAGTTTTAAAGATTTAAGCATACATATAGGGATATAGGGACAGAGAAAGCGACTTTGTTTTATACTATGTAGTGATATATTATTTTATCCTTCCCTCACCTCAATTTATCTATCAAGAATGATAATCTCAATACAATGTCACATAAATATTCCGTCTCCTATTACCTACAAAGAAACACGACGAGCATACAAATAAGCCAGACGTATGACCGACTCAGGGTGAAACGTAGGCCAAATGCAGTCAGTAATAGCAGGATCTAGACATATTGAATACTCGTAGTACCTAAATCGAGATGGCTATTTCTGTTGCGTACCCAGCACGGGTAGGTTAGTCAGTCAGTCATCTAGGTATCTAGTGTAGAAGGGGAAAAAATCCAACACATAATTAGTCACATCGCCACCATGAATATTGATAGCTTATCAATTAATTTTGGCGACTGTAGTCCCTTTGTCATTTGCTTGAGGTGAAAGAAAACATGATGTTTTGAGGTGGAAAGCCGCAAACAAAACACTTCTAAAAACAATAAGTTCTGTTAGAGGTACTTGTTACGCAAAATTGCAATTGTTCCTAATCCATTACCCTCGTTACCGAATCGCATACAATCGTTACATAATAAAGTAGGTGCTTACTTTTACTGTAATCGTTACTAGGCCATCCGGTCCCTGGATTTGGCCGTTTCACCGTGCAACGCTCTATTGTACCAAACATTCATTTATGTTCTCGATTAATAATTATTACAGCCCTCCTGTTTACTGCCGACACTATAGCGTCTTGGTAAGGAACTCTTCAATAAATAGGCCAATTCAGTTGATACTTGATTACCATACTTGGATAGCAGGTGGTAGTCTGAAGCAAGTCGGAACACTATGTTTGGACTTGCCTCTGACCCTACCAAGTTTCATCCAGATTCGTTCAGCCGTTCCGGCGTGAAAGAGTAACAACATTCATCCATCAAAATAATTACAAACTTTCGCGTTTATAATATTAGTAAGTAGGATATGCAGGGATTTTTGTGTATTTGTAGAAAACTAAGAGGCTTCTCGCGCATTTGCACGCGTTGAATGGTGGGTGAGCCTCCAATGAAGCGCGTCGAATCCTACAGAATTATTCGGCCAGAGATTCGGTTAGATAAACGTTTTTACCGAACGTTCGGCCGAATAGGTAGTTGATGTCACGGTACGGCAATAATAAGAATACCATGGCGGTACCTACCTATTCGGTGCCAGCAGCAGAACTTTGACCAGGTACTTAGACTGACTGTCTTGCAGTGGCTTCGTTGCTCCGGACAGCTCACGTGTTTGACCGGTCTCGTGCTTGTGGTTTGACGGCATTGCTTGTGTAACATTGACCTGCTGCGCCGACCGACGCATGCTTTACCAGGCCTCGTCTGAGCTTGAGTGATCACACCCAATAACGAGGAGGTATGGGATAAAACAATAGAAAAGCAGATCATAACAGAAAAAACTTTGTTGATTGTGGATAGATAGGATATAGGGTTCAAGGTTGCTCAACCAATCATAGTTTGAATGAGAAAAAGTCATCGAATAAGCAGACTTTTCATTTATAAATGCTTTTATTCCCAGGATTCCAATGGATCAATAGTAGATTTATGGATCTACGGAAAAAAAATGGTCGTGGCCTATAGGCGGTTCCTAGACAAATCTTTCAATTCTCTTCTGGTGGAAATCTAACGAGCTACATTAACTAAAAAAATGTAATCATCAACCTTTCCCCCAATGAGCAGTCATGAGTTCAAAAGCCTCGTGGTTTCATAAGTTTGTTGACGAGCTGCTTGGGCAATCTTGCCAACGCCAGTCACGCATCGGTCTCCGCGCTTGACCACATCTCTTGTTACATTGACCTGATTTGACCTAGCCGCTCGGCACATTAGTATTCTTGAGCAATAGGTCGTAGGGTGACCGCAGGTAAAATTGTTTTGTGTGTTTGTCAAGAGCGCTATTCATGCTGTTGGCCGTTAAAATCCCTTCTTTGTGTAGTAGTTATAGTAGGTACCTAGTATACTTAACGACAAACAAGTGGTCCTCTGAGAAGCCAAGTGATTGCGCAGAACGTATTTCTTATACTTAAGTTTATTGTAATAATCCCCACTAAGTTATCCCCACCAGTGGGGATTTGACACTGAACATTGACAACATCAGCCAATGTGCTGTGTTAAGGCGCGATTAAACGACGCGGGGTAGCCCGATCCTACGCGAGCCGAGCCGTCCGTGGAGATGCGGCTCGGCTAAATACGGACGCAAGCCTGCTCGTTTAAACGACGCGGGGTAGCCCGATCCTACGCGAGCCGAGCCGTCCGTGGAGATGCGGCTCGGCTAAATACGGACGCAAGCCTGCTCGTTTAAACGACGCGGGGTAGCCCGATCCTACGCGAGCCGAGCCGTCCGTGGAGATGCGGCTCGGCTAAATACGGACGCAAGCCTGCTCGTTTAAACGACGCGGGGTAGCCCGATCCTACGCGAGCCGAGCCGTCCGTGGAGATGCGGCTCGGCTAAATACGGACGCAAGCCTGCTCGTTTAAACGACGCGGGGTAGCACGATCCTACGCGAGCCGAGCCGTCCGTGGAGATGCGGCTCGGCTAAATACGGACGTGCACATTGTTGCGGCTTTTGTGACCTGGGTCTTTTGGGTTCCATATGGCCGGTTCCTCTTCGTACAATTCAATGAAGAGTTGAATCTTCTCGTTGCTCCACTCCATCTCGTACAAAACCAATCCCTAATTAAAAACTTCGCTAAAAAAACAAAATAGGTCTTCCTTCGTCGCGCGCTCTGTGTCTGTGACATCTGTTTAGACGGCGCGTATTAACACAAGCCGAGCCGCAGATGGCGCGCGCGCCTTTGATCTGTGTCGAAAAAACCGACAAGTGATGGATCGTGCGAACTTTGCCGAGCCGCGCCGAGCGCAGTTGTTTACACAGCGCGTGGCGCGGCGAACCACGAGCGGAGCCAGGCTCGGCTCGCGTGTTTGCGCGCCGTTTAAACGCCGCTTTAACCGCCAACTACCCAATCGGCTCGCGCATTTGTACATTTTTGAGGCAGGTAGGCAGGTAAGTTAAGGTGCGGTTAAACGACGCGCTGTAACACGAGCGGCGCCGCGCCGCACCATCCGTGTAGGCGCGGCTCGGCTTAATTCGGACGCAAGCCTGCCCGTTTAAACGACG
The DNA here is from genome assembly GCA_963576535.1 of Plemyria rubiginata. Taxonomy (NCBI): domain Eukaryota; kingdom Metazoa; phylum Arthropoda; class Insecta; order Lepidoptera; family Geometridae; genus Plemyria; species Plemyria rubiginata. Next base: position 417,588 of record OY754916.1, on the reverse strand, counting down.
CGGGGTAGCACGATCCTACGCCAGCCGAGCCGTCCGTGGCGGCTACACATCGCGCTGTTGAACCGAGCTGTCCGCTTGTTCGTTCTTCAATATGGATAAAAGAAAACGCCTTGCTCCACTCCATCTCGTACAAAACCAATCCCCAATTAAAAACTTCGCTAAAAAACTTCGCTAAAAAACAAAATAGGTCTTCCTTCGTCGCGCGCTCTGTGTCTGTGACATCTGTTTAGACGGCGCGTATTAACACAAGCCGAGCCGCAGATGGCGCGCGCGCCTTTGATCTGTGTCGAAAAAACCGACAAGTGATGGATCGTGCGAACTTTGCCGAGCCGCGCCGAGCGCAGTTGTTTACACAGCGCGTGGCGCGGCGAACCACGAGCCGAGCCAGGCTCGGCTCGCGTGTTTGCGCGCCGTTTAACCGCACCTTTAGACACCTACATAGTATAGATACCTTCCATCCATCGCAAACAAGCGCTAATTTACATATTCAATTTTACGTATTATTGGTACCTACCTTGCCCAATGTTCGGCGGGCAATGGTCTGGATAATTTGAAGTTTACCCATTGCTAAAGTAGGTAGGTACCCCGTCGGTACCTACCAAAGCTAATAGATGAGGCTCATGAAAATATAGAGCCACATGCTCTACTTAGGGAGAGACGAATGGTAAACAGATAACTAATTGAAACTATTTCTTCACGGTATGAATCGGTGCTTTGTCTGTTGAATTGTTTTCAAGTTGAAGTTATGGATCTTTCGATTTCTGTAGGAACTGTAAGTAGGTTGATAGGTAGTTCTATAATTACAACCTGCAGTATAGCATCATCACGATCTAGCCTAGGTTTACATCTATATGCATGAACTATATATATGACCGATGCGTCACTTGTTTTCAGCTTCTTTTATTAGCCCGTGCTCCGGCTCGGATCCGAAGCTCAGCGAGTGCGTGGAGAAGGTGATCAACATCGCTGGGCCGACGTTCGCCGACGGCCTGCCAGAGCTGGGGATCGCGCCGCTGGACCCCGTGAAGCTGGGCACTGTCAATGTGGACAACCCAGCGCTCAAGATAGTCTTCACTGATACTGTCGTATCGGGCCTTAGAGGGTTTAGAATGAATAATTACAAGTGAGTACTTTCCTACCTCTAAGTAAACCAGTTATCGTACCGACCAAATTTTTTCACAATTTAACAACAGCTATAGATACCTAATAATGTTACTTAGCTGTAAATATATTTTATCTCGCTGTCTGAAACATAAAACTAGCAGCACCCCGCAGTTTTACCCGTGTATGTAGTTTGAAATACCGGTATTCCCACGGCATAAAAAGCCTATGTGCTATTCCAGACTATAATCTATCTCTATGCCAAATTTCATATAGATCCGTTCAGCCGTTCTGGAGTTATTGAGTAACAAACATCCATATTTGAAATTGTCATTTGTCATTGTGGTCATTGACATACATTCATACATACATCCATACAAACTTTAACATTTATATATATTAGTTAGATAACTTGCTTTCCCGAAAAGCTATAAGGTATCTACATAGACGTAGGGTGCCCAAGACGACAAGACAAATATGTCTTAATGTATGACTTACTACCAACGCTTCTTGTTTCCCAGGCTTAATCCGGAAAAGGGCAAGTCGACTCTAGACTTCACAGCGAACGTGACCCTGAAGGCTCACTACGACATGGACGGACAGGTGCTCATCCTGCCCATTCGTGGCAGCGGACAGGCCAGGATTAAGATCAGTGAGTGTTCAGTCAGCTAGTCCTAGCTGACAGCGATTGAGTTTCAAATTCAAGCTCCATTACAAGCCACCACGCCTTTTTCTGCCGCCAAGCAGCAACGCTGTGTTTCGGTTTGAAGAGTGTGGTCGCCGATGTAATTACAGGCACATGAGGCTTAACATCTGTATGCCTCAAGTTGATGGACGCAGGGCAATGCATCGTAGGGCACGTTCCTATTGTGCGTGACCTACGGAGCAATGTTTTGTTTATAGGTGATGGTTACAACTTAACATCAGGTGGGCCATCTGCTTGTTCCATCAGCTGGTTGAATTAAAAAAAAACCTTTCGTAGAAGTTTTAGTCATTAGCCCGCAGTCACTGCATGGGTTTAGTCAATCGAAACTCGCAATAACCGACTTTTAACCAACCACCAAACCAATTAAGTAAGTTCCTACCATCGCGGCATCGATATCAAAGGATGCGAGGTTTGCAATGTAATTACATAGAAAACCAGAACCAGGATGTAAAATGTTGCAACTGCAATCGCGCTCTTGCAGTTAACACTTCCTACTCTTTGGTACTTAGCACAAAATGACCCTGGTTCTTTAACCGACAGCAAACCTGAACATCGTGGTCAAGTATGACTTCGAGACGCGGGAGGGGCACTGGGTCATTACCGGCTACAAGGATCACTACAAGATGGACCGAGCCCAGTTCAAATTCCAAAACTTGTTCAACGGAAACAAACAGTTGGGTAAGAAGACAAAACTAAGTTAAGACGAGAAACGAGTACAAAATTACGTAGAAACCTGGACATAGGTACCTACGTACCCACTTATGTACCGCTAACTCCTAGTACCTAGTCACCGAGTAACAAACAACTATGTAGTGTTTTTTTACCAAATTATCCACGCAGTTTCAACATTTGATGACTTTGATAACATTCACGAATCTTCCAAATGCCCTTGACCTTATGTATGATTACGATAAGACCATTGGCCATCAACGTAGTCGCTCATCTAAATAGGTACACCTGCGACAAATATTTACTGGACGCACGCTAACAGATTTCGACACACCACACTCGTAATAGCCATCCAGTCAGTAACAGGGAATACGAACCAGCGCAGCGAATTGATCAATGAGACCAATGTGTCAGTCAGATTGACCATCATCCAGTCTTACAACCTAGGTACCTAGGCACTTTCAAATACAGGAACGCCACTGCCCACTAGCGATTGACACAATCATCTAGGTAGAACTGCCTACTTGGAACATATGGAACACTAGCTCAGCCCATGTGAATTGCATATTTTTCACCAGCAACCAACATAAAACACAGCTCGCCCAGAGCTTACAATAACATACTTCCCATTACAGCGTCCACAACGGAAAGGTTTACCAACGAGAACTGGCAGATCATAATGTCGGAGATCGCTCCGGGGGCCATAAAGCAGATAATACAGAGTTGCGTGGACAAAGTGCAGCAGTTCTTCACCGCGATACCGGCCAAGGATCTCTTGCGGCCGTGAATGGTTGGGCTCCAGAATCCTCAAAACTCGCATACTACTACTAATCCCGCGCTACGTATAATTCTTTATCGTTCTATAAGATTGGTTATGACATGTAGAACAATGGGAAGCTTCTTGCGTTACCAGCTAATTCTAACTGCATGTTTTTGATAGTGGACGTCGGCCTAGTCCATGTTATGGGATCAATAACCATCATAACAACATACTTATTAAATAAACATAACTATATGCATTAAATCTATTATCCACAGACTACATAACAACTCTTCCTCATTAAATTACGTAACATACCACTACTAACATATTTTGACAAAAATAGGTATCCTACACTATTTAACAACTCCATCATCAAAATACCTCATAATAACTTACCTAACTAATAATAGGTCTAATACTTGCCTATATTTAATTATTTAACTAATGATTTAACTCTTTACCAGTGGATCTAAAACTGACCCTTGGGGTATCCAGCAAAATTTTGATATTTCATTATTCAATTAGAGACCCATGGTTGGGAGTTATAGTAGTAGGCCCATTTAATATCCCATTTCATCTGTATTCCAGGAGAGACAATGCATACGGTAATCAACACAAACTGGGAGCCTGTGATACGGGACATAGCACCCGTTGCCTTCGAACAAATCATCAAAGCTTGTGTGGATGAGGCCAAGAAACTGTTTGCAGCTGTGCCAGCCAACAAACTCCTGCTTCCTTGATTATTTTATATCTAGATATAAACACATATTTTACTAATTAAGTATACAGAGACAAGGGCTGGCTGGCACATTGAGATAATTAGTCAGTTCATACCAGAGCCAATTGAAAATGAGAGGTGCATATTAATGTTTTTTCAAGTTTTAATTGTATAATGTAAAACCTATATAAGAAGTTTTCTTAACCTGTGAAGGCTGAAGTGTCTAAAAATTTATAAAGAACTTGTTTGGGTACCTATGTTGCATATAAGAATCACCTGGTTTACTGGTACTTTGCTTTCATATTGAGTTCCCACCATTTTCCTCATCCAAAACTTAAAAAAATGGTACTTTAAAGACTGTGTCTAAGTAATTTCAATTTGATAATTTGTTTCTAGGCAAATTAGATTTATTTAGTTTTAAGTAGGAATTGTGATAATTGAATAAGTATGTAGGTACTAAGGTGAATTTTGATATTAGCTTTAAGTTCAGTATTTAAATAAATAAGTTAAAAATTAAATAGTTTTATATATTGAAGGTATAAACATCAAACAACCTGAAAAGCATAAAAATGCACATGATAATAATCTTAGAAAAATATAACACTTGAGCACTTACAAGGTAAAAGGCACTTGATTTCATCGAGAGTAGGTACCTCCTTAACGAGGACACATAGCATGACGGCCACCATCTACAGGAACACTGGCACCAGTGATGTTACTAGCCAAGTGGCTTGCTAGGAAAGCAATAGTAGCTGCTACCTCATCTGGGTTACCCGGTCTTCCTAATGCATGGGTCTCTTTACTCCTCTCCAAGAATGCCTTGTACTGATCATCGTTCAGTCCCCCACGTTTTTGCAATTCAGTCAGAATAACTCCTGGATTTACGCAGTTCACCCTGACACCTTTCGGAGCAAGTTCCAAAGCCACACATCTTGTGAACTGATCTACTGACGCCTTTGAAACATTGTAAGCTAGTACACCAGGGAAGGATCTAATCCCATTCACGCTGGACACATTGACAATGTTACCTTTAGATTTGATGAGGTGCGGAGTAGCCAGCATGGTAAGGTAGTAGATTGAACGAACGTTTGTGTTCATGAGACGATCATATTGAGCCAAAGTAGTGTTTTCGATAGTGCCGGTCTCGATAATACCAGCATTATTGACTAGAACATCAAGTTGACCGTAGTGATCTACGGTATTTTTAACAATCTTCTCGATGTCAGTTTCTTTCGTCAAATCGGCGGAAACCACGAAGGTGGGTGTCGATTTCTCGCAGTCTTGGCTAACTTTCTTCAAGTTCTCCACGTTTCTACCGGTCAATGCCAGACGAGCTCCCAATTTCGATAGAAAAACTGCAGTAGCAGCGCCGATACCCGAACTCGCACCGGTTACTATCACGACCTTACCGGCGAAATTCATCGTTTTTACTTGGAATCAAAGCACAATAATTTTGTATCTTCAAGTAGGTAGGTACTTTAGGAATACGCAGTCGCTAAATACGAATAGGTACGCAGCTGCTTAATACGAATCAGTTAGATAAATGTTATCAGCCACACTTACGTAATAAATTCAAATAAATTATCAAAATGCAATGCAAAACAAAACAAGACAGACAAGGGGGGAACGGGAACTAACTTGTCTTCTTCTTTTATTTATTTGGGCTGCCACGGCCAAGGAATATAGTAGGTATTCAAATTCCTTGGCCACGGCTGCCAATAAAGGGTGCCATCCATTAACAGTCCGCCTGCAGTCTCTTGTTCTATCGGACAGACTGATATCGTCCGGTAAACTGTTAATGGGTGGGACCCTTTAATGCTGGGAAATTAAACAAGGAATTTGAATACTTTGGAATTTAACTTGTTCCATTTTTTTTTGGGCTGCTGTCATCTGTCCGTACAGACAATCTTGCCAGTGTCAAGTCAAATTGATCAAATAGTCTCATAGTCGATTCGTTTTCTGTCATCTATCGAAGCAACATAGCATTTTCATTTTAATTGTTTTTCTAGTGTTTTTTTGAGTTGTGTTGTGTAATTTTGGTGGTATTTTAACCAACATTACTTGTGGTCTTAGCACAAAGTGTAAGCATTTGAAATGAAAGTGTGATATCGTGATTTGACCGAAAATGTTTCAAATGTTTTGAAGAAACCGCCACCATTTTCTTCAAAACAATTGACTGACTCGACTTTCGACTGACGTGACTAGAAACATAACTACAAAGAGTATAGGTAATCTCTGAATCACTTGACATTGGCAAGATTGTCTATGACAGCAGCCATAAAAAGAAGAAAGAAAGATAGTAGTCTCATAGTCAAGTCAGTTTAAAGTCTAGTCAGCCGTCATTTGGTTTGAAGAAAATGGTGGCGATTTTCTTCAAAACATTCGAAACATTTTCGGTCACATCACGATTTCACTTATTACACTTTCATTCCAAAAAGACCTCAAGTAATGTTGGTTATATTACCACCAAAATTACACAGCACACATCACTAAAAAGCAATAAAAAATAATGTTGCTTCGCAAATAAAGGTAGACGCGCAGACGCGCTAGGGATGTCGACCATGAATGAATGTCTTATCTTCGTACGTCTGGTGGTCCGATGGTAGAACGGGGATGGGGGAACCAAGTTATGGAGTTCCGTTGCACACTCTCCGAAATGAATCCTGTGAAAACCCGATAAACAGGCAACTTTGCGGCGATGCTCAAGAGCCAGGAGCTTTTAGACTCAAACAACGTGTAACCTATGAGCCTTTTGGCTCGCCTCTCAATATTATCCAAGGCCTCAAGCCGGTATTTGGCAGAGCCATCCCAAAGATGATATCAGTAGGTACCTACCTACTCCATACACGACCGGACTTGCGCTTGGTAGGTACAGCTAAAGAAGCTGACCCATCTGTTTCTCATATCACATTCTTTGGCTTAGTTTGGGGCACTAACCTCAAGTTTGGGACTAGATAGTGCTGTGTGAAAAGTCCAGCAATATTTTATTAATTATTAGACTCGTGTCAGTGATATAAATTAGACTTTAATAAGTACCTTCATACTAAATCAAGTCGGCCGTCCGTCATTTATTTTGATAATGGTGGCGCATGGCGTGGCGGGGCGTGGCAGCTTACTTCAAAACAGTAATAAAAGTACATTGTTCACCGAGAGGAGAAAGTGACCGATTACCGTCGAGGGTGTCGTTTGAAGCCCGAGCCGTAGGCGAGGGCTTTAAAACACCCGAGATCGGGAATCGCACTTTCTCTCGAGTGATACATAGTGCTTTATACTACACCTACGAGGAAAATAAAAAACGAAAACTGAATCCTCAAACAACACACAAATTGAAAATGACGCCAATGGCGTCTGCAATTTTCACATGTTCTTTTTTCAAATTGTTTATCCTGCCGCCGCAGGGTCGCACTGCCAGCCCGACACCATCCAACACACAGCTAGTGGCCAGTGTCATTTTGCGAACTTGGAGATAAAAACTCACTGTAAAAACTTTTTGGCTTTTGATATTTAGGTTACCGGCGCATAGTCTTACCCAAAATTAAAAAAGAAAAACCACGTAAGAAATGGATTTTCATACACTTTTCTCTCCCGCTCAGATGCGTTTTCTCCCCGCATATTTGTTCGTTAAGCAATGACGTACTTTCTACCGTAAATTTGATAAAGTATCAAGGTACTTTTTAAGCAGGTGTAGTATAAACTATATTCCTTGATTAAACTTACTATACCTACACACCTTCATTCCAAATGGGAACGAAATAAGGTGGCACTTTGTGCTACCTCAATATTAACTTATTATTGATTGAGTGAGCGAATCGAACAAAAATCTTACAATCAACTTGGGCGATTTGGCATTTTATGTGTGTATGTATGTATGTATGTTTGTATGTTTGTCCGACGATAACTTGAGAACCGTTTATCCGATCTGCATGAAATTTGGTAAGTCGATAGCTTGTATTTGACAAATTTACTGGTGAGTATATGAGTGAAATCGGATGAGGGGTTATTAAATTATGGGGGTTTTTCGGTGGGCAAAAATTAAAGTTATGCAAAAAAATAAAATTACATGTCATACGCAAGGGCTTGGTTTGGAAATTCCAAAACCATTTTTATTTTTTTTCTAAAATGCCCGGTATTTGAGATACAAAAAAAAAGTTAAATTACGATAACCAATGACCCAAGAGCTCCCATTTCTAAGAGCCTCAAGGTTTTTCTACTGGTCGCCCAATTTCTTTGTTTTTTCAATGATTTTTTTTTTTAAGAATAAGAAGGTAGGTACTTGGTTCTCATTAAATGGTGATAGTGACCTGTTCTGATGATGGAGCCAAGGTCTGTTTAACGGAACTCTCCAATAAATAGGCCAATTCAGTTGAAACTTGGTTACCATACTTAGTTAGTAGGTGGCAGCCAGAGACAAGTCCAAACACAATGTTTGGTTGGACTTGCCTCTGACTGAATTTATAAAATGCAAAACCTGAAAAAAAAATAAAACGAATCCCTGAACCTCTAAGTATGTAAAAATAATACATGCGTATGGTGCCTTTTAATTTAAAAACTGTTTTATGTATATTTTTCTATGTGTTGCAAATAAAAACTAATTCTATTCTATTCTATGTATCGATCCGTCCCGTGATATTTTTAAGCAGGTACCGGTAACTACCGGTTTTCTATAGAACCTTTCATCCGGTATGAGAATATATAGATTTTCAGTTGAAATCACAGAGTAGGAGGGATGCGTTGAAATTATTAGGCAGGTGCTTGCCAAAGAGTATAGAATAACTACGTAAGTGCTTGCTGACAGTTTTTATGTAAGTAAAATTTAAACAACAATGTAGAAACATTTAAAAACTTATCTAAGTTTATTCAAAATTCGCTGTTAATAATCCAAATCGTAATGGGTGTAGTGAGTTCATGTATCCTACATATAATATCAATATATACCTACATATAATATCAATTTTACAATGATAACCTCAGCTTAATGTTCTGACTACACCTTCATCGGTTCATTACAGAAAGAAGTAATCCACATTCACATAGGCCAAGCAGGTGTACAAATAGCTAATGCATGTTGGGAGCTTTATTGCCTCGAGCATGGGGTCAGACCAGACGGTATTCTGGCATTTTCAGACGATGATAGAAGCTGTGGGACTTTCTTCAGCCAAACTGGAGCTGGAAAAGTTGTGCCAAGAGTTGTAATGATAGACTTAGAGCCAACTCCAATAGGTTAGTAAAAATATCAAGGCTATTCTATCTATAGGTACCTACCTACTTCGATTGTGTTTTAACTAAGCAGATTATGAACTTATTATTTCAGATGAAATAAGGACAGGTGCGTATCGTCAACTTTTTCATCCTACATCTCTGCTAACGGGCAAAGAAGATGCTGCAAGTAATTTTGCTCGAGGATATTTTGGCGTGGGCCGGGAGATGATTGACCTAGCGCTCAATCGAATTCGACTGGTGGCAGAAGACTGCGCCTGTCTTCAAGGGTTTATAATATTTCGCGCTTTCGGTGGAGGCACTGGTTCTGGATTTACAGCATTGCTACTTGAAGGACTTGCACGAGACTATGGAAAGCTGTCAAAAATAGAATATGCAATTTATCCATCTCCAAAAGTTTCTCCTATCATTGTCGAACCCTATAATGCAGTACTGACCTCACACGCTTGCATGAATACGGAAGATGTTTGCTTTATTTTCGACAATGAAGCTTTGTATGATATTCTCGCAAGGCTACTTGAGGTGCCTCGGCCAACTTATACTAATTTGAACAGACTTATTGCACAGGTAACATCAACTTGCGATTATTTTTTGATGCTCAGGTATAGCTATCGGATTAGTATAATATATTGGAATAGCTTACGTAACTGCTTTTGTAGGTAGTTTCATGCATGACAGCATCGATGAGATTCGAAGGTGCATTGAACGTGGAACTGGTGGAGTTCAGAACAAACTTAATTCCTTATCCAAGAATACACTTTCCTTTGGTGACGTTTGCACCCTTCGTGACTGCATCGAGGGCTTACCATGACACTAACTCAACTCAGCAGCTTATGATGGCTTGCTTTGAACCAGCTAACCAGATGGTGAAATGCGATCCGAGGAAAGGATATTACATGTCTTGTTGCCTACTGTTTAGAGGAGATGTGAATACCAATGATATAAATACATCGATCAATCAAATTAAAAATATGAAGTCAATCAGATTTGTATCGTGGTCTCCGACTGGATTTAAAGTAAGACCATTTTACTGAGGTATGAATATGAATACCTACTGACCATAAAATGATTTATTTCAAATGGGATCCTAAATTTCAGATTGGTGTTAACTACCAGCCTCCCACGACGATACCTGGAGGAGACTTAGCGGCTCTGCAAAGGGCCGTAGTTATGGTATCAAACAACTCAGCAGTGCGTGCAACGTGGGAACGTCTTTGCAAAAAGTTCTCCCTAATGTACGCTAAGCGTGCTTTTGTCCATCATTTTGTAGGAGAAGGAATAGAAGAAGGAGAGTTTAAAAATGCTCTATTCAACATAAAGGCTTTGTCTAATGACTATAAAGAGATGGAAGATTGAGAAACTTGGTCAAGAGTAGGTACCTACCTACCTAACTGAGATCGTGAGATCTTAGGCCGTGGTCCAGCTCTATAATTTGTAGCACGCCTAATCTTCAGATAGGGTACCCATTACATTTTGGATAAAATATTGAATTGTATTTCTGTTAATATCTATACAAGTGGGTAGGTAGTGTTATTGGCTTTTAATCGTAGAGTAGGTAGGTATGTAGTAGGTACCCCTATATAGGTACACCTATGTATCTATGTTATCGTATTTGTGTGAAAGACGTTTTTTGTAGGTCCTATCGTGGTGTGTGGTGTGACCAACAGACAGTAAAAGCAAAAGATTCTAATGAGTAACTCAAGGAATTTGAATACTAGTACTTAATATCTATATTTCTTGGGTAGGTACCTACAAGTATATCTTTTAAACTAGTGATTTATTTCTTTCCTTCACTTCAGCAGTTTTGCTAATTTCTGTCACTGTCAGTGTCAGGTCAAGCATATCAATCAAATTTTATTCTAGGTTAAATCAATCAATGTTGGTTGCACAATGTTGTGTTGTTGCTTGTTGCCTTGCGACTAGTGTGTATTAAATTTAGGAGTTCAGCTGTTTTTTTTCTGTATGAAACTGGTCTAAATTCTGTAGGTTATAGATGGTAATATGAATTAACTCCGAAGGAAGACTGGTTTTAAAAAAAAAGTGAAGTTACACACAAGTGCCGATTTGTTTGGTATATCATCACACGCAGTATGTAAGTATAATTTTATTGATAAAGTTATGTAAGTAGTCAGTCAGCTTTCACACGCGTAATATAATATCAGATATCTGTCCCCAATAGCTTATGCCTTGCCTTAGTTTGAATCGAGATATTTATTTTTATAAGTTTTAAACATAATAGTCCAACATTACTTACTTCAGTTTATTATATACTAGCGACTCGCCCGCGCGCCCCTGCTTCGCACGGGTGCACATATCATGCATGTATTAGACATATAAACCTTCCTCTTGAATCACTATCTATTGAAAAAACCGCATCAAAATCCGTTGCGTAGTTTTAAAGATTTATGCATACATATCTAGGGACACTATGTAGTAGGCTACTAGGGATAGTATGTAATGTAGTGATTTATGATTTATGTTAGAAAACTAAGAACTAGCCGCATAAAATACCTCTACCACTAGTACAACAAATAAAATGTTCAACAGTATTATCCAGCCATGTGGAGTGTGTCACATCTCTGTCGATGCACAGCATCGTTGCGAGGTGCAGGAACCCAACTGCTCATTCCCACCACAAGGAGTGGTTACAGTATTAGCAACTCCGTATCCCGAGAGCTGTTCTCTTCAACCAAGAGTAGCAATAGAGTAAGTAAACTTAACTTGAACAAGTAAAGGACAAATTGTAGTAACCACTTTGTAAAGATCTCCAGAAGTTTATGGACTGCGAATGCTCAAAATCTTTTATTCTAGAAATGTATTGAAAAGGAGAATGTCCACCAGAAGACTAGACTAGACTAAAATGGTGATGATAAAGTACAGCAATACATAAAACTGATTATTTTACTTGGTATTACTGGTACAATTAGTATTAATTCATAATTAATTTATTCAGAACCAAGAGAACACCTCAAAAGCTAGTTCATACATAGTTTTGAATCAGTCTACTACTGGTACAAAATAAATAATAGTCCTGGCTTATATTAAGATGATATAACATTTAAAACTTTGAATCACTAAGTGCCCAGGTTGCCTACATTCTTATACAACTATGTGTTATTGCTCAATAAATATATTGAATTTCATAATTCGGCAACTGTGTTGGTATAAGCCAGTGACCTTTTGCACCATAAACATTTTCCTAATCATCTTAATCTTTTTCACAGATAAGCAACATAGTAAAATCAAATGGCCTGTTTATCCGGCTTTGTTCCACAACACCAAAGCCCCAGACTCCCAAGGCAGTCGGCTACTGGCTACTCGGCTGCAGTGGCATGGTCTTCACAGCAGTTGTCCTAGGTATGGTATTGGGATATGTTGTCCTACTTTACTCTGTGTATTATGTCGTAAATGTAATGGTTAGAACTACCAATGGAACTAAGTAGGTTACTCTCTGGAGGAAAAGGGATCTCGGCAAATACAAATATTGTAATCTTATATTATTGTGTACCTGTCATAATTAATTTAATCTATATTGTATCAGTTCCACAAATAGGAAACCTACATACTTATTTGATTTTGTATTGTACTTACTAACTTAAATAAATAACCATGTGTATATTACCTTGAGTGTTATCTTAGTTTGGGACTAGATGGCAATATGTGAGTTGTAATAAATTTTATTAAAAGAAGACATTGTATTTTATTTCATGTGTTCCTTCCTAAGGTAGTTTTAAACAAAATAAATTCTATTAGAAAAAGTTTTTAAATCCATATATGCCCAGAGCAGATGTGAGATATAGGTAATAGTAATACCTAAACTGAATAGAATCAGCCATTTAAATAAACTGAGGCAAAAAAAATGTATGGTGCTCTGTACCTACCATTATGGTAATAATTACATTACATACAAGGCTACTATGATAATATCAATACCTACTCACATCTTCTGTATATTTTTTTGCTTTACATGACCAGGTGGCGTGACGCGTCTGACAGAGTCGGGCCTGTCGATGGTGACATGGAAACTCTTGGGAGAGAAGCTTCCCACCACCGAGGAGGAATGGCAGCGTGAGTTCCAGACCTATCAGCAATTTCCTGAGTTCAAATAGTGAGTTTGAATGGCTCTTTTGTTTGAACAAAATAAGTTTGTCAGTTTCAGTACAAGTGTGGTGTGGTTTGTTTAGGAAAATAAAATTTGCACAGGGCTCACCTGATGTGGCGCAGTTACCCTCTATCTATAATAATTGTACCACCTCACTCCACAGATCCATAGAGGCCATCCATCCATAGAGCTAGATAGCAATCTTGCTAGCATTTCACTCCATCCATTATTCTTGAGGCAAAGTGTTAGTGTTAATTTTAATTCAAAGTAAGGGAATATGCTTGGAGGTGTATTATGCATTTTCCCCTGCTAACTAAGTTCAACTAGTTTATAAGATATTTCAAAGTTATCCTTGTCATTGATTACAGGCACATGGGGCTTAATATCTGTATGCCTCAAGTTGATGGACGCAGGCAGTACTTAGGGCACGTGCCTATCCTGCGTGAATTACGAGGCAGTGCTTTGTTATAGGTGATGGTTACCACTTAACATCAGGTGGGTCGTGGGTCATGCTTGTTCCATCAGCTAGTTGTATAAAAAATTGGACTGAATGTAGACCGTTTTGATGTTGTCTCCTAAGCTCGTACAAATGAAGTTGTATATTTTTTTTTGCATATTATAGGTAAAACGTTTGACCGCTATCTCACCTGATGGTGGTGACGATGCGGTCTACGGTGTAGCACGCTTACCTAGAAGATACCTATTCACTCGTCTCTTGAAGACATCCAAATTATAGGCATCTGGAAAAACAGACACCGGCAAGGAGTTCCACTCTTTGGCAGTGCGCATTATAAAAGTGGAAGTATCTTGTCCGTTCCAGCAAGAACCAGAACATGACCCTGTCGGAGTTCAAGTGGATCTGGTGGATGGAGTACGCGCACCGCACGTGGGGGCGCTGCATCGGCGGCGCGGTGTTCCTGCCGGCCGCCGTGTTCTGGGCGCGCGGCCGCCTCGACCGGCCGATGAAGATACGCGTCGCCGTCTGCTGCGCGCTCGTCGCCGCTCAGGTTACTGTTACTGAGGATGCACCGGCACCAATCGATCGACGGCAGAACGGATTAGTCGACGTCGATCGAATTAACTAAATTTCGAAAGAAACTGATGAAATTCAGCCGGGGTTAATCGATCAACATCGACTGGCAATCGATCGATTGATGACGTCGATCAATCGATTGGTGTAGTAGCACCCTAAATTTATATTCCCCTTTTATATTCAGCTCATTGGCTATTCATCAGTCTTCGGTATCAGGCTTTGACTGTCCAGCGACTCTTCTCTTATTCTTTACCAGCAAATCTTATATATATAGGTATATATATAGGTATACATAATAATAATATATTCTGTACACTTGTATAATAATAATTTTCCCTAGGTACATTAACTAAAACCCAGACTACCCTCTCAATTTCAATACTACACGCTAGGTTACACAACTTAAGAGAAACACCACACTTACTTATTTCCACACGCACAAATAAACTGGCTCGGATTTCCTCTGTGAAATCTAAAGATAAAAACACGCACTAACTCAAACACCCTGCCATACACATACACACACACACACACACACACACAAACACACTCGATGTTACATACACGCAGGCACACTCTCATATTATTAGGCTAAGAGTAAAAACTAAAATATTTTTTAAATTTGTATTCAGGTACCTACATACTTAGTTTCCTTTAGTTCATTGAATGATGTTTAGTTTCTTGTTTTAGGTTTATTTATAAGTACGAGCACAACATGGTTACCATAGATATGGATATAGAAGAGCGGGGTCCTCTGACACAAGTATTATTTACTTAAAAGATGGCCCCAACCTTGTTAAACTAATATGTAATTTGCGCTACTGATATAAATAAATAAATTTGAAATTTTGAATTTGAATTTGAGACCCTGGATGCTGTGCCTTCTCAGTCTTGAGAATCTAGGCTTCCTGAACCTTGCAGTAAACCAGCTAGTTTGTTGCTATGCATAGTCTCTTTCTGCCACACTAAAACAGATTATGCATAGCACTACAACTCAATCACATAAGACTATTGAAAAGTGTGATATGTAATGTAGCCGTTGGTTCGCAGGGTCTAATGGGTTGGTACATGGTGAAGTCGGGCCTCGAGGACCGCTTCCAGGGCCCCTCGGACGTGCCGCGCGTGTCGCAGTACCGGCTAGCGGCGCACCTCAGCCTCGCCTTCGTGCTGTACTCGGCGCTGGTGGGCGGCGCGCTCGCCGTGCTGCGGCCCCGCCCCCACGCCGGCCCCGCCCTCCGCCCGACGCTCGCCGCGCTCAGGAAGGTCACGGCGCTGGCGCATTCTGTCAAAGCGCTCGCTTTCGTCACAGCGGTGTCGGGTTAGTGTTATACCCTTCAAAATAGTTCAACAACTTTTAAAAGTAGTGAGCTCTTTGTGAAGGGCTCGTCTGGGGAAGTACTACCACCACGCCTTTTTCTGCCGCCAAGCAGCAACGCTGTTTCGGTTTGAAGAGTGTGGTCGCCGGTGTAATTACAGGCACATGAGGCTTAACATCTGTATGCCTCAAGTTGATGGACGCAGGGCAGTGCACCTTTGGGCACGTTCCCATCGTTCGTGACTTACGAGGCAATGCTCTGTTACAGGTGATGGTTACCACTTAACATCAGGTGGGCCATTTTGTTCCATCTGCCAGTTATATAAAAAAAAGATTTTTTTTACAGCAGGTAAAAACATTAGACCGCAATCACTCGTAATAACTCGTAAATTGTTATTACAATACAAAAGTTATATAATAAGTATGCATCGGCAGGCGCCTTCGTGGCGGGCCTGGACGCGGGGCTGGTGTACAACTCGTTCCCGAAGATGGGCGACACCTGGCTCCCCGAGGACATCCTGCACATGCAGCCCGTTACCAGGAACTTCACGGAGAATCCCACCACGGTATCTATTTTTATTTATTTATTTAAATAAAGTATACACAAAATTACAATAAATTCCATACAGCTTGGGATGTATCAGGTACTCTATCAAATAAGCGAATTTGGGATCCCTACTAAAACATCAATAATGTAACCCGAGCAGTAAAATAAAATGTCTTTCATCACATGCGCTGCGGAAACTAAAAAATAGAACAAAAAAATTTTTTCACAATATTAAAGAACACATAAAAATCTACAGTAAAGTCAGTGATGGCATGTGTCTAACTATTGTAGTTATGTTACTATAGTTACCGTAAGCGCGCGAAAGAGTTCAGGGATAAGAACGCCCATTGATAATTCCACTTTTTTTCTGTTCCGTTATGTGGTGTGCAATAATAGTACATTATGGTACAAGTGTGGAATATTGGTAATTGCCGCTGAGGCACCTAGGCTCGGGTCTTAAGAGAGCCGAGGACGGTAATCATCAATCCACACGTGTATCATACGACGTTATACAAGACATTTGTGAATAAAATAATAATAAAAACTCACAGAACAGATATTTTTCCTTGGAGTTTTCAGGTAGTAAAGTTTCCATACGTTAAGGGCTTCACATCATAAATCGGGCGGTGTACAACATAAATCATTTTCTTCGTAACTAGTACTTGTAGACATTTTAATTAATAAATAACTATAATTTCAACAGTGAAAACGAGTTGTGAAAAATGTTTCGCTTCGGCGGGAAAAATTCATCCGTTTTCATAAGCGCGCGCATTGCGATCGGCCACAGACTAAAGGGATGCGGTTATTTTTTTATTTTCCGCGTATAGGGTAAAGTATTGCGCCTATTCTGCCACGTAAAAAATGGGGAATTTAATTTTTCTTTTATTACAGAGAAAACAAAAGTTATATTTGAGTGAATGTTTTACTTAGTATACACGTACGAGTTAAAATTATCTATAATATAAGAGGTTGCATGAAATGAGCAAGCAATAGGAACATTAATTTATTTGTTCTATTGAACACGATCTTTTTTTTGAATAAAAACTTTTTTAGGAACAAAACAACTCAACCAATAAAATTAAAAAAAAAATCTATATAACTCACTAGTGGGTTATAGCAATGAAAAAGTCACAGTTTGAATAATGGGTATCATTCTGTGCCTAATTGCGGTCACTTTATGAGCAATAGTGTTGAAAAATATTTTCCACAGTATTTTCTATCAATCTATCTGTTCTGCTCTGTAGCTCGATCTACGTAAAGTCGATCCTCCTGATGGTATACGGGTACACACAGCGCGGATGCGCACGGGTACACACAGCGCGGGTGCGCACGGGTACACACAGCGCGGGTGCGCACGGGTACACACAGCGCGGGTGCGCACGGGTACACACAGCGCGGGTGCGCACGGGTACACACAGCGCGGGTGCGCACGGGTACACACAGCATTGCGCACACTATCGACACACATAATGTACTTACACACGACAACCGCGCGAGTCTGTTGATTGGTCGAGCGCACCCCGCCCCCGTCCCCGCGAGAGCTGTAGTACCTGCGCTAACACGTGATCTGTTTGTGTGCAGGTGCAGTTCGACCACCGCGTGCTGGGCACGCTGACGGTGTGCGCCGGCAGCGCGCTGTGCCTGGCGGGGCGTCGCGCGCCGCTGTCCCGCGCCGCGCGACGCGCGCTCTACGCCGTCGGCGCCATGGCCTGGCTGCAGGTACAGCTACCTACCTAGCACTCACAGCACTAACTAGCACAGTGCACGCTGACGGTGTGCGCCGGCAGCGCGCTGTGCCTGGCGGGGCGTCGCGCGCCGCTGTCCCGCGCCGCGCGACGCGCGCTCTACGCCGTCGGCGCCATGGCCTGGCTGCAGGTACAGCTACCTACCTAGCACTCACAGCACTAACTAGCACAGCGCACGCTGACGGTGTGCGCCGGCAGCGCGCTGTGCCTGGCGGGGCGTCGCGCGCCGCTGTCCCGCGCCGCGCGACGCGCGCTCTACGCCGTCGGCGCCATGGCCTGGCTGCAGGTACAGCTACCTACCTAGCACTCACAGCACTAACTAGCACAGCGCACGCTGACGGTGTGCGCCGGCAGCGCGCTGTGCCTGGCGGGGCGTCGCGCGCCGCTGTCCCGCGCCGCGCGACGCGCGCTCTACGCCGTCGGCGCCATGGCCTGGCTGCAGGTACAGCTACCTACCTAGCACTCACAGCACTAACTAGCACAGCGCACGCTGACGGTGTGCGCCGGCAGCGCGCTGGCGGGGCGGAATTAGTTGTGAGCCAATATATGAATTATTGTTTTATGTTCCAGGTGGGACTTGGCATAATGACCCTGCTTCACTACGTGCCGACTCCGCTCGCGGCGAGCCATCAGTCCGGGTCGCTGGCGCTACTCACCCTTGCCATCTGGCTCACACACGAGATCAAAATACTCAAGTACATACCCAAGTGAACTAGCTTGGTTCCTACTAGTGTAGTATTCTTAGGTTAAAAAATAGGAACAAAAGTGAACTTTCTTATTTAAACTGTAGGAATGAAATTGGTCTGTGAATTTAGTTAGGTTTAAGATATTTACAGAGTATAGTAATAAATAACAGTTATAAATGCTATAAACTAAACTCACTGACCATTTTCTTTCGAAACAGGTTTTGTACAAAGTAAGCTGCACCGATTTAAGAATTCTACCATGTATAAAATATGGTTATCTAAGATTTATGAATTTGTTGACGCTTCCCCAAAACGTTTGTATTAAGGCGAGGATATCCCTGAACCTCCAACCTCCAAGGGGGTACTGGCTTCTCAGCGCGAGCACTTTAACAGCTAGATTTCGTTAGATTTTCTTCTCAGAGATTAATAATAATGAATTTGAATTTCATCATTATTTTTTTATAAACAGCGCTAGTAAATATTAATCCCTATCTTTTGATATACTTTAACATGATTTCAAGAAAAACTCTTTAAAGAGTTAGTCTCTCTTAGGATGTTTGAAATATAGATCTTTATGTTTTTTTATCGAGAAAATTATCATTGTTTACGTTTCTATCTTTACACAGCGCTCGAGTACATGTTCAATTTTAAAGTTTTTTTCATGTATTTTTTTTACATTTTAGTAGATTTACAGCTGTTCAAAAACCGAGGTTGGGGGTTCTGGGATATCCTCGCCTTAACAAACAGAGGTGGTAAAAGATATTTATTGTAAGACATAATATTTTTTTGCTAATGCTTGTTATACGGTGGGCTCTACGATTGGGGCAGCTTACTACAACAAAACAGTATCCTAGCCATGTATAGTAGCCAGCAAATAAGTTCATTTATTATATTTTGTTTAAGTTTCTTTGTTATGCTAGTCACAGTAGTGAATTTCAAAAACATAACAGCAATTTCTGTCGCCAAGCAGTAATTCACGGATGTAAATTTAAACATTTAGTGGAACACAGCGCACATCTATTAATGTCCTAGGTGGGACATTGTTATAGGTAGAATCAACCCATCTGCTCTGCTTCCACTTAAATATATTGGCGGGCTATGAAATTTTAGCAGATTATTTCTACTTATTTGCTGGTTACTCGAAATTTATTGAGCATTCATTATTTATTATTTTGTTAAAGACTGCAGTATTCACAGATGTATTTAATTTAAAAATAGTTCAATTGCATAAAGACGCAGCTAAACTGCTCGGATATTTGTGCATTTGCTTGAATAAGTAGACAATTTTATTTTTAACGTTGTTCTTAAAAATATGATTAAAACTAATCTTCCGTGATATAAATAAACATTGTTTTTTATTTAATAAGAAACTAGCGACCCGCTCCGGCTTCGCCCGGGTGCACAGTGTGTGTTATGCCTGCCTTTTGAATGGGTGTATCTCATCAAAATCCGTTGCGTAGTTTTAAAGATCTAAGCATACATAGGGACAGACGGACAGAGGGAAGCGCTTGATATAAGCGTTTTATACTATGTAGTGAAGATGTGTCCAGAATAAAAACGCACAATAAAATGTTATTCACAAAGTGTTTTTATTTGAAATCTAAAACGCTAATATTGCTTTCACACTCAAATCTTGGGTTTATGTACAAAATCGTAGTAGGCACATGCACAGAGCTTACGCCTGTATTTACACAATCTTAGGGTTCAAACAAACAGAAATGGATCATTTATAAATACAGACATGAGTAACCGTATATAATTTTTAAGGCCATCATTGCAACATTGTCAAGCCTTTCATAAATCTTGCAGTTTCAGACAATCACACATTATCTTGACAATGTAACAATAGCCTTTCAAAACAGTTAACAAATCGGGTTCGTCTATATAACTTTATCGCCTTACTAATAATACTTATGACAAGGTCATACACCCTTTACACCAGTGTTGTAAACATTGTAAAATCAACCCTAAGGTCATTAAGCTTTAGAGTCGGTTTTACAATGTTTACAAAACTGGTATGACGGGTGTATTTTGTCATAAGTTTTATTAGTGAGGTAGTTAGGGTTGTTTGAAATCTTATTATTTACACATTATCATAAAAGTAAATCTAAGATTTGTTATAACTTTTGAATTCCGTTGTTGGATTTATGTATTGTCACTGGAGCAAGCTTGACTATCTTATCGTCAAACAAAATTTAATAATATTCGACAAACCAGAGAGCAGGGTAGTGGTTACATTCAAAATATACAACTTAATGTATGCCTTACAATTACAAACAGTGAATTTGTTATTTCATATCTATCTACATTATACATACAGGCATATTCAAACATACCTATTATCAGACTACTGGTTATATTGTAATCTTACTACAATATTGATCGTGTAAATCTGGGGAGATAAAAATAAATGCAAAATCAATTCTAATATTTGAGTATGTAATGGTTTGTATAATAATAATATAATTTGAATATTGTAAGAGATTTTGGATACTACCCGTATATTGGTTAAAATTCATTTTTGAAAAATTTAGAGCAAAACAAAGATGCCTCATGGATATTAAAGTGTCCTAAATAATAAATATTTATATTAAACTAAAACGCTCTAACCACTGGTAGGTTTATTACAAAATGCAGCTATGTAGCACCACAGTATTACAGTTCTTGGATTCCGGATCTAAACTAAAAAAATATTGGTAAGCAAGAATATAACAACCATAACTCTATTCATTTATCATACACATACATAATAACAATAAAAATATAAGTGTCAGTGTGGTGACCTATGATGTAGTGATAAAAAAATAATATAAAAAGTAACAAAAATCAGCAAAACTTTCGAGATCAACGTAGGTAAAATACCTAAACTTGAAATATTCTGCCAAAAGAAAACATAAATCGTAACTTATACAGAAATTATCTTTTATTTTATAATTGAAAAAGCCTCTTTCCCTTTTTAAATAATAATCCGTTACAAATAAAAAGAATACATATTTTACACTAATTTGTTAGTAAATTATTATTAATATAATACATAATAAATTAATTATTATGTTAAAAGTGATTACAGTGTAATAAAGTAATAGCGTGATATCTTGCAGTTAAAGTTATTACACTTTATTGGCCTGTAATGTATTAAGCCAAATTA
This sequence comes from Plemyria rubiginata, assembly GCA_963576535.1. Taxonomy (NCBI): domain Eukaryota; kingdom Metazoa; phylum Arthropoda; class Insecta; order Lepidoptera; family Geometridae; genus Plemyria; species Plemyria rubiginata. Next base: position 395,838 of record OY754916.1, on the reverse strand, counting down.
TTATTATTCATAATTTTGTACGTTATTGAATGCATTTTTCCATTTTATTGAACTTATGCTAGCGCCATCTATCAATCAGCATATTGTTGCTACTGCAAAACAATGGCGACTCGTAATTCTTTTTCACACTAATAGCATTGTGTGGCAAAGACATTAATAATAAAAAAAAATCTAATTTAGGCCTTAATATTTTTAGATCAGACTGGTCTGCCAGTATTTATATCTCTTTAATAATGTTATATTATTATATTCTCGCATGAGTATTGAATCAACATGATATGGATATTTTTTATAAATTTATACAAAATAAAGTGCCTATTTACAATGAAACAGGAATGGTAATGTATCCGATATCAACACGGTTAAATAACTAATTTAAATTATATATTCCAATAAAATAATTTTCCTTAACAATATAATTTTACGCATTAACAGTACACTGCACTGACCTACTTGACACAGCCAAAGTGTATAACAGGTTATACATAATAGCTAGCCCATAAGACTTAAGGCGTTGACAACACCTAATGTACCTACCTCTCGCTCGCACGATTCTACTTTTTGAAAGATGTAAAATCACTAAACTCAATTTCGAAAAATCGCATACAACAATTTTGTGTGCAATCACATTGCACACATTTTGATAAAAAATTCATTTTGATCGATGCAAGTTTTCCAACTCCAAAGTTTGCTAACTAAGCAGGAAAACTTGTATCGATCAAAATGACATTTTTTACTAAACTGTGATTACATACAAAATGGATGTTTGCGATTTTTCGAAATTGGCAGTGGTGGTTTTATATTCTTCAACACGTTAAAACGTGCGAGCGAGAGTCACATTAGCTCTTGTGTTCGCCTTAATAAAATTATATCCATAGATAAACTTGGCCATTGCCTTATTTTAGGCAATGTTTTAATAAAAGCAACATTCACCTATTGATTTCAGCATTGACATTGAGTTCTTTACAATAAAACTTGTTCAAATTGTTGGTTATCAGCAAGAGGCCGAACTCCGCTTAGATTGACTGACCAAACCCGCTCTGAAGAGCGTGCAGATTGGTGTTCAGTTCACTGAATCCGCCATCTTGGCATGCGTTCCACAATTGCAAGATGGCGGCCTCTCGTTAAAAGCGTTGATGTGATGACTCAACGGCGCGTTGGGAGGAACATCGCGTCGACATTTTTTACATTTCCTGACCATTTGAGTTCGCATCATTTGGTATATTACCATCATCGTGCTATATATTTCAAAGCGCGGAGTGACAGCTCATGATAATCTAGTGCATTGTTTTTCAATCTTTTGAATACGAGATCCCTTTATGGGTTGAAAAGTTCTGGCAACCCCTTTGTGCCAAAAAGAGATAAAAAAATATACGCCATAAGTAAGAGCAAGAGGAGGGAAGCATATCGTTCAGGTAAAGCAGTGTGTAAGAGAAATTTTATTTTGTCTTTATGGCTAGAGATTATTTATAGCCTTTTTAATAACTGTGACTGTAACAACAATATTGATATTATCCCCTTATTAATAAAAGTTGCATAGCCAAGATATAACTATTTAGTGGTTACAGACTTGTGAATAAAACTATCTGAGCCACCAAGTTAATTTAATATACAGTGCAACAAGGCTATAAAAACTTTTACAAGGGGTGATATAAGCTAACATACCAATGTACAAAATACATATATTGCAGTGAATATAATGTAAATAGCAGTTCTTTTTGTTTTGGATGCCCATTCACATCTACACATCTTAATTTAAAATATTTATCAATATTACAAACGACCAAAGCGCTAACAAATATGAGAAAATGAAATGAAAATGAACTTGCGTCGCGACGGGCACGACAATTATAGCTACAAAAATCCAAATCTAGGATAATAGAGATGGTTTTACCAATTTATTTTATTAAGTGCTCTTCATTTTAAGGTAATCCGTCGTTTTCAAATTGTAAAGAAATTTCTAGCAATCAATTTCAAATAAATGACAACTTACATATGTATGAAGTAAATTCATGCATCACAAAAACATGGCAGTTCATGGCAGATTAAATTTACTTGTAAAAAATTCACTTCTTTCGCGAGTAGCTTTTGATGATTCTAAAAATAGGTTCAAATTGCTCACATTGTTCGACCGCACTTGGTCCGTTGTCCTTGTCTCACGCGAACAGGGTTTCAGCCGATTTCGAACTGCTGGACAATGGAGATACTATTATTCATTTAACTTATTTTTCTAATTTTTATTTTTCTTACCTGGTATATGAAAACCCACACAAGAACCATCAAAGAAAGCGCGCTATGCGAAATATTCGTAACAGTTATCTATGCTTTGGATATTATGCATTACCATTGGATAAGTTTAAACGTGAGAAGCTTATAGAACGTTATATGATGTACATAACATACCTACGATGTAACTAATGCGGATAGTCTGTTGCGGAACAGTCTTACATGGGCTAATTTAATGCGGATCCGTCTAACAGGGGATAATGTGATGCAGAACAGTCTAGAACGGGATAGTCTGATGCGGAACAGTCTAACACGGGATAATGTGATGCAGAACAGTCTAAAACGGGATAGTCTGATGCAGAACAGTCTAAAACGGGATAGTCTGATGCAGAACAGTCTAACACGGGATAATGTGATACAGAACAGTCTAAAACGGGATAGTCTGATGCAGAACAGTCTAACACGGGATAATGTGATACAGAACAGTCTAAAACGGGATAGTCTGATGCGGAACAGTCTAACACGGGATAATGTGATACAGAACAGTCTAAAACGGGATAGTCTGATGCGGAATAGTCTAAAAGGGGTATGGTCTAATGCATATAGTCTGATGCGGAACAGTCTTACATGGGCTAATCTGATGCGGATCCGTCTAACAGGGGATAATGTGATGCAGAACAGTCTAAAACGGGATAGTCTGATGCAGAACAGTCTAACACGGGATAATGTGATACAGAACAGTCTAAAACGGGATAGTCTGATGCGGAACAGTCTAACAGGGGTATGGTCTAATGCATATAGTCTGATGCGGAACAGTCTTACATGGGCTAATCTGATGCGGATCCGTCTAACAGGGGATAATGTGATGCAGACCAGTCTAGAACGGGATAATGTGATGCAGAACAGTCTAAAACGGGATAGTCTGATGCAGAACAGTCTAACACGGGATAATGTGATGCAGAACAGTCTAAAGCGGGATAGTCTGATGCGGAACAGTCTAACAAGGAATAATGTGATGCAGAACAGTCTACAACGGGATAGTCTGATGCGGAACAGTCTAACACGGGATAATGTGATGCAGAACAGTCTAAAACGGGATAGTCTGATGCGAAACAGTCTAAAACGGGATAGTCTGATGCGAAAGTCTAAAACGGGATAGTCTGATGCAGAACAGTCTAACACGGGATAATGTGATGCGGAACAGTCTAACACGGGATAATGTGATGCAGAACAGTCTAAAACGGGATAGTCTGATGCGAAACAGTCTAAAACGGGATAGTCTGATGCAGAACAGTCTAACACGGGATAATGTGATGCAGAACAGTCTAGAACGGGATAATGTGATGCAGAACAGTCTAAAACGGGATAGTCTGATGCAGAACAGTCTAACACGGGATAATGTGATGCAGAACAGTCTAAAACGGGATAGTCTGATGCGGAACAGTCTAACACGGGATAATGTGATGCAGAACAGTCTAAAACGGGATAGTCTGATGCGAAACAGTCTAAAACGGGATAGTCTGATGCGAAACAGTCTAAAACGGGATAGTCTGATGCATAACAGTCTAACACGGGATAATGTGATGCAGAACAGTCTAAAACGGGATAGTCTGATGCGGAACAGTCTAACACGGGATAATGTGATGCAGAACAGTCTAAGACGGGATAGTCTGATGCGAAACAGTCTAAAACGGGATAGTCTGATGCAGAACAGTCTAACACGGGATAATGTGATGCAGAACAGTCTAAAACGGGATAGTCTGATGCGGAACAGTCTAACACGGGATAATGTGATGCAGAACAGTCTAAAACGGGATAGTCTGATGCGAAACAGTCTAAAACGGGATAGTCTGATGCAGAACAGTCTAACACGGGATAATGTGATGCAGAACAGTCTAAAACGGGATAGTCTGATGCGGAACAGTCTAACACGGGATAATGTGATGCAGAACAGTCTAAAACGGGATAGTCTGATGCGAAACAGTCTAAAACGGGATAGTCTGATGCAGAACAGTCTAACACGGGATAATGTGATGCAGAACAGTCTAAAACGGGATAGTCTGATGCGGAACAGTCTAACACGGGATAATGTGATGCAGAACAGTCTAAAACGGGATAGTCTGATGCGAAACAGTCTAAAACGGGATAGTCTGATGCGAAACAGTCTAAAACGGGATAGTCTGATGCGGAACAGTCTTAACACGGGATAATGTGATGCAGAACAGTCTAAAACGGGATAGTCTGATGCGGAAAAGTCTAACAGGGGTATGGTCTAATGCATATAGTCTGATGCGGAACAGTCTTACTTGGGCTAGTCTGATGCGGATCAGTCTAACACGAGCCAGCGTACCTGGGCGGCGGCGCCGGGTCCGTGCTCACGATGACCTGCACGACGTAGCCGGGCGCGACGCGCGCCTCCTCCACGCAGAGCCGGTCGCCCAGCAGCTTGCCGCCGTAGTACCAGCGCTGGCGCCAGGACTCTATGTTCTCCTGCGCCTGGAATTACGTACTTCTATATAAACACTAACAATTAATAATACACCTACTAACACTGAACCTACTGTCCAAGCTCAAGATGCAATATTTGTGTAAACAAACCTGTAGTAGGTACTTAACCTAATAATCACATTCTTGACGTTACTTACGTACTGACTGTACTGTACTGACTGTTGTACTGTACTGACGTACTTTACAGATTTTGCATTTCATTTCGATTTGCGATCTTGCCTACAATAATTAATGCTCACAGTTATTTCTTACTAGTTGCCCCCGCGCAGATTTAAATCCCGGCATTCCCTCGGGATAAAAAGTAGCCTATGTGCTATTCCAGACTATAATCTATCTCTCTGCCAAGTTTCATTCGAATCCGTTCAGCCGTTCCGGCGATTAACAAACATCCATCCTTCCATCCATCCATTTAGTAGGAAGTAGGTTTGTTTAAACATTGCATCTTCAGGGACCCTGACGTGTAACGTCACCTATGAAACTGGAGCTACAAACTGCAGAGCCATCTGATCGAATTCAAACGAAAACAAATAGGAAATGGCTTAGACTGGCACAGGATCATGGTTGGATGGCACAGTCTAAGGGAGGGCTATACCCAACAGTGGGTGAAGTCCGGCAGTGGATGCTAAGGAAAAGAAATCCTAATGGAACATAGTCTAGATAGATTGGTTACAAATTGAGACAAAAAAAGGCACATGGTCATCCTAATATTCTGCAGAACGCAAGGCGTGCAAAATGTTACATCAACATTACGTCGACGAGTCATAGTTCGCAGCCAAGCCGCTCCAAGTGTATGGCATATTATAACAACAACATTATGAAACAACAGAACTTAACACACAACACAACAGTCTTCGTTCACCTCTGATAACATGGAGCTGCCTGCATTCCTCCATCAATAGTCGGTACCGACAACTTAACGGGCCTTTCGCAGGTGCTCCAGAGCAGTTGTAACTGTCAATAGCATATCGTCATCATCATCATCAACCTATGTTAGTCCACTGCTGGACGTAGGTCTCTCCCAAGACGCGCCACTGAGCCCGGTTTTCGGCTCTTCTCATCCAGTGCGTGCCAGCTACATTTCGCAGATCGTCGCCCCACCTCGCCGTAGGACGTCCTACTACGCTTACCTAAACGCGGTCTCCACTCAAGTATTTGTTTGCTCCAACGATTGTCGGATCTACGGCAAACATGGCCGGCCCACTGCCATTTCAGGTTGCAAATCCTTTGAGCCATGTCGACTACTCTGGTTCTCTGTCGGATAACTTCGTTTTGGATCCTATCCTTCAGAGAAACTCCGAGCATAGCTCTCTCCATAGCTCGCTGAGCGACTTTCAGTTTGTGGACCGACCCTACTGTTAGTGTCCACGTTTCGCATAACCCACATACACATACTCATATCTTTAATAACAATCATTTCTACCTGTGGCTTTCAGCGATAAGGCCACTTATCTCTTAGATTTATGACTCAAATTAAACCAAATGGTATTTAATCAGTACAATCACCAGAATCACTGACTTTCCAATAAAACTTACATGTAGCTTGTTCTTGCACTGTGCAACAGTGTGCTTGGAGTAAACAGATAGCTCGACATCCTTGCAAGTGCTAGATAATCGAAGCCGCAGTGTCACTTCCACTCCACCCTCCACAGGTTCTGACCACTCTGCGGGTGAGTCTCGCCCGTTCGCCTCTTTTACCATATTTATGGGTGGTGATAGGCAGTAGATTGGAACCTGGAATTACAATAAATTACTCAGAAAAGTTGTCATCTAATTAACTGGCATGTACCTGCAATTTTAAGTGATGTAGGGGTGTTGTCTGCATTAAATTTGTGAGCAGAGCATGTGCAGGTTCATTATCATCAGCAGCCCTATGAAATCCGAGGCTGGATGTAAGCCTCCCTCATACATTTTCAGAAATAATGATACTGAGTCCTCTCCATCCACCAAGTTCCCTAGAACCCCACAATGTCATTATTCAGGTAAGAGGGCATGTATGAGCTGTACGACCTGCCCATTGGAACTTCACTACAAATTTTGTCATTTATGTCTGTCACCTTGGTGCAGGCTAGCTCTCTAAATGAAGCATTATAATCATAATAACCTGCATCACCCCACTGGACTCAGCAATCCATTCCTAAGGTGGTAGCATTCCATTCCATTCCACAACAATGGATTTTGTTTTCGAAAATTGTAAGTTATTTCAATGTAAAATGTACCTATTTATGTATATCAATCAAACCTATCTAGTTTTACCATAGTAAAATACGTTTTTAATTGACATAGGCCACCCTATGGTATACAGGGTGTATATCACACCTAAATGGTTGTTCATAACATTTAATCCACCATTAACATATTGAATAACATTTTGACAGCCTTCACAGCTCAGTTGGGTACCTAGTAGCTCTGCCTTCTGTGCCATAGGCCGTGGGTTCAATTCCCACCAAGAAAAAACATTTGTGTGATGAACATGTTTGTTCTCTGTCTGGGTGTTATATATCATATTTTAAGTAAAACAGTAAACATACTGCAGAGAAAACATGGAGGAAAATAGCAGAGATAGCAGAGAAAAGTAGAAGAGGCTGGATGCTTTTGCCAAAAATGGGCAAAAAGATAGTGTTGATAGATAGATAACTTTTTACTGTTACCACACAGAAACAAAATACAGGTTAGAGGCATAAATTTAGGCAAAACAATGGGCGACCTTGACTTGATGTCACAATGTAGAATTTAATCCTATTTTTAAGAATATATGCAATAAAAGCCTTAAAATAAAAATAATTATAATGTACATACATATGTAAACAGATGATAAGTACCAGTACATAATCACTTTGTAGCTATCATTTTTGAAATAGAGGAAGCATTACCTGATACCTAGTGCCCCATTCATCATAACACTCAGTGAGGTAGCCATTAGGAACTGACACACTGGCGCCATCAAGGATGGCCTGAGCTAGCTGGAAGTCCAGCGCTTCGGCTGCCACCGCCGCCGCCCGCAATGCATCCCAGATCTCCTTTCGACCCTCGAACGCCGGAGCTGTGTCCCAGAACTCATCACGTTTACTCCTAAGTTGACCTTCCGTAAGCGGCACATCAGATTTCCATCTAATAGTCTCATGGCACAGTGACTGGTTTTTCCGCAAACCACCTGGAATGAAAACTATTCATTGGAGATTCGGACCACGCACGTACACACATCCAAAAGCGATGACCCACGTACCGGAATTGGGACGCGACACTGTCCCTGAGGATTCTTCTATGGGTCCGCTACCACTCCTAGTTATTCCTATGCACCCGCCCATTGTGTTCACATTCTACGATTGCTCATACTCCAAATATTCTCAAATAATTCCAAAAATAATAGTAACAAATAACATTTTCGTCCTCTGTACGCCTGCTGATAAAACGCTAGAGGGGTAACGGGTATGCGGGGGGGGGTAAGTAGCAGTGTTTCCACTTAAGATTTTGGTTTTGCCCTAAATTCTATAGAAATTTTCCCTAAAAATCCTTATTTTATTTTCAAAGTTCCCTAATTTAGGGCGAATGATAATTAAAAAAGACTTTTTGCATATTTTATTAGGAAAATAATTTGAACATATTCGTTAACAGCTTTTTGCATGTTGCGTTTTGTGACCAAAAAACCAAAATGGTCTAATAGGTACGTCTTTCGTAGACTGCTTTTGGCTCAGATTTCCAAAATTTCCGCACAGTTGGAAGGCTGAAATTTTTGTCACGCGTAGGTCTACACTTAGGAAGCCTACATCTGAAATCGAGTACACGGCGAGAGCTAGTTGCCGAGAAATTAATTCTTTTAAATCCAAATTTTCCCGTACAAAATGCAACTAACACGAGATTTTTGATCATCTGACTGTGACATTGACACATGTTTCCGCAAAATTTCGGGATTTTTGGCGTCTGACAGCAACAGTGACATTCGTTTGATGGTTCTGGCAGCCATTTTATTGTTTTTTTTGGAAGAAAATGAATGAAGTGCTGAGTATGATAAGTCGTGTTAGTTTTTTCTTGCAGTCGAGTCGTTTTCTAAATGTGTCAAAGAACCACACAGAGCACCCTAAGTTAAGTAAATTAGGTTCTAAATGTGTCACAGAACCGACACAGAACACCCCGACTTGAGCAGGTTAGGTTCGAAATATGTGGCAAAACCGACACAGAGCACCCCGACTCCACGCAGTCTTGTGGCCCCTACCCCTAGAGTGTAGGTATATTAAAATTGAGAAGCCAGAAGCTCGCGTGGAGGTCCTGGGTGGAGCAAGCCCGCGAAGCCGAGTGGAGCGAAGGGGGGAGGTGGCAAGCGAAGCGAGCCGGCGACCTCCGAAGCAGAGTGAAGGTTGAGTGGGAGAAGCGATGCTCAGGGGCGACCCCGCGAGAGTTCTGGTGGAGTAATTTCAGTTTTTATTGAGGGGCACCTCAACGTGAGTAGTTTAGGTTCAAAATAAGTCACGAAACCGACACAGGGCACAGAAAAAAAGTAAAAAGTATAGTTTTAATTTTACAAATAACGTAGAAACTATACATATCTTCGGGAAACGCACTTCAGGGGAGAGAATCCCTCCCCTTTACTGCCCTTTCACCATTTTGCAACTTTTTATAGGTACCTAATATAACCTCAAAACTTTTTTGTTTTTTTCTCCTAAAGGCCTCCGTGCCCCCCTTTGAGGGGTAGGGTCCTCTCCCCCTTCCCTCCCGCCCCCTCCGTGCTCAAATATTGGAAATTCCTTCCCTACTTTTTGAGTTTTCAGGGTTCACATATTGATGAAATCAAAAAATTTCTCGTCAAATTCGAACCGCTTTTGAATCTGTAAAATTATTTCTACTTAAAATTCCCGGAAATTTGTACAAAATTTGCTTCAGTAATTTTTGCCCTAAATTTCCCTAAATCCCTGTCGTCGCAATAAAAACAGCCCTAAGCCGTACACGAAATAAGTAGTTTCGCCCTAAAAACGGGCGAAATCTCTAAAAGTGGAAACACTGGTAAGTAGGTATATAGTACTCTTCTTGTACTCTATCTCTGACTAGCTGTCGGGCTGTCACTGTCAGTGAAAAAGAAATATCAATACAACTTGACATTGGCAAATTCGTGGCAATCCCTGTCGGCCACTAAACAGCCTTAGATGTACTTGTATTCAAATTCCTTGGCCTTAGAGGTACTTGGATGAAGTTATCTATGGCCCTAAATAAAGATGAAGAAGAAAAGTAGCCCCCTCCCCTCCCGTCCCGCCCCTTTGTTGTTGTTTTGATCATCCCAACTATTATTATTATATTATTATTATTATATTATTATTATTATAATATTATAAATGCGAAAGTAACTCTGTCTGTCTGTCTGTCTGTCTGTTACGCTTTCCCGCTTAAACCTCTCAACCTATTTGATGAAATTTGGCACAGACAACCTTTAGACCCTGAGAAAGAACATAGGCTACCTTTTATTGAGAAAAAAAGAGATGAAAAGATTAAAAGTACGCAGACGAAGTCGCGGGTACCAGCTAGTATACTTATAAATCTGTGGTTTTGATCCCTGATTTGTTTGAGTGATTTGAGCACTGCGATTTTTACGATTTTTGATTTGAAGAAATACACTACGAGACGGTGACTTTCACTTTTTCATTAAAAACAAACAACAATTATCAAGTAATCAAAAAACAAACTATCCCTGCTACTATTCTCTGACACTATAAATAACACCAGGGGTTTTCTCTGTTCCGTGATTAACACTAGACACAATTTTATTCCATGCCAATTTATGATGACTGACGTCCAGTGTTTTGAAGAAGAAAAGTGTAGAGTTTTAACTGTAAGTACCTACTATAAACTATATTCAACATACGCATATTGAGTTCTATGAATAATTTATTCGTAGATTGAGGTACATAGGTATATACATTACATACAGCTAAGATATAGCCAACCCGAGTTATACAACCCTGAAACCTCTTCACTTCTGTACCTACCTTCCTTCATAAAAAAAATGGTGCTCAACTAATAACTATGCTGCCACAAGCCACAAGCCATCACACAAGTATCCACTGTATATGATTTTTTTTTTTTACAATCTATAGGTAAAACGTTTGACCGCAATCTCACCTGATGTTAAGTGATGATGCGGTCTACGGTGTAGCACGCTTACCTAGAAGAAACCTATTCACTCGTCTCTTGAAAACATCCAAATTGTACGCATCCGGAAAAACCGACGCCGTTAAGGCATTCCACTCTTTGGCTGTACCCATAATAAAAGTAGACGCAAAGCGCTTTGTGCGAGCAGTAGGGATGTCAACCATGAACGGATGTCTCATCTCCGTACGTCTGGTGGTCCGATGGTAGAACGGGGATGGGGGAACCAAGTTATGGAGTTATGATGCCTGTTACTTTTAGTTACCTTCTAAAACTCATAGGTATTCTACCTATTGCCTGTTCTTCTAGGCTTCCTGGGGTGGAAATGGCACCTAGATATTCACTTAAGGCCTCTAGTACACACCAAACCCGCTATGATTTTAGAATCAGAAGTTCAGGTTGTAATTATACTTAACTATTTATCTATCTATTTAAACAACTTGTTGACACCCACTGCTGGGTACAGGGCTCCCCTTTATGACGCCAGTCTTTCCAGTCCTGAGCCAGTAGCATCCATTGTGGTCCAACCACAATGGATGCTACTACAACAAATAAACTTTTGACTTTGACTTCATACTACTTAGGTACTTATTATGATACAATTTTTATATTTCAGGTTAAACCTACTGCATATTATGTATCAGAATTCATAAGCAAAACCGAAGAAGAAGCCTTATTGTCTAAAATCTATGCTGCTCCCAAACCAAAGTGGACGCAGCTGTCCAACAGAAGACTACAGGATTGGGGTGGTGTTCCTCATCATAGAGGCATGATCGCAGAAACTATCCCTCTCTGGCTTGACAACTACTTAGGGAAAATACACAGCTTGAACCTCATGGGAGGAAAAAGGCCAAACCATGTGTTGGTAAATGAATATTTGGCTGGCCAAGGAATAATGCCTCATCTTGATGGAGACTTATTCTACCCAACAATAACTACAGTGTCTGTTGGATCACACACAGTATTAAGATTTTCTGAACCTACTGATGAGAAGGTAGTAGAGTATAAACCTGTGTTTGCATTCTTATTGGAACCAAGGAGCTTGCTGATCTTGCAGGACAAACTGTTTAGTCACTATCTTCATTGTATTGAAGAAGTTGAAAAAGACTTTTTGGATGATTCTATAGTGAATTTAAACATGTGCTCGGACAAATATGTGAAAGGTACTACAGTCACTAGAGACACTAGGATATCTTTGACTATAAGACATGTGCCTAAAACTACTAGTTTTAAAATATTTGGGAATAAAAGATAGCTATCTAGCATCATTTGTTGAGAATCTTTTGTTATGACTTAAGTATGTCACTACTACTGGTCTAGTAGGAAATCTTTGCCAATCTTATAAAATTCAAAGGAGTACCTATGTAGGTTTTTCATAGGCACTAGGTATTTACAACACAGGTAACCTTTTTATTCACTTTCCACATTTAAAAATGCTTCTAAATTACCCACTTCTAAAATCCAGTTGGCCTTTTTTTACATTATTCATTATGAATGTTTTTTTACAATGAGTTTATCAAAATTATTTTCAAGTGTTCAATACCAGGGTCTTGCAAATTTTCATAATGTGGCCAGAAGATTGTACAACAGCAGTAAGGATGCCTGTCAGGATGTAGACCAGAAGCCAATAGAAGAAAATAAGGTACATTAAGTACTTCATCTTGCCTCTTTTCTGCACACTAGTTCTTCCGCCATGACTAGCATTGTATGTACCTATGTAGTCACATAACTCACCACCACAGGTTACCACCATTAGGTACCTACCATGCCAGGTGGACCATTTGCCAGTTCCATCAGTTTATAAATTATATATCATTATTAATGAACATTTTACAGGCTTTATAGCTTTGTACCTTTTTACTGAACTTCATGAAGACATGATAATCATATTTTATTTATACATACCATTTTTTGGTACCTACAGGTTACCGAAAAAGCCGACAGCAGTCCTCTGGACGGCTGTCAAGTTAAATCTGAAGGAGGCGATGGCGGTAATGTAAGTATCCTACCAACATAGATAATTAACACTTACGAATACCTACGCATCTGACTAAACAGTTTGGACAGAAGTGGTGAACCACAGTGTGAAACCACGTAACAACCAACAACAACCACCACGTGTGCGAAAAAACGTATATAAACAGAACGAGAGAAAAAAAATGAAAGATCGATAGTTGTAGATAGATAACTCTATTGATTACCACAACAAAAATTTATGAAGTAGAGGAAGATGGGGGAGTGCCGATCACCTGAGAGAAAAATGCTCTATTTGTTTTTTCATTTGTCCTATGATAATTTTGAGGTTTCGAGACTGCCTGCTCAAGCGTCACAACCACTGCGCTGCAGCGTGCTCGCTGTGTTTCAAGGCACCTAATAAGTTATTGGGGTGAGCGGTATTACCCGACACGATCGCCATTACCCCCGCTTCCCCTAAATACCTACATGCTTGCGCAGTGAAGGCTGTGTGTGAGTAAAATGTGATAATAATCGTGCAGAGAGGCCTCGTGATCGGCGTATACGAGGATAACAAGAAGCTGCAGCTGACGCCGGCCGCGCAGGAGATCGATCACAAGTCCGGCGGGAAGATCTCGCGGCACTTGAATGCGTGAGTCCCGCACGCGCACTGTCTAACTTGAGGCCCACTACCATGACGATATTCTGGGTTACAAGTGTCTTACTCCATGCTACATATTGGTGTCGATTCTGTTGTTGCATTATCCTAAACTAACTTAATCTCACAGCTCTAAAATTATAAGTAGCCGTCCTTGTTGTTTCGGTATTTTAGAAAGGGATGGCAATATTTTTAGTGCTGTCAAATTAGGTTAGTTTAGGATATTGCAACAACAGAATTGGCACCATTATTTATTTATTACAATGCAACAACAAACTAACAGCTTTACCTATAGCCAAAACGTTTGCGCGCCAGTTAGTACAACAATAGAACATCAAATTCAAATGAATAGGTGGACAGGTATTTAAATAGAAAACGAATACAAATATCACTAAACAGACGGCAATCAATGTTAAAAACATCTAGGTCAGGCTGCTGAGCGATCAGTGTTGATAAGTGTTAGTGGGGGTAATTATGTAAGAGTCAATCAAGTTCATTTGTGCCACACGATACTACATATTCCCTCATCTGTGCCGATTACCAGAGAGGTAGATAAGTAGGTCTTACTGTGCTGTGGTAGTACTTCCCCGGACCGAGTGACCGAGAGAGAGAGAGACCGACTCTGAGCCCTGCTCAGAGCGCAGAGGTTACAAAAGGCTCACTTTGAAACGGGTATGGAATACCTATTAGCCCAAGGGAATCTAGATGCCCTATGCGGACACGATCAATAGGTATGTACCTACGGACTGTCTTCAAAGCTCCGCTGGTTTGATAGTAGCTTTGCCTCCTGCGCTGTAGTAGTTCTTGGGTTCAATCCTAACCGATAACTGTGTTTTTTCCATAGTACCGACTTACAAGATTTGTCAGGCTATGGTTTCCTGGCAGAAATCGTTTTCAGTGGTAATTCCGGCCATTTTTAATTTACGTGTAGGTATCCTTGTGTACCATAAAGTTTTATCTAGGTACTTACCTTCGCATGTTTGGGGCTAGATAGTGTTGTATGAAATGTGTGAATGGATTTATCACTAATATTAGACAAGTTATCATTTTCGCATCCATAAACCTCTAAAACTCACACACAAACACACACACTTTATTCTCTACATACTTACAAACAAACGCACGCACACTACATGATTTCGCATCCATTACCCTCTACACTCACACACACAAAAACACACACCGTATTTTCATATACATACTAGCAAACAAAAACACGCACACTACAAACACACACACACACACTACCCAACTCATATTCTATTTTATTATTATTTAACTGTTGTCCGTCGGCGGGCGCTACGAACCGGGACACAGATTCTCTAGTCCGGTTCATAGCGATTCTCATTATAAAATAACAACGATGTTACTATAACAAACTACTGTTTACTTGTTTTGTATTGCATTGTGTAACCATAAGTTTGTGTCCCAAATAAAAATATTGGATTTGAAGTGTCGTACATGATCCTTGCTACATGAAGTACATGATCATACAAAAGAGCGGTAGGAACCAAGCCGCAAGTTTGTCCCTGCTCTTATACTACTGTACTATATTATATATAATACTACTGTGGTACTGACACACGTGCTTATTTTCGAGTATAAAGCGTGCTTTTTGAGCCTTGCTCAATAAAAGCACGTGTGAACAGGTCGTGCTTCTAAACAAGCATGCTTATTTGGTCGTACGTCGGTTGATTTTTGAGCACGTGTCAGTACCTTTAGGGCTTGGTCGCGTGGAGTTTGCACCTGGAGTCAACTAGCTCTGTCATATGAAAGTGATCCTAGTGATTGCATTGAATAGATACGTTTGTCGTTTGAGTTGCAGGTTGTCATGCCGGTTGAAGCTCGGCGCGGCGTTTGTGGTGACGGACGTGCCAGAGTACAGCGCCGTCGCTCTGGCGGCGCTCGGCCCGCGCGACCCCGGGTATGACGACCTGGAGGCGCTCGACCTCACCAAGGTGACGTCACTTACACGTCATGTACCCTCTCCGACTTCGCTCCAGCCAACCAGCAACTATTGTTTCCGTTTGAAGAGTGTAGTTCCCGGTGTTCAGGCACATTGGGACAGGCTTAACATCTGTATGTCTCAAGTTGATGGACGCAAGTCAATGCGAGGCAATGTTTTGTTATAGGTGATGGTTACCACTTAACACCATGTGAGCCATCATGTTACATCAGCTATTTGAATAAAAATACGACTAAAATGAACGACGCAATTGCTGAAAGTTTGGATGGAGAGATTGTAAGTAAGGAAGATAAGGAAGCAGGTGCACGCAAAAATAATGGTGGCGAAGGTTTATTTAAATCGAAGTCGACCGTAAACAAATGTTACGATAACAATATCTCAGAAAAAAAAAGGGTTTGCGTTTGATAGAATAACCCCCTTTCTAAAGCTCGATCAACTCTAATTGGCTGTCAAGTCACTTGCTATTAAGCTTTTACTTCAAATTAGATAGAGATAGCAAGTGACTTAAGAAATAAGAAATATTTATTGTAAAACTGTGTAAAAAAGACTTGACAAGCCGATTAGTGTTGATTGACCTTTCAGAAACCGGGGGTTATTCTATTATCTCTGGTTTTTAAGCGAATGAACATAAACTTACGAACCGTTACATATCCGATCTGTATATTTTGTATTAGATAACATGCGGTAAGTGAGGTAGAACGTTACCGTGTGTTTGTGTCCGTTGTCAGGAGAACGTCCGCTGGGGTATCGGCGCCGGCGTGCGCGCCTTGCAGCGCCGCTGCGTGCGTCGCGTGACGGCGGAGGACGCGGGACAGCCCGGCGCCGCCGCCGAGGCCGCCGAGCTAGCCGCCTGGAGGTGACGCTCACTCTAGGTTTACTACATCGGAAGATCATGCTGTTTATTTATTTATTCACCATCATCCATACTCTATCCTTACAGGTTTACCCTAATACGATATTGGTGGGTCTATCCCCACCGAGAACAAACATTTGTGTGATTAACATAGACGTTTGTTCTTTGTCTGAATGTTATAAGTATTTACTACTACCTCTGTGGCGCAGCGGGCGAGAGCCTGCCTGCGACGCTAGAGGTTGCGGGTTCGATTCCCGCCTTGGGACAAATTTGTGTACGATCTGCAGAAATTAGTTCCGATGGTCTGGGTGTTTTATATGTATAATAAAAAATATCTATCTATGTAAGTATATAATGTATTAAATATATCAGTTATCTAGTACCCATAACACAAGCTTTGAATAGCTTACTTTGGGGCTAGATAGTGCTGTGTGGATTGTCCAGCATTATTTATTATTTATTTATTTATTTACAAAAAAAGTATGTACGTAGTATGTAGTATCAGTTATCTGGTTCCCATAGTACAAGTTTTAGTTTAGTTTGGGGCGAGATAGTGCTGTCCAACAATATTTATTATTTCAATGTATATTTGTGCAAGATACCAAGAGTTCAAGACGGTGTCCCCGCTGCCGGAGTGCTCGGTGTCCCCGCTGGGCGCGGGGGCGGGGGGCGCGGGGGCGGAGTGGAGCGCGGGGGCGGCGGCCGCGCGCGCACAGAACTGGGCGCGCCAGCTGTCCGACACGCCCGCCAATGTGATGACGCCGGTGGATCTGGCGCAGGTCAGCAATGCTAGCTTATCTCTGTCGAACAGACTGCCTATACCCACTCTCGAGCTGGTTTCTCCGAAGGCGATGAGCGCCCGTATCGGGCTTGCTGAGAACTAGTTTTTATCACGTTCATAAGGCGCGTCTACGTACTAATTCCGCTGGAAAAACGGAATACCAAATTCGAAAAATGGAAAAATAAGTCTAGAGACGGAATACAGTCTGAGCTCACGTATGATACCCTCACATTCTTATATACACAGAGGTTTTTTTTTATTGTTATATGAATTTCCAGACTGCCATAGATGTGCTATGTCCTCTAGGCGTGACTGTGGAAGCGCGCGGAATCGAGTGGATAAAGGCTAAAAACATGCAGGTATGTACCCCGTCTTATTATTTATTGATATCATGTCAAGATTTAGTAGTTCCCCAAAACATTTTCTTTTAATTTGTTGTTAGAGGTAGAATTTTGCTCAAGGGTTCTGATCTCACGTCCCTGGATTGCCCTGGATCTTTAACTTGAGGACCTGAAAGAATCGGTCGGCCAATATTTTGGAAGTGAATGAGTTTGGAGTTTGTGTTGTTCCAGGTGTAGAAACTACTGTTAGCTACTACTAGTCGTAAGTAGGTAGATCAAGTTCCAAGTTCATTTATTTCGTATATATAAAAAAAAGTAAGGATACAGGTAGATCGGGTTAGTTATAATAAAACAACTGCATTCCACGTGAAAGAGCGAAGCCAAACTTATAACAACAACAAAAATCACAAAACGCAACGATAGCGCGATCTAGGATTTTACACTTTTTAGGGGCGCCATCTAGTTCTTACTTTGGTAAACCTAATATTAATGGACACCAGGCGTTCCTGACGGTGGCTCGCGGCTCGTGCTCGGAGCCCGTGTTCATAGAGTGCTCGTACCGCGGCGCTGCCAGCTCGCACCGCGGCGCTGCCAGCTCGCAGCCGGCCGTGCTGCTCGCCGCCAAGGGAGTCACCTTCGACAGGTACGCACCTGCTACTGCTACCACAGACTACCAAGTGTAGCTTCCCAATGGTGAAAGAATTTTTCAAATCGGTCCAGTAGTTTCGGAGTCTATGCAATACAAACAAACAATCAAATCTTTCCTCTCTAATATAAGCATGGAGTATAAATAACATAACGTTTGGTACGCAGCGGCGGCCTCTGCCTGAAGCAGTGCGAGAGTATGTCGGAGAACCGCGGCAGCATGGCCGGCGCCGCCGTCGTGCTGGCCGCGCTCAAAGCCTGCGCCGAACTCAAGGTAACCGAGCGCCCCTCTGCCGCCACGGACTACACTACACAGTAGGTACCTACCTGCCGACATCTTCTCGTATCACAGTTATTTCGAAACAGTGTGCGGAAAGGATTCTAATATAAAGGAGCAAAGAACTGGATAACAAGAGACCAGTGACATAGTGTACCTGGATTTTGAACGTGCATTTGACAAGGTACCACATGAGCGTCTCCTAATGAAACTAGACCACTTTGGCATTCGTGGTACTCTGCTTAAATGGATAGCTAACTATCGCAAACATAGAACATTCCAAGTCGCGTAGGGGATTCCCTGTCGCACAGAAAACGGGTGCTGACCCCAGGGATCAGTGCTTGTACCCCACCTCTTTGGAATATTCATAATTGACCTGGTTGACCTCATAGATTCGACTTCTGCCTTTTTTGCTGATGATGGTAATTTTTTTGCTGATCCGCTCACTAACTCTTGACAATTGCAAGACGATCTAAATCGTATTCTAGACTGGACTAAAGATTGGATTGGATTATTGTTAAACTTGTCAAAATGTAGCATCTTGCACCTTGGTAACGATAACCCAAAAAGGACATACAACTTGGATGGGAGAAACCTGACTCCAGTCAACCTGCAAAGAGATCTAGGAGTCAACATCGCATTCAATTTGAAGTGGGAAGAGCACATCACTGCAATAGTCAAAAAGGCCAATTCATTTGTTTACGTGATCCGCAGATCCTTCCAAACAATGACTGTTGTAGTCTTCATTAAGATCTACAAAATCTATATCAGACCTTTACTGGAGTATGGATATAAAGTGTGGAGTCCATATCCAAAAAGATACAAATCTTTTAGAAAGTGTACAGAGGGAGGCAGCCAAGATGCCACAAGGTCTTCGTCGTAAGTCCTATGAGAGACTACTCTTGCTACGCCTCACTACTCTAGAACAAAGACGGCTACGTAGGGATCTCATTGAAACATACAAAATTCTAACACACCAATACAGCCTACCAAACATACAAGATGTCCTCCTAAGAAAGAAGACAGAGCGTCACGTGGCCACCATCTCCAATTAGTTCGTGATCCTTCCAATACACATGTAGCACATAATTTCTTCAGCAACAGAGTGGTTCACAACTGGAACATGCTGCCTGAGGACATTGTCTCCGCTGACTCAGTGAATGCCATCAAAAATAAACTCGACAACTGGTTTCGAACAAGTAAAATAGTGCTTAAAAACTGGAACTAAAAAAGACAATCACAAAGACACTAGACAAAAAATTTAAAATAATAATACCTAATTTCAACGATTCAATTTCGTTTCAAAAGTTTGCTTGAGTACGAAAACTAGAAAAGCAAACTTTTAAGTAGGAAAACTTGTATTGATCAAAATGATTTTTTTACTAAACTGTGCGCAATGTGATTGCACATAAAATGGTTGTTTACGATTTTTCGAAAATGAGTTTAGTGATTTTATATCTTTCAACAAGTCAAAACGTGCGAGCGAGAGTCACATTAGCCTTCGTCGTTCATTAGTCGTTATTCATTAGTCTTCGTCTTTAGTATAAGCTGGTTCGTTCGTCAGGTGCCGTTGAACATCCACGCCGTGATCCCGTGCTGCGAGAACATGCTGAGCGGACAATGCATGAAGGTCGGCGACGTCGTGAAGGCACTCAACGGAATTACCATTAAGGTAGCTGTTACAGAGAATACCTATGCTTGCCCACACATGTAACTATACACGTGCTTGCCGAAACAAAGGCTCGTTCAAACAAGCCAAGTGTCCGTAAGTATTTGAATACCATAAGACCACGTATAATTTCGAGGTCATCTGTCGATCCTAAACCTAACATTGTATAACGCTAGTAGAAACTACTGATAGTACTGATGAGTTGGTAACAACGAATCTTATTGTAATGAACGCTAGTAGAAAATCTGTTTTAGTAGTGTTATCGCCACGGCGCCAAAGCTCGGTTTTTAACAAAGAAACGATACAGCGTCGTAAACAAGTTGCGTCACCGGCCACGCCACCTGTAGCGTGACTCCGAACTACCTTTATAAGCAGATGGCGCGCACAGCAGATTCATTCGCTTGCCTGCGCTCAGACCGAACGGAGTACTGAGGCGAACTACTAGTTTCCCTTTGTTGTCGTCTATGGGATGGGAAAATGTATAATTTGTCATTTACTTACGCAGATTGATTGACGTATTGATGTGATTGGTTATGGGTTTGGATTATTATACAAATGTGGAATTCGATGACGTGTTCTGATTAAGTGAGACTACCCTTCATGACTATCTAACCATGTATGCTCTTTCAGTAGAAGGTAAAGGCTGGGACAAGCATATGGCCCGCCTGACGTTAAGTGGTTACCGTCATCTATAACGCCAGCATTGCCTTGTAAGTCACGCACGGTAAGAACATGCTCAACGGTGGTTTATTGTCAATCCCCACCAGTGGGGATTATGACAATCTTCAAATTTTTTTAGCGTTTTCCCCACTATCATATTTATTCTCGCCGGTGGGGATTATGACAATTTTTACGTCCACCAACTTGAGGCATGCAGATTTTCAGCCTCATGTGCCTATGTTTGCACCGGCATCCATGCTCTTCAACCCGAAACACAGCTGCTCTGCTTGGCGGTAGAAAAAAGCGCGGTGATAGTACTTCCCTGGACGAGCCCTTCACAAAGAGCTCTACCACTGTTCAACTGGGGCTTTATTCTCTATAACATAGAAGATTCCTTGCCTTAAACCGTGTAAAGTCACAATGTGATCTTGGACTTTATTCTTAATGACATAGCAGATACTTTGCTTTAACCGTGTGACGTCACAGCGCTAACCGCGAACGCGATTGGATTGGTCATAGTGAATAACGCCCCTGTACACTCGTAAGTTAGTTAGGTATCCCGTTGTCGGCAGGTGGAGGACACGGACCTGGAGGGCAGGCTGATGCTGGCCGACGCGCTGGTGTACGGACAGACCACCTTCAAGCCAGAGCTCGTTATAGATGTCGCCACTCTCACACGTAAGCCTGTGCGGACGGTACCTCCGCGACCAACTGTAAACTGATCTTTTCGATCTCATAACCGACTGCGCAGTTTCATCAACTGTATTAGGTTATACTTACTACTATTTTAAAGCTGGCAGTACGTATCAAATTGGTGCGCATCCATCCGTTTCCAGCGTTTAGGTAGGTACTACAATGTCGCTCGACTAACGGGCGGGTGGTCTCCGAGGTCTTCGAGCATCCTTTGGCCACCATTATTTTGCTTTTTCTTCGTCCCTCTCCCATCATATAGGTATATTAGATAGTACCTACCTATGGTATGAGTAGTATATAGTGTGGTGGTATTCCAGAGGGCGTGTCGCTGGGCACCGGCGGCGGCGCGTTCGGCTGCTTCACCGACAGCGAGGCGGCGTGGCGAGCCGTGCGCCGCGCCGGCGCCGACACCGGCGACCGGCCCTGGCGGCTGCCGCTGTGGCACTACTACACCCGCCAGATCACCGGTACGTATGTGTCGGCTGCACTAGCCGCGCCGGCGTCGACACCGGCGACCGGCCCTGGCGGCTGCCGCTGTGGCACTACTACACCCGCCAGATCACCGGTACGTATGTGTCGGCTGCACTAGCCGCGCCGGCGTCGACACCGGCGACCGGCCCTGGCGGCTGCCGCTGTGGCACTACTACACCCGCCAGATCACCGGTACGTATGTGTCGGCTGCACTAGCGCGCCGGCGTCGACACCGGCGACCGGCCCTGGCGGCTGCCGCTGTGGCACTACTACACCCGCCAGATCACCGGTACGTATGTGTCGGCTGCACTAGCGCGCCGGCGTCGACACCGGCGACCGGCCCTGGCAGCTGCCGCTGTGGCACTACTGCACCCGCCAGATCACCAGTAGTATGTGTCGGCTGCACTAGCCGCGCCGGCGTCGACACCGGCGACCGGCCTTGGCGGCTGCCGCTATGGCAAATTGTCAAAACTGAATGGAATTTTGTTTCAGATGACCCGTCCGTGGATCTCAGAAACAAAGGTTCCGGCAAAGCTTCACCTTGCCTTGGAGCTGCTTTCCTCAGGGTAAATTTTACTTTTTTACTGTTCCTTCCTATTTAGGCGCCAATCTAAGATAGTGTTTTCTTAGGCCCTTCTATTTGTATACAGACGGAACTATTTTAATCTGACATGGTAGGTATAGTGTTCCTCTTAATTGAATACCCATGATATACGATAGTCTATCAGGTGGACTATTGTAGAACTACCTTACTACTATTACAAACGACCACATTGCAGCGAAGACGGTGCCAAGCGCTGGGGTAGGTACTTCTCGGTAGCATATTTAAAATCACTGAATTTAGTTTGAAAAAAAAACGATTAAATTCCAAGTAGCACAAGTTTTTTCTACGAATAAACCCTCCTGAGTCAGACATCAATCTCAACCTTCGAAGTCGGTCTCCTTCCTAGCTAATCCAAATCGAATTAGGGGTACATCCCCCTCGGCGGGGCGCATTCAGAGCTACCTCCATACTTACGAAAACTATGAAATAATCGGTTGGTTTTCTCTGCAGGTCATCTATGTAAAAACCAGTCACAGCTGTCGTCAGATAAACATATATTCTATTCTATTCTAGCAGTAAATTAAATAGTCGATTTAGCTATCGAAAAATATGTTCAATAAACATTAATTTTATAGAATTTTATTTAAAGTGGTCATTAATTGTAATTAGTATTGTTAATTGATTGCCGGTGTTACTGCTACTGCTGTTCTTACAATGTTGTTGTGTTTTGTACTTGCAGCAGTTCGTGTGCTGCGAGTGGATGCACCTCGACATAACGGGCGTCGGCAAGCTGGCGCACGGCGCGCCGCCCTACCTGCGCGCGCGCCGCATGACGGGCCGGCCCACGCGCGCGCTGCACGCCTTGCTGGCCGGCATCGCGCGCGACGGCGCCGCGGGCACGGAGGCCGCCACACCTGCCGCTTAGTCACGTAGATACGCATCGACGCCCATCGAACCAGTGGATCGCACATCTGTAGCAATACTAGTGCTGGCGAGCTATGCTGCTGCAGCTCAGGACGCTGCGACACTGCGGGTGGCACCTCACCCTACGGGGCGCCAGCATACGAATTGAACAGCCTAATCGGTCGACTTCATCCACTGCTGGCTATGGGACCTCAAGAATGTCAAAGTTGCGACAGAAATCTGATGGTATGATGACCGGTTTTCGACATCGCTACGGCGCATAGACCGAGTAAGAGCATATCAATCATTTTAAAGTAAGGCTTGAGAATTCCTAATGTTAGCAGGATCTACCTCCGAAGCCAGAAATCACTGCCTCAAAAGTTTTTAAATCGTGTCGTAAGTCATGTAATCATTATCAGACAAAAATATAAGCCTTAGTATCCTATCACTACTTATGAAGTTTTATTAAAATATACGTGATCAGATTTAGCCTATATACCTACCTCAGTGTTATCAGTAGGTTAGATAGGTACCTACTGTAATTCTATGTCAGTTGATAGGTAAAGTAAAATAATTCCTTTTATTGAAACTGGTTTTATCAATAGCCATTTCGATAAGAACTTAAATTAAAAACCTATTAACAGATAAAACATAGTAATATTACTTAGAAACAAATAAACTCAAGATTCGAGTGCATGAGTTTTAATCGCACCTCGTGCGTGTCGACAACAAGACATTAATAAAGCTTTGCACAATGTTCAAACAATGAATCAAGAAAATATACAATCAATTTCAATCCACATTTGCTCAAGATTGATATTATTTTATTTAAAAAATAGTTACATGTAATCTGTCTCGTTACAAATAAAATTACCATTACATAATAATAAAATAAGATTAACAACTCAACTGAAGTAGGGGTGCGTGCACAGTTCTAAGGGACGGTCCATGCGGATGCGGGAAGGACAACTAATCGTAACAACGCAACAAGGACGAAATGAAACACCGATGCTTATTGACCTAAAAATGAAGAAACATTTATTTCAGTATGTCTTTTGTAAAATTTAAACAGAATGAATCAAATGTGAGAGAATAACAGAGTGGATTACTTTCCATTTCGATAGAATTAGTTTACCAACAATAGAAATATAATATTTATCGAGTCATTTACAGATACATTAATGCAGTACCGATAAATCTAATTTATTCGTTTACTGAGTAAAGTTAAATTTAAACATTTATTACGATAATGTACACGGAGGGGATTGGAACTAACGCGCGCAAAGGCGCACCCGCGCACACAGGAATACAATACTTTTTTTTTGATTTTTTAAAATTTTATTCTCACGTACTTTATAAATATCTCATACTTGAAAAAAATTTACAATAAAATGTATCGGTGCGGAGTAACCGCGGGCGACGGCGACTGACGGGCGCACACACACACACGACGGCGGGCGGCGCGGCGCGCGGGCCGGCGCCGTCCGCAGGGAAATATACACAAATATAAATAATGAGCCGACACGAACCCGAGACTTATACCATCACATTGCGACGCACACCTATTCGTTTCCCCTTGTACCGCTACAGTTACATTTTTCTTACATAGTAAAATTAACGGAATACTTTAAAATCTAAATAAAGAGCAGCAAAGACGCGCGGCCAGCGCCTAGCGACTAGCGAGCCTGGCGGCGCCCGCGCGTCTTCTAACGCGTACCTAACATCATTGAACTGAAACGATGATAATAGTTTAATTTATCGCAAACACTAGAGAAATGCAGGTCCAATACGATGGTAATATTGTGTGTCATGAAACAAAATGTATATTTAAATTCTCTGCTTTTTACACACACACTAGCCGGCGGCTCACTTCGACGTCATCATGGTGACGAATTCTGAAAAGAAAAAAAAAACACGTATTAGCCGAAGGTTTTTCTTGTCGATGCGGAATATATACGAGACAATGTTCACATTACCCTTGCATATCATGTCTAATATAAAATGTTAACACAACAAAAGAATACAACGAAAAATAACCGACAGATCGAATGATGCACTAATAAAGATGTAACCGCTAGTAGAAAGTGTACAAATAGTTGAAATGAAACAATAGTTATCTAAATCGGCACCGAACACATGCCCGCTGTTTGTACGGGTCCGCGGGCGAGGCAGACACGGACAATGTGAGGCATGTATTCGGCGCGACCACGCACAACATTTAACCAACCGAATAGTATCTCATCATGCCACTACAAGGGGATTATGTGAAATACCACCCTCTGGATATTATCTATAATAAATGCCATATAAGTCCGAAATGAATGACCGTACGAGTGACCCGTAATTATGTGCCTAGTCGAAAAAAGTAAATATGTATTCGATATAGGTGACCGACCGTTGGTTGCTGCCCGTTTGTTAACTCGATGGGTGCGAAGCGGACGCAGCGTGAGCACAAACAAACACGGAGGGAATCTCCAGGTGGTATTTCTTAGGGAACAACTGCTAAAACTGGATGCATGCATTATACGAGGCTCGAGGCCCCGCGGTATTGGCGCGTGCTATATTGTAACCACTTGAGGCACAAGATGGCAGGCGGTCCACCGGAGTCAGTAGCAGGGAGACAGAAACACGCACAACAGAGTCTAGAGGTGAGATCCCAACAGGTAGGTGTAAGGGTCGTGGTCGGGGCCGGGAGAGGCAGGGAGCAGCTAACAATCCAAGATAGGAACAGTTAATAACGAGCAGCAAACCATTCAGAGCAACACTGGGTGTACCTAGGTGTGACGGGGTGGTGCGGCCGCCGCCACTACACACTACACAGGGAAACAGTTTCGAGACGACAGTATCGTAGTGTCTTGTGTTATCGTTAGTTAGGGGAGTACGAGCGCGGGCACGAGGGTGCCGGCGCGGGCGCACTGAGCGCTATCGGCTGCCGTCGCCGCGGCAGAATATGATTTGGGCGAGTGCATGGAAGTCTGCAAGAGAGAGAACGCTCGGTCGGATGATGCGCTAACACACGTACTAGTGCTCGGGCCAGGTTCATTGCCGTCGAGCCTCGGCGGAAACTCTCACTCGATCTCTCATCTAACCAAAGCGATGCGATCTATGCGCTGTTATTAGCAATGATTAGCATCTCTGTACAACCGCGGAGTTTACAAAGAAAGTTGAGACTCTGATGAAAGTGCACTCCCCTGCTTTGATGTGTTGTAGCACGTTGTAAAGCGGAAGGAGCGGAGGAGAGTTTTGTTCGGCCGAGGCTCGGCAGAGGGTACAGGTACAGTTCAAGTACGGGCGGGGCTCTCAGCGTACTGCATAGGAGACGAGACGATACGGCATGTTTACATCGGCAGCGTGGCATAGCTTCTGGCGCTCACCCAAGCCGCTCCTAGCCCGAAACACAACACGGGATCCATGCACAGCGGGCGCCAAGCGTTTGGCTTACATTCACTATACTATTTACTCATTTCGGCGATGCCGGATCTTAGCCAATACAATATCGAAGAATGACGAAATTACTATTTTCAACTGGTAATTTTGCTACTTTAGCCATTAATGTACATGTAAAATGATTTATTTACCGTTTATGCACACAAAACAAACACAAACATAAAAGTGATTGAAATTTACGTGGGATTACTTTCTACGTGAGTTTGTTATTGTAACACCAGAATTGGGACAAACAACCCAACAGTTAGTGAGAATACGGAGTAGGTAAATAAATGCATGCTATCCTGATTTCTTGATTGAAGTCATACAAAGCATATTGTTCTTACTTCAGCCAGAGGGTGGCATCTGTTGGTTCTGTTGTCATTTTTCTCGAGTAATTTTGTCTGTATTACAATTTATTTTCTTAGTACTCTAAGAAAATGCGAATATTTGACAACAAAGATTTTTTACAAATTCCAAATAAAGTTTTAGTCTTCGACCAGTCCAGTGATTGAAGAACAACGGCTGACATAATATTATCAGGAGATTGCTACCGAGTTGATCTCGAGTAGCACGTTGTAGGCGCGTACTGTAGCAAGGTGCACTCACCCTCGTAATTGACCTGTCCGTCGCCGTCGATGTCGGCCTCGCGGATCATCTCGTCGACCTCCTCGTCGGTGAGCTTCTCGCCGAGGTTGGTCATCACGTGGCGCAGCTCGGCCGCCGAGATGAAGCCGTTGCCGTCCTTGTCGAACACACGGAACGCCTCGCGGATCTCCTCCTCGCTGTCCGTGTCTTTCATCTTGCGCGCCATCATGGTCAGGAATTCAGGGAAGTCTATCGTGCCGTTGCCTGGAATGAGGAGATACGCTTGTTCAATGCGTGTTCGTGATAGCAGAGTGTTGGCTATTTCTGCACGATTATTCGACCTCATAAACGACACGTCGCAGCGTCGATCAACTCGATAACTTTAACCAACTTAACTTTAACAAAATCTAGAATGATTCTACAGATACATACCCTACAGAGTTATGTTGTATTCTAGTCTGTACTTTGAGGGGCTTGCGAGATAGATAATGGGCTACCTAAAATGAACCTCGTCTACTTGGTATTCTAGTATATGCATGAGTATCATCTACCTAAGTTAATGCATTAAATAAATTTTAATGGGAATGCTTTTCATGCACGATTTGACAGACGATTCGGTGTAACCGCGTCACGAGATTGCTTTACGACTAGAATAGGCAAGACGATCGATGATACAATAAAATAACGACAGAAATAAATTTATTCAAATATTTCTATTTCCGCGAAGGCCTGAGACAGCTAATTAAAATAGCAGAGCTGCGGTTGGAGTGTCTCAATCAAGTCCAAACAGAATAAACACATTTTAATGTTCAAAGGCTAACTAATTACATCCAGATGCGACTAATGAAAACGTCTATAAATCAGACAAAACCGATGGAAAAAGGCACAGTCGAGTGCCAGGGTTTTATGGAATGTAAACAACGTATTTTATGGTAAACGGCTTGATTGTGCAAAACACATTAACAAACAACATTGTACCGGCGCTGCGGCCGCGGCGTGTGTATTGTAAATCAGCTTGGATTCGGTGGAAAATCTCGTTTCCGAGAATTTATTGATATTCCAAAGCCGTTGTTTATTTTGGAAAGTGTCGCAGAGTGTCACGAGAACACAGTCGTTCAATAAAAAGGAAATTCCAATTTCCTTTTAAAGTCACGTAAGAGAGACAGTAAATTACCAACTAAATGAAAGGCAGACTCGGCACGTGCAACGGTGAACTATAAACATGTCACGTTATCTGGGAAAAACATTTAGCCCTACGTATTCGACGAAATAATTATGGTTTTTCGAGCTTTATTAAAATTTTAAAGATGACGTTTAGAATCGACCCGTACTTTTTAAACCTTTTTGGAATATCATTTGCAAGTAGGCCGCAATACTCGAGTCGGTATATCCCACCTATCAAACACTACGAATTTAGAAACAATGGAGCGGTAGTGCGTTACAAAAGCCAAACAATGCTAATTAAATTTTTCCGCACGACCACCGCTTCAAATTAGAAGCCACCTAAAATAGACTGGAACTGCGTTAAACGTCACCCTTTATTGCCATGAAAGTTTTATGCTTTTTATTCTAAGACCTAGTACTATTCCTTGTGTATAATCGCAGTAGCAGTGTCCCCATTTGAGTCAAAGAGGGTGCGAGAATGATTGGAGCAGCTGTCGTCGTGTCGCAAAGGGAACCCGCTTGATCGAGCGAGGCGTTGCGAAAATAAGTTTGGGATAAGTTTGGCGTGTCTAATTCTGAATGTAACCTTTCCGAGGTGGTTCGCGGGCTATTTATACCCCTGAGCTTGCGAGAATGCGTCGAACTTATTGTTTTAACTGGCTCTACGGCACCTGGGCAGCTACAATCAATTCGCGTGTTGTAAATGTGCGACGGTACACTTCTAACAGTTGCGTCGACCGATCAATTATCTTGGTATTAGATTTGTCTATGGTTTAATTTTAACTTTGAAATCCAACTTGTTGTATTCGATCTAGTTGTTGTTTCTGTCTGAAAAATATACAAGAAATGTTCGTTCGACCCGAGTAGGTCGACATTTAGCCCCCTCCCATAAATAATTTCAATACATTATCAATATCTAACACTGGTAGTGCTTATATTTATTATCGCTAGTACATAGTAGATAATCTTTCTTATTTTCACTATGAATGAAAAGTTCTTGATTCAGCAAGGACATCAAATTAGCTATCAAATACGCACGTGAACCTCTATAGAGCCATCTACAGTGCAGTGTTACATGTGTGGGTACAACAGTTGGCAACAGACAGATTCCCTTGAACCCGCTCTGCGCAAGCCGTCCCAGAATTTGTTGATTTTGCACAAATTCACACCACATTAAGAACGTTCAATGGGTACTCCAACATTGTCGAACATACTTTTGACTGAAATAACAAACATGTCAAATATGTGGGAGCTTAATAAAAATGAGTCCTCATTCGCTAAATACCACAAGTTTAAGAGCATCACATGTGTTTGTGAAGCTATGTAGATAATGCTGCAAACACGATAATTAAATGGAAACTTGACTCATCTGTAGTGTATGTGAGTCAACTTATCATTAACTAGCTGCGCCCCGCGGTGTTACACGCGATAAAAAAGTATGTCCTTTTCATCTATGTCCTCCCCAGGACCCCTTCTCCCCGTCCTCTACCCACCCATTCCGCAATCTAACCCTACGGGAACCTATACTTTACCAAGATAAAAAGTAGCATGTGCTATTCCAGACTATACTTTATATCTGTGCCAAATTTCATCCAGATCCGTTCAGCCGTTTTGGAGCAACAAACTTCCATCCATCCAAACTTTCACATTTATAATATTAGTTAAATACCTAGATGACTATCAAGGTAGTCATTTTAGATGTTGGCAAATAGCTGTGTAGCTCATACAAACAGTTCAGTCCGTGGCCAAAGTCGATAGAGTGCCCCTTTATTGGGCGTTGTGATTGTCGTGCTCTCGATAGCTTCGCAAACAACAATAGGAAGTCAATCGAAACCGCAATCAATCCCGTTGCGGTCGATGCAATCAAACAGGCCGATCGGCCACCATACCAGTAAACATTCGGGATTCGGGGAAAGCTTAATTAAGTCATTGTCGAGTTTCGTGCAGAGCCCACAGAAACAGCACACACCCACACGCCCGTGTTGCTGCGTAAAAATACGGAATAATCATGTCCATAACGGGAGATGAACTCAACTTACATTGTCCGGTCATGAAACGGAAAATATACCTACAGATATATAGCATCACATGGGTAGCATAGCAGCACAACCAGATAACAGTAGCATCGCCGCCGCCGCGCCGTGTAGGTAAACATCCTCATGAATATTTCGCAACCAAGCTAAATCTAGATAACACTGTTACAGTAAACACAGTTATCTATTTAAGGCATAACCAAGTAAATTCTACATTCAAACTAGGCTCCAGTGTATTATATTAATTAGCCTTTTTTATTTCTTGTTTCAATTTCATGAGTTTATAATGTTAATTAGGATGTGTGCATGATCTATAAATGACAGCACTCATGTTAATTCAAGCGGAGTCGATATAATGCTATGTAAGTAAGTACTAGATACCAGATAGGCTGTCCGGCGAAGCCCCACTCCGGCAAGGACATCTATGACTCAACATGGCGTCATCACTACCGACAGCCGTTTAGCAAACGTCCAAGTATTCCATATAGGACGTGATTTCTTGAAGATAAATCACCGTTAAGTCAGTTAGCAAGACCGAATATAATATCCCTTTTTTTTTTGATCATGTAATGATAGTGTAAAAACTCAGCTTCGACAAGTTTGATACAGAATTAATCGAGGGGCAGACGACCGTCAAACAACTGCTCGTTCGCACATTTAAAGTAGGTATACGAGAAGATACGATCATTCCTGTTTAACGTCAGCTAAATAGCCAACTACTGACTGTAGTAATATTATGTAGTGAGGGTAGGAAAATAAATGAGTGTTCATTCAGCCAGCTCGCCTGCACATCCGTGGACTCCTCATTAACTTAGGGGGGTATACTAAGTAGGTATAACGATATTGTAATAGGTTCCGTGGTAATTAAAAAAAAAATATATAAACAAATAAGTATATCAATAGTTTATAATTGTTATATTCTACTTAGAGATACTTACGCATAATACCTAACTATAAATATAATTGTAAAGTTGTTAATAACTAGTTTAGAATTAAGTAACTATATTGTATCGGTGTTGGGTATACCTAAAGTTTTGTACTTGGGCTTAGTTTTTTAAGGGGAAAGATTCAGCCAGCTGTGTTTCACTACACAGACAAAGGTAATATTTTGCTTGTCGAGTCGCATTTATGAAGTTAAATGTCGATCACGTTTTATAGTTCATAGTTTGCATTTTTAATAACGGATAATAGTTACTTGTTTACTTTCTTTACTTCTGTACCTACTTACATGCCTTGCGTTTGATATAAAACGTTACGTGTGCCTCCTCCCTGTACATACGGGGCTTTTAGTGTTTTTCGTCTATACCGGTTTGCGTGTGCTTACGTAATAAATAAGTGTCTACATCTGCAATTGCGACATAACTTAACCAGAAAGCAAGTGTTAAAGCATGCGTGGTCGCAAGGGATACGCAATTCGCGACGAACTGGCCGACAGCCAGATGAATATGCAAATTAATTTGCTATCTAGGTGCGATCCGGACGTCTTCCGAGTGGGTAGGTACATGCATTGTCAACACTATTTATCGTTCGCAACTATCTCAAAAACATCTAACATTCGCCTGCACGTACTACGAGTTTAGTTTGATGTTCCGCTTAGTTGATAGTGGCTTGCGTCTCCGCGAGGCTTGGTTAATTATGTAGGAGCGTTCACAGTAGGATATACCTATATGACGATAGGGGACGAAGTGAGGCCGTGATTCAGAGTGGAAAGGTCAGGCGGTCAGCAGCGGTACGACGCCGGGTGGCACTGTACTGTACCCGCGTGGAGCCGGTAAGAGCTGCTAGTTCGCTATTCAGTACAATATTTTGGCGCAGCACCAACACTCGTATGAGAGCGTGACTATGTCGATCGATACTGTCTCGTGGGTACCGTATTTTTGGTTTTTAGCGTTTAATTTCCCAGTTAATTGGAATTGCGATGTGTCTAAGCGATTCCCTCGCTAAAATATTTCTGGCAGAGCATTGGTATCAAATGATCAAGGTTCTAGGTATATATGTGGTTAAGGACAAATTGTGTTAGGTGGGCATTGCTTTGACTAAATACGATATGCCTGCGGTTTATTGGATTACCAGCACAAAAAATGAGAGTATAAAATTTACAAAAGTGTAACCTTACCACACATGTATGTACTTAGCAGCACCACAGTCACCATACAAAGTAAATAATGATATAAATATCGACCAAACGTCATGTTTGCTTTGGTTGCTACCATAGAAGCTGAGCACAAGTACGGCTGCAACGGTCATGTGTGCAATTCAAAAACCTTTGATAACCGAGAGCGGGAAAACATAGCCGGAAACATTGTCCTGACTGCGGGCTTAGCATATCTAATGTGACGACGATCGTTACGATACTTTGTATTTTCCAAGGAAACTAAACAACAGAACTAGTTGCGCCCCGCCGTTTCACCCGCGCAGATTTAAATCTCGGTATTCCCATGGGATAAAAAGTAGCCTATGCCAAGTTTCATCCAGATCCGTTCAGCCGTTCCGGCGTGAAAGAGTAACACACATCCATACATACATTCATACTTACAAACTTTCGCGTTTACAGTATTAGTAAGATAAACAAATAATCGAATTCCTAAATGCCGTTGTTTTTTGCTTAGCAAATACTGTTTACTGGACGACTACTCATGCTAAGCCCTCAGTGCTGTAGGTAGGTACCTACTGTGCAGATATGGCGAACTGAAAATAGCAGAAACCACAAATCAGAAGGAAAATGTAAATCCATGAACGCCATAAATGACAGCAGAGGCAAGACCGACCAAGTAATGGGACAAGAAAGGTCAGTCGTTGACGTATTGCCTGCCACATAAATCTAGCAAGGCACTTTCTTGCGTAGTTATAGTTCATTTCACCTGCTATGGTCATTTTTTTTAGCTTATAAGAACGTATAAAGTTGATCATAAGACCGTGTTTCGTCAAACAGAAGAAATACTGAACGGTCTTTGTTTCTGGTTTACTTCCGTGATTACATCACCAGCCGTCGACAGAGCATAACTCTCATTAAATTTGACAAAAAAGGAAGGACAGTGAAGGCCGCGCGCGACTCGATAAATGGCAATTATGATCATCTCGATGTAGCGAAACTCTTGTAATAAAATAACTATAATTTAGGACGCAATCAAATAGGTACATTGAAAACCTAGATTTCGCAAATTCTACTTGTAATAAATAATAATAATAAATAATGCTGGACAATCCACACAGCACTATCTAGCCCCAAAGTAAGCTATTCAAAGCTTGTGTTATGGGTACTAGATAACTGATATATTTAATACATTATATACTTACATAGATAGATATTTTTTATTATACATAGAAAACACCCAGACCATCGGAACAAATTTCTGCAGATCGTACACAAATTTGTTCCACGGCGGGAATCGAACCCGCAACCTCTTGCGTCGCAGGCAGGCTCGCCCGCTGCGCCACAGAGGTCGTCTGTAATAGAGAATATTTAAATCTGAAAGAAAGAGTTCAAAATCACGTCAAAGTAATTGAGCGCGAAAGTAGAACGAGACAAGCCGGTCCGTAGCTTTCATCGCGATTGATGGCAGAGTTGCATGACCGTATGTTACACCTCGCCTACTTTATTGTGATCCTAGCTTAGATGGCTGGGCAATATGCAATGAAGGAGCATGCAATCAGCCATTTACACAAGACATAAATCATTACATAGGCGGGCGACAGGCGCAGGTATGCATGTGTGTGTACAGTGGTAGGTGTCGCAGTCTCCCAAGTATAACAAATCGAGTACGATCAGTTTAATGTGGGGCTACACATGGCGTGGAGTGACGTTCAGCCATGTTTGATTGATTGGAAGCGCGACGCAGTTGGACGCCTATTATAAATAATGAATCAGGTTTGTATGACAACGGCTCTCTAGGAGAACCGATCGCGTCGACAGCTTTTCAATCAGGGCGACAGCAAAATGAATTAGTTATTGAAGTAGTTGCACGGCGCTAGCAGTTCAATAGGGTCAATAGAAGCGGGAGACGGTTCGCGTAGACGGTACAATCAAGCTAATGGGTTGTTCGCCTCCACGTTCATGGCTCGCCCATACCTTATTTATGGAGGCCAGGCCCACCTCTCCGCGATGCATTTGCATTTTATATCTTCTGAGTCATGCTCATAAAATTTTTCGAAGAATCAACGTTATTGGATCTGGATTTGCAGTCGTCGATTGGGAATCCTAGAAAATATTGCAAGATTGTCTAACCGAAGCGAGCACAGCGAGCGAAGCTCCTTGATTCTCCGGGCATTACGGTATTGATTATAACAAACCTTCGAGTCCCAAACTGTTACTTCTAGACCCAATTACAGCCTTCGCCTAAAGAGTAAATTTTAAAGAATAGATATAATTATCTTTATGCAGTTTTTTGTTTTACCTATTAAATTAAAATCAAACAAATTTTATTTGAATTTTTAAGCTCAAAATCAGAATAAGAATATACGTATCAAATAGGTATGAAGGGAAATAAAATGATATATCAACAGTGGCTGGAGTGGCATCCGTTCTCAACATAATAATTCAGTTAGCGGGCGTTGAAACATATAATGTACTATGTTGAAGAGTAGTCCGCGATGTTTACACGCGGAGCGGCAGAGGGCGACCCTGACATTACTTGTCTATTGTTATCTACCCGCCACTCGATAAATAAACAAATTCATCGAAGTGAGAGACCAATTACAATGTTTTATCGCGTATTAGGTAATTGTTATACGCCAGAAATGTCCTCAGACATTTTACGCGCACCAGGAATTCTCGATTGTGATTGGGCTGAGCCGTCTGCTTCGCATGTGATTACTTAATTTACGAGCAAACCCCCTTAAGAATGCAGAAAATACGCTACATGCATGAGATTAAATTAGACAATTGTATTAAAAGTGACAAACCAGAAGAGAAATTACCATTTGAAATGAGGCATAACGGCGCCGGCGCCGGCGGGCGTGAGGCCTCTTCTCTATTTAACACTACAATAAAACGTTGGTACATACCTAACACCATATTATCTCATATTATTATAATGTAGTTGGCAGCATCGCGTCGCGTTATGTTATGACTACAATTATTTTCCATATCCTGTGCAATTATTACAACGCACGCTTAGAAAAAAATTGCCTTTATCCTCGTATAATATCCTACTAATATTATAAACGCTAAAGTTTGTAGTAAGTATGGATGGATGTTTGTTACTCTTTCACGCCGGAACGGCTGAACGAATCTGAATATAATTTGGCAGAGAGATGTATGGAATAACACATAGGCTACTTTTTATCCCGTGGGAATACCGGGATTTAAATCTGCGCGGGTGAAACCGCGGGGCGCATCTAGTTATATAAAATAGTACCTAAGTCAAAAAATAGGTCTTAAAAAGCTCAGTTATAATTACAATTCAATTTGCAAACGTACTAAGTACCTATCGTAGTACAAGGTACTTAGCCTACGTCTCGACTAGATGACGGTATAAGATTAAAACTAATCAGATAATACGTTGTATCGATTTGATTCTGATACGTATCTTGTGTAGTAATACCTATTTTTTGAAAAAGCAATAATCTTTATTGTAAATGATTATACTTCCTGCTGGACCAAGGTATATACATAAAATAGTACCTACCTATGAATTTCAATTTTAAGCTACGTACGTTATTTTAAAACTTGAGGTTATATCTGCTTGCAATTATTCACGGTACAAACCTACGTAGTTTTTTTAACAGTGTATGCATTAAAATTATGCATACCCATCTATCATTTCGCAATATAAAAAAAATATAGGTACTCAACAAGTAGTGCCAGTGGTCAATGGTCATACATAACTCACAACGGTTATTGCTTTTAGAGATTTTATCGATGCAAGTCACTTCACAGCCACAAACAACCGTTCCTGGACAGTACAAGTACGCAATGAGCTTGTGACTGGGTACGTACAGGCACGGTTGTCCATAAAGAGATAACAACAAGTCTACAGTTCCATCCGGTCTGCCATAATAGCAATTGACCGCCGCAAATGAATTCCACACACGGAAAGCGGTAAACACATTGCGTTTTCCTGTAACGTCTGAAGCCTCATACATGGCTCGAATTACTTTTATTACCTACCAGTCCGCGAGTGTTCGACTAAATTAAACCAGATGAAACGTAATCCCAAATTAGACCTTTATGTTCACCGAAGGATGTCCCAAGTACCAAGGTAGGTGTACTGGTACTCGTACTAGACAAGATCTAATTCCATGAGGGTTGTGGTAAATACCAGCCCTTTACGACTCTAATTAACAAGTCGCGGGAATCAGCAGCTTCGAGGACATGACCCGATAAGTTTCCGACCGCTTGGCTTCCTCGATTCCAAAGAATTCGCATCGTCTGCTACAAATGCGGAACAAATAGAATTATATTATGTGAAAGTCCACACGATGACAATATTATTTGTAGCACTAGGAAGCCTTGACGAAGGCTGAGAACCTCAGCTGTCTTCGGCGAACATGTTTTCTAGAGCATATTCGTTTTTTCGAATTCATGCCTTGTTAATTTGATCAATAGAGAGACTATACGAGTGTTTTATAAGTACTGAATCACATGTTGTTCCGACCAATAAATATTGCTTTGGGCAAACTTCCATCGGTAATGAGCGTAGTGTCGTGTACAACGCTTTTAAATAATTATTTTAATGTGTGTCCATTGCTAATACGAATTGTTTACAACCAACACCGATATGCTCTTGGAAATACCGGCTAGACACATAATTCTATGCAAAAAGTTGAAATCAGTCTTATTTCATAAAATGAGACGTATTTTATTATTATCACTGTGTGTCATTGCTTTTAAAATGGCAATCTTTGGATTTGGCTTGTTTTTATCGTAGGATATTTATAGATATGTAAATGCCCATTAATTATCTTATACAGGCGGCAAACGGCCAGTATTAGGAATGAAAGAAAAACAATAGAAATATAAGTAAAAGCAAACACTAGTATGCCGAAAGTTTTAAAAATGAAATCAGAGCGTGTCTGCCAGCACTGAAAACAATAAAAAATTCTAATTTACGATTGCGCTTAAAATAAATCCCGTATTTATTTTATTTTCATCGTATTGTATCGAGTCCGGCGTAGATACGACTAACCCGTGGTCAGTTTCCACTTTTTTGCGCTTTGTACGAGTGCGCGAGATGTGTAGGTGTTGGCATCGGCTCTAGTGACCGCATTCGCAAAAACACAAATGCGTCCAGGTTTCATTGACCCTACTCCGGAACATTTCAGCGGAAGGTTTTATTTACAGGCATCTTGAAAGCCGCAGCGTGCAGTTGGCAGTGCTTCCGCGTTCATAGAACTTGGTTGATCGTTGGCTTGTTTCGATTTTTTTTTAACTGTACTCCGACTACGGATACGTTATACTAGAAGGTAAGTAAATCTGTGCGTAACAGTTGTCTAGTTGGCATCGGTCTTGCTGGTGATGTCATGGACGTTGCGATAAGGAGTCGTTCACTCGTCAGAAAGAGATAGTCGCCGGCGAACTCCTCTAATTTCGCAGCTATTTCTGGAACAATGCTGCAGAGTATTAAACTCGAATTTACTTCATACATCGACAGCTGACCGAATACATCACGCGCTTGTGCTCTCAATGATCTGCGCTCAAACACAGTGTCACATACAGTGTAGTGTATCCAGTTGCAGTGTAGACCAAAATGTGTAGAGACTGCACGCTACTCTACATGTCCGATGTACCTAATTACATATCAAAAAAGCCTTCTAGAATGAACATTTTAACAATGTAGGTATAGGTACACCTATTACACAAAGTCCTGCATGTAAGGACATTAGTTTGGGAGCTGGCGACAAAAATTTCTGAATGATTCTTCTTTTCTTTCTAGCCTTCATTATAGATTTTAGTTAATAATAATAAATATTTAATTCAGACAGTTAAATCGTCGTGGAAAGACGTCCCTTGACAACACAATTTTCTGTTGGTTTCATTGTTGGATTCGAGTGACAACTGAGTAATTTTCATTATTTGTATTTTAAAAACATTGTTATCAACAAACAAGTCTAAATTTCAATTTAGACTTGGTTAACTGTCTGGTCAACCGATGTGTCTTGATCTCAACTAATGAAACCTGAGAAAATCTATACCAAAATTCCCGCCAGCTCTTAGCTAGTTGATAAGGCACAATCAAATGACGTTAGCACGCATGTACTAATATTGAAACAGACAGTTGTTTTATTATTGACGAATCATAACAAACTTCTGTTATCGCGACCTGAAACAGTTTATCTGTAAACCGTAACTCGGGAAATACTTTAGTTTGTTGGGGCTCTCATTTATTCAAATGAAAAGATATTTTTTCAAACTATAGGCACTAGTTGGTAAATAGTTCGGAATAGTTTGGTACCTAGATAGTTTCATAGTATTTGTGAAGCGTCAATGACGAGAAATAAATGTTGGATAAAATAAGTCCATAGATAGAATTTCTAGTCTTAACTCAGGGCATAAGAATGTTAAGGCGAAGTAGGGTCGTGATCCTTATAAACACGGTTTTTAGTACCATGTCGTCTTATAGAGAATTTATTTCAATTACATCATTGACTTAAATACCTATACCGTTGTATTTGCGTGTTGGCAATTAAAATGTGCGGGCAATCCAGCCAGTTTAGATGTAGATATTACCTATGACTGTGTCCTATTACTCCTATGATGTGAGACACCACTTGGATGTATAGATGGACTGTCTGGATGTTAATTACAAATATTACGTGCATGTTACAGTATTATTGTATTATCACTATCAGCTATCCATGTTCCACTGTAAAAACTTTACTTAGTTTGGGGCTAGATAGTGGTTGATTATTTCGCTCTGTGTTAAATACGTGATTGTGTGGCACATGAGATAAGTACTTTAAAACTACTTCATTCGCGTATATACGTTACGTATCACGATAACGATACGTATCCGTACTTATCGTTACGGAAAAGAATCGTAATGTAAACGCTTCTGCTAACTACAATACTCGCGTAATTTCAAAGATAACTCTTTTATGCTTACGAGTATTAGCGAACTCTGCACCGCAAAAACTGCCTACAGGAAAAAGTAATTTATATCTGAACAGTGGAATAAACAAACGAGGCTAAATATTTGCTTCATAATTTATTCGTGTTTTCGTTGAGTTTATTGCTTTTCTAGGTTTGTTGAAAATACGAATTACAATTTTTTTTTAATATCAGGTTTGTTAAAAATGCTTTTAAGTAGGTACTTAATATTTATGATAAAAAAACTTAAATTAATTAAACCTAAAGTCACACATTCAGTCAGTTGACAGCCTTCACCTCTGTTCCGTGGCCTTCACAGTTGGTATAGTTGGTTGGTCTATAGGTAGTTGGTAATAGTCCTGCTTTCTGTGCCGTAGGCCGCGGGTTCAATGACCACCGAGAACAAACATTTGTGTGATGAAAATATATTTTTGTTCTCTGTCTGGGCGTTAATTAATATAGCCTAAGTGTATTTTTCTGAATAAATAATAATACAAGTATGTATTTACAAAAAAAGTATATAAAGTAGCTTTGGGTTAATTTGGGGCCAGATCGTGCTGTGTAGAATATCCAACAATTTTTTTATGTTGGTTTGTATTACTGAGCTACATAATGTGTACCTATTTTGTCAAAGTCCTGTTAACAGGTGCAAATTTAAATAAGGTTTTATCAATGATAACGATTGCATACCAATCACCTATTAAATGTCGATAACATTCCACAAAGTGTGGGTTCTGCCTACGTGCTATATTATCATTATCACTAAGCAATGTTAATATAATGGCACTCACCTACCTAGCTAGCAAAATGACAAAACCTGTAAGGTACGAGTAGGTGGCTAATGGAGCTTTGTAGAAATATTTGTAGATTTAGCTATTGCGGTTGCGGTCAAGCGCATTCCAGAATGCGCCAGACCAGCCAAGTACCTACACGAAGCTAGTATTTAGTTACAATTTCCGAGAGTTCCAACATAGTTATACATAATGTGATATGATTCACGCGTTATTTACCTAGTTCACGAGTTTTAAAACGATTCATGTGATTCAATATTTGACTTGCTAGGTAAGTACCTACTACCTACTTATTATAGGTATATGAAAAAGGCCCATCTGCGGCCTACTTGCGGAAACAAGTCCGCTCCGCTCAATCAGTCCAGTCAGTATAGGTAGGTATATAGTTGGTAAGTAACTCACCGTCTGCGTCAACTTCGTTGATCATATCTTGAAGCTCGGCTTCTGTGGGGTTCTGTCCTAAGGATCGCATCACGGTGCCCAGCTCTTTCGTGGTGATGGTGCCATCGCCATCCTTGTCGAACAGTGAAAACGCCTCCTTGAACTCCGCGATCTGTTCTTCTGTTAGTTGATCCGCCTATAAGGAGAGATCATCGATCAAACAACTTCAACAGAGTTCAAACAGGCTAATTTAAGCGTAATGAACAATTTTCTATTCAAAGAAAGAACTGTAATAACTTTTCATAGTAGGTAGCAAATACTTTTCATAACGGTAATAACTAAAACAGGGTTTATAAGAAAATAATGAACTAATGAAGGTAAGTCACGTACAGCCATGACGACCATTGTCTTCGGGTTCTGTCGACTGAAGAGTAGGAGGGCGGAACGGCGCGGAGGGTGTTATCAGCTCGCGATAAGATAAGTACAGTAGGTGCCTACACCAGATTATGTGTAATTACTAGCGGCCTTCTGACGCGTCACACTGCGGGCTTTGCCAGGCCTGATACCGAATACCGCAGTACACTTATCGCTTATCGACATAGGCAGGTACCTATTATTACCTTTAGTCATTATTATTATACCACCAATCTATGGATATTTTCGATATCAATTTATATTGAAATCATAATTTTATATGTTAGGCATATTAGATACGTACGTAGGTAGGGTCTATACTACGAAATGATGTGATAACATGACATACCTAATTTCGAAATTTATTGACCTCATGCATAAAACGCTTTGATGATACCTGCCTGCCTACTAGGTAGGTATGTATTAATATTCTTGTCCCAATGAAAACCACTAATTTAGTAGTTAGTTTAGACAAGGTACCTACGCATGTACTTGTTTCGATATAATGATGGTTATATAATTTAATACATAAGTACCTACCTAATGCAGTATTAGGTAGGTACTTGGATTCAATACCTATTGAAAACAAAGGTTTTAAATATTGAAGAAAACAAATTATCCAACAAAACAAAGGTTTAGAGGTGAAACCACATTGCAAAGCCATGTAAGTAAGTAAGTACCAATTTGCTATCAGTGGCAACAAATGTAATTAAAACACTTATGCCTATTTTGCAGTTATCAGTTTGAAGAAATTAGAAGAATTAATTTGATTGTGGCATAATATCAGATAGGCTGATTAATAGTGTGTATTATTAGTTATTTGTTATACAAGAGTGCAAAGTTGCTTTTTAACCGCGTGTTCAATTTTGATGACCGAGCAAGCGAAGGATTCTAAAATTTAATCACGAGCACAGCGAGTGATTCAAAATTAGAATCCTGAGCGTTAGCGAGGGAATCAAAAGAGCACGAGGTGAAAAATCTTTGCACTCGAGTGCAACACGTAACTTTTCATTCCACCTCAGCGAGGAAATGACTAAATGCAAAAAAAAACGTTTACAATCACATGTTGGCGTCAAACAAACTTCCTCGTCGCTAGAATCACTCATTTTAGATTTTTCACTTGTTTTCAAGTTTCTTGTTTTTAATATACCTAAGGTTTAACAATGACGTGAAAAAATGCCGCGTAAAGAACCGCGTACAAAGCAAATTGAAAAAAGAACACCAAGAAGGTTCCGAGTCTGAGTTTTTAACAAATTAAAAAAAAGTTGTATGATATATTCGGCACCATAGAGGTAGCAGTAAATAGGTTTAATGTTTTTTTTAATTCACAAACTTAGTGCACACGATGTTCTAAATTCAATTTACTTTATCCTCTAGAGAATAAAAACGGCTTTTGCACTCAGATATTGAAGAGCAAAAATACTCTTTCCGAGATGGTGGGATGAAAAATAAATTATGTAATAGGTACCCATTTACACTCATCTGTCTAGTATTTATTAAATTGTCATTTTCCTAGATACCTAGTTGCGAACACATCCAGAGACCTGCATTAAAGTTTTCGACAAAAGGCAGCCTCATACAATCCTCTTGCACATTAGGTACCTACATAGATTTTTCACATGATTTCATTAGGTACATCGTCACATTACATACCTACCTACTCTACCTGGGATAGCTTTATCCAATGCAGATAAGAAAAGACAATGTGACAAAATTAAAAAGAAGTATCTATTGATAATTGTTTTAGCGGTTAAACTATAGCTACCCTTGTACCTGTGTTGAGGGTTGGGGATAGGGGGGATGCAAGTGGGGGTAGATGGCAAGTCTTCCCCTTGAGTCCTTTTTTCTAGGAAATGAAAAAAAATATTATAATATATATTATAATAAATAATTATATTTATAATATAATTAAATTACAAATAATATAATATAATAATATAATATATTATAATATATAATTTATAATATATAAAAAACCCTAGCCTAATGAGAATTCCTTCCCTTGAGTCTTTTTGTCATAGAGATGAAATATTACTACCAATTTTCTTCATATAAAAAAAAACCCTAACTAGTAACTTACCTGAAAAATTAAAGTATTTTTTTTCATTTCCTAGAAAAAAGGACTCAAGGGGAAGACTTGCCATCTACCCCCACTTGCATCCCCCCTATCCCCAACCCTCAACTCAGGTACAAGGATTGCTATAGCAAACCCGTTTTAGCATCTAGTTGAATTTGTTTCAGTATTTTGGTTCTAAGTTAATCTAATTGTTCAGTAATCACGTCCACTTAGGTATCTCATTTTCTTACTAACTCGATCCTGTATGGCCCCAATGGAAGACCAGCGTATGTTTCTACAGCTTACAAATGCTGAGTTGGGACCATTTTGCAACTGCCATTGTTTTACTACTTTTGTTAATAGTTTGTTCTGTTAATAGGGTTATTGCGCCTGATTCCGTCCAGTTAGCGGAGTTGTCACATTCAATCACCAAAAAATCTATGTTATAGTAAGTCTTTAGAGGTGAAACTTTTTCTTTCACATAGCTTATATCCTCTATTTTCATTTAATGTAAAGTTTTTAATTGTGAAG
Source organism: Plemyria rubiginata (assembly GCA_963576535.1). Classification (NCBI taxonomy): domain Eukaryota; kingdom Metazoa; phylum Arthropoda; class Insecta; order Lepidoptera; family Geometridae; genus Plemyria; species Plemyria rubiginata. Next base: position 352,146 of record OY754916.1, on the reverse strand, counting down.
TAATCTGGGAATTTTATAAAAATATTTTAATCTCAAAACCCTGTTTTGCCCAGTTTTCGTCCAGAAATTCCAGTTTTCGACCACCCGCTACCCAGTTTTCGTCCACTCATTTTTGATGGGAAAATATATCAAATAAAGGAGTAAAATTGATGGAAATGAAACTAATTTAATTAATAATGTCATATATTTCAAAATTCATAGTAATAATAAAATTTTCTGCATTCAAAGTTCAAAACATAGGTACTATTTATGTATCGAAAATCATTTTTGCCAACTTCAGAAGAAATGTTTCTTTGGATTATAGTTTGTATAATTGATTATTTATAATATTCATTCGTAGCATATTATTATCATCATCATCATCATCATAATCATCACCAACCTATCTTCGACCCGATTTCTATCCTGGTCTTCATCTCTTCTCATCCAGCTACATTTAGCAGATCGTCACCCCACCTCACTGGAAAACGTCCTACACTACGCTTACCTACACGTGGTCTCCACTCAAGTATTCGTTTGCTGTAACGATTGTCGGCTCTACGGCATACATGGCCGGCCCACTGCCATTTCAGCATGGTAATCCTTTGAGCTATGTCGTCTACTTTAGTTCTGTCGTATTACCTCGTTTCGGATTCTATCCTTCAGAGAAACTCCGAGCATAGCTCTCTTCATAGCTCGCTGAGCGAATTTTAGTTTGTGGATCGACCCTACTGTTAGTGCCACGTTTTGGCAGCATAGGTCATAGTTATAACGGGTGGGACGACTGGTTTAAACTTTCGTCTTCAAACACAAAGGGATGGGCCGAAGACCTGAAGAAATTTCCCAAACGAAGAAGAACGAACTGAACCCAGCTAAGTTTTTCGGTCTTGATATCTCTCACCCGCAGGGTCTACCCGAGGCAGACATATTCCTAGTCCCTATCATAGCTTTATCCAAGTTCATACCCAGATTGACCCGTCGCGCGTCGTCAGGCAGCAGCTAGGCTGTTTAGCATCGGTTGTAAGTCCTGCAATGATTCTGCCAATATGACGATGTCATCAGCAAATCCCAAGTGCAAGATGTATTCGCCTTTAATCTTAATGCCAACAATCAACCAACCGATCAATTTTCAACCGGGGCGCAACTGGATAGGTTTTGTGGTTCTGGACCTGAACAGACATGGTGGCATCATTATATAAACATCTCAGCAATTCGATGTATCGCCAGATTTGCCAGTCAACCTGACATTTTTGCAAGGACTGCAAAACAGCTAAGGTTTCAACAAAGTTGAAGTCATTTTCATGGTCTCAAACGCACACGGCCTGATTATACTCTTCAGATTTATACGTATAATCTGTCGGATTGTTTGAACGTGGCATATGATATCAAATGTGGTGCCGATATGGTGAAAAATAACACCACGACACTCCTGCTCCACACCCTTGGATTTCTCTCATGGTTAAAGAAAGGAGTTGAAAACACGTCGGAATTCTTACAGAACAGGAAACTAGCCGCCTTTAAGAGTTGTGAACACTAAGGTTCGGAACTAACCCAAGGTCCTTCTCCGCTATTTTTAGGAGTTGGACTGGCTGGGGTGAGGTTAGCAGAGGGATAATGCACAATACGCACCATTGCGGAACGTCCGTGCAGATTAAATTCCCTACCACGAATTAGAATTAGGAAGAGATCCGAAGTGATTCGTCTTCTCCTGGGGATTTTCCATAATTTTCTTCCTGTTTCAAAACTATTGTCAAGGCTGATCTCTGGATAATACATTATGTTACATATACATTCTGTGTAGTGCCGGGTCAGTGTGACTCTAGCATCCTTGTCACTGGATTCTGGACATGATACCTGCGAGGCGTACAACCGCCTGAAAAAGTCCTCTAACTCATCGAAGACCTCCGGCTTGGAGAGGAATAATCAATAATTTCTTAAATGGTCGAAAACTGGTCGGCTGTATCAGTTTTCATCCACAGTAATACGAAGATTTTTAGAGGAAATTTATATGTGAATTAAGCAAAACCTCAAGAAAATAATAAAATAGGCATAAATACATATTGTTCTATTGCTGAAAATTAAAGTTTATAGACTTTTATTCTATATAATGCATATTAAAATCATGGTCGAAATCTGGAAGTCGTATTTACCCCATCCTGTTCTCGACCACCAGCATTTTATGAGTATCTGTATTTCTTGATCTAATCATATTAGCCCGGACGAAAACTGGCTAATCAATTTAGGAGGAGTAATAAGGCTCAATATTCTTAAAAAGCAGCAGTTAGCATTCATACATAAAAAAATACAAGCAATCACTTTATTGACATGATTTGCCAGTTCGCCGACCACCTGGACGAAAAAGGGATTTTCTTTTAAAAGCATGGTACAGTTCTCGTCCACGTAATTTAAATAACTTATAATATAAATTTTAAGCTAAAAACATTATAAACATATTCTTTGATCTATTATGAAGGCATACAAATCACCAATACTCTAAAAGTCATAAAAATAAGTGAATAACTTAGCGTGAAAGCGCCTACACTTCACTATTTTTTTTGTTGTTTTTAGCCCATTCACATCGTATCACAGCTGACCACAAAATGATTATATTGTTTATAATAGTTGCGCTTGAACTAGTAACTTGAAACTTGTTTGTGTGTCTACTTGGACATCCAAGAAGGCGCCAAAATACTCATAATCAATGTGTGCATGTGAATTATGCTATTTTTTGGGTTTATTTACTAGTAGTGCCGCGAATGGACGGGAAAGGGACGTGGACGGTAAACAGGGCTACATACCCTAGTTGCAAATAAACATTTTTTGATTTGATTTAATCTGTGTATTTCAAAATTGAGTTATCTCCATTCCTACTAGTGAGTTTTATTAATTAATTAGACCAAACTTGAACTCAGGGATGCTTGAAATAGACTCAAGTTTATTTACCGTACTTCAAAACCAAATAAATTATTTAGGTAATTTAAGTAAGTGAGATTACTAAGTATTCAAAGTTTTAGGGTTTTCAAAGATGAAGGTTAGGAGTCTGGATATATGACATGCTTCACTGGTTTTCTAATAACTGTAGAATTTTCAGACATGTTTGAGAGGAACTGGGACCTAGATTCAACTACCAAAGAGAAGTCATCCATATGATTCAATGAAATAAATATGATCTACTTTGGACTTTTTATAACAGAGCATCCTAATATTGAGAACACAGTCCATCAGGGAACTGACACAATACCTATACTAAATTAAGTGATTGATTTGAGTGAGCAAGCAAACAAAAATCTTACAGTTAACTTGGGTGATTTGGCATTTTATGTTTGTACCTGTTTCTCTGGTCATTAATTAAGAGATCAAATCTACATGAAATTAAGTCAATAGCTTATAGGTAGGTACTTGGGAAATAGGTATACTGGTAAAATCGGATGACGATTCATTGAAATATGGGGGGTTTTAAAGGGGGCAAAAATTTAAAAGTTACACCATTGAATACTTTGTGTGTATGTATGTATAAACTATAGCAATCCTTGTACCTGGATTGAGGGTGGCGGATAGGAGGGTTGCAAGTGGGGGTAGATGGCAAGTCCTTCCCTTGAGTTCTTTTGTCTCGGAGATGAAAAATTATTGCTTAATTTTTTCCACTATTTTCAACAAAAAACCCGAACCTAATGGATGGCTAGTCCTTACCTTGAGTCTTTTTGTCTATGAGATGAGATATTATTGCTTCAATATTATCAGTTTTAAAAAACTGCTAACCTACCTAATTTTGCTGAAAAAGTGAAGTTATTTTTAAATAAAATCACCATGTAGGTACTTGCTTGTTCATGCATCAAAAATGCATGATTTAAGAAGAACAAACTAACAGGATGTCATCAATGACAAAGGCAGGGTAATTACAAGCTGAGAGGCATTGTTCCAACTGCCTCGGTATTGATTACTACACTTTGTTTATTCACAATGGAATTGCTATGGGAACCAAGAACTAGAAGTAATTTATTATCTTAAATGTTGTCTTTTCTTCCATTAATACCTATTTTAGTTGACTGTGCAGTAGGTAACTAAACCTTCTGTTGAAGTGTTTCTCATCACAAGGTGAGCACAACCCAATGCATATACTCTTTGCCCCTAATAATTATTATTGGGCCAGAAGGCACACACTTTTTGCTCCACCCTCGTGTTGTACTGTCGCGCGCGCAAACTCTCCATTGCCTCGGACCATTAACACTCTCAACAAACTCCTAAAAGCCAATCCAAACTGCGACCTTTTTGCAGACCACTGGAAGGCAGTAATGTTGAAATGTTTAGCCCACTGCGAGACAGACACACTCTGATAAAATTGTTCTTTAAAATATGTAAAATGTTGTTAATGTGTGTGTTATTTGTGTATAATTTATTGACTTATTATTATTTTGTTTGACATACTTACTTTATTGTTTATATTTTGTTCTTTATTAATTTCGTGTAATTATAATAGCCAGAATGTAATTTATAATTAGAGTAATTGGTCTTAGCCATTCTAGTTATATAAAAAAAAACTGAAACAGCTTCAGGACTTTGATCCCCAAGCACGTTATATCAATAAATAAATAAATATCATTGAGGTTGGCTGCTTTGCATTTTCCTGCTTTAAATGGGTGTGTTGGCCATACATAGTAGGTGACATGAGACATCACTCACTGACATTCATTTGACTCACTGATTTCCAAATGGGAATCAGATTAGGTAGCATTACAAACAGATTAGGAAGTTACCTAATTAAAACTACAAACAGTAACAGATTGGATTGAAAGAGAAAGAAGAATCGGAGTCAGCTGTGGCAGGTGCGGGCGACGAGTTACAGGGAAGCGACGCGCGACACAAACATTACCTTGTCCGGTGTCATGCCGGGTCGACGATTGTAAGACCCAGTACACGAACTGCGTATGAAAAATATGGCAAAACGATGACGATGACTCAACGGGCCTTCGACAATAGTGCCGATGATCGATGCTAAGAGCGGGCGCGAATCTCCTCCACATAGTGTGTAAGAACATTTTTATCCACTGGTTTCGCGTACTAACTGATACAAAGCGCCATTCCGTAGCGTCATCGACCGACCGACCGGCTTCGAGTCGGTAACGTCATTTTCACCGGCACCTCCTACATACGAAACTATGGCGACGGACCCATTTTGACGGTTGAATCGCGGTGTTTGATACCAAATAACTTGTAATTTTTCGTGTTATTTTGACTACTTTCCATAGTAGTCTAAACGGGAATCAGGTTCATTAGCTTTCCGCATTGCGGTAAAAAACGGCCATCACAATAATATAAATGGAAGCCGTCATCACTAAAACACAAATGCACCAAATTTCCAAAATATACCCTGGAGCGGGTCCAGCAGGGTCCCTCGAATGCACTTTTAACACGATTCAGCAAAAATAACACTCACCATTGTAGATTAACTTGGATTATTCTGGAGCTACACTAAAAATCACAGTCTACGCCGCAAAAGCGACCGCACGGAACGACGGTTAACACGATACTGCCGCCCCCACTCGCGCGCGGCCGCGCCAAGAAACTCGCGACACCGATTCGTGGCGCGAAACGTTCCGAATTGACTATTCGATTAGTCGCGTTTGCATATCCGTATTTCAATTCTTGGAAAAATTATTTGTAACCGAATTGGATGCTGTACGTTCCGTTCACAAACAAAAGCCGCGAATGTCCAAGTCCATGTCTCGAGACGCACGACACAGGATTAAATTTGGTCCGCAAAGGATAGTCGGTTTTATATCGGGCGGGTACGACGACGGCGGCAGCGGCGGTGTGGTGGCGAGAAGCTACGTTCGGCGCGCGCCGATTGGACGACGCGCACCTGCAATGCGTCACTGCGGGAAGTGCGGGAGCCAGCGGCGATGACTGCGAGCGGCGCGGCGCGTAGCGAGTGTGGGATGGTGGCGACGACGCGACGGCGCCGGCGTGACGTGGCGACGGCGTGATGTGGTGGCGGAGACTGAACCCGCTGCTCCCGGTGGCTGCCCTACTTCGCGGTCAGAGGTGCGCCGCAGTGCCCAAACACGCCACATTAACGAGATAACGCAGCACGTGCGGCAACATGAGGGCGCGCGGCGTCGGCCGACGCGTGGGCTTCTAGACGCGGTGGTGGTGGCAGGCGGGCGCGCCTTCTGACACACCTACCCACATTGCCTACTTGGTAACGGCAATACCTACTCGCTTTCTCCTTGACTCTGGTCATGATTATTATTTGGTGTTTATGAAAAACATAAAAACTATTGTTGTTACTCTACATACATTACATCCACTGAAATCAGAACCTTTCGTACGTAAGTAATTCATCGCAAAAAGCTCCAATACTATCGAAAATAGCATACGACGGGTTTTGAAATCGATTCGTATACATTTGCAGAAATCGATTATTTTTTACATGCTCGTCCCGTCACTATTGATTTTCTTGACATGTTTGACAGATCTGACAAATCAATCGGCTAGGCTCAAGGCTAGGCTCGGATACACAATGCCATCTAGCGATTATCTAATGAACTACACTACTCACTGACAGTATTTAACGAAAAGTATGTATGTGTGTAGGTATTATTTTGTAGTTTTTAGCAGACTTTAAACTACGGCAGACTGCAAAAAGGAAAAAGATGGTTATCTATTTGGCGGCAGTTACAAATTATTTAACTAGGTACTACCTAAGTACTACATTAACAAAATGGGGATAATCGGAAATATTTTTAAAAAATGTCCTTTTTTTTAGTTTTATTAGCACTTTTACAAGTCTTTACTTTCAGCCAGTTCCTTCACTTTTTCTAATATTTTATCTTAAATTAAAATAAATTAAGAAGGAATACATAGGTACCCAGTTCTCAATGGTGATAGCGACCCTGATGATGGTGTGCCAAACTCTGTTCAACGGAACTCTTCAATAAATAGGCCAATTCAGTTGAAACTTGGTTACCTTATTACTGAGTTAGCAAGAGATAGTCAGAAAAACGATTTGCAGAGCACAACGCAACTTGAATGACCTTATCACCGTTATCACCATTGACACCATTGACGACCTCAGTGGCGCAGCGGGCGAGAGTCCGCCTGCGACGCAGAGGTTGTGGGTTCGATTACCGCCTCGGAACAAATTTGTGTACGATCTGCAGAAATTAGTTCATTGGTCTGGGTGTTTTCTATGTATAATAAAAAATATCTATCTATGTAATTATATAATGTATTAAATATATCAGTTATCTAGTACCCATAACACAAGCTTTAGTACTTACTTTGGGGCTAGATAGTGCTGTGTGGATTGTCCAGCATTATCATTATTATTATTATTTATTATTATTCAATACCATGCATCCTCAGATTGATGTGTTTGCGGATGGATGGAAAGTCATTGAGGAAATATGTTTGAATTATTGTGAGTCACTGGAGATGTGATAGCTGCTTGGTTGGACACATTAATTATTTTGTTAATATGTAGTTGGGAACCTAAGTAATTCGCTTTTATTGTCTATGTTAGTATTTTCGCAATAACCTGTGCAATACGTACATACCTACTCGCTTTTATCTTTTATTTTTAATAGGTAGGTACATTTAAATTTTACTAGGTAGCAGTTGTTTTTATTTTTATTATTTTGAAGTTGTGTAACTAAGTGTTTTTTCTGTTACAATGTTTCTCTTTTATAAAGTTATTTTTATCTATATTTTTAGCAGGTACCTCTATTTTTGATCTATATATTTTAATGTTTGTAAATAGTTTTATTCTAACTAGTATTAACGCATTGGGCGTGGTCTGTAATGTTGTACTGATATTAATAAATTGAATTTGAATTTGAAATGCAATAACAATGTTTGGACTTGCCTCTTTACGAGTACCCTCTAACTTTCGGAGCGAACCACTAGTTTAATTTGTATGTCTATAGTCTATTGTGTTGACTTGATACATTAGAGATAGTTAGGGGTAGTCAGGCTAATTGGTGGGAGCGGCGCGCTCATCGAGTAATGGATCCACAGCGATTAGCGGCTCGTGAACAGCAAATTCTATTTATTCACACGTTGGTTGCCGCGGTGGTCACTACTTCCGTCTTCAAAAAAGGAGTTTCTAATTCAACTGTTATTTTTCATGTTTACCTCAGAACTTTCGACTTGGTGAACCGAATAAGATGATTCTTTTTTTATTTGGAAGCTAGTGCTTCAAATAAAGGTGGCCTTCTATAATATTAAAAATATCTGGGTGACAGAGCGTTGCTCGGTTATCTACTGTATGTATTATCTACAGTAGCTTAAAAAATAATAGTATTATTACTTGCCAATAGATGTGGGGAAGAGTCAAATTTATGTTTAAGTTGGGGGTTTCATTGCCTGAAAACATGGATAAAAATGATTTTCTAAAAATAAATCCTAGCTAAGTAAATTGATTTATCGCCCCCGAAATCCCTGCATACTAAATTTAATGAAAATCTTTGGAGATTGGTTTGGATTTGGTTGAGAATCAGATCATAAAAAAATACATGAAGATCTGGTTTAAGAGTATTAGATTAGACTTACCTATTGCAGATCATAATAAAAAATAAATATACAAGTATTGCTCGTTCAACTCCCGGTTTCTGAAAGCGCGATTAGTCTGTCAAGTCACTTGCTATCTCTATCTAATTTGATGAAAAAGCTGAAATAACAAGACTTAGTGTTGATCGCGCTTTTAGAAACTGGGGGTAACGCCCGGTTTCTCAAAGGCCGATCATCGCTAATCGGCTATTAAGTCACTTGCTATTTCAGATTTTACTTCAAGTTAGATAAAGTTAGCAAGTGACTTGACAGCCGATTAGTGTTGATCGCGCTTTCAGATACCGAGGGTAAGAGTATTAGATATTAGACTTATTGGACTGACCCTTAGTTGTAAAATGTCGTATTGTATACTGGACTGGACTGGAGGAGCGGCTTCCGTCCGGCGGACAGCCAGCGCCGGCGCCGCGACGCCGCCGTCTCGACAGAGTGATTGTCACTGTGTCCGTTAGATAACAGCATTTCAATTGTACAATGTACTTGCATATTTTTAATGTGTTTTAGTCTATAAGTCGTCTAACATATTTATTAATTACCATAGGTATTACCTACACAGTTGCAAATAAACATTTTTGATTAGATTTGATTTGACATTAACACGCCTTTAATTACGATTTTGATATACCTACGCTGTAGATAACTAAGCTTCACTTACATATACTAAATTATTATTATTTTGATTTGACATTTAATTGCTATTGTTAATTTTTATTATTATTGTGAATTTTTAATAATTGTTTATACACCTTCAATTTGCATCCCATCTCCGGGGAATGAGTGCTACCAATTTAATACGAGTATGATCGTCATCCCTATGTACCTACTACACCATTGATGGACGCAACTACATGATTTATGATTATGTATTATAACCGGCATGTTTTGCAATCATTTAATTTCATATACTATTTAGATATTTTACATGAAATTTCTTTAAATTTTTTTTTCATTCACATTTCAAATTTTAATTAAATTCAAAACTTAGGTATTTCATGCTTGGTAGCATGGATCTGGTGACGTTTGAAGTAGAGTATAAGAGTAGTAGAGCTCTTTGTGAAGGGCTCGTCCGGGGAAGTACTACCACCACGCCTTTTTCTGCCGCCAAGCAGCAACGCTGTGTTTCGGTTTGAAGAGTGTGGTCGCCGGTGTAATTACAGGCACATGAGGCTTAACATCTGTATGCCTCAAGTTGATGGACGCAGGGCAGTGCATCGTAGGGCACGTTCCTATTGTGCGTGACCTACGGGGCAATGTTTTGTTTATAGGTGATGGTTACCACTTAACATCAGGTGGGCCATCTGCTTGTTCCATCAGCTAGTTGTATTAAAAAAAAAAAAAAAAAAAAAAAAAAAAACTAGTGACACGTGAGAGAGAGACCAGCTCCTACCTTATTCTCTATCTGTTCTATGCATTCTGCAACTACTTTTATTTCTCCCACATCGTCACATCGTCTTTTTGAGTCCGTGAATACTGCTAGCTCGTGGAAAAGCCTCGTATTCAAATCCCTTAATTTATTATATCTGGTGTCTTTACTAAATTAACGGATTCGTATACTTCGGTGCCAAATGTGCCTATTACTAAAAATTGGCTGGTAGAGGGACGATAGGCCTGGCCTGTTCTGCGTCACGGGTGGCATTTGGCAGGCTTGCCAACCATCATATTTGGCACAAGCTGCGACAACTATTCTAAAATAAGGGCTCAGATGTGATGAGGATGGAGTTGACCCGTTGCTTCACGAATTACATTATTTCAGTCATAGAACATTAGCATGAGCCTGGAGAAGTTTACTGCTGAACATAATATGGCATTAATCATACATTTTGATATTTTTAAAGAACGATTCTAATCTGAGTCTTGTCTATGCAACGACTTTTCACGATTTACAATATCGGGTCCTATGGTTCGCGTTCCGTTTGGTGGTCCATCAATCCACGGCGGTTTGTCGGTCCATCACCACTTCCATTCACTCATTCTCAGAACAAACCGCGCAACAGAATGTGTTGTGTAGCTTTATGCGGAGATGGGACCAAAAATGACCCACAGCCGCACAGGGGCAAAACCACTGTTTTTAATTAAAATTTTTATCTATTATGTTTTTAATTTTGTTTAGTTTCTATATAATTCATTACATCATTGAATTTATTTTATATTTTAGCATTTATCTGTGTTGGTCGTTCTCTCTATGTATATTTATGTTTGTTAATTAAAAATCATTCATACATTGACTCATTAATTCATTCATATCGAATCGAATATATTCAGATCGAATCTGCTATGAATTTCCTTATTTTACTGTAAGACGCGCACTCCACTGCTAAACATATATCTCCTCTTAAGATTCGCAGAGAGCGATCTCGCGGGTCCAACGCGGACGCAATCAACGGCATCCGTACAACAATAACTTCCACGAAAGAAACAGTTTGATCAAAAATCTATTAAAGCTACTTAAAATCGAATTCTCTCTCAATTATTCTCTAGACGAGCCAATATGTGAAGTGTTCCTGTTTTTAATTACAATGTATATGTAATGTACATTGGTAAATGGTTTAGAGGTAAATGCACCACTCTGGTGGCGCCACTGGTCTGCGTTTTCCCCGTGATTGCCATTTTGCAAAATAAATGACTTATTAAAACGGTATGCATTCAGAGTGGCAAGAAAAATACAGAGTTTTAGCATAAGACTTTACTTTACAAGCGGAAATATGCTAGGGCTGTCGATTTGCGGATTATCAGTTTCTTGTTCTCTTTTTTTTTTGTGATCAACTTTATATTTTATGTCTGTTTTATTAGTTAACTTTCACCTTATTATTTTGGTTTGTCTTTTCAGTATCATCTGCCTACCTACATAAGTTGCTTATAAAATGTAGATTCGTTTTGGTTTATGCACAATGTATATTATATAGTTTATATTAGACAATAAGAAAACTGTGAATCCAAGAATGAATAAATAAATAAATAAATCAGGACAACGGAAAAAATTCACTCAGTATGTACTCAAAAAGTCTGATAGAAAAATCTTCTACTTCAATATTATTCTGAATATATTGCATATAAGTTCCTTGAAAGTTCCCTCTTTTGTTGAAAAAAAAACCATGACGTTCTGATTTTACAAACATAACGTAAAATCCAATAACTGAACTAGCTTTCACGAAGGTTTCCGTCTGGAAAAATACTGAGCAACTTAACAAAAACAGTTGAACTGTTCTCTAAGTAGCAACCCTAGCTTTTATAAAAGAGTTGATGTGAAAGAGCACATTTGCATGAAGCGCGATTATAGACACGCGTCGTTTGCTACGCCAAGCTACGCGTGCTACGAATGCTACGAGTGCTACAAATGCTACGAGTGCTACGAACTGCTACAAACTTTTACGCCGTCTCCGACAACTTTTTATTTGCAATTGTATTAGCTTCTGCACGTGGATCTGTATGCCAGGTAACTGGACAAAAACAGACTTTATTCAAAACTATGTTCATTCCAAATTTAATAAAATTTGGTTCAGTCGTCGGCGTGATTAGTTCACAAAAACCTAAAATATGTATTACTACAAAACGCGGATGGCCTACCAAGGTTTAAAACTATAACCAAAATAAACAAGTTTACACAGAGCAGACTGTTCTAACGATCTACAGATAGCTCCAATGATCTAGGTCATACCTTGTCACCTTGTCATGTTGGATGTACACGATAGCTATTTTTTTAAACAAATCCTGACTTTGAATAGACTGATCAAAATCAATAACCAATCAATCATTTGTAAACTAGTAAATTGGGCCATCCATTTTTGTATTATAATACTGTATAGTATTATGCTATAGGCAGGAGAGGGTCTACTTCCAGTGGTCACTATTTGCATGTAAATAAGGATCATAAAGCCCCTAACAAATACACCACTACCTGCGGTAGATAACGCTATTTCGTACTCATTACTAATCAGAGGGAGACACAAGCAACACTGTTTATACTTCTAACACTCGCTAGTTCTTTTCAGGTTTACTTTAAAATAAATATTTGACTGCTTTGATAAGAATTTGAACTGAATGTCGATCAGCGTGGAGAAGTCCACTGCTGGCCTTGTATTCCCAACAAGAAACGTTTCAAGCCCTCCCCATCTACTGCATTTCCGCGATCCTCTTAAAATAATATAAATTATCATCATCATGAGCTTTTGAAGCAAAAAATATAAGAAAATGTCTGATGAAAAACATCTGGTGGGAACCGGAATGCTCATTTTGTGCTGAATTATAATAACAATCCCAACATTACCTGAACGCTCGACAGCTTCTGATTAGGATGCGTTTTAATGTTGTATAGCATGCGTCCGATATTAATGCCTTCTAAAAATAAATTAAAATAAAACTACAGTGTGCACACATTAGAGAAGTAGAGCTCTTTGTGAAGGGCTCGTCCGGGGAAGTACTACCACCACGCCTTTTTCTGCCGCCAAGCAGCAACGCTGTGTTTTGGTTTGAAGAGTGCGGTCGCCGGTGTAATTACAGGCATATGAGGCTTAACATCTGTATGCCTCAAGTTGATGGACGCAGGGCAGTGCATCGTAGGGCACGTTCCTATTGTGCGTGACCTACGGGGCAATGTTTTGTTTATAGGTGATGGTTAACATCAGGTGGGCCATCTGCTTGTTCCATCAGCTAGTTGTATAAAAAAAAAACATTAGCGACGTGGTGGCGCTGTGTGTAGCTTAGCCTGAATAGTCGCTGCCGGACTGTTAATTAATCATTTGTACATTTCATTATGTAAATTACAAATAAATTGGTTTATGATGGCAAATAGCTTTTTAAGTTAATAATAGCACTTACACTTACCTTTAATGAGGTGCCGCTGGTATAAAGCTATATTTTTACCAACTATGCTGATAACAAATACTCGCTGGTAAAACCAATTAAGTTGTGGACCACAATTAAAACCTTAAAATTATCACGATATAATTTGAGTACTTAAAACAGAAATTATTTGTTCAGTGAACATTTCGCGAAATCTTGCAGTACGCTAGTAAAATAATATGATTTCATATTTGAGCTCTGAAATTCAGTTTCTCTTGGAGCGCTCGCCCAGTGATTTTAAGTGAATTTTTCAGTTTTCTACTAATATTTTTGTAAGCGTTCTATGAAAATACAAATAGAATGCCTTGTCTATCATAAAATGTTGAATGCAGTCAAAAATTGCTTGAGTTTAATTATATTTCGATTGAATTATTGCCATCGTGTGCATACCTTGGTTATATAGAATAACTAGCTTTTGCCCGCGGCTTCGCTCGCGTTTAGAAGTATTATTATTAATTAGGCATAGTTTTTGCGGCTTTACTTTTGTTAAGCGTGTGCAAAAAATTGGAGGGTTGAATTTATCAAAATCCTATTGAAGCGGACGTCTTCATCATAGTAGCTCCAATCTTTAATTTCAGTTCAATCAGTCGAAAATCTAAGAAGATTTATACAAACTTTCATCCCTATTTTATCCCCTTAGGGGTGGAATTTATCAAAATCCTTTCTTAGGGGATGCCTAAGTCATAGTAGTTAGATTATAAAAATTAGAAATCTTAGATTTAGATTAGATTTATATTTAGATTTAGATAGAAGATAGATAAAAGATTTATACAAACTTTCATCCCCTATTTTATCCCCTTAGGGGTGGAATTTATCAAAATCCTTAAGCCTACGTCATAGTAGCTTTATGCATGCAAAGTCAGCCCGATCGGTTTAAAATTGACAAAATTTCATACAAACTTTCATCCCCTATTTCATCCCGTTGGGGGTGGAATCGATCAAAATCCTTTCTTAGCGGATGCCTACGTCATATCATCTACCTGCATGCAAAATTTCAGCCTGATCCGTCTAGTGGTTTGGACTGTGCGTTGATAGATCACTATGTCAGTCAGTCACCTTTGAGTTATATATATTTAGATTAAAAAATTAGAAATCTTAGATTTAGATTAGATTTATATTTAGATAGAAGATAGATAAAAGATTTATACAAACTTTCATCCCCTATTTTATCCCCTTAGGGGTGGAATTTATCAAAATCCTTAAGCCTACGTCATAGTAGCTTTATGCATGCAAAGTCAGCCCGATCGGTTTAAAATTGACAAAATTTCATACAAACTTTCATCCCCTATTTCATCCCGTTGGGGGTGGAATCGATCAAAATCCTTTCTTAGCGGATGCCTACGTCATATCATCTACCTGCATGCAAAATTTCAGCCTGATCCGTCCAGTGGTTTGGACTGTGCGTTGATAGATCACTATGTCAGTCAGTCAGTCAGTCAGTCAGTCAGTCACCTTTGAGTTATATATATTTAGATTAAAAAATTAGAAATCTTAGATTTAGATTAGATTTATATTTAGATTTAGATAGAAGATAGATAAAAGATTTATACAAACTTTCATCCCCTATTTTATCCCCTTAGGGGTGGAATTTATCAAAATCCTTAAGCCTACGTCATAGTAGCTTTATGCATGCAAAGTCAGCCCGATCGGTTTAAAATTGACAAAATTTCATACAAACTTTCATCCCCTATTTCATCCCCTTGGGGGTGGAATCGATCAAAATCCTTTCTTAGCGGATGCCTACGTCATATCATCTACCTGCATGCAAAATTTCAGCCTGATCCGTCCAGTGGTTTGGGCTGTGCGTTGATAGATCACTATGTCAGTCAGTCAGTCAGTCAGTCAGTCACCTTTGAGTTATATATATTTAGAATATATAGCTATTAGGCCAGGACACGTACACTGCAGTAGAGCACTGCAAATAATAAATAAATAAGGCTATTAACACAATAGTTACGATTAAATACAACGCAAACGACCAATGAAACTGCAAACAAAACAACGTTAAAATTTTCTTGTGAATTCTAAGAAACATTAAGGCAAAACAAAAAAATTCCCGATTCATTACATAAAATAATATTTGTTGGAACGAAGCGCCTCGAACCCGCAACAAGCGAACGCAATCATCCCAAAAGTTACAAACAAAATGGATGAAAAAACCCGAAGTTGAATAAAGTTCTACTGTTGTGTAACGAAATTAGCTGAAATATTGCATAAACTGGAGCGTGGTCTCAGGACTGCTTATTAGTGATGGGCGTAGTAACGCTCAAACTTTACATTTGGGTAACATACGTGAAAATTTGGTTAAATGTAAGTAAAAAAAACAGATAATTTACAATATTTTACGCTGAAAATCGAATGTTCCGTAGATTCAAAGATTATTCGGCTTCGGCATTTTATGTTATCATCATCAGCCCGAAGAAGTTGACTGTCGGAGAGATGTCTCCTTACATTTCCATGAAAAATGGTTTTGAGACCTGGAAAGGTCCACCGACTTCCCGCGATATGTCATCTGCGTGTTGGGTCAATTGAAAACTGTCATTCTCCACATATTACCGGTAGACATATGAAAGTCGTCCACAGTTTGTTTAATTTTAAATTCCACGATTCCGTGTTTTTATAAAAAGTTTTTAACAGAATTTCAAGCAAACACATCACTAAAAAACAAACTTAGGATTGCATATTATGTATTCTTTGCTCAAAGTAAGGTAAACGAAAATTTTCTTTCAGTACTTTACATGAACAATCTTAACTTGCCAACTTTCAATCACTTTGTTTAACTTTATTCATGACAATATGTTTTTACCCAGAAAATAAAACTCAATCCCTTTTGATATTGAAATGAATATTTCAGAAAAGGATAGTAGGTATACCTATCGGTCAGATCTTTCAGTACCAAGTAACAACTCAATAATTCTTTGAAATACTTCATACTGGGTTGTTGAGCTATATCAGTTTATTAATGTAAGTAGTAGGGCCTGGTGGCCTGGAAGAAATCGCTTTCAGCGATAGGGCCGCCCATTGTACCTCAATAAGTTATGCCTAGATTTATGATGTATTCTTGTGGGCAATAAAGTGTTATCTATCTATGTATCAATGTAGCGCTAGCCATACTAAGTTGTAAAGCTAGTAGCGCCTCCCACCACGGTATTTTGGTGTTATCGGCCAACCAGTGAGCTCGGACACGTGGTGAGAGGTGCTACTCGCCGCGCTACAATCCTGCTGCGAACAAGGTATCAGTTTAATATGTTGCGTTATCTGTAAGCGGCGAGTGCGACGATCTCGCTATCAGTGCCGTGGGCAACCGCAGCGGACCTCCTTATTTTATTATCGCCTTCCTGTCCCCCCCCCCCCCCGCCCCCGCCCCCCGCCGCTTCACCCCCTCGCCCGCGCTCACCCGCGCAGCCTTCGCCGCGCCCCGCGCATGCGCCCCGCCGCTGCGAGCCTGCAGTGTGTGCGCGGCACATTCGCATTGACCTACATGCTATACATCCGACAATCCTACTGTGTCGGATTAGTAACAGGCTTGATTTTTACTGCATGTAAAGTACATTTTCCTGCGTTGTTGTGAGAACAGGTACAAGGAAATGAGAGCCTTAATTTTGTTGTTCTTATAATGAAAGTGCATTTAGCATTTAACTAACGTTTTCTCTTAGAAGATAAATTTATATTTTCTTGTAAAAACAAAACAAAGGCGGGCTTTTCAGCTTGAGATTTTTCCTCAATAAATGGTAACGGAAGTGATTGGCCATCAAAAGAGACATGGTAACGCTAAGAGAGCCTTCTAGGTACTTTATCTAATTAGCGTTTGCTTCCTTTTAACGAAACGCCCGTAAAACCTTGCAATGAGCGTAACGAAAAGATTCTTGTTTGGCTCAGTAGCGTTGCGGATCATAAAATTTTCATTTGCACTTTGACCTTCCTTGGATTATATTTCCCGGAAGATTTCTTTAGGTAAATACGGATTAAAGGAGCGGCCTCTGCTCGCGGGAGCAAACTCTACCGGATGAGATGAACCCAGCTTTCATATTAAAAGCTTGCAGGAAGCACTTAAGCTAGAAGGTTAACTTACCGTAGTTGAATAAAGCCTTTATGTAGGTACTACGATAAAAGCTCTAACAACTGGAAAATTTTGCCAAATTTGTTAGTAACCTGCCTTGATAAGACATAAATTGCTAATTTGTTGTATTTATTTGAGTATACGAATAAATCACTGCATAATAAAGATTTAGATTTAGATTTATGTATTGCCAACATGTACATACATCGGTTACATTATAGCTTAGGTCTAAGGTAGCTAATAAGCGAGTACATGTACCCTGTAGGGCGCTGCAATCTATGTAGAAATAAGGTAGGTACAATAGTTCATTCCTAAGTACTACATAAGACTATAGGTACAATAATGAGTAGGTAGGCTCATCACTATAAAAAAAAGACTATACTATAAAGTATAGACATAATTTGCTGTTAGGTTGACAAAATCTTATTTCCCACATTCTTCTATGGCCAAGAATGTCTCCGTTGTTCTACCATACACAAACGAATTGCACGAATACCACAGTCTTCAATGAAATAGCTTAAACAAAAGGCACATTTTGCCCCAAATGATAAATTCTCGTGGTGCGGCAGATAGGACATTCGCAATCGGTCCTTGACATTTGGGAATGTGGGGGCTCACGAGTCAATGAACCCGAGGGCGGGAGCCATCAATATTTCTTCGCAAGTCAAGTGTCACCATAAAACGTTACGAAGAAAACCGAACCGTCCCATTTGGGACTCGTCGGTTTATCTCCAAAAACGGAGCCATTTCTTGGGAAATATAATTTTTATTAACAAGTGCATGTTTTAATTCAATTTAAATTTATAAATTAATGTTTATGTTATAAGTATTATGTAGATAATTATTGTGAATTAGAATAAGGTTTACTTTTATATCTTACCAGTCCTACATAAAATGTTCATCTAGTGAGTGACTGTTGCTTGCCGAATCGCAGTTTCATTGGCGTCAGTCAGCTCGTAGGTACTTGAGCGCATGAAGGCACCGCCTCGCCGCCGCGCGCCTAACCAGCTGGAAAACTCATACTCAGCCGGTGAGCCAGCTTCATCCAACATGCTATCCTGAGCCATAATAATGTATGTACTTTGTCTATCAAGAAACCGCGATAGACGTAGATGTTATATTTAAAAGGAGCGTGCCATTTATTTGTTGCCGTATATTGATACTAGTTGCGGCCCGCGGTTTAATCACCCGCGCAGATTTTAATCCCGGTATTCCCACGGGATAAAAAGTAGCCTATGTGCTATTCCAGACTATAAACTATCTCTCTGCCAAGTTTCATCCAGATCCGTTCAGCCGTTTCGGCGTGAAAGAGTAACAAACATCCAGCCATACTTACAAACTTTCGCGTTTATACCTAATATTACGAGTAGGAGGATTGTCAGTGTTACACTCACCCAACTTATATAAAACTTATTTTGTTTTATTCGGTACTTGACTGACCAACATCGAAAATGAAATTATTGAAAGTTATGGGTAATAGTGAGTTAGTTATACACGAGAAATCCTATTTATTTAATAAACCACTGAATACCCCCTCGTGAGTAGGTATACATAATTTCTCGTCAAACAATCGGCATACCACCTTTTTTCACCACCTTTTTTACCTTTTTCTGTTAGATTACTTAATGTATTATATAGCTTCAATAGTGTAGGTATTTTATTACATTGTAACGAGGATCATATAAAAGAGCGATAGATACCAAGCCGAGTTTGTTGCCTGTTCTTCTCAGTGTTGGTCGCGTGGAACTGGCACTAGAGTCACCTAGTTTTAAGACGGTTCAAGATGGTCCTTGTGATTTTATTGAATAAACATATTTTGACTTTGACTTTGACTTACCCACTGCGGCGTCGATGCCAACGCTCCAACATGCGGGCAACGGCCCGCGCTGAGCAGAGGCTCCTTGGCAAGAGTAGGTGGCGTGCACCCACGCGCCACGCCAGCGCGATTATACCATTACCTACTAGTGAACTGCCCGTTACTTTGTTATTACTTTCTCACAGATATAAGACTATGGTAACTAAAAAAATGGTTTTATTTCAATTTCTGGTTTATTATTTGGAAGAATGATTCTTTCTTCATATTTGTAGGGCAGTTTCCTAAATGTCAGTCAGACAGTCACGTTGTGTTTTATAGTGATTTACGTGTATGTACATACATAATTCTAGACCGCATCGGCCAAAAGCCTCGATGTTCGATACATTTAGCTAAAGAGAGAATCGAGCCTACTCTATTGCTCTACATAATTTGAATGCGTTGGCAATGATTCAAAGGAATGAAAAACTTTAATCTAACTCATGTATAAAATATTGTTTTTCATAAACGAATTTGACGAGAAAATTGCTTGTAGCAAATTATAATGACCCGAAAACACTTAGCTTGACTTCAACCAAGTTATACTTTAAAATTTTAGAGTTACCGCTTTTTGAAATGCAACATGAAATATGTTGAATCTCATAATAAGGTCTTCATAATTATGTTTTGGAAAATGTAGTGTATTTAAATGATATTATTAAAACCAGTAAAAGTTAAATCTCCTATATCTTCTTTGCGGCCAGCACAGCCCGCAGTGCCCGCACTCCGTTGCCGCCGCCGCCGCCGCCGCCGCCGCGGTCACATTGTTTCCAGACTTACTTTATCAAGATGGACTAAAAAGAGTGACCTTTTCCTCGCGTCAATTACGGAAATCACATGGAAAGCTTTATCATACCATTTTGTTGTAATCACGTAACACGTGAATGATGTATCAAAGACCCTTATTTAATAAAAAGTCGGTTTCCGATCCGAAGAGTTATCTATATATTGAGTGCCTTCAAAACTCGCCATGTATTAACATCGGGCCATCTGCTTGTTCCATAAGCTAGTTGAATAATAAAAAAAAAGATCCGGAATGTGTCTTCTCTAAGGGGACCGAATAGGAACACATAATGGGAATAATACAATTTGGTGCATCAACAAAAACCGAGAAGATTAACGATTATAGTATCTAACATCCATTGTTTGAAGTTCAAAATTCAGAATTACGTGCATGTAGGTATTCAGAATTATGTACAACTAGGTAGGTATTTATTTATATATTTATTTATCAATATTTATTAAAACTACTTCTTATCTAAAAATATATTCCTTCGTGCAGCGAAATTCAATTTCGCAAGTAAAGGTACCATAAAACCTTCAAAATGACTAAGCTGGTTGAAAATTCACTGCCGTTCGGGAAAATGTAGTAGCGAATAGAATTCTTAATGAAAATTATGTATGAACCTGTTTCAAAGTTACCCTGCTCCTTCAATCGATTTAATTATCATAAAGTCGACGGATGAATAATTAAACAAGGCACGAACTAGCGAAGTGAGGTGAGCTGCCCTTTGAGCTTTCATTCAATTAACTACTTTGAAGTCGGTTGATGGCGGGATACGTTGCTGGACATATCGTTGTCATGTTTAATTACTTAATCACTACATAGTATAAAACAAAGTCGTTTACTCTGTCCTTATATCCCTATGTCCCTATGTCCCTATGTATGCGTAAATCTTTAAAACTACGCAACGGATTTTGATGCGGTTTTTTTAATGGATAGAGTGATTCAAGAGAAAGGTTTATATGTATAATACATGCATGATATAGTAGAAACACAATGTGCACCCGTGCGAAGCAGGGGCGCGCGGGCGGGTCGCTAGTTTATGAATAAAATACTCTTTGGGATTATTTTGGTGTTACTTGCAGTTTCTAATATTTTCTGCGTAAGTTCCAATACAAAACGACATATCTTAGATACATAGATGGAAAAAAAAATTACAAGATAAGCAATATTTTTTAATTCCATTTTTTATTCATATACTTATAATAAAAAATGGAATTGAAAAATATTGCTTATCTTGTAATAATTTATTTTATTTTATTATTTTTAGTAATCAAAACTTAAAGAATAAAATAATAAAACGGAGAATCACGAGATCTGCAGGGATTTGGTGGACGCGAGAGCTCAAGAGTTGTTCTTTCTGGAAATGTATACCTAGGGGAGGCCTGTGCCCAGAGCGAACTGCTTCAAGCTGATGATGATGATGTTGATGAATAACAAAACGAATGAAACTAGCAGCAATGAAGAGCCGATTAAGCATTAGTAACTATATCACCAACTGTATTTTATTTTGTTCTCAAATGCTTTGGGATCGCCAGGCACCTTACAAGTCTGGTCTAGCAGAGGTTCAGTGAATATATTTACTCAAGTGAAGATGTAAATCCTACTCATGTCGTTGCTTGTCTTATATCTAACAACCTGCAGAAAATTACGTTTTAATGAAGCAACAAGCCTGCGACTAATTATTCCTAAGGCGACATGATTTGACTCCTTGCGTTGCTCCTGCTAGCTTTCATCACATTAACTCCACGTTAACGAAGCGGCGTTTCAAGGATGTCGTGTTTTGAGCGATATAATGAAAGTCAAATGGAAAATGAAGAACATGGTGCTATGTGTATGTTATGTAATCCCCCAGATGTCTCTTTCACAATGAGTATTACTAATATTATCAATAGAATAATAAACACGTTTTGATAAATGAAAAATCATTGTACGAAACTAATTCTTAAATAAATTGAAAATGTTCGTACCATAATTATACCTACCATAATTCGCACGAAGTATGTTTAAATTACGTAGTTCTATTATACCTACATAATTCGACAACTTCAGTGGCGGCGCAGCGGGCGAGAGTCCGCCAGCGATGCAAGAGGTTGCGGGTTCGATCTCGGAACAAATTTATGTATAATCTGCAGAAATTTGATCCGTTGGTCTAAGTGTTTCCTTTGTATAATAAAAATATCTATCTATGTAAGTTTAAAATGTGTCAAATATATCAGTTATCTAGCACCCACAACACAAGCTTTGAGTAGCTTACTTTGGGGTTAGATGGTGCTAAGTGGATTGTCTAGCATTATTTATTTATGTATTTAATTATAAATAGGTATTATTGCTTCATTGAAAACCGAAGAATAATTAAAGAGTTTCGGGTGCGGATGTTTCCTTTCCAAATAATAACATGAAAAGGAAACATTCGAAAAATTCATAGTTAGAGTATGGGCAACATTAACAGAAAAACTTCCCTGCCATACTGGCGGAGCACGCAAACTATTTAATTTTGCGACGCATTCACGCGACCGAGACAGGCGATTCTCATTTAAATAAACAAATTTTCTGTGTAATGGAATAGATAATTTGGAAACCATGTTTTGGTTCTGATATTATCTAAACGTTCTATGGCCTTCAAATTATCTTGTTTATCTATAACTTGTGTTAGTATGTCATGTATTTACAAAAAAAAGTGCTTAAAAGTATTTTAACACATATCTATGTATAAACGATGTCGGTTTATTATTTTGTTAAAAATGTGAATAACTTTCTGGATGTATAAATAAATATATGGTACCTGCAACGCAGAAAATGAAATAGAGAGCTAATAGCAAACTCACAATATATTGTTATGCGTAGTGTTGCACAGTAGCACACAGCCACAGATATACTTTTTTTTTTATACAACCAGCTGATGGAACAAGCAGATGGCCCACCTGATGTTAAGTGGTAACCATTGCCTATAACAAAGCATTGCCTCGCAAGTCACGCTCGATAGGAACGTGCCCTACGATGCACTGCCTTGCGTCCATCAACTTGAGGCATACAGATGTTAAGCCTCATGTGCATGTAATTACACCGGTGACCACACTCTTCAAGTAAGGTCAAGGCGTGGTGGTAGTACTTCCCCGGACGAGCCCTTCACAAAGAGTTCTACTACTCTTAAATACATGTACCTAGGTATATTATCTGTGCATACAGCTTTGTACAACAGTCATGACCAAGGAATTTTATTCCTTGGTCATGACTGTTGAGATGGGTCACAAAAAGGTGTATGTAATTATTTAATAATAGATTGAGATTATTGCAAAGCTTGCTTGCGAAAAGGTCTCTCTCATGTAATCCAAAGCCTACTATAAAATATTCAAAGGCGAGAGGTATACTTAGCGAGTACCTGCTCAGTGCTCACCGCGCTCTGGAGTCGGATTAATACGTAATGAAAGTATACTTACTCAACTCAAATAAAAGAGAGTATGCTGAAATAAATTATTGCGCGACATTTGTATAGTATTGTCAGTGAATACAGGGACACTGTCTTAGAAACTGGTCTTGCAAGGTAATCAAAATTGTCTCAATATGGTCATTACATTATGATTCCAAATCCAAAACCTTCGTTCATGATTTTGGACGATTAAAAGGCAAAAGAATACATTACATAAGAATAAACTACATATATTTAAAAATACGAGTACGATTCACCTTTTTTTTAAATTAGCAGATGCCTGTCTCCAATGACCTATTAAACATTTGTTTTTACAATACATATTGACGTTTTCTTTGATTGACAACGGTGGACGTCGTAGCCAAGGAATTTATCCAAATTCCTTGGTCGCAGTAAAAACGGAAATGAAGAAATTGCGTCTGACTTATTTTTTTATTGGATAACCAGATATAATACCTATAGAGAGGCTATCTCGAGATAATTTTCTCTGAATTGGGCTTGATTAATTAACAGAAATTCAATCCATACTGTATGGCCAATCAAATACCATATCTTTAAAAAGTATGTCAATGAAGCAAGTAAACCTAATACTGTATAAATGGTATTTGATCAAAGCCACCGTTGCGCGGATTCATTCCGAGTTTTCACGTTAGTAGGTTGGCTAGTTGGCTAGAAGAAGAGGTATAGGGATTTAACGAGAGAGTTTTTATGATTTTTTCTTATCGTCTATCGTTAAAGCCAAAAATACTCTTGAATAGCGGGTGGACAAGCCTACAATGGACCAGACAGGGGCTATTTCACGTCGTTTCTAAAAGCACTCGATTGCCAGTGTTATGTAGTAGGCTCTGCCAATATAAAAAATACATTTCAGCTATAAATAAATAAATATTGGTGGACTTTTCACACAGCACTATCTAGCCCCAAACTAAGCTTATGCTTGTGATATGGGAACCAGATAGCTGATATACTACTTATATACTTTTTTTTTTGTAAATACATACTTATAATATTATATAACACCCAGATAGAGAACAAACATCTATGCTCATCACACAAATGTTTGTTCACGGTGGGAATCGAACCCACGACCTACGGCGTAGAAGGCAGAACTTCTACCAACTGAGCTACGTAGGCTGTCAAAGCTATATTTATAGCTATATATATTTATAGCTATATTATTATGATAGTCATCTTTTGTCAATAATATAGGCAGGTCATACCTCCTATCTATCTAACCTATCTAATCAGCCCACATTCACCCACTGCTGGATATAAGCCTCCTCCATAACACGCCACTCTTTCCGGTCCTGCGCCATCCACTCGACTCCTTCTGTCCCCACTATATCGTCAGACCATCTGGCCGGTGGTCTGCCTCGTGGTCTGTGACTCTCGCGTCATAGCTCCTAAAACAGACAAATGCTGGTTCACGATTCTCATTCCCAAGAAGGGTTAATAATCATCCTCTGATCTCTTAGAACAAGTACCATCTCGAAATTATTTACAGACGTCTAAAACACGGGCTTCAGAATGCATAGTGAATAGGTTAAGTAAAAATGGCAATATCGGGAATAGTATTTTACGCCCAGTTTAACTTGTAATATTGCGAGTCGGGTGTAGCTATGTTGCTGGAGTAGCTATGTGACAGCCACATTAATATTCATAGCGGGCGCTCTCTCTGTGGAGCGCAATAACTCTGTCTAAGTAATAAACTGTACACACCTACCCTTATACATACTATGCACCGGTATATTCAACTAGGAAATACAAAACATAGATCTATTGGGACAAGTGGATCAGAATTTAATGATCGATTTCTCCTTCTCGGAATTATAAATCTCAAAAGTTAGGTGAGAGGTGAATCCTTGATATGAATGCATTAAACTACGTCACAATAATTTACCTCTAATAAAACCTGGCAATGCCTATAAACATGGTAGTGAACGCATCTCAATCGATATAAAACCCTTACCCCCGGAAGCGTGATCAACACTAATCGGCCGTCAGACACTTGCTATTTCAGATTTTACTTCAAATTAGATAGAGATAGCAAGTGACTTGACAGCCGATAAGTGTTGATCAGGCTTTTAGAAACCGGGGGTTAATAATTTTCACTCGAAGTCTAAAAGTTCAGTCAGAAAACAATCCATTTTTCGAGGGGTTTAGACAAAGCTTTTGCGAAATAATGTGTTGTTTATATCCAGACATCGGTCAACCCTTGTCCACGAAATTAGGTAAACATGTCGGCCCGTGTCAAGTAATAAGTTTCCGCGGGACACCAGCTAATATGAAACCCGTTCGGAAATTGCCGTTGATATTTTTTTAAGGAACTCTATCTAATATAAACCTAATAACTCTCCACAGTACCGGAATTAACTGAGAATAATCGTTTTCAACTTTTAGTAATCTCAAGATTTTCTCTAAATCTACTGGCTCATAAATTAATTATTTTAATCCACTGCTGGACATAGAAATCCCTTATAAATTTCCACGAAGAACGCTTCTGAGGCAGTGGAAGGTGGCAGTGAGGGGTCATATTCTATGCCAACATGGTTGACATAATAGTTGGTGTATGCGAATCTACAACCTAATTACTCTAAAGATCCTCCAAAAGTATTTAACCAAGAAGGCAAAATGTTAACCTAATAGTATTTAATATTCATATTATCTTAACTTGAAATTCCTGGCATGTCTGGAGGCAGGAGCAGTAGCGAGGTACTTGTAGGTACCTACTTGTTAGAAATTCAAATGGAAATACCTAATTAAGGTAAGTTAACCGCCCTTAACCCTTCTATTGATCTAGTGATACATCGAGACGATTTTATTTTCGTAATTTATGCAAGTTCTTACCTGCTCTTGTTGACAAGGGAAAAGAGGAAGTATCTAATTAAACTATAATATTAATATGTTTTCCGTCACCTTTTCAGAGAACTTGGCACATTATTTTATATTCATGTCTATGTACGCCCGGGCTCAAATCGAAATTTAGCATCTTCACTCATGCCACAGTGTTTGTATCCGTTTTAACAAACACACAAAACACTGAAAAATAATGCTTTATAAAATCTTTAACTTTTATAATGAGACACAAAGTATGGTTGTCATTCAAAAGTCCCAATAAATAAACGATTTCATGCACGAAATATATTCAAATGAGTTTCTTTTGTAGCTAGGTCTCTGATAAGTAGTAGATATTTGTTCAAAAAACCCTGTAAAAACAGCATAAAAGGAGAAAAACAACGTAATCGGAGCCTGTTTGCGACGTCGGCGTAGGCACAGAATAGTAGATATACGAACAGATGTTGCAACAGCTTTAAAAACTGTAAACAAGTTGTTTCATTGTAAAGTTCGAAACAGAGCATGTTTTATTTGCTTCTGCAGTTACATAACTTTCTGGTTCAAAACAGACATGCCAATGCAATCATAATGCATGACGACCCCATATCACAATACACCTACTAACCAAATTTATTGTTAAATTACGTTAACTCGCCACAGCACCAGCACAAACCTTAGTGCTGTTTAGATGGTATGTATTTTCAAATGTATGTATTTATAGATTCACAGTTTTCTTATTATCTAATATAAACTATATAATATACATTGTGCATAAACCAAAACGAATCTACATTTTATAAGCAACAAGTAGGTAGGCAGATGATACTGAAAAGACAAACCAAAATAATAAGGTTAACTAATAAAACAGACATAAAATATAAAGTTGATCACAAAAAAAAGAGAACAATGTGTAAAATAAAACATGATAATGAATGTGTAGTGTAGGTCCCCTTAGGTAGGTTCCCTTATATTATTGTATTTTTTTTATATGTATTCGAACAGTATTTATGCGTGTCACTGGATAGTTATTCTTTCAAACAACCTCCCCGAAATGAAATAATAGCCAATCGCACCTCGAAACTGCGAGCCGCTGTCACCGGGGCCTTAAATCACTGCGTAATATAAAACAAAGTCGCTTTCTCTGTCCCTATATCCCCATGTCCCTATGTCCTTATGTCCCAATGTATGCTTAAATCTTTAAAACTACGCAACGGATTTTGATGCGGTTTTTTTTAATAGATAGAGTGATTCTAGAGGAAGGTTTATATGTATAATACATGCACGATATGTGCACCCGTGCGAAGCAGGGGCGCGCGGGCGGATCGCTAGATGTAAATAGCGGCGAGTTTACTGGTCTAATATATTCTTTCATTCTGTTGCATAGCATGCGGGTCAGATAGACCACGAGTTTTATTGACAAAGTTTTATTCGGCACTAGGCGATGCACGTGACTGTGCTCGTAAAACAGAGCATTACCGAATACCACATTATATAAGTAGGTACTTATAAAATTATATTGCGACTGGCATAGTGTGTGTTGGGACGTGCTCCGGTAATGCGGTACTTAGATACCGTGCAGTGTCATTCGGTAATGTGACCAAACTACGAAGATGGATTTGACATTTTCAAATATAATTTTTTACCTATGAAGTAAAACTGTAAGTGAACCGTTATTAAAAATTAAATAAAAACATCAAGGTGTTTTTTGGTGTGAAATTCAATGACCTTCATTGAATTTCACGATATATTCCAGAAATATACGGCAAATGAAGTCCCAAGCCGCCTCTAAGTCACCCTTCAGACGTACAGACTACAGATACACGATCTTATTTTATTAGTCTCGTATCGATTGTCTCAAATTACGGAGGAGGCAATCGGAAATTTATTAATTCGTGGGGAAAGGGAGGAAGAGGCACATGAGGATATTTCCACAGGGAGATATACGAAGCTAAATTACATTCTTCAAACGCAGCCCTGGCCAGCGGCCCGCGGCCACGCGAAATATCTGCGGGCTGTGGTCTATCAACAAAATAATTTCAGTATTTAGCCGAAGATCAGCCCGTATTTTCCTTCTTCTTCTTGTCGTGTCACTAGTTTCTTTCGAAACAGTGTGGTGAAAGGATTTTAAGTGCGCCTCAAGAGGCTCCTTTCGAGCACTTGACACATGTTATAGAGCTTTTTTAGGTTCTACAACATGCCGGTTTCCTCACGATGTTTTCCTTCACCGTTTGAGAGTACTGGCAATGTGCACATAAATTTTTGAACAGAAAAAATAATTGGTGCACGACCGGTTTCGAACCCACGACCTTATTGATCGGAAGGCGGGGTCGCTACCACTAGACCACCAGTGCTCGTATTTTCCTGAGAACTCTTGAATTTCGAGAAAATTTTTCCTGAGAAATAGAACTGTCTGTCATCTTAAATAAATAAATATCGATGGACTGTATTCTAAATTATTAATGAAGCGATGATATTTATCAAAAAATCAATAAATTGATCATCATTTTCATGACATTTTTGTCTCATTAACCATTTATATTTTATAACAGTTAGCAAAAACAAGGGAAATAATGAGACATGACAGCGACCAATTATTAAGTATAGACAAGTTGTCACGAGATTTCAACTCTAAGGCTGAATACTGAGTAGGCCGTACCTATACGGCAGCCTCGATAGAACGCATTGCAGTCGCGATTGTACGGCCAGACGACCTCGGTGGCGGCGGCGGCTGCAGCATCGGAAGAATGCGCAGCCTGCCGCAAAACTATTATACCTCTAATGCTATATATACTGCGAAGTTTAATCGGCACTAGTTTACTACGGTTGCATATGGCATTATCTTCTTCTTTCTTCTTTTTATGGCTCCTGTCATAGACAATCTTGCCAATGTCAAGTGTCAAGTCAAACTCAAAATAACACTAGAAAAACACTTAAAATGAACATGCTATGTTGCTTCGTTAGATGACAGGAAACGAATCATATGGCATTATAGATTGAAACCTAAATTGAATGATTTTGATGAAAGTTGACAGATACATTTTTTGAATGGTCATACGATTTTTGGTAAACGTGCGCTCATTAATGAACATCAAACTTTTTGTAAATTCCGCAGCCAGGTGCATATTCCCGCATCATAAAGTTCATGTGATTTTTTTTGTATCGTTAGTGCACAAAGTGCCTGAGTAACCACATTGTAACGGGAGCTGCTGCAGGGCCGGAGTAAGATGGTGATGGTATAGCCAGTCAAGAGCTAAACCTTTTGTTCCTGTTACACAAATACAATGTAGCTAAGTAGAATATATTTATTACTAGCTGAACCCGCGGCTTTGCTCGCGCTAAGGAATTCAAAGTTTCATACAAACTTTCATCCCCTATTTTATCCCCTTGGGGGTAGAATTAATTCTTTCTTAGCGGATGCCTACGTCATGACATCTACCTGCATGCCAAATTTCAGCCCGATCAGTCCAGTGGTTTGGGCTGTACGTTGATAGATCAATATGTCAGTCAGTCACCTTTGAGTTATATATATTTAGATATAATTTAATAAAGTTACAAAGTATTCGCTGCACCGGGTTGGGCGCGGGGCGCGGGGCGCGGGGCGCGGGGCGCGGGGCGCGGGGCGCGGGGCGCGGGGGTGAATGGCGTCGGTAGCCAGCGGGCTGTAAGCTGCTTATCTGATTCAATAAAACTTCAACAGCGTGGTTAAATGCTGCATTGCTTTTGATATAATGTAGGATTAAGATTATGCTTGGCTTAAGGGTCTGGCGACAGCGGCTCGCGATTTCGAGGTGCGATTGGCTATTATTTAATTTTATTTCATTTCGGGGAGGTTGTTTGAAAGAATAACTCTAAAATGACACGCATAAATACTGTTAGAACACAAATAATATAATAATATAAGGGAAATGTGCTTGAGTCAGAAATCATTTTGGTAATAGGTAAACGTAAGACCAAACATACTAATAACAAAATGATTTCTGATTCGGGCATGTTTCCCTTATATTATTGTATTATTTGTGTTCGAACAGTATTTATGCGTGTCACTTTAGAGTTATTCTTTTTAAACAACCTCCCCGAAATGAAATAAAAGGAAATAATAGCCAATCGCACCTCGAAATTGCGAGCCGCTGTCGCCGGAGCCTTAAGTTTGTGTTAGAATGGCTTACCGTGTATTTAGTTATTGTATCTCCGTATCAAAGACAGCCTACGTAGCTCAGTTGGTAGTAGCTCTGCCTTCTGCGCCATAGGTCGTGGGTTCGATTCCCACCGTGAACAAACATTTGTGTGATGAACATAAATATTTGTTCTCTGTCTGGGTGTTATATAATATTATAAGTATGTATTTACAAAAAGTAGTATAAGTAGTATATCAGCTATCTGGTTCCCATATTACAAGCATAAGCTTAGTTTGGGGCTAGATAGTGCTGTGTGAAAAGTCCACCAATATTTATTTATTTATTTATTTAAAGGGTTGGTCGAGGCAGTCCAAAACTTCACACGGTTCTTGAAATTTGGGATTTATTAAATTCTTTCTGGTTAAACTAAATTAACATGAAATTATTATGAAGCGAGGCAATGTTAATTTACATCTTAGATGTTGCTCCGGACTCCGGTTACCAATAATATATCGTCAGAGTTATTCATTCATTTGGAGAAAGAGCTGGTGGTGCAGTTGGATAACGCATGCCTGTATTATAAAATCTGACTAGGTCCAAATTTTTTGAGATGTCTATTGTTAAAAATCTTTGTGACCAAGTCTTAGCCGATATTCCTCAATCAACTTCTCATAGACCACCGCTAGATAATAGATCCCAAAATACTTGTCTCAGTAGAGACAAGCTACAGAGACAGTTAGAGAGCCCTCGGCGCCCTCACACCATTGACCCGGATGTGGAGTGCATCGATCGCTACCGGCGGCGGCATCTCTAGTCACATCTCGTGTGGCTGATATCGTGAGAGGCTGATTAGCTCCATCAATAGGGCTGCTGCTAATCCGTTGGTATATGGTCTTGTCTAGTGAATATTTTTATAAACAGACCATTCGTTGTTGGCCTAAATAGCCGTAAAATAATAAATGGCAACCAAAAATATGACAGGGCGGTCCAATGAATGGTATAGACGTGTGACATTTTTATCGCATGATGTTATTTTTGTCTTCGACATAAATGGCATACGTTGGCCCGATTACGCTAATGTCTGACCATCGAGATGGCTTTCAGTTTGATATTGGATTCCAATAGTGTAATAGCAATTATATAGGATGGATGGGAATCAAATTTCAAACTGAAAGCCATCTAGATAGCGAGACATTAGCGTAATCGGGCTGACGTATCTGGTAGGTAAGTGTAGTGTGAGTATAATAGTTTCAATTCCTATTATTAGGGTTAGGTAATGTAATGGAAGGTGTGGTGCCAGTGGCGCCCTAAATTCCCTGACAGATGAGACAATCATTGTTTGATCACAACCAACATGCATATTACCTTTGCTTGGCCCTAGTCTTGAGTCTAGGGTGCAACCAAGGAATTTGGATACTACGGTGCAACCTATTATTCTTGACAGAGTAAAAGGTAGTAAAGGGTAGTCTTTCAGCCAGACTATCACATGTATCGGACAGATTTTTTGACATAACGGGGTTAGAAATAGATGCAATCAAGAACAAGACAATTTCTGTAAAGCTACAATTCCTCGAATAGCAGCTGAGCCGCAGGCGGTCGTCGAACTACCCCAATCTAATCCATCCTTAGTCTATGCAGATGATGCCACCCCTCCCTCTCCCGCTGCCCCCTCCCTCGCCCCGCACCCCGCCGGCTAACGAACCTTGAATACAGAGCGTTTTGCGTTATTATCTCCGGCGCCGGTGAAATATTGTTTCGTTTTACCTACGAGTTATATCGCTTGGTTTGCTAAATTTGTTATTTTGCTAAATATATCAACGTGCTTTATTTTTTTAATTAGAATACAATACGTAAAAAAAATTGGAATGAGATCCCCGGTTGTAGATATTTCAACAGAAACCATAGGTATTAAAACTATTTGTTTTATAAAATTTGTTAAGGCAATACTGGCGGGGCTCCGATGGGGCTCCGATGGGCATCATTATAAATAGGCGGATTTATATCCATAGTATCAGTGTTGATGGATACCCATAAAATGCTGCTAAGCAAAATACCTTGATGCTCCCGACATATATTTTGTACGTTTTAAAGTTTGCGAAGGTTAGTGCGATGTAAAAGTCAACTTACTCGCCAGTCGCGCTGTCAATATGCGAGTTAACCCGGCCGGGGGATCAGGCGCGAGATGTGAGCGAGGTGGGATTACTCGGCTAATGCAATGCCGTTATACAGTTGAAACGGGCAAATGCAAGTCGCACTCACCGTGAAGACTTCCTTTACCAGCTCTTGGCAACTTACAGTGCTTGTATGCGTCTGAAAAGTATTGTTGCAGTGCTGTGATTACTGAATGTCTCAATACTCTCATAATACTCTACTCTCTCAATAATTTTAATAATTTATCCGGTTTTCATTACATTGAAATATTTGTATCAATGATACATTTTCGTCGTAGATCCAAGATCTTTTCGGTTCACATTTTCATATCGATAAAGAAAATGACTTAAGTATTATTTATTTCTATAGAACCAGAAAGGTTAGTGTAATTTTGTTGTTAACCGTACTTATTGCCACCACAAACCTCCGAGAATAGCTGGTGCTGGGGAATAATTGCATCCAACTTTCACCACCATTACATTTCCCGAATCACGGCGGCGGCGGCGGTGGCGGCGGCGGGGGGGGGGGGCGCAATCACCGCCGTCCGTCACGCTGGCCGACGCTGACGGCCGGCGCTAGCACTGTAAGCTGTTTGCAGGGCCCGACGTAAGGGTTACTGATAACATTAACTTGTAGGCTGGAACAAGTAAAAGAAAAAAGGTCTTTGAATAGGCCAACACTGTAGCCTTTAAACTGTGCTCCAGGCGTGTTGCCCACAAAAAACTTCACCACTGCTATGCTAGGCCTAAATCTTTGCTCAATTCAAAAATCTATATTGTTCACTTGTATTGCCTTTGGCGATGTAGGTAACGGATTCAATATCCGCCATTTGTAATGAAATATATTTGTTCTTGTAGTCTCTAATAAAACCACAATACATAGGTTACATACACAGGGTGGTCAAAAAGTCGTCAATTTTCTGATAAAAACACAAAGTAAATTATAAATCTGCAAGGCCTGACCCCAAGGAATAATTTTTTGCAACTGATGACCATCCAACCCCTAAATGCGTTTGATCCACGACTTTTTGGCCACCGTGTATACAACAGTGTTGATGGCGCAACCAAAGAGATATTACATTTCGATTTCAATCTGTAATCAGCGATGAGAGCTCAATGGTCGATAATCCGACTTCGGGACACGGTTTCTTCGAATACAATCCGTCTTTCCTTTGATCCATGTCCTTCGCATTACTTTATTACATTATTTCAAACTAGAGTTGCCCGCGGGTTTGCTTGCTTATAAAAGTGATTTTTTGACCCCCGTTTATATTTATTTATTGCAGAACCAACAGCTTTTCAATTTACAAACTAAAGACTTATTTAAACTTAGACAGCCAATTATAGGTTCCCACGAGTAGCTATGTTACATACACGATGATTGTATGTAACATAGCTACTCGTGGGAGCTGTGTATACCTTTTAAAAAACTAACCCTCTGATTCATAATCCCTGTCATTTTATAACGGCTATATAGAGTATTGTCGTCTTTGTCACTTTCATGCCAACAAAAAGAAACAGCAACAGACTTATCGGATAAGCTATTGGCACGCTCAGCGACAATTATGAATATATAAGGGCCTAAAACTGTATCCCTTTAGGATTTCGTCTTAGGAATTTATTTTTACGTGTAGCTCTACAGCTATCACAACATTTTAAATTTGTTTTATAGTTATGAAGCTACTTATTAAGTGCGGGGCAGTCCCAACAGCATCCTGAGGACTGTTGCTGACAGCTGGATGTAACCGCTATGGAAGTGCCTTGTGACGAATATATTTCTCTCATTGATCATTCTCAAAATCCAATATGGCATGCCTATTATGTTTCTGTGGACTATGTAGTTGTCTGAAATAAACAGTTTTTATTTTATTGGTTATTTTAGATGATCCCTAGCTCCATGCCTGTAGGAGGGACTGCGCATTAGCGGAGATCCCGAGGGACGCCCGCGTTACGCGGACTGAGACCTACGGATGTTACGAGTAGACCATAGTTTCGGATAATGTTGGCTTTAGTTTGTAGAACCTATTACACTAAAGAATAATGAAATCACACTCGTTCTTTCTCCTTCTCACGTAACCTACTAACTAAATCAAAAATCAAATCAAATCAAAAATGTTATTTGCAACTATGTGGGTAATACTTATGTTAATTAACAAAGAATATATAAAAGAAATATATAAAGAGAATATTAGACGATTTATAGACTAAAACACAATAAAAAGTAGTAAAACAAAGGCAGTTGCAAAATGGTCCCAACTCAGCATATGTAAGCTGTAGAAACTAACGCTGGTCTTCCATTGGGGGTTAAAGGCGTTCCCAGTGTGAACTGCTTTGCTGTAGCATGCTATGTGGAGATTTTGAAAAGAAGATAAGTCTTATCGAAGGAACAACTTAGTGAGGGATTTTAGGATTTTATCAATACTACCTACAATATGGTGGATACAAAAAAGAAGGCTACGGCGTATATGGCCGTAGACGCTCTACGAAATAAATGTGGCTAGGGTACTTGCAATTATGTAGATTAGAATTAGAAGGTTATCTACGTTGTCACATAAATCAGGTAATTTACGACTAACATTGACGGAGCCCAATAAACATGAAATACTGACTAATAACAATCACAAAAAGCGGGGCTTGCGCTCCACACGCAATTAATTAATTACTTAGCAATTGTTCGGCCAGTAAAAACAAAATGAAAACAGTTTTTATGTTGCAAATAAAACGCTAGCAATTTCCCGACCGCCATATTTTATCGTTGGCACCTCGGCGGGCGGTCCGCTCCTGAAGGGGCGAGGGGCGGGGGGGGGGGACGTGCCTTACTTCTTCTTCTTGTCACGTCACGAGATATGACAATACACTTAAATTGCTTTATTGAAATGACACCACCCAAGAGTAGTTCAAGAGTAGTAGAGCTCTCTGTGAAGGGCTCGTCCGGGGAAGTACTAGCACCACGCTTTTTTCTGCCGCCAAACAGCAATGCTATGTTTCGGTTTGCAGAGTGTTGTTAAAGGTGATGGTTACCACTTAACGTCAAGTGGACCATCTGCTTGTTGCATCAGCTGGTTGTATAAAAATAAATATAAAAAAATAAAACCCAGTTAGAGAGCAAACACACCTCGCAAAAAAGTAGATGGGGATTGAACCCACTGCCTACAGCGCCGAAACACGTAGAGCTACACCAACAAGTCCACAACAAGTCCGCTGCGATAGAAGCCGATGCGCGTTTGTTGTAAATATGTTGTAAAGGGTGACGTCATCAGAGCCTTTTACATTTATCACTTATTGCGATCCTTCTCGTATACGACATCATTCGAATTGAACCATTTTATGTTTGAGCTGTAAATAAGGATTCGTACAGAACAATACGTAACATTCACAAACCATCTTAATATTAGTATGCTAGCAGCAGCGGCGATGGTTTTGCAACCTGTCCCATTTAGAGTATAGTGCGCGTCACGCAAAATGAACACCGGAAGGAGGGGGAAGGGGTGTAATGGTGCGATTTTTTGTATGCGCAATCACATCCCCTCTACTGTTTTCCAGCGTTATTTTTGGTTGACGCGACCTGTACAAATAGCTAAATATGGACATGCACCAAATGTATTATTTGGACGTCTGACTACCCCTTAAGACATTCATAAAGTTATTACAGTTGTGACCTAAATACAACCCTTACAGTATATACGACATAGTTTATATAAAGCATGGTATCCCTCCTATGGTGAGGTCGGTGCTTATAATAATACTTTTCGCTTAAAACTAAGCACTTAAAGAACCCCTGGTGAGCTAAACACTGGTGGACACTACCGGTAAATAGAATGGTGTATGGATTAACAATACACCATTATATTTACCAGTAGTGGCTGTAATGGTGCAGTAAATACGAGTAGTAGCTGATAAGACTTATAATTCAGAGTCCCAAATAACCCCTTGAATCCCAAACAGCCCCTTTACCGGGCTATTAGGCTTTACGATACTAATAGTTTTGTTGATCTTTAAATCACAATAGATTGTAATCGATATTGTAGAATACTTTTAAATTATTTTCTTTCTACTTTTGCAAACACTTATAGAAATGTAAAATTTAAACAGTACAGTAAACAAGTAAAGAAAAGAAAAATTAAACAAAAAAAAAAGTAAAAAAAAAAAGGAGAAAAGTAAAGTAAAAGTAAAGAAAAGAGATGAAAAAATGAAAGTAGGTAACATTTTTACAATCATATGGATATGGAAGAGTGAGGCTCTCTAACACATGTATTACATAATTGTAAGAGGGCCTCAACTTTTTACTTAAAATGGTTACAGAAAAAAAAGACTATTATTCGTAGCAGGTCTACGAGTTGCTACGGTTGGTCGTAGCACGTCTACGTCTACGAGTAGCAGACGCATGCTACGGGTGAGTGGGTATCGTAGTACGCGCCCCAATACAACCATAAAAAAAGAAAAAAAATAAAATGATCAGACGATCCCCTCATCACAGCCAGTCTGAAGTACAAAACAACTTAAAATATTTCAAATTATCATATCTCATTACTGAAAAAACGTATATGTTTTGTCACAAAAACATATTTTAAGTTATTATAATATTAATCCGCTATTTTGGCTAGTACTAATTTTGAATTTATTTCGATAAAAGAAAGAAAGTTCTAGTTTCAACAATTCTATCAATAAATTGTAATGAAATGAAAACTTTGCGGTTACCATGGCATGGCCAAAAACCATAATAAGACAAGAGCAAATCAAGGCAAGAGTGAATATGTGTCTTCTAGACCGTTCTGCTCCACCGTAGGCTACATCGTCGCTTACCATCAGGTGAGATTGTAGTCAAAGGACGGTCTATTCAGTTTAAAAAAAAAATATATAATAACTAAAATACTTTGACTGTGTAAGCAACAGCGGCTCATAAATGTAATTAACAACACAAAGAAGCAAAGCCTCACAAAAAAGCGGCAAAACTTTTTGTTTTATTAAAACAACCCTTCCATTAGAAGAAACGGCGGCCTCATAAAGGTGGATATTAACATTCATTGACGAATTCAAATGGAGAAGGCAGTTCAACTTGCCACTCTCAGACTTGACGGGGAGAATTAAGTACATTTTAAATAACAACTTTCCTTCTACTTTGGTTAAAAGAAAAGTTGTCACTAAAGAGAACGTCTTTTTGTCTTTTTGTTTTCTGCGCTGACAGCTGCTACGCTGCCAAAACTCAATATTAAAATAAGAATTATCCTATTCTTTAGGCTACCACTTGACATCAGGTGGGCCACATACTTGTTTAACCATCAAGTAATAATAAATAAAATATTTGTTTATTTATTCATTCATCACCCTTATGTAAGTACCCTATCCTTACAGGTAAATATTCTGTTGCTATCCCGTCATGCCACGTCCATAGTGAACCAGCTCCATGTAGAACAAAGAAACCTAAACAATGTTGTTCATCTCGGGCCCGCGAGCAGGGGGTGGAGAGAGGGGGGTATTTACTTACATTTTCTGTGAGTAATACAATAAGAATCCTCGTACAATGCTAGGTCGGCGCTGTTGTCTCTATTCAAAAAACTTAGTCCGTGCCGAATTATCCGATAATTCCAGATGTCATAAAATTGATCCAAAATATTCCCTGTAACGCGGTCGCATACAAAGAAAATCTGTGTGGATTTTGAAGGCTCCATTTGAGCACTTGATACTACACTTGATACAATAACATTACACAGGGCCTTACTACAAAAAAATAGGCAAACGATAAACTATGCTCAAACTTTTGCCATCTCTTACCATTGCGTAATGGCAAACAGAGACAGCGCTAACTTTAGACACTGTTTAAAGATAGACACCGTTTTGTACTACAAGGGTTGGGGTCTACGACATACCTTTCGTTACGTCGTTTTCTTAGGTCATCATCATCATCATCGTTTACCACTCTTTCCAGTCCCTTGCGAGTCTCATCCACAGGTAACTGAAAACCCTCAAAGTGGTTTTCTCATTAAAACAATATTGAGTTCATTATCAGCATGTTGGCAACATTGTCCCTCGCTTACATAAAAAAAATGAAAGAAAGAAAGAAAATACATTTATTTGACACACATAAGTACATACAGAAAAAAAAAGAACATGCATGCATTACATGTGCATTGGTTGCATGTCTAGTCTAACGATCATACACTAATTACAAGCTTCAAATACATGTTAAATGTCACGTAATAGACGTAATAGGAGTGAGTTAAACCACACCTTTCAATAAACCACAGGTAATTAAATAGCTCGTGTGGATGTTGGGGTCACCAAACTTCTTATTCTTAGGTTGGGGTTACAAATTCCGTTTGAGCGAACGGGATTTGTAACAGGTGTTGAAGTAAACGTATAAGGAAAAATACTGCTTTTATAGTAATAAAAACATCAGTACAAATCATTGATGATGAGCTGATTTTGTTGATGGTAAAAAACAGGACATTTATTTGGATTATAGAATAAATAATAAACAAAATGTTCTGTTGTATAGTACATATGTATAGCGTCAAGGTTTTTTCCCCATCGGCGTCTATTTTTGGGACAAATCTTAGCTCTCATCTTAGCCAGACAAATGTTTTCTTTTACCCTTACCCCCGGTTTCTGAAAGCATGATCAACACTAATCGGATGTCAGTTAATTTGCTATCTCTATCTAATTTGAAGTAAAAACTGAAATAGCAAGTGACTTGACAGCCGATTAGTGTTGATCGAGCTTTCAGAAAAAGGGGGTTAGTGTACTACCTACTGTAGAACGAACTGATCACGAGCATAATATAACGCACGGCGACTAAATTAGGAGCTTCAAATTAACGATTAAACCTAAATAGCCCTCACCCTCTGCCGGCGCCAGCAGCAGAACTAACGTCGTTGGCCTTCACCCTAGCGTTACTGCATTGCGTTCGCGTGCTTCGCTCGAATATCTGTATTTCCTGTTGGAGTTTAAATCGAACATCATTTTGAATCGACTTCAAACTAGATTGTATCGGCGGCGATTTTTGAACGCGACTTTTGTTCGCTGTCTTTTATGTAACACTAGCGATCCGCCCGCGCGCCCCTGCTTCGCACGGGTGCACCACATATCATGCATGTATACATTCTTGAATCACTCTATCTAATAAAAAAAACCGCATCAAAATCCGTTGCGTAGGTTTATAGATTTAAGCATACATAGGCACATGGGGATATAGGGACAGAGAAAGCGTCTTTGTTTTATACTACGTAGTGCTGATACCAAATGGATAGCGATTTTTTAATGGCAGTGCTAATCATTACCGCATTCATACACTGTTGTTGACATGAATCACCTTTCACTGGTACTCAAGGTTAGTACTGATTCTGACGAGCATGCTAGCTATGCATGGCAGGCCGCGTGAAGCCTAAATCCGTACTTTATGTGGTAGTCGGTGATTTGTTTGTCGCGCAGTTGTCGTGTCCGCGCACATAAAGGCGGCTCAGCGCGCGCACGCGACCCGCGCGCGACCTAATCGTGAGCTATTTCAGGAATAATAAAATATCATACAAATTGTAGCTTTTGTCAGCTAAACTGGATTATTGTATTTTACGGCAGCACCAGCTTGCGTTTTCGACTTGACATTCATGCTTGTACTTGAATAGTTTAAAGTTGTGGCTTAGAACCAATCGACCATGGAAATCTAATCAAATCAATTTATTGCTAGAATGTTGCTAGAGGTGAATATATAAAACAATGTAAATATATTTGAAATTTTAATACCATACTAAGCGTTATTCCATTTGGCCATAAAAAATCTTCTGTATCATGTTTTTAAACTCGGTTGTATACGTATATTCTAAAATAATAAAAGTCCCAATAGTGGCCGAATGGGCACTAACCCGCAGAGTTCTTAATTGGTCACACCTTCAAAAACTCATATTATTTTCATTTCCCGCACGAAACACTCAGCCTAGTTTATTCAGTTCAGTCTCAAGGGACACAAATAATTAGAACGTTAGCATAGTTCTACACGGGCAAAGTAAATTAAAACTTGCTCGTATGGCGTGTACGTGACTTGTATAATGTTGGTATGTATGTAGTATGTACCTATGTGTAGGTGTGTGCGTAGCAGGGGAAGCCTGTCATTAGCTGACGGCTGGCCCTAATTGGAAATGGATTGCAAATTACGAGTGTCAAGCACCCGCGCGTGTGGGGCTGCGCGGCGCATCGCTGCGATCTCGTTCATGTGCTGCTTCTAAAGAAAATAAACAAACAGCACCAAACACATGTATTTTACATTTTTTACATTTTAATACGCTAGAAACATGTGCATAAACTTCTAAGATAAATCAGCAGAATATAGAAAAATGTAAAGGCGATTGACAAAAAGTTAACAACATTTTTAGAACACTTAACGTAACTCATTGTAGAAATAGGATTTTTAGAAACTCTGACCTCAGTTCAACTACTTTCTCATTTTGCTTCTCTTTAATTAGACTCCGACGTGATGCGAGTCTATGGCTTCTCCGTTCATCTCAGCCATCGGAGCCATCTCTTTGTTGTCACCTTAAACTCCACATTTGTTTCAACAGCCATTACACATTATTGAAACTGAAAACACATTACATTTGTAAAATACCATTATTACAACTTTAATTATTACAAATGCGTCTGTTTCAACGGAACCAAATTACAAATTTGTAATTCGGTTAGAGTTCGTATTCAAAGCTCAACGCGTTAAATAATTTCGTGTTCGCGGCTGAGGCGGAGTAACGAGGTTAGCGGCGAATAAATCTTCGTTTGCAGCCTACTCCCACTGCTAAATGTTTTTATCTACCCTGTGATTTACAATAGCAAGCATCTCTTAAAAATCTGATACAAAATGTGATTAAGAAATACTTTACAAGAGTACATTAGAAAAAAAAACTATCTACTGTACAGGTTTCTCTTAGTGGAACTGGTTACAAAATTTAAAAAGTTATTGCCGGTCCAGTGTACGGCCAACAACAAAAGAACACGAACCTTTCTTATTTGTAAAGTTGAAGTATTTCTTAAGCCAGCTAACTTTTGATCAAAGTTTTGAAATTCATTTGAAGAACCGCCTCAAGCCATCGGTACCTATTCGCCATCCAAAGTTGCCATTTGTTTAAGTCCAGAGTAGGGGCTTTGAGTAACTGAAATCGTAAATGTACG
This sequence comes from Plemyria rubiginata, assembly GCA_963576535.1. NCBI lineage: Eukaryota > Metazoa > Arthropoda > Insecta > Lepidoptera > Geometridae > Plemyria > Plemyria rubiginata. The sequence continues at coordinate 310,387 of OY754916.1, read as the reverse complement.
TTTGGCTGAATACAAATGTAAACATATGGATCATTAATTTCACGTTCCTATTGTGCGTGGCCTACGGGGCAATGTTTTGTTTATAGGTGACATCAGGTGGGCCATCTGCTTGTTCCATCAGCTAGTCATTTTTATTTTTTTTATTTTATTTTATTTTATTGAAGAAAGAAACCAACAGCACATAAAATATAGTATAAACAGTGTCGTTAACAATAGTACAGCCAATTATAGGTCTCTCTAAATAATGTAAAACTAATAATAATCCTACAAAAATCAAAACAAAGATGTTATTAACAAAGGTAAGTTGCGCTAAAAGATTCTCACGGCAGAGTTTGGGGGGAGATAGAGAGGAAGGGGGGGGGGGGTGCACAAAAAATGTGTGTATAAAATAAAACGCCATATAGCAAAAAAAAAACCCAGAACAACTTTTACTGAGTAAACCAGAGGTATTAAAATTAATGAGATGGACACAGCTTACAACCAAATGGAAGCCCTAAAGGAAAACGAAGGACTGATCGGACAAGAAAGTGGTGAAGATAGCGATGGAAGAAAGTGGTAGAAATATCAGGATGCAGATGGACAACCACTGCATTGCAAATAAAAGAGACGCATGGGGCAACCTGGAGGACACTAACCCTCAAGAGAGACACATCCCACACTAATGAACTTAACTGTATTTAACATTTAAATACACTTCATTTTAGTAGTTACGTGGGAATAAAATGCTATAATAATAATTCCTAGTTACGATTATTATACCTATTTATGTTATAAATTACTATCCTACTAATATTATAAACATGAAGGTTTGTAAGTATGGATGGATGGATGTATGGATGGATGGATGGATGTTTGTTACTCTTTCACGCCGGAACGGCTGAGCGGATCTGGATGAAACTTGGCAGAGAGATTGGTTATAGTCTGGAATACCACACAGGCTACTTTTTATTCCGCGGGAATACCGGGATTTAAATCTGCGCGGGGTGAAACCGCGGGGCGCAACTAGTCTTATAATAGTCTTAATAGTTATTTCATAGTCTTATAATATTTAAAACACCGAGACACAGGACATACTTATTCGCACCAATGTTTGTCTTCAGTGAGGGTGGAACACTGAAATTAAATAAAGTAATCTCTGAAAGGATAATAACCCAGAGCTCTGCGCCAATGATGAAATAAATCGTTCCAAGTGGAATAGTGCACGCTAGTGCCAAAAGAACCTCCGAGCTATTCCCAACAGAGCGCAGCATTGGTGCGGGGTCCATCCCCGGCATAACCGGAGTCGATCGCCCCATTACAGCACGCTCCCAGAGGACGCCTTTACGAAATATCCTCGAATATTCGGGAATATACTCCCATTTATTGTGAAGGGTATCTGGACGCTGCAGCATTCGATTGTCAATTTGTACTAACATTTTTCACGGGAAAATATGAAGAGGAATCTCATGTTGGTTCTGGATTTTTATATTTTGTTCGAATATTTTTGCCAAATTGGCTAAACCTGTCTAGAATTAATCAATACTTTTGGAGATAGAATTATTTCAATAAATATATTCGTTTTAAATGATTAATTAAAAATATTTAGAGATAATTTTCTTAGAGGTTCTGTAAAATATTTTTCTCATGGCAGGTAAAAATAGAATTATCCAGTTATATTTCGTTATCAAGTTGAGTTATATTGTTCCATTAATCACGCTGGACACAAAGGAGGGATCTCGCGAGAGCGCTTAATCGCCGCCGTCATGCCCTACCACGTGCCCTACTGATAACGCATGATTGGTTTCTGTATTTAAGACACCAATTCTAGGGTTAGAATTATTAGGCCGCTCTACGGTCTTTGTCATGACTTCACGACTGATAGAGCCAGAATGTACCCGCCGAAGTACGAAAAACCCAAAACTAAAATTTTACTAAGTTAGTAAGTAAGAGAGCTTTGTCGTTCTAAAAAAGGTTTCCTACTGATATCTAAATGAAAGATATTGAAGTTCAAGAGATCATTTGTATGTCGTACCTATGGATAAACTAATGGCCTAAATATTTGCTGTAAATCATACTATTTCAGAAAGGCTTAAGGGAACATTCACTCATGCAACAGCACAAACAAATGACAAGCCAATTATTGTGCTCCTTAACTTAAAATGATATTTATACTATACTAGCTGATACCCGCGACTTCGTCTGCGTACTTTTAATTTGAATATTATGCAATAAAAAGTAGCCATGTCCTTTCTCAGGGTCTAAAGATTGTCTGTGCCAAATTTCATCAAAATCGGTTGAGAGGTTTAAGCGGGAAAGCGTAACAGACAGACAGACAGAGTTACTTTCTCATTTATAATATTATACTAGCTGGTACCCGCAACTTCGTCTGAGTACTTTTAATCTCTTCATCTCTTCATCTTTTTCTGTCAGTGTGTTCAACTCAGCTAGTTTATAGTGTTTCAATGCATCATCATACAACCCACAAGCATAGTTCAACTTTCCGAGCAGAAGGTAAGCATCCAAAGCCACTCCAGCTTTGATGCCGGCCTCATCGGTTGCCAGGGTCAGGTACCCTCGGGCCTCGGACAGCTCTCGCTGAGCTCTTTCTATATTATCCTTGAGCGGAGGCCACTCATCTAGATGAGCTTCTAACTTGCCCTCACCTATTAAGAAGTGAGCTAGGCTTTCTGAAAAACATAAGGATAAAATATTACTTGTAAATATATTTCATACTAGCTGGTGCCCGCGACTTCGTCTGCGTAATTTTCGCAATAAAAGGTAGCCTATGTTCTTTCTCAGGGTCTAAAGATTGTCTGTGCCAAATTTCATCAAAATCGGTTGAGAGGTTTAAGCGGGAAAGCGTAACAGACAGACAGACAGACAGAGTTACTTTAGCATTTATAATATTAGTTGGGATAGTTGGGATTGTGATATTTATATTGTGAGGCTTATGACATAATTTTACATGTGAGTCAATAAAAAAAATATGCAAAGCAACACTCGGCAAATATTCGGCGTGATTGTGACAAGGTTGTTGATGGGCATCATTCCTTGGAGACCGCGGAGGCACGCGACCAAGACACGGTGCCGCGTACGTATATGTACTTTTATATATCTGTGGTGCCGTGCCACCTGACTTCCCTAGAGATTATGACAACTATTTTTTCTAAAAACCTGGGCTTAGAGATGTTTGACAAATAAAAAGAAATAAAAAGCGACAAAAAAATCCATAAAAGCAATAAAAAATCTTCTACAAAGTTAAATAGACAATCATAGTCAGTCAAAAAATATTTTTATCTAGAAAAAAAACGTTGGCTAGCCATGATTGCCTATTAGAGCATGTCACAGACATTAGGTTGTCCAGACATGACGTTAGGTAATAAGGCGAGTATTCTACGATAGCTACCCATTAATTTGAAATAAATAGGATAAATCTTGCTCTCTTGGTCCCTATTAGGAAACCACGTGATTAGAGACTATGGCTTGATTTGCAGTTCCGCCCTCATAACTGCCAGATAAAGTATAAAATAACTAAAATTGTCAACATACTTTGCACTGCTCGTTTAAGAGTTTAATTTAAGTTTAATGAAAATGTTTATACAACAGTACCCCTGGAACTTGACACAAACCCAATGCGGTCCATTAAAATGCAGCAATGTTAACGCCGTGACGAGCGCCAAAGACATCGTTATTATTCCGAACATTCTTGCCTTCCTAATGGATTTCCGACTTGTCTGCATTAACCTTGGAAATTATTAAATCTCGCGCAACCTCCACATAAGAGTTAAATTGAATTACCTACAAGTTTGCTGTAGCGTTCGCTCTGAAAGGTATATATTTATTTATGCGCATATTAGTATGTTACTCGAAAAAATCACTATACACTAATCAGTCACAGCAAAGGGCAGAAGCATATTATGGGCCGATGTGTAGTTTTACCCTTATAATAATAATAAAGCCGTATATTTCCTTACATTTCATTAGGTATATACATTGACAGCTAACATTATTCTAAATAGTTATTTTTCTTATATGGCATTTTGTAGTTATATTTACATTGTTGGATTTATATAAGATGTAAAGACGACGCCCCTGGTGTTGTTGTTGTCTATGGGTGACGGTGACCGCTTACCATCAGGTGGGCATCTTTTACATAAAAAAGACCCCACTTCGGGTGAAGGCCTCCTCCAGCTTCTCTTTCAGTTTTAGCCTTAGTTTTTCAGTTACAATTTATTAAACCTACTTCTCGCGTACTACTGCGGGCCTTCGCTTACAAGCAAGCTCGTAGGAGAAAGAAATAAAGCAATTATTATAACTGAAACTGTAAAAAAAAAACACTCCAAGCAACGTCCAATGCTGGCTGGCAGGAAATACAATTATTCAACTTCTGTACCTAACCATCATTGTATGTTCAACAAATGGGAAAGTTCGGAAAATTGTGGTACGAAAGGGGCAAAGAGGCACGTGGCAGGGACACGGTCGATATACGTGCGACAACTGTTGCGCTAATCCTCTCTCTCGCTCCTGCCTGTGCCACCCCCGCAGGAGACAGAGAGGGAGGGAAGGACGAACACGAGCTCATAGCGCAAAACTCACGCACCACGTCATTTGTTTCATGTACACTGACGGGGATGCGTCGCGTGGGAGTGGGAAGGAAGATGCGGCATTGCATGCTCTTAATACGTCAGAAAGGAGGTCGGGCGATGAATAACAATGCGGACTGCGGAATGATGTCCTTATCGAGGAGTCCGAAACGTTACACGTTTACGGTTTACGGTAACGTACGAGTACACCAGCCAATGGTTACTGATGATGCTGCAAACTGCCTTCCGAACTACTTGCTGCGGCGGCCGGCGCGGCGGCGCGGGTACTCCTATTAAGTTCAAGCAAGGTATATCATAAATAATGACCATCTTTAAATATAAATAATGGATATTTCTTTATCTTTGTTAGATTAATTATTTGAGGTACTAAAACTCATTGCATTGAATGCTTGCACAGAAGGTCATTTTTCAAAAAATACTTAGAAATTGGTAACTAAATACTTAACTTTATCTTTTGGTCCTTTGATTAGAAATTAGCGGAAATATGTCAATTTCATTTGATTACAAACGCGGCCTATTTATTATTTTAGTTAGTAGTTTTATGTGAACTTATAATATATTTTATAGCATCCCCAAAGTTATGAAACGAGTTTGATGTCCTAGCTACCCCTACCCCTGCCTGTGTGTGTATGTTGCGATAACCACACGAATATTTCCTAGCAGTACCTAAGTGAGTCTTCAAAATGATAGGCGCCGATGCAGCGCAGCGATCCACAACAGCGCTACAGTCTAAGTTTAACTTTGTTAGGTTCCCGTTCAGTTGGCTCCAATTAATGATGCTGTTCAGCTTGATGATGTGGAATAATTTCCAAGTTTGATGAACACAAACCTAGATGACGTTTAAAATACTTATAACAGCCTCACGACTTCCTATGCACGGTAGACATTCCCGTGGGATATCTTGATACTAAAGAGGGTTTATCAGGGTTCGCAATGGAAGCCCAGTGATGTCCTTCTTTAACATACTTCTATTCTCCTTCACTATTTGAAAGCACTCGTATTACGAGTACTTACTAAGGTAGAATAATAGCCAATCCTAAGTTTATTTGCTGATCTTCTAGGTTCGATTGTGTGGAACTAGGTCTATATTCACCTGGATGATATACATTTCAAATTGATAATTATAATTTTATTGTTTAGAGCGATTGAGTCTGTTTTAATTTTATTTGATAGATACTTGTACCCTTTGTACGAAGAATCTTGGAGACGTCTAGACTCTAGACGCAATTGATGGCAAAGTAACGAGCGTGTTTTGTTATATCATTGAGGCGTCCGCCCGTTATGCCAGCACACAATACCCTCTTTTGTTTGCAAAACTACAAAGTGGCTTACTCTGCAATTGTGCAAACAAAGGTCATCTAAAATCCCAAATGCTTAAAAATTACTGTACATGTCAGATGCTTAGGCTTACTATGTACATTCGGACATAGCTAGGACAAAAACCGAATCTGTGATATTATTTAATTTACAGATTGAGTCAAACATGACTATTTATTTTTTACTATTTATTGTGTTTAGCATTATGTATAGGTAGGTACCTACTGTCTACATAGGTATATGTTATAGCTTGTATAGCCATGGAGATGGTTGGAGGCGCGCCAAGAGACGGGCTATATACGGGAATTATAAGGAAATGGCAGCTGAAGTACTCGTAGGCTGCATGTAAATATCACTGAGCCGACGAAATATTATATGACCGCAAAATGAGCCCAGTAAAGTTGCTGGCGATCTGACTATAACAGGCATCAAGTAAATACAGTTGGCAGTCCGGTAATGAGGGCTAGCTGTTAGGGCTATCTCATTTTGACTAAGTAGTAAAATGAATGAATTAAAAAAATAATTAAAGCAATAACAGAAAATATCATGTATAAAATTACAATGGGTGGATTTCATGATATCTAAGAAAAAAACTCATCGTTTAAATAAAAAAAAACGCTTGTAGTTTACTACAACTACAATCCGTTTGAATTTTGAAACAAGTTATTTTAGTACTAGCGAATACATTCCACTGGTACATAATATCATATACCTTTGTTTCAAAAACATGCTCCCAACATCGACACGAAAGCACATAGCGCATTTCATAATATGTTACCTAAATTCCAAACGAAGCCCAAAACCCCTCAACTACACTTTCTTTGATAAAACAAAAAAATGAAATAAAACTACTTCAAACGCTAGAATTTCTCGCAAACACGCGATTTTCTCTCTCATATCAGATTCCACATAACACATTTCGCGCGCGGAATGTGCCGCGATACTTCCCCGACGTATCCCGCGCGCTATAAACAAACAACAAGGGTACCTATTGCCGGCTCGTGCTCCAGGGAAAGTACGAATTCAGTATAGAATCACACTCACCCACACTTCGCTTATTAAGTTACTTTTTTAATAAGTTTAAGGGGAAAATAAGTTCTTCAATAAGTTCATCATTTTCCTGCCCTTATCCCACTTCATGTAATACAACTCTTTTTTCAACAAAAGGATCTGTGCTCTGGGGTGACCTTGCAGCGCATCACAGACGACGAAGATGATATAATACTTTATCTTAAGATAAAATATCGATCGCCATACAATCACAATAAGCCATCAAAATGTTATATAATTATCTTAACCATCCGTGATGACAGACGGATAAGATACATTTATATTTCGGTATCTCAAGATACTAGCCCATAGTGATTGTATGGCGAGCGTTAATTATCTTATGACGGAATATTATAGTATCTTCGTCTCTGTCGTGTAATAGTGTGATGCGCTTAAGCGGTAAGTATAATATTTACCGTTATATTTTAATCTGAGAATGAAAAACCTTACCCAACAATGTTTGTTATCATTCACGAATCTTTAGTGCATGATAACAAACATTTTTATTCAAATAACTTCCGCGACCTCAACTGGGTATTTGCGAAGGAAAGTGCTACTAACCTTTGGCAGGTCTGAGTGGCGCTGGGTGCGCAATCTGCAGGATTTGCGCGGCCGAATGGACCCGCGCCGCGCTGATAAACGGACGGGCCGAATAGGCTCGGGAGAGGGTTAGCACTCTCGAGCTTGGAAGATAATACAATTTATCTTGATAAAGAAACCCAGTAAAGTATTTTATGAGCAATGTTCGCGGGAAAATTGCTTGGAAAGCCTAAATATTTTGTGTTTGATCAAATTTATCTCATATTGTCTGTATAAATATTTAATATCGATGCATTTGTTAGGTTCACTCTTCCTTGATAAATATTACATATCGTAGATTGTTTGTCGTGCATCTGCGTCATTCCTCAAAGGATACATTTGTTATGCATTGAAACAGGCTTGCCTCAGATGCTTGCATAAAACAGAGCCTGCTATGTAGGTCGGGCACAAGCATGTAACTATGCTACGAGTATGTAGCCTGAATTCTACTTCTTTTGAACGGGATAGCGTAGATGTTTCTATGTACCTGGTACTGAAATAAAGAAGGTTGTTGCCATTGTAAGACTAGTCATTATTGGCATCACATATATAGGTATAACGTTGAAATAAGGTTGTATAGTCATAATTATCATCCACAGCCCAAACTCACTCAATGCTGTACAGGCGCTTCTTGTATCACATAATAATAATATATAAAAAGAAAATACTTCAAGAGCTCTGCTTTCATTAGCATGCTTTAAATAATTGATGTATTTCTCTGAATAAAATAAATGTCAGTATTTCCGTTATTGAATTTGTCGGTAGCCAGGGGCCGCCGCAGGGCTGTTTAGTTTCCATTCCACGCGCCTCGTAGTATCATAAAATTATCATAGCGGCGCCGACGGGTTTTTGTATTGCGAAAGGAAATCTCGTCCTATAAAAATATGAAGCTATAGAACAAAGAGTAGGTATGTGTGCTCATAAATTTCGTCTTTGAGATGATATTTATTTCAAAGAAGCTTGACTTACATTTATTTTGTAAAGTTAGTCGTCCCTGTATATAATAAGCCTTCATTTATTAAGATAATTATAATTATGCTTACCCGCTCCATTAAAAAGTAATCTAGTACGGCTTCGTGGACTACATACATTAATTTCTACTGTAATAACCATTTCCTTGGAAACTGAGTTCGAATCTGACAAAGTTGTTTCTGAACAAACCATATTGCTACGAAAGTGCTACGGCGTAGCACGTGTATCGCACTCTAATTATGATGCGACAATGGCAGATAATAATATGGTAATTGTGGCAGAATCACTTGATGTGGATTCCACATGGCGCGCTCGTACGAATTTGTCGTATATTTTATGCCGAATTACGTGTCGTGCCACAAATGGAAATAAATTATTTAAATGCGCGTTATCAATAAAATTCGCAGAATAATGCGCCATCCATTACTGTAAAATCAGTTCCAAGCGTTTCCAGGACGAAATCACTTTATTTTTATACTAGCTTTTGCCCGCGGCTTCGCTCGCGTTTAGAAGTATTATTATTAATTAGGCATAGTTTTTGCGGCTTTACTTTTGTTAAGCGTGTGCAAAAAATTGGAGGGTTGAATTTATGAAAATCCTATTGAAGCGGACGTCTTCATCATAGTAGCTCCAATCTTTAATTTCAGTTCAATTAGTCGAAAATCTAAGAAGATTTATACAAACTTTCATCCCTATTTTATCCCCTTAGGGGTGGAATTTATCAAAACCCTTTCTTAGGGGATTTGCCCGCGGCTTCGCTCGCGTTTAGAAGTATTATTATTAATTAGGCATAGTTTTTGCGGCTTTACTTTTGTTAAGCGTGTGCAAAAAATTGGAGGGTTGAATTTATCAAAATCCTATTGAAGCGGACGTCTTCATCATAGTAGCTCCAATCTTTAATTTCAGTTCAATTAGTCGAAAATCTAAGAAGATTTATACAAACTTTCATCCCTATTTTATCCCCTTAGGGGTGGAATTTATCAAAATCCTTTCTTAGGGGATGCCTAAGTCATAGTAGTTTTATGCATGCAAAGTCAGCCCGATCGTTTAAAAATTGACAAAATTTCATACAAACTTTCATCCCCTATTTCATCCGCTTGGGGGTGGAATTTATCAAAATCCTTAAGCCTACGTCATAGTAGCTTTATGCATGCAAAGTCAGCCCGATCGGTATAAAATTGACAAAATTTCATACAAACTTTCATCCCCTATTTCATCCCCTTGGGGGTGGAATCGATCAAAATCCTTTCTTAGCGGATGCCTACGTCATATCATCTACCTGCATGCAAAATTTCAGCCCGATCCGTCCAGTGGTTTGGGCTGTGCGTTGATAGATCACTATGTCAGTCAGTCAGTCAGTCAGTCAGTCACCTTTGAGTTATATATATTTAGATTAGAAAAATTAGAACACTTAGATTTAGATTAGATTTATATTTAGATTTAGATAGAAGATAGATAGAAGATTTATACAAAATTTCATCCCCTATTTTATCCCCTTAGGGGTGGAATTTATCAAAATCCTTAAGCCTACGTCATAGTAGCTTTATGCATGCAAAGTCAGCCCGATCGGTTTAAAATTGACAAAATTTCATACAAACTTTCATCCCCTTGGGGGTGGAATCGATCAAAATCCTTTCTTAGCGGATGCCTACGTCATATCATCTACCTGCATGCAAAATTTCAGCCCGATCCGTACAGTGGTTTGGGCTGTGCGTTGATAGATCACTATGTCAGTCAGTCAGTCAGTCAGTCACCTTTGAGTTATATATATTTAGATTAGAAAAATTTGAAAAATTAGATTTAGATTAGATTTAGATTTAGATAGAAGATAGATAGAAGATTTATAAAAACTTTCATCCCCTATTTTATCCCCTTAGGGGTGGAATTTATCAAAATCCTTAAGCCTACGTCATAGTAGCTTTATGCATGCAAAGTCAGCCCGATCGGTTTAAAATTGACAAAATTTCATACAAACTTTCATCCCCTATTTCATCCCCTTGGGGGTGGAATCGATCAAAATCCTTTCTTAGCGGATGCCTACGTCATATCATCTACCTGCATGCAAAATTTCAGCCCGATCCGTCCAGTGGTTTGGGCTGTGCGTTGATAGATCACTATGTCAGTCAGTCAGTCAGTCAGTCAGTCACCTTTGAGTTATATATATTTAGATTAGAAAAATTAGAAAACTTAGATTTAGATTAGATTTATATTTAGATTTAGATAGAAGATAGATAGAAGATTTATACAAAATTTCATCCCCTATTTTATCCCCTTAGGGGTGGAATTTATCAAAATCCTTAAGCCTACGTCATAGTAGCTTTATGCATGCAAAGTCAGCCCGATCGGTTTAAAATTGACAAAATTTCATACAAACTTTCATCCCCTTGGGGGTGGAATCGATCAAAATCCTTTCTTAGCGGATGCCTACGTCATATCATCTACCTGCATGCAAAATTTCAGTCCGATCCGTACAGTGGTTTGGGCTGTGCGTTGATAGATCACTATGTCAGTCAGTCAGTCAGTCAGTCACCTTTGAGTTATATATATTTAGATTAGAAAAATTTGAAAAATTAGATTTAGATTAGATTTAGATTTAGATAGAAGATAGATAGAAGATTTATAAAAACTTTCATCCCCTATTTTATCCCCTTAGGGGTGGAATTTATCAAAATCCTTAAGCCTACGTCATAGTAGCTTTATGCATGCAAAGTCAGCCCGATCGGTTTAAAATTGACAAAATTTCATACAAACTTTCATCCCCTATTTCATCCCCTTGGGGGTGGAATCGATCAAAATCCTTTCTTAGCGGATGCCTACGTCATATCATCTACCTGCATGCAAAATTTCAGCCCGATCCGTCCAGTGGTTTGGGCTGTGCGTTGATAGATCACTATGTCAGTCAGTCAGTCAGTCAGTCAGTCAGTCAGTCACCTTTGAGTTATATATATTTAGATTTTGAAGCGTTGAACGTGCTGTGACGTAATAATGAGAATAAAAAATAAAGCGATCTTTAGCCATATTATTTTATCTTTATGAGATTTTATTCAATGACAATTATCTAGCTTTAACTTGCAGTACACGCGGGTACGCATCAATCAAAACACTGCTAGCTATACGAGTATATTATATCCTTGTAGAAAGCGTCATATTTCTTTGGTTTACCTTATGTAAACGACAAAATAAATATGACAAAATCAGAATGGCGGGTGCCAGACGCCAGTCGCCCAATATGGCAGATTGCACGTACATTCAAATTCCATGATTGCACCTTAATTCCTCAATATAAAACAGTTGGAAGGTAATTTTTTTGTCGACCTCAGTGGCGCAGCGGGAAAGAGTACGCCTGTGACGCAAGAGGTTGCGGGTTCGATTCCCGCAACACAAGCTTTGAGTAGCTTAATTTGGGGCTAGATGGTGCAAAAATGTTTTACTCAATTCAATTATTTTTGTTAATTATGTACAATATTATTAATAATTATCTAGTACCCCAGGGTAGTGTTCTTGGTCCCCTTCTTTTCATTATATACATAAACGAGCTTCCAAAAATTGCTAAACGTCAAACTGTAATGTTTGCCGACGATAGCACAGTGTTATTTATGGGAAAAAACAAACAACTTTTAGAAAATGATATCAACAATACACTTAGTAATATTATTCAATGGTTGCACTCCAACAATTTGCAAATTAATTTGACAAAAACTTACTTTACAATTTTTAGAAATAGATCAATTAGAATTAATAACATTGACGTAAATTATTCCGGACAAAAAATCGAACATGTAGATGTAACTAAGTTCTTGGGACTTCATATTGACTGCTCCTTAACCTGGAAAGCTCATACTGAAAGTCTATGTTCTAGGTTATATCAGTATTCATATGCACTGTATATGCTGTCCAAAGTTGCTAATACTTCGACCGTCGTGACAGCTTATCATGGGTATGTCTCATCTATCCTCAGGTATGGTGTGTTGTTCTGGGGAAATTCTAGTGAAAAAGAATCCGTTTTTAAGGCCCAAAAAAGGTGCGTCAGAGCAATATATAGGCTTAAACAAACTGACAGTTGTAAAGATCACTATAGGGAATTAAATATTCTTACATTGCCCTCCATGTATATTTACGAGATTTCTTTATTTGTGAGGACAAACATGTATCTTTTCAAATCGTTTAGAAGCAATAGATTAACAACTAAAATCGTTTGTCCTCCTAGTAAAACTGCTATGTTCAATAATAGTATCTTCTGCATGGCTCCTCGTATTTATAATAAATTACCTTCCTTTATTAAAGATGCTGCTACATTAAATATATATAAAAAGAGGTTGAATAACTTGTTAAAAGAAAAGGTATATTATAGTATTAATGAATTTCTGTTTGACAAATTTGATTAAGTTGACTTTATTGATTATGTTATTTGAGTTGACATTTTAAATTATATTGTAATTGTTAGATAATAAAATTTTTGCATGCTTTAAAGTAGAACATGGCTGAGCTTACTTAATTATGTGTCACCCTTTTATAACCTGTGTTTCGCAAATAAATGATTATTGTATTGTATTGTATTGTATTGTATTGTATTGTATTGTATTGTATTGTATTGTATTGTATTGTATTGTATTGTATTGTATTGTATTGTATTGTATTGTATTGTATTGTATTGTATTGTATTGTATTGTATTGTATTGTATTGTATTGTATTGTATTGTATTGTATTGTATTGTATTGTATTGTATTGTATTGTATTGTATTGTATTGTATTGTATTGTATTGTATTGTATTGTATTGTATTGTATTGTATTGTATTGTATTGTATTGTATTGTATTGTATTGTATTGTATTGTATTGTATTGTATTGTATTGTATTGTATTGTATTGTATTGTATTGTATTGTATTGTATTGTATTGTATTGTATTGTATTGTATTGTATTGTATTGTATTGTATTGTATTGTATTGTATTGTATTGTATTGTATTGTATTGTATTGTATTGTATTGTATTGTATTGTATTGTATTGTATTGTATTGTATTGTATTGTATTGTAATTGTTATGTTTAAATTTTAATCTGCCAGTCTTGATTTTCAATTACCTGACTCCTTTTCTAACAAAGGTTGCACGCCACCCCAAGCATTCTACATCTATTCACACCGCCGCGCCGGCGCCGCGCCGCGCCGTTTACAAATTACAACTTTCAGTTGGAAGCGCTTATCAAAACAATGGCGTCCTTTCTGGGCGCATTCATCTATAAAACACGGCTTTTGGATAAAATATTCGGTCACATTTTTATCTAAATCTCCTATTTTAGTTTTCCTATTAGTACTTTATATATATTACTATGTTAGATCGTGCAATCTTCATAGGTACCTACTTGATTGTATAGTATAATATGTATTTGACAGCCGATTTTTTATTTCAAAGCCGATGATATCATGAAGATTATGAAATGTGCGAGCAAGAAATAATTTTGATTTGATGGTTGTCAGCTGCAAACATACCATGGTTTTCTGAGAGCTTTATCAAAGCTAATCGGCTGTCAAGTCACTTGCTATAATATAGCAAATGACTTGCTATATTACAACTAAAACCTGTAGATAATAATAATATTATTATTATTACCTACAGGTTTTAGTTCAAATTAGATAGAGATGATGACTTGACAGCCGATTAGCTTCGATCGAGCTTTTAGAAACCGGGTTTCGCAAGATGTTGATTATAAGCACTGGACAGTAAGCAGCCGGCTTAAACTTAAATTCCTGGTTTTATTCCTACTGGTAATAAGCAGCTCGCGTGAGGGGTCGGCTATGTGTTATGCGAAATGGGTCAAAGCGTGACCCGTCGCGTAGTCGGGGTCGGGTGCGGTCACTAGTGAAGTCAACCCTGTAAGATGCCGCACCCAAATTGTACTTTATGAAGATATATCCGCAGTGAGAACTAATTGTCTGACAGAAATGTAAAAAAAAAATATAAAAGTTTGCTGAAGAGCCAGTTTTGTATGTAACCTTTTGTAAAGTAATTTAATTACCAAAATTATACGATAACCCATGCCAACTTTTATGTATTTATTTTATTATCTGCGCATGATATTATATCTTATGATATTATCTTATCATATTCAAATTAAATATCGGTACCTTTGTTCGGGGTTCAAAAGTGATGGGCTTGGGGCGTCATTAAGCTTTTGGACATAAATTGAATAGAATAAAACATTCTTTATATTAGCGCTGATTATTTATAAGCAATATAAGGTGATGAAATAAATATGATAAAAAAATTGGTTGCGAGAATTTGCAACACACCTCAGTCACCTTGTGTAGGTATCTAATGTCAGCCTTGCATGCAGGTATCTACTATGAGGTATCTACTGTAAAACTCCACGAAATGAAACTGCAGCCATTTTACAACTCTGACAAAGTATGCTAATATGCTACTTATTATGCTTCTCACACCTTTTCAATTTAAGCTAAGCCTGTTCATAAGTTTAATAAAAATTAATTACTTTCAAGTTAAAGCGATCGTGGCTCGCACAAAATGTTTTAATATTTCCGCAAGATTCGGCACCGCAGCGCAGCGCGGCGCGGCGGCGGCGCGGCGCGGCGTTGACAAAGGCTCGTAGGTCCCTTTGTAAAGCCCGAAAGCCTGCGCCCCAGTTGCACTCTCTGTAATTATCCACTTGTCATATTTAAATTGCCGTTATGATGGGTGAACTTCGTGTTTGTTACGTTTTGGCATATTTTTGTTATAAGTTAAAAGATAAAATTCTATTAAATTAATTGACATTAAAAAAGTTACTATAAGTTATTTGTATTTTAACTTTTTTCAAGTTTTTTGTCACTATTCCAACATTTTATTTTACTGCTTAAAAAGTCAGTTCTTTTGAAATTTAAAGAAAATCAAACAATCTTGTATTGTTTTGGTATTTACTAGATTTCTGAAAAACAAATTCGTTTTATCGAATACCTAAAATATTATGTGGCTCACACATGAATATCGTTTGAGTAGCCATCAGCCTAAGGCTCGGATAATATGTGATACGCGGCTCGCGGCTCCATGGAAGGCAATTCGTTCTGTACGTATGAAATACGCGGCCCGTAAAAAGTAAACATAAAAGCGCCGTAAAAGACAATGGAGTGTTTAGTTAGTAGGAGTTATCGGGGTAGGCACATACTCAGGGCGAGGCTACGAGAAGCTACGCAATATTTTTGTAGCGAAACATTTTTTCCGCTTTCATTTTGTAATCATTTTTCCCGGGTTTTTCAGGTATTTTTTAAAGTGAATACGATTACCACCACTCGTTATCTATACAAAGGCCCCAGTACCGTCAGCGTGAAAGTATTTTTTATTTTAGAATCTACTAGGTAAAATAAATATCATCTTCATTATGCGAACCGCTAAGGAATGGAACTCGTTACCGTCGTCTGTCTTTCCTGACCATTAAAACATGAGTCTCTTCAAGGCAAGAGTGAATAGGTGTCTTCTAGACCGTTCTGCTCCACCGTAGGCTACATCGTCGCTTAACATCAGGTGAGATTGTAGTCAAAGGACGGTCTATTCAGTCAGTCAAAAAAAAAATCTGCCGTTTCCTATCCTCTGACGACGAAAAGAAAGTGTGTGTTATATTTAAAAAGCCATGACCCATTTACAAGTCTGGGGTCTGAAGTCTGCCTTTATTTAGGCAGATGATGTGGTGATATATTTGTAAGAAAATATCAGAAAACTTACATCTATTTGAAAAAACTTGTAATTGATTGAGTGAGCTAAGCGAACGAAAATCTTACAAACAACTTGGGCGATTTGGCATTTTTTGTGTGTATGTATGTGTGTATGTTTGTCCGACGACAACTTGAGAACCGTTTATTCGATCTAAGTGAAATTTGGTAAATCGATAGCTTGTGCTTGAGAAATTTACTGGTAAGTATATGAATAAAATCGGATAAGGGGTTACTAAATTATGGGGGTTTTTAAGGGGGCAAAAATTAAAAAAGTTACACAAAAAATAAAATAATATGTCATATGAAAGGGCTTGGTTTGGACATTCCAAAACCATTTTTATTTTTTTTCTAGGTAGCCCAGTTTTTGAGATACAACAAAAAAGTTAAATTAAGATAACCAACGACCCAAGAGCTCTCATTTCTAAGAGTTTCGTTGGCATGAAGGTTTTCCTACTGGTCGCTCAGTTCCTTTGATTTTTCAAATATTTTTTTTCTGAAAATAAATTAACTAGTGGCTCTGGGAGCTGTAGACCTCGCGAGCATACTAAAAGTGAGCTATTTGAGGAATGTAATGTGCAAGTGCATTTTCCGTTTTGTCATTTTTTTGGTCTTTTTGATGTTTTTGCATCATCTTGTGTAGAATGAGGTCCTTTGTGTTTCTCTCAAATTTGATTGAAAACCATCGATTGTTTGATGAGCTATCCTGTTCATCATGCTGAAAATCCTTATCAGATCTTCGCCAAACTTTTATGAGACCAACTTATAGTTACTACCTTTCAAATAAAAAAAGATAAATCGAAATCGGATCTCATTTGGTGGAGATATCCAGTATATCAAATAGCCCCCTTTTTGCCCTTTTTTGGGGGAAGTACCCCTCCAATCAAAAATCCCCGACGACAAAAAAATTCTAATAATTCATATAACCTGTGTACCAAGTTTCGAATCATTCCCGAAATCCCCACTAAGAAATCCCCACTGGTGGGGATTTCAATATTTTTTCCTTTAATCCCCACTGACTACGTCGTAGCATGCTACGGCGTAGCAGTGGGGATTTGAGGAATTTATTTTCCTCTAATCCCCACCAAGTCATGACGTCGCTATTATATCACTTTTTTAACATTAATATTATTATAATGAAAGTCTAAGTTTAGTTCTAATTAAGTTTTATTGAGTCTTTCTATATAATAATAACCTATAAATCCAATAGTCTCATTTCTTGCCTAATACAACATAATTAAATAACCATGAGTATTGAATATTTATTTTATTATACCTTTATTCCTGGCCCGCTTCCTTTCAAGATAATAATTGCAGAATGACTTTACTACTTGTTACAATTGGATACATACCTAAACGCAGTACTTACCTAAGGGGTAAATTTTGATGAGAAAAAATAAAAGAATAAAATTGTCTCAATAATAAACTCTTTTAATTATCATTCACTGAGAATAAAATATTAAATGTTTTTTTACAATTTTTAACAAGACAAATAAACAATTACCAGAAAATGTGTTTGTTTATTTATTAAAATAGCAGACTCTAAATTGTTACTAATAAAAATCACATCATATTGTATAATAATTAACAAGATTACCTATAAAAAACTTCAACAATCGGTGATCATATTTTTTTATAAAAATATTAGACTCTTACACTTACAAACATTAAAAACTAAAAATCACACCATATTTTACAATAATTAACAAGTATAAAAATCGCAAATTCAACAATCGGTAATTATATGTTTTTTTTAATAAAAATGTTAGACTCATACACTTATATTAAAAATACAAATATATTAAAAAGTAAAAATCACATCATATTTTACAATAATTAACTATATTACAGTTCTCGCATAAGATCTAGGCATTCGTGAAGTTAGATGTTAGCTGTCAAAAATGGCTTTAATGTGTCACTACTTAAGGTTGTAAATTGTCTGCCGCGCAGCCAAACGGCTAATTTCACGAATGCCTAAATCCGTTGCGAGAACTGTACAAATATTAGAAACTAAAAATCACGTCATATTTTACAATAATTAACGATATTAAAAAAAATTTAACAATCAGAAAAATAGGGAGATTTATTGCAACAAAATATACTTACGTTTATGGTTACAGATCCACGGCACTTTTCTTTTTTTCGAAGCACACACTTCCAGATACTAGCACCACTTTTGTATTGTTTTTTTAGGGAATATTGATGTCCTGCTCTCACCAATATATTTGCTCACTTTTTTATAAACTTTAGCTCGTCACCGCTACCAGACGAACTAGTTGCCATTTTAGTCTAACACATACGAAGATTTAAACTAAACTGATAAGAAATTCGTAAATAACTATCTGCCTAAACAGGACTAGACAATGCAGTAAACTTTAGGTACGTTTCGGCCAATCACAAGCCAGTATTGTCATTGTCAGGTTGTCCCATAGAAGGTTTTAAGCAATAAACCCTTTTGTCTAATTGACCAATAATGCGGTGCGGCTGTCAAGTGTTATCAATAGATAAGCTGTCTGATATGTTCTATTGTTATGGGGTGTCTTTCATTGATGTATTTTGGTTCGATGGAAACCAGTTTTTAAACTGCAGCTGCAAATATTTTTAGACTTAAAACAATGGCATGCATAGTGTGCTTTCGAATATTTTCTTATGTACCTACAGAAAGACTCGATGAAACTTAATCAGAACTAAACTTGGACTGTCATTATAATAATATTAATGTTAAAAAAGTGATATAATAGCGACTTCATGACTTGGTGGGGATTAGAGGAAAATAAATTCCTCAAATCCCCACTGCTACGCCGTAGCATGCTACGACGTAGTCAGTGGGGATTAAAGGAAAAAAATATTGAAATCCCCACCAGTGGGGCTTTCTTAGTGGGGATTTCGGGAATGATTCCAAGTTTCGTCCAGATCGGTTGAAAAATGCGACCTGTAGAGGAGAACAGACAGACAGACAGACAGACAGACATCCGGACAAACGCATTTTTGGCCAATGTGGAAAATGAGACGCTTCGTTCGCTTCGCTCGCTCGGTCAATAAGGTACTTGGTTCTCATTAAATGGTGATAGCGACCTGTTCTGATGATGGAGCCAAGGTCTGTTCAACGGAACTCTTCAATAAATGGGCCAATTCAGTTGAAACTTGTTTACCATACTTAGTTAGCAGGTGGCAGCCAGAGAGTCCAAACACAAATCTTGTACTTGCCTCTGACTACTACTTACTTATATTTTCGGAGCGTTCGCGTCGCATCACGAAATCTCAGTTCGGGGCGAACTACTAGTGTTGCTAACTCCCCCATCCATCACAGAAACCTTCCCAGGATAGGGCGGCGCGTTCATAAATCATAGCTCAAGCTATTTGTCACCGCGATTTGCAACACTAGAAACCGAATGTGAACGATCCTTGTACATAACTAAATTAAGCAACGCCAAGGGTAAGTATGTAAACTGATAGAGATGAAGCTAGGCTGCACTAAGGCCAATGAAAAATTACTATTCCTACTACAAGGTAGGTAATGCAAATTTCCTCTTGACATTTTATGGCCATTTTATTAATTTTGTACCTATGTGATTTGTTATTTTTATGTTGACTATGTATTAATTGTTTATAAATTTTAATTTTGCATGCCTGTATACGGTAGAACTGTACACTGATAGATACAAACACTGAACATCTAATAAGTACATGTAATTCTGCAAATAAATATACTTTGACTTTGACTTTTGCAAGCAGTGTACTATAAACTGTTTAGGTACATCAAGAGCGCACTGTGGAATCAGAAGCGGAGTGATCTCTACTACTAAGCTAAAAAAATTGGTCCTCATTTTGGTGTAGGCCAGCTAGGCTGCGAGGACGGTGAGATGGGCGAGCCTACTTCATCTGAAATCCTGTCCCTGGCACATCAGTGTCCCGTAAGCAGGGCCATTAGTGAAATGTTGAAAATGACCCAGCCAATAATCTACAATAGATGTAAAGGTCTGTTTACCCAACATTTACACGGGCGAGACAATAACGGCCGTCACTATGCCGGTATACGTGTATTTGGAGCTTAGGCCTGAGTAAATAGAAAGCTGTAAACGTTTGGAGTGTAACTCAAACAGAAGACGAAAGACTCAAACAGGGCTTTTGTGGCGCTGTTGTTTGCTGTTAATAAGCAAATATTCTGAGCTTGCCTGTTTCTAGTTTACTTTGCTCTTGTAGCTGGAACTACAAATGGGTGTAGCTCTCCTTTAGATAATATCTTTTTAGCAACAATGCAAGTACTTACCTACATTTCGAAATTGTGTCCCAAAATACAGATAGATAAGAAGAATAATCACTACATAGTATAAAACAAAGTCGCTTTCTCTGTCCCTATGTCTCTATGTATGCTTAAATCTTTAAAACTAGGCAACGGATTTTGATGCGGGTTTTTTATTAGATAGAGTGATTCAAGAGGAAGGTTTTTAAGTATAATACATGCATGATTTAGTAGAAAAACAATGTGCACCTGTGCGAAGCAGGGGCGCTCGGGCGGATCGCTAGTAAGGATAAAAAATAATGCCTGAAGACTGAGCTGAAACTTAAAAAGTGTTTAATGGCTGTTTGTATTTTATCCACCTACTACTTTTATCGCTAGCGACTGCACCTCACTACGAAATAGGTAGAGTAGCGTAGAGGTAGGACGAGTACCTAATCTACTCGTATTGTTTGTAAGTAGGTACCTAGCTAGTTACACTTACACCAGGTCCAGTGTCGCAGTATCGAACGGCACCGGCCTTGGCACATCGCTGAGCTTACAGCACTTACATCCGATTTTCTAGGAAGTGCTTACAGTCTGTTACGGGTGTAATGTAGCGGTGAACGCTTTATAGTACTTGTGTGATGGTTTTTATGTGGTGTTGCACTTGTTATATAGTATATTGATATAAAACTATTTTCGATTAGTTATTTTTTCCCAACAGTAGATATTGGTGCAGCCGTTTTCAAGTTACGATGGTATTTATCTCTTTTGAAACTTTTGGTCATCTCAAGTCATTCGATTGGACTAACGAGAGTTCACCTCCATATCTGATCTCGATAGGTTACAGTTTTTTGTAATGTTCGACGTGAAATGAACAGAACCTGAAAACAAATAGGTAACTTGTAACGGTTCCGCTTGTGAAGAAATCCTGGATAATAGAAAAGCCTGCAGAGCAAGTACCGTTCTTATCGATCGCTTAGTTTGACATTTAGACTCGTCAAAATTCGTTAAAACTGGTTTTATCCATTGATGAAAACGTTATTAACGAATTTTGACGATTCTAAATGTTAAATAAGAACGGTACTTGCACTGCTGGTCGTAATACATGAAACACGGTAGCTAAGTACCTAATGACTTGTGTAATGTAGTTAGGTACTCGTTACACAGGTTGCAAGGAGGTCAGCCAGACAGACGACTGCCGATCAATAGTAGGTAGCCAGTTGAAGTGTTTTGGTTTCATTCCAGCCTTGTTCGTGAGTGGGCACTGGATGTTAATTTTAATGTACCAAATAAAACTAACTCCTTTATTATTAAGATTATTGTAACCTCTATAGAGCCGAACGAAGGATCTACAAGTTCAGAAAATACCTACTACCGATATTCTTCCTTTGTAAATGAATATATAGGTACATAGTGTAGGTTAAATAGCTACTTAGTAGAACCTAGTAGAAGTTTTCAGGATCCATTATCATCTCGTAGGTACCATGTTCCATTTTAAAATTCATTGAAATGTCCTCTGCCTACCGAAGCATTTTCCAAACCGCCTATCAAATTCAATAAAGCGGACCCTTTACAGCTCCGTCCAAATTGAAAGCGGGCACAGCCCATCAGCACCGCGCGCGCAGCAATAAAATGAAGGTAATCTGACATACGCGGGTGAAGCGTGTGGAGACTGCACCTTGGAGCTCAGCCGAGGGGGTACCTTATATCCCCCCCACTCCCCGGGGGGCGAGGGGGGTTGGCCCGACATTGACCCGCACAGGTGCGTCATTCATGCCCCCCAGCCTCGGTGCACCGGCTGCCGGATGTTACGAGATTGGACCGGATATTGCACGGCATGTAAAATTGTAAGATTAGAGCCAGCTGCCATTTCCCGTTTACAGGATTAGATAGGTTAGCGAATCGATTGCGCACAGCGGTAGGTCAAGTAGTTTGGGTTTTTTCTAATGGATATGCGTGCGATACACTCGCTAGGCATCATGCAACATCATTACGTAAAGCTTTAGAAGAAGAAGAAGGAAGGCGGAAATAAACGTTATATAAGTAAACCCTACTTTGTGGTTTTTTTAGTAACCCACACGAGGAATGTTGCAGTGGACTGCGTGGAATTGCGGAATTGCGACTACCTACATAAAGAATAATTGACCTAAGAAAAAACATCCTGGCCCTGAAATACGTCGATGACAGCACTCCTCATGTAAGTAAAAAGGTCTAAGTGATCATGTGTAGGTATCTACATAAGTGTTCACCATGGCCAGCGCTAGGTAGGTAGGTAGATAGGTAGGTAATCCTGATGAAATGAAGCGTGAGTGCTTAGCGCAACTCGCAAGGTTGTGGCCTCGTGAGTCGAGTCGTGTCGTGTCGCCCCGCGGTAATCCGCGACATCGTCGCCGACCCTCTCGTTACTATACCTACCTACCTAACAGTTGTTTAGCCCTGTTGCTTTACTATTAATAACATTACTAAAATAAAAATAGTAGTTCTGCTAAATAGGTATAATTTACATTACATAGGGAACTGAAGGCAGAAGTCTATGCAGAAAACCCTTCGAAAAAGTCAAACACTGGTGATCTTCGCGACCTTGTTATCGTAGGTAATAATAACCATCCACAAACGCAGGAAGTCCTAAGTAGGATGCGTTGAATCGAAAGGTCTAGAATCAGGAGCAACTCCCCAAAGCATACCTAGGTACTTACCTCCAGAACATCCATTACACATAAACACATTTATGTAGGTAGGTACCTACCTACCTAGCTAACGTTACGACTTTTCTCTTGTTGGACCGATAAGAATTACATTCAGCCATAAAACCGAAACTGCTGGCTGGCCCGTTTTGAAAAAGCCTAGTAGCCATAATCTAGGTACCTACCTACTTGTTTTTTCCTTTTAACATTTTCAAAGGTAACTATAAATCTAGGTAGATCTAAAAAGTATGTATCCAGGAAACTACCACGTAGGTACCTCTAGCCTAACTAGGGGTTAAGAAATTACTACTTCCAAAAGTCACCGAGCTGAGCCATCGAGCCTTGTGCCATCTGTGTGGTGATTGAGGTGTGGATCACAGGTGTGGATTCTTGCATGGCTTTATAGGTCTTGTAGAAATAGGTAGGTATAGGTAGGTAAAAAGATGGGAAAAAGGCTATGAACTGAAAACTTCGTTTCTTTCATTAGAAAGTATGTAGCGCCATCTAGCAAATTTTTTTTTTTTTTTTTTTTTTTTTTACTAAATTAGTTTAGCGCATGAGATGCGGTACCCTAATATCATTACAATCTAGCCAAGTAGGCTAATGAGTAATTTTGTTTTGACTTAATTTTATAGAATAAGTATTACTAAGAATGTGTCCATTGGCACTTTTCTTATCACTTATAGTTATCTAGCAAATAGCATTGGAATTAATTGTAAATTGCATTCACAAAGACAGTTTTAGGTCTTCTTTCTACAATTTATTAAGTACATTTGAACTATAATAAAATTTTCCACTAGGTAGCTATGACATTTTAATTTTATCTATTTTACGAAATTTTTGTTAAAATTAAATACCTATGAAAAGTTGTGAGAAAATTAGAAATGAATTGATCAAATCAAAGCTGCTTTTGAAATACGAAAAACTGTGAATGACATGACGTTGTCAATCGATCTGTCAAAGTCAAATTTGGCCATCAATTCAATCAATCAAATCGCTGAAACATTTTGGGATTTCGTTTAGTGAAATCTAGTGAAATTTAGCAATGTGAGTAAATTTGTAAATAAAAATCGATGGTTTATCACGATAAAGTGACACCTCGCTCAAAGTAAGATGACATCGCGAAACAAAAATGCCGTGCGAGTATACGAGACGGAGATCGAAAAGAGTCGGGAGGAGTCAAACTGGAAGAAGGCAGTGGAGCTGGCGCAGCAGTTGAAGTCCAGGTCACCTCAGCACGGTACCTATGTTCTACCTTCATTCATCCTCCTTCATTTATTATGACAATATCATGGCTATAATCACCAGCTCATTGAATTCCCATGTAACGGGCAGGCCCAATGTTCATGTTTTTCATAATAAACCCAATAAGCATTTGATTCTCATAAAGGTATTTAGGTCTAATAAATCGTAGGAGTGTAGATGGCTGTTATTATCATCATGTTTTAATTTAAACCTCTAACTGGGTTTTTAGGTCACTGGCAAATTAAATAAAGAAGTAGGCTTGTGTGAGACCTTTCTGCTGAGAAAAGTTTTGCGTTTACCTAGATATCTAAGTAGGTGTCTACATAACTATTACTAGCCAATTTTTAATTACAACTGACTTCTAACTTAATTCAGAAACTGTTTTATCATCCCTACTATTCCTACTAATATTATAAATGCGAAAGTAACTCTGTCTGTCTGTTTGTTACGCTTTCCCGCTTAAACCTCTCAACCGATTTTGATGAAATTTGGCACAGACAATCTTTAGATCCTGAGAAAGGACATGGGCTACCTTTTATTGCGAAAATTATGCAGACGAAGTCGCGGGCACCAGCTAGTATGAAATATATTTACAAGTAATATTTTATCCTTATGTTTTTCAGAAAGCCTAGCTCACTTCTTAATAGGTGAGGGCAAGTTAGAAGCTCATCTAGATGAGTGGCCTCCGCTCAAGGATAATATAGAAAGAGCTCAGCGAGAGCTGTCCGAGGCCCGAGGGTACCTGACCCTGGCAACCGATGAGGCCGGCATCAAAGCTGGAGTGGCTTTGGATGCTTACCTTCTGCTCGGAAAGTTGAACTATGCTTGTGGGTTGTATGATGATGCATTGAAACACTATAAACTAGCTGAGTTGAACACACTGACAGAAAAAGAGTTACCTGTGTAAGTCCTTACCAGAATAATTATTGATTTTATTTCTATTGTTATGATTTTCAATAGCTAAGCATGGCTTTGCTTTTAAACAAACACTTTTCAATGAAGCATTGATTGCCATTTTAATTAGAACCATAGTAGTAAAGCCTTGGTATCAAATAGATTTTGAATACTAAACATCCATTAAAACAGTAGGTACTGAAGAGTACAACAATGCATAGATTCAAAGTTGGCACAAGCTGTTTTCCTTGAATGCTGACTCACAGTACATACCTACTGATTTGAGTGTAGAATCATGATGTCATCATACTTATCTCATGGATACTCTTTAGAATCTGTGTACCCATGTCATCTATGATTGCTGCCTAAAGCCTACTAATTATTGATGCGAATGAATTGCTAAGATTTTCAATTTATATTCCTACAAACATTGCTATGATTCACCTTGTTTATGTTAAATCAAGCCACTCATTAATACAGCCTTTATGCAATACACACCTCACTACATTGAAACATAACCACAGCCCATTAGGCACAAAAAAAAATTACATTATGAAAGTCAAGCCATAATTTTCGAGCCCATTCGGTTAGTAGTAGTATGAAAGTGATGCCTAAAATCCAGTAAATTTACCAGCTTTATAAGCACTGAAACAATTAGTAGGCTTGCATTGTTTTATTAGAGGTAAGGGCTCAAACAAGGATGAATGGTTCTGTACTGTCAATGTATTAAATTTTTCTAATCATAATGGTATGAATCAACTGTGCAACTAACCTGACTGACATTATCCATAAGCTTACAATGGCTTACATAAGTCCATACCTATAAAAGTTTATATATTAATTACCATACTCACTTTGTACCCATCGGACAAAATATTATAACTTCAAATGTGACAGCATCATGTCCAATGTTCACAGACGGAGTCTGCGCATCGTCGCCGAGTCGTACGCGATCAAAGGCCTGTGCCTGGAGCAGAATGCCGTGCCCAGCTCCACCAGTCGGTACAAGCAAGCGGAGAGAGAAGCGGAAACGGTGAGTACTTCACTAGGTATTTCAATAATTATTTTATTAGGTCCTATTTAGTATTCGATAAGCGCCTCCATCTGGTGCACTGAGAACTCATAAGTCTATACAAAAGACCTGATGTAACACAAAACTAGACATTTCTAGGCCGTTTGTTGAAAGGTCCGACGTGTTGGTACGTCCCTGCACAATTCTGATTCATTTTTTTTTTAAATTAAAGTGTCAGCGGGGCGGGTAGCGGAATCCGCTGGCGGGAAACGCAAACATAAGTTTTTGAGCGGTGAGCGGGAAACGCAGCGGGACGAGTGGGCGCCACCCGCTCCCGCTGCCCGCCCCGCCCACTGTAATCGCACACTTATGATTATATCTTGTACAAGATATAATACAGTACAAGAGATTTGTAATTCCAGATCCGTAGCTTCGAGCTGGCGTCGGAGCTGACGCTGCTGTACCTGCAGCGCGCGGGGGGCGCTGGGGGCGCTGCGGGGGCGCGCGCGGGGCCCACGCTGGAGACGGCGCTGCAACGGGTGCCGTTGCTGCACATCCGCGCGGGCCGCCTGCACAGCGCTATCGACAGGTACCTACACCCCCCCCCCCCCTCCTCCCCCCAGCATACACGTAGCATGTATACTATTCCAGACTATAATCTATCTCTGTGCCAATTTACCGTGATTGAGTAACAAACATCCAAACTGTGAAAGTTCACACTAATATCATAAAATGTGCGAGACGTCAATCGTGCTTAGGTTGCTAAATGCAATTAGTAGCTTGTTAAACAAAATTAGTTATTGACGTGCAAACAGTTCTTGGTCCGCTAAGCTATCGGTCCCGCGGCTCGTTAAGCTATGAAGTCCACAGGGCAGGTGGGGTCACTTCCATTAGTCAAGTTATTTTTGAAAAAAGAAAAAACTGAAACAGCTTCACGACTTTGATCCCCAGGATATCCCTTCGATCTCTCAGTACCAAGTACTAACTTAAAATTCTTTGTGGATGTCTAGGATGACAAGGTGTTATTGACAGCATGAATAAAGAGAACGAAGATAATGTATGTAACTAAACTGTCCAGGTATCGGGAGATGTTGTCAGCTGTGGAGTCGCCATCGACGCAGGCGCTGCGGTTGACGCTGGCGCGGCAACTAGCTGAAGTGCTCATGCGAGGAGTTACTGGACAGGTGAATATCAACTCTATTAGCAAGCTCTAAAGCTCATAAGAACATCTCTCGCAAAAAAAAGAGACGGGCTTAGTCGAGAGCTTCATCTGTTCCGTTCTTACTTCGATGCAAGGTTACTAGTTTGAACCTTAAAACACTGCAATAATGTTTATAATTGTCTGCAGGTATACAAGGCGCCGGAGAAAGTGGCGCCCGCGCCGGTCACCGGCACTCTGTCCAGGCGGAGAGAAGACCACGTGTCCGAGGGACCTTGGAAACCGAAGAAATACGCTGCCATTAACCAGGTAACACACTGTGCTCAGTATATACTTTTTTTTCTTTCTTTTAAGGATTATATCGTACCTTACATATTTAAAAAAAAAAACACTAGAAAGCGGTTTCTAGTCCAATGATCTTTCAACTTGTCAAATGTCATATGTGAAAAATGTGGGTAGTTCCCAAATGCTACCAAATGAGTTGGTACTAATGAATTTGAGGGGTTACCGTTAATGCGTGACATAACATAGATGTTTGTTCTCTGTCTGGGTGTTATACAATATTATAGTACTAGTAGCGTCCTGCGGTTTTAACCGCGTAGTTTTAAATCCCGGTATTCCCACGGGATAAAAAGTAGCCTATGTGTTATTCCAGACTATAAATATATCTCTGTGCCAATTTTCACCAAGATCCGTTCAGCCGTTCTGGAGTTATAGAGTAACAAACATCCATCCATACTTACAAACTTTCCCATTTATAATATTAGTAGGATGAATTTACAAAAAAAGTACATACTTAAATGTATTATATCAGCTATCTGGTTCCCTATATTACAAGCTTTGGCTTAGTTTGGGGCGAGATAGTGGTGCGTGGAAAGTCCACGAATATAAAGTTATGTGCGAGATGTGTGTGCCGTGTGTGATGTGTTCGGTGTGCGTGCAGTTCGTGCCGCGCAGCCTGCACGAGGAGGTGGTGCTGGTGCTGCTGGTGGGCGAGGCGATGGCGGCGCGCGACGCCGTGCTGTCGCAGAGCGCGGAGTTCGAGGCGGCGCGCGCGCACGCGCTGCGCAACGCGCTCGCCGTGGCCGACCTGCTGGCGCTGGCCGTGGCGCGCTGGGGGCTGCTGGCGCCGCTGCTCGAGTCGCTGGAGCGCGCCATGAAGTTCAGCTTCGGCTGCGCGCACGCGTGGCGCCAGCGCGCGCTCTGCACGGCCGCCAGCGCGCCGCGCGCCGCCGCGCACGACCACGTCAAGCCGGGTGAGCGCCATCACTCACTTGCGAGTCTGGATACCGCACGCGAGTCTCGACCGCTTCGCGTTAGCCGTTTAAACTTGAATACTAAGTGCATTATTCAACTCTTACAAAAAAGCTTTCAGTTCGTGTGCATGTCTTCAGCTTCCTCATATTGAAAATGTAATTTCTATAAATGCCAATATTTAAAGCATAATTAGTGCACTCATAGATTTAAATCATAATTTAGCTGCCAAATAAACAACGATGCTATAAGCTTATAATAGTGTGTAAGCTGGAGTAACATGTCTCCAGCTGCCTCAGTCAGTGTGGGCAAACGGCTAATGATAGAGATATATAGTAAACGCAAGGATTTAGTACCTATTTAGTGCACCTGGTACCAAAAATTTCAGGTCTGTAGCTAGGAAACTCTTCGAGTTATAAGACTTCATCAACGTGTAAGCTGGAGTAACTATACGTGAAAAAGCATATGCTCGTTCTCTGGAATGGCTGGAGCTAGCAAGTTGCTTTAAGTCTCCAGATTTAGTACCAAACGAATTAGCGAGGTACCAAATATTTGAAGTGTCTCTGTTCAAAACTCTATGAGTTACAAGCTTTTCCAGCTTTTTTTGTTTGTCCAGCTTGCACATGTTGGAGCTCAGCAACCACAATAAGTACAGACTCGGTTGATATCTCTGAACCGAGCTATGAATTAGTGCACTCGGTACCAAAAATTTGGAATCTCTAGGACAAGCAGTTCTGTTGTAATCAGCAAAATAACATTTTACCGCCAAAAATTCAAAGCATTTCGACGCGACCATAAAAAGGATGCGTTGTCGCTCTGAAGGTGATATTACGCTCTGTGGATTTGAACGTATTTTACCCGCGATAAGAGTCTTTTTTGTATGCACTCAGTCCTTTAAATTTCTGAAGGCATAATTATTATACCCTTCTCTTTCCGATGTGCGTTGAAGAGCGGGGCGTTATGTGTTGCCATATCTCATCAATTAAATAGTTTGGTATGGTTTGACATTTTATATTTTTTTTTGATAAAATATACCAATTATATTGCAGAATTTGCAGGCAAGACAGGGAGCGAGCAGCATGTCCGTCCGTCCGTATTTTGACAGTTTGACAGCCAATCTAATCTTGCTAGTGTCATGTCAAGTGAATCGTCATCAGACCTAAGTCAAGTCATTCAAATTTGAGAGGTTTTCGATTTGCAAAGACGAATCCTTCCTACCTATATAAACCAGTATTATGGTAGGTAGCAGTTAAATAAATAATTAGGTAAATTTAGATTTACGTAGGTACCTAATCATTTATTAGTTTTACTACTTAACTTCTCCTATGGGTACTGTGGTAGGGTTAAAGAACTGGCGCTTTGAGTAGGTACCTATGTAGATACAGATACAACTCCGTTATTTTAACACTGCCAAAAAGGTAAAAAAGGGGCTACCTACCAGTAAAAACGCACCTCTTGTATCTATGTATGTTTCTTCCGCATCGATTTGGACATCCGCATCGCACCAATAATGCGGATGTTCATGGGGATGTGACAAAAACAAAAAATAAAATAGACGCAACCAGTGACTGGCGCGTAGTATCACCTTCAGAGCGGCAACGCATCATTTTTATGGTCGCGTCGAAATGCTTTGAATTTTTGGCGGTAAAATGTTATTTTGCTGATTACAACAGAACTGCTTATCCTAGAGATTCCAAATTTTTGGTACCGAGTGCACTAATTCATAGCTCGGTTCAGAGACATCAACCGAGTCTGTACCTATTGTGGTTGCTGAGATCCAATATGTGCAAGCTGGACAAACAAAAAAAGCTGGAAAAGCTTGTAACTCATAGAGTTTTGAACAGAGACACTTCAAATATTTGGTACCTCGCTAATTCGTTTGGTACTAAATCTGGAGACTTAAAGCAACCTGCTAGCTCCAGCCATTCCAGAGAACGAGCATATGCTTTTTCACGTATCGTTACTCCAGCTTACACGTTGATGAAGTCTTATAACTCGAAGAGTTTCCTAGCTACAGACCTGAAATTTTTGGTACCAGGTGCACTAAATAGGTACTAAATCCTTGCGTTTACTATATATCTCTATCATTAGCCGTTTGCCCACACTGACTGAGGCAGCTGGAGACATGTTACTCCAGCTTACACACTATTATAAGCTTATAGCATCGTTGTTTATTTGGCAGCTAAATTATGATTCAAATCTATGAGTGCACTAATTATGCTTTAAATATTGGCATTTATAGAAATTACATTTTCAATATGAGGAAGCTGGAGACATGCACACTTTCAGTTCTACTAGCTAAACCGCACCTGAGACCAGTGTAGCGGTAATCTACTTATAGCTTTGAAAATAAAGTCAGCGTGAAATTATGAAATACAAATTCATTTATTTACCAAATCTTCCTACCTAAGGTTTACACATGGGTTCCCTAGTTTACTAGGACAAGCCTGTGTCACGGGAGGTTGAATACAATATAATATGGCTTACTAATTATGAACCACAACAATGTGCGGTGTGTGTTGTTGTATAGCTATGTGCACAGCCCTACAAGCAATGCCAGTAGATAGGGAGCTAGCACACTAGCGAGTGGCGGTGGAAATACTCAATGACTGAACACAGCTATGTTTTGTACATCTCATCGTATATTCATAACAAATAGTAAAGTGCGGCCTTATACATAACTCCCGTGCGTTTTCGTCGGCGCGATCTAGCATTCGACCTTTTCTAATCGCGCCATCTAGTTCGAGCTTTAACACTTCTCTTTCATTCGGTTTTACTTATAAAACTAGCGATCTGCCCGCGCGCCCCTGCTTCGCACGGGTGCACATATCATGCATGTATTATACATATAAACCTTCCTCTTGAATCACTCTATCTATAAAAAAAACCGCATCAAAATCTGTGGCGTAGTTTTAAAGTTTGAAGCATACATAGGGATATAGGAACAGTTGAAGTTATTGGTTAACACTATGTGTGGTCCAGGCGGCAGCGGCTGGAGCGGCGGCGTGCGCGCGCTGGGCGTGCTGCGCCGCGCGGCGCCGCTGTGCGCGCGCGACGCGCCGCTGCGGCTGGTCGGCGCCAGCACCTGCTACCAGATGGGCTGGGTGAGGGGACCACCAGCTATCATGTCGTCCGCTTATTGCTACCTACAAGTCACCAAGCGACAAAACTAAAACTGTGGGAAAACACAATTCAAGTTTTGATTTATGCCAATTATGTTTAATAATGACTTTAAGCAGGTGCCATGTCGGCGAAACGAGAATACACACAACAACAACACAGCTTCACGACTTCGATCCCCAGGCACGGTAGATATCCCTTCAGATCTCCCAGTACCAAGTAGGTACTAATTCAAGATTCTTTGAGGATGTCTAAGGGGGGTAGTCAGAGGTACGTCCAAACATTACATTTGGCACATACCCACATTTTGCAGTAGTTAGTATTCCATACGTGACAGGTTGCAAGCCCATCGCCGCTGTTAGAATACTAACTGGTTTCCTCACGATGTTTTCCTTCACCGTTTAAGAGCACTGGCATTGCGCACATAAATTTTTCGATAGAAAAATCCATTGGTGCACGACCGGATTCGAACCTGCGACCTTACGATCGGAAGGCGGGGTCACTCCCACTAGACCACCGGTGCGAAACGAGAATAGCTAGAAATAAATGGGTTTTTGATTATTTTAGAGCTCATTCAGGCGAGTGCGCCGGTCCAATAAAGGTAGTAAGTGACTTTGTAGTTAGTGACTTCTAGCTATTGCTTATTAGCCGACGATATGTACCAACTCATCGCAATCAAATAGTTACAATATTTGGTGGCATTAAAAGCGTCACCTTTCGTCGAGCGAATTTTGCCGTTGAATCCGCCGACGTCGGGTTTTATTTATTAATTTATTAGGATCGCCAAGAGATAATACACAAAATTTAATACTAGACACAAACAAAATAAACATCCTGACCCGTGCTTATCCACCAAAGGCAACCACAGCTAACAAAATTAGAAAAAAAGGTTACCGAGCGATGCCTTATCAAATTAAGCTTTGTAGCGTCCCTCCAATGTAGTGCATTCAGAGCAGGAAATACCGCAAAAGAATGTATATATCTCTTAGTTGTTAGTAATGATTGCTAAGTGGTGTGATGTTGGCACAGATAGAAGAAGGCATCGAGCTGGCGGAGGAGGCGCTCGCCCTGCAAGAAGAAGACGAAGGATGCATGCTGGCGCGCTGCTGCCTCTACGCGGGCATCGGATACCACATGAAGGCACAGGTATGTGCAGACAACAGTAAAGAACAACTTCTCGGCACGGTAGATATCCCTCGGATGTATTTAGTACCAAGTACCAACTTAGGATGCTCTGAGGATATCTAAAGAAAGACACATTTTGGAGTAGTGTGGTATTCCATTGGATTGGTGCATGAACGGAAAAAATAAGGGTATACATGTTACCAATAAAGGATCAAGACTAATCCCTACTTAATATTATAAATGCGCAAGTAACTCTGTCTGTTTGTCTGTCTGTTACGCTTTCCCGCTTAAACCTCTCAACCGATTTTGATGAAATTTGACACAGACAATCTTTAGACCCTGAGAAAGGACATAGGCTACCTTTTATTGCGAAAAGTACGCCGACGAAGTCGCGGGTACCAGCTAGTAAGGTATAAGTTGTTATTTTTTTGTACCTTTTTCCATTTTTAGTTAGTATTTTAGTTTGACCTTTGACTTTCAGAAAACGAATTCAAGGATAGACAAGGACGCCGCGAACGAGACAGCACTGAAGCACCTCTTGCGGTCGGTGCAGCTTGACGACAACGATCACTTCGCGTTCTACTATCTAGCGCTGCATTACATGCATACTGGCTTGCTCAATGAAGCTATGGTAACTACTCTCATATAAGTTATGAGACTGTCCACTGGTATACAAAATTCTTAATGATTGGCCATCAGTGTTGGAACTATTGACGCGTTTTGTCTTCTTGAAAAAAAAGTGTTCGAAAATCTATACAGCTGACATAAGGTCCAAATAAGGATACTTCTTGGATCTGTCCGCGGCTTTTGATATTGTAGATTATGGATATTCTAATAAAGTAGCTTTAGTATTACGGCGTAAGTGGTAGGGGACATCGTATCTTTGCAATAGGAAGAAATTTATCGAAATATAAATCATCAGAGACAAGCAAGGAATAGTTACCAAATCTAAAGTAATTAAAATAAAACGTGGAGTCCCACAAGGCTCAATACTGGGACCACTTTTTTTTTATTAATTTCCTCATTGGCTTTGTTGAAAACGCTGTTCCTTGTATTAAATAAGTGATTATGCAGATGACACAAATACAATAATTCCAGCAAATTATGTGCAGAAACGAACATAAAATTAATACTGTTCTATATGTCTTCAATCGAACGCATTGAAAACAACAGCGCGCATGCATTCGCCCGCAATATTAGAATTGTCTATTGTTTTTGTCGTGCGCGCTGAAAACTACCTATGCAGGTGTTGCATTATAAGTTTTGTTGAGCCGGCTCCGTGTGTCAGGAGGCGACGCGCGCGTGCCTGGCGGCGCGCGCCGAGTGCGCCGGCGGGCTGCGGCTGTGCTCGGCGCTGTGGTCGTGCGCGTGCGCCGGCGCCCGCGCCCCGCGCGCGCGCGCCGCCGCCCGCCTCGCGCGCCACCACTACCCCGCCGCCGAGTGGCCGTACACCGCGCTCGCGCAGCTGCAGATAGCCTGGGACTCGGGGGAGGTACGTGTGTGTGTGTGTTACTGTGAGCGCCACCATCAGGCAGGTAACGTTGTGTTGTACACCGCAGGCGGCGCTCGCGACCGGCAAGGAGCTGCTGTCCCTGCTGAACAGCGCGGAGGCGGAGGCGGAGGCGGACGCCGGCCACGGCTACCTCGAGCTGGACGCGCTCTCCGACTCGCAGCACGACGACACGCACAGCACCAGAGACGCGGGTACGCACGCTGACGCGCCACTAGCGGCCGCCCACGTCACAGCCACCACGCGCAGTAGCTTTATGTAATCAGTTGTGGGTTGTGCAGCGTCAATCCGCGCGGAGTCAGCCGGCGCGCACCGCATCGAGCGCGCGCTGTCCGAGGGCGCGTCCTCGCTCTCCACGCAGCGCGCGCGCGGCGCGCTCGGCACGCAGCGCGCGCACGCGTGGCTACTGCTCGCACTCGCCTGCCTCAGGTACGTACGTACCTACTGCCGCGCGTGTGTGTGTGTGTGTGTGTGTGTAGCATCTATCCGCGCCCGCACTGCATACATGTCGCATCTACATTGCTACACCAACCACCGTGGCTTGCCTGTTTATCCAGTGTGACTCTGGACTAGACACTACGACGACACGGTGGACTAGACCGAGAGCGAAAATCACCTCGAACAGAGCCGGCTTTACAGATTTACCTGAAACAAAGACTACATTTTCGCAATGATTCATGTTTAATTGTAGGTTGGAGCGAGTGAGCGCCGCCGCGGGCTGCGTCTCGGAAGCAGCCGCGATAACACCTTTCAGCCATCTTGTATTATACACGGTATGTTTTATTGTAACTGTCAGTCTTTGCGTTTTATATGTGAAATAGTAAGTGAGCGGTGTCACGTTGCAGCGCGGGCTGGTGCGCGCGGCGGGCGCGGAGTGGCAGGAGGCGCGGCAGTGCTTCCAGAGCGCGCTCGCGATACATCCCACGCACCTCGACAGTATGGTGCAGCTCGGTGAGTGGCGGCCGGGGACTCGCTCCCCCTCGCTAAACAATCTACTGTTTGAATAGCTTAGAGCGTTCTCGAGTCGTGTAATCGTGTGACGTAGGTGCGGCGTACTACGAGCTCGGCTGGCTCGGGCTGGCGGAGCGCGCGCTGCGCGAGGCGGCCGCGCTGCAGCCCGCGCACGCCGACACCTGGCGCCGCCTGGCGCTGGTGCTGGCCGCGCGCCGCGACCACGCCGCCGCCGCCGACGCAGCCGCCGCCGCGCTGGCGCTGCAGCCGCGCGCCCCCGCCGCGCCCCCGCCGCTATAGCACGCCGACATACCGAGATATCACGACCTGAAGACGAGCTAAGCGAGCGAGAAACCTCCCGAACGAAGCCTGTCATTCTACTTGAAATAATGATTGTTTGTTTTTGTAGATGAATGTCTCGAACAGGCCATTGAATGCGACAATAAAATCGACGTCATCACACTCGCTCTGCGCCGCCCCTCAGCACTCGATTGCATTATATTACTGTGCATCGTCACACCTACTACATGACGTCAGCATATCCGCCATTTTGCGTTTACACTTTCCGATATCAAAATGGATATCGCCGTGAGCGTTCTTAAAAAAGAGTTATCTGTTTAGAATCTTTATCTAAATTTTAGATTGATACGATATCTGGTTATGTTGGGTAACACTGAGTACGTTTACAAGTGATCCATTGTGTAATCCTTGCACTGACAGTATCTGTCGACACTTCCCTATCCTAACGAGTAGTGCGATATCTCAATCGAAACAGTTTTTTCATTTAAATAAAAAGCATTTTAGGCATTTTTGACAAATAACGCGAATAAATATTGAATTTTTCTACTACCTCGTCTTAAGGGTCCGGTGACAGCGGCTCGCAATTTCGAAGTGCGATTGGCTATTATTTCATTTTATTTCATTTCGGGGAGGTTGTTTGAAAGAATAACTCTAAAAAACACGCATAAATACTGTTCGAACACAAATAATACAATAATATAAGGGAAATGTGCTTGAGTCAGAAATCATTTTGGTAATAGGTAAACGTAAGACCAAACATACTAATACCAAAATGATTTCTGATTCGGGCATGTTTTCCTTATATTATTGTATTATTTGTGTTCGAACAGTATTTATGCGTGTTTCTTTAGAGTTATTCTTTCAAACAACCTCCCCGAAATGAAATAAAATGAAATAATAGCCAATCGCACCTTGAAATTGCGAGCCGCTGTCACCGGAGCCTTAAATGAAATGTTAGTGCTTAACTAATAGCGCCCAGATAATGAAACTATATAGAGTTTCTCAATTCAAATTGGTATACATATTAAAATATTGTAAACTTCCCTAGTACTCAATACATTTATTGCTTACACATGGTTTTTAGTTCAGGTACATACATAGTTGTTAGGTTTTAGTAAGTTTCACATAGACGCTGCATAGGTTATAGCATCATGGTTTAAATTTTATGTGAAATATCTCATTATATAAATAAATAAATAAATGTGTATTTTTGCTTGCTGAAGCAAAATCTGGTTTTATGATAAGTAACATAATAAATCCACTAAAACTATAGTAAACAGACAATATAATTTATCGAAAAAAATGTCGAATATACCTTCGAATGTTCATTCGTATTATACGACTCCCGTCCAATCATGAGTAGGTATTTGTTTCGTCTACAGTACGCGACACTTTAGTATGCATTACTGGTTATAGCAATAGCGAGCCGAAAAAGCTTCTAATCGCTAAAATAAGAAATAGCTTCTTTCTATCTGGATTAGTAGTCGAAGTTCTTCGGAGTACATTCAGGCAAGCGCATAGTTAAGTGCCGCGCATTGTACTTACATGGAAATGTATAAACTGACTTGTAATTTTGATTCATATCTCGTTGGTATTATTAGGTTCAGAGTTTATCAATAGTTTGGTGGTTGAGTCCTTATAGATTTAGGTTATTTGGGAGTGATGTATAATAAATAATTTGGTGGTTGAACGTTTTGTTCTATTTGATTCGGGTAATGGTGTTTTTATGTAGAAATGTTGAAAGTCTATGAATGTAGATTATGTCGTAACCCTATATTATAGTTTAGCAAATCCGGATATGCCCCTTTTATAGCGAGGATGTCATTTTGGTGCTCATAAATCAGGTATCATTAGTTTTAAAAGAATACAGTTGTTTCTATAAGCTTTGGTTCCTAAGTATAAGCAGGTAGCATTGACAAGATAATTTCAAAATATGTTAAAAAAATCTGAATATCCATATCCATTCCATAAATTGCTAAAATTATGTACCTGTCTATACATACTGCATTTAAAATAAAATAAATAAATATTGGTGGACTTTGTATAAGTAATAACTTTTATATTTATAAGTGATTTTTCTATGCAATAATTATCGTTATATTACCTGTATGTATTGTAAATGTGTTTCTCTTTGATAATCGTATGCCTTGTCATGTAAATTTAAAACAAGTGTTTGTACATAACGGGTCATGTACCTACTACTACTGGGGAACTTGTATCTACTCTACCGTCAGTATTGTAATTGAACCTCTATATCTTGCGTTACCAAAAATAACGCAAGTGACCTGCGAAGTGGGCAATCTATGAGTTAAATTGACACTGTTACTATGTAATGTTTAAAACTTGACTTGTCAGTGGTCAAGATAAAATTTGGATTGTCACGCGCCCTCCTGCTTCTTATCTGACTGTCGTCTGTCTATAATGTTTTTTAAATCAGTATTATCACAATCAATTAAATCGGCATCAGGTACATATGTAAAGATTATCTGCATCACTTTTTCCTTGTATTCAAGGTTTCATGAATAAAACGCAGTCATTACTGTGTACAGCTAAGGCGGGCTCACGGCAATCCACCCAACATGATGTGGTAAAATATGTATAAGTAGGTAATACGACTGCGTAAACTTATTGTGACATTTTGTATATGCAGCTCTCGTATAAGGCACGTCAACCAAAAAGAGCGCCGGAAGGATGGCAGCGGGTGTGATGGCGCGAGTATTTTGAATGCGCAAACACATCCCCTCAACTATTTTCACAAGCATACGCTTAGTTCGGGGCTAGATAGTGCTGTGTGGAAAGTCCACCAATATTTATTATTTATTATTATTATTATTTTACATCGTTCTTTTTGGTTGACGCGCACTACCTATCCGAGACATACAAATATACAATGCGAATAGAATTACACATAAAGATTCATTTGTCATCTTTTTTTGTACAACTTGCTGATGGAACAAGCAGATGGCCCACATGATATTGAGTGGTAACCATCATCATTAAAACCATTTTATCAAAGCTGCTATTTGATAAGAAAAACATATCTTATGTACATTGCAGAAAGCAGGAAAATACATCTCAACATAATAATTATAGTACCTATACGACCACATGTTCAAAAGTACCTACCACCTAAATTAAATGAAATGTTTATTTGCGAGAAATATGGTTAAAATTTAGTTCTTAATAGGAGCTATGCCTTTTGCGAGAAACAGAAACGAGACTACAAAATGATACAGTGAGTAGTCGTGTAAGCCTAGCTCTGCTGTACGTTGTTATTTTAACAGCAGGCATTATTACGTCTAGCAGTGTCACTGCTCGTGACTTAATTAATGTTGTATCTATCGTGATCAAAGAACGCTCCGGCCTGCCTTGTATGCTACCTTATCCAATAAAGTGGTTTCACAGCATTGGACTGATTTACGTATGTAATTATGTTGATTTTCCTTAAAGTATACTGTATTGATAACTCGTAATTTAGCATTGGAGCACCTTCTACTTCTTGCGCGACCTAGGTATCGCAGGACTAGCGTTTAGATGGCAGGATGATGGGTCACTCACCCGAGATACTTACCTGCAACTCCCTAATATAAGCGAGTTAAATTAAATAGAGGACCGGCCCCCGTATTAGCTAAAATTTGCGATCAGCAATAATTGAACAATTATCGCGCAGACAACGCGCGATTGATTGTTGGACGTAAAAAGAAATGGTATTACGTACGAGACCGATTGCTAATCGCTCGTTGATATTTTTAATGCACTTAACGCGACAACAAAAAGATTGTCGCAGTTTGACAGTTCAAATTGCTTCCCAGTTGCTCTCGCATTGCTTTAAAAAAAGATACGTGATACGAAAACTTCAAACAAATTTACAGTTGAATGCAAATTTGTGTTACGGATTGTCCTGTAGAGGCAGCACTGTCGATAGTTTGCAATGGCTTCATTATCGCTGTTACATAATACGAATTAGCGATTGAGAAGCATAAATCGCACGATTTTTGCTATTGCTTTGCTTTTGCAAGATACGTGATATGGGGGCGGATTTATTGATTTACCAGACTAAGACTGATACAAATCTTCTCGCGTATTTTCCGCAAACAGAATAGAAGTGAGATTTTGGAGCCGGAGCTCTTTCCTGTTTTGTATAACCATTCGCTCAGTACCGAATAC
This sequence comes from Plemyria rubiginata, assembly GCA_963576535.1. Classification (NCBI taxonomy): domain Eukaryota; kingdom Metazoa; phylum Arthropoda; class Insecta; order Lepidoptera; family Geometridae; genus Plemyria; species Plemyria rubiginata. The sequence continues at coordinate 270,541 of OY754916.1, read as the reverse complement.
ATGGTGTATCTATATAATAGCGCAAACTGGTTTTGGCATAAAAAACCATGCAACCGTTGCTCATTTGGTATTCGAGCCAAAGCAGGAAAAAGTCTGAATTATTTTGGTTCAAACACGTATTTTAAAGATCTGCAAGTAGCTTCGAGAAACAAACTCGTTTTTTGTTTAAATGCAAAATAGAGTACCTAAGGTATTTACAGATGTCCAATACGCGTAAAGAGAAGCTATTTTCAGTCAAAATCTTGAAATTTGCATATTTTTGTTTACACAGATGATACTGACGACAGACAACGTCGATGTAACGTGTAGAAAATTATAGTTGGGTTCTGGAATACCTAACGAGCTAACGATATAGAAGTGGCCGTGTACCTAACTCATTTGTGGACGCGACTGTACATAATATTGTATCAATCAAGGTATAACCACACTAGCGTAGGTATTACTGTAAATTGTTTAGTAAATAACAAAATATACTTTGTTTAACTAATACATTCTATAAAATTTTGGAAGTACAGTCAGAGTTATTAGTTCATAAAATTTTAAATTGTTTGGCGGGCGTTCATCATCGCCATCAAATATTTTTTGTCTGTAAATAACATAACATATAAATAATTAATTAAAACTTTGGAACTTTTCCCGATCATCATAGTTTTGCTGATAATTGTACCTACAATCAAACACTCCAAGTCACTATTATTTTTATCCTATGATAGTGCAAATCTTTCTGCTTACAAGGTCAAAATCATCCACTTTCAAGAAAACATGCCATTTCATATCATCGTAGCGTTGATTGGGGCATTCTATCGTAGCGTAAGTAGTAGGTGTTTGTGTATAAATAGATTATGAACATGTTGGGCTCCTGTGTACCTACTTACTTTAAATACTTGTTGATGTTGTTTCTGCACTCTGTTGATTGTATATAAAACTTTTAAGGATATGAAAATATAAAATTATTGTTACATACATTTTGTTGTTTTATTACACAGTAAGAAATTGGATTGAAGTTTCATACTGATTAGAAAAGTTACCTTGGTGCAATGTAGAATTCCATATCTTAATAGTTTTATCTTTCGTGTAAGATAGGTATACGTAGACTACTTACCCAAATATCATGAGGACTGTTGATACGTATCTACACTAACATTATAAAGAGGAATTATTTCATTGTTTGTTTGTGTGTTTGTATTGTAATGTCCATCCGTGCGAAGGCGGGGCAGGGCGCTAGTTGATAATAAATAAAGTACATAATATGTATAAATACATAATACATAAAGTGCAGGGTGTCAATAGACAACTCCTGGAAACTGCAGGTAGATACATACGCCACTACTTGTGTGCCCTACTTTAAAGACAAAATGGCTCAATGCATCTACGGAGGTTAAAAATAATTTTCGTATATTATTTCACGTATACAAACAAATAATAATGCCTTATCTGGTGGGAGCGACACGTGCAAAAGTGTGAGGCACTTGAGGCCTTATCTTAATATGTAGGTATACGATGTACTTTGGTCAGTGACCTACGCTGAGCCTGTAGCCTGTAGCCATTCTACGGCGTAGCATGATGCTACGTCGTAGAATGCATAGTAGGTTTGTGGGAATTTCTGGAAATCCTTTGTACTGATACAAAAGATTTCCAGAAATTCCCACAGGGTATTAGGTTGTCGCGTCTGCACTGTATTGGTACATAGATAATCTTTTCATATTTTCTTCTCGGATAAATATTTTTTACTGCATTCGTTTAGTTTTGTGAAATTGGAACTTCACTTGGCCTGAAATGAAATGAAATAATTTATTTGCGTGAAGTATGGGACATATTTGATGATTATTATGGTTAATGAACCTCACACTTCGCCAGAAAAACCTAGCATGAAAAAGTCCTGTATTGAAGTGTTTGACAACTAGCGTAGAGGGAAGGTACCTACATAGTTAACTACTTATGTGATTAGTGATTAGCGTAGTTATTAGCCTAGACACAATCATCTTTATCAATGACCATAACAAGTGAACGTTAGGTACCTAGGTACACCTACTGCCGACTGGTTATGGTTAGCTCTACACATTTATAGGTAGGTATAGTGCGCGTCACGCAAAAAGAACAGGGGGAGGGGGTGTGATGGCGCGAGTATTTTGTATGCGCAAAGGCGCAAACACATTCCCTCAACTGTTTTGCAGCGTTCATTTTACTTGACGCGACCTATACCGAGTGCGAGTTAGTAGGTTATAAGATGTTTAAATAAGAGGCTGACAAGTCTGACAACCTTCAAACAACTTCACACTTGAAGTGCATTTCGATATTTTCCAGTGTATTTCCATTATAGTCAGTTTTTTTCTTTAAAGCGTTATTTTTTGTAAACATGTTGAGAACATAATAATATCACCAGCCAACGCTTATCTATAGCTTATATATTATATATAGGCTTATTTTTATCTGTTTAGTAGTTGGTTCTTTGATTAAATACTAGGTATCTGCTACCAAGATAAATAAAGATTAGCAATATCATCTCGTCTCTAAAGACGACCAAGTCCACTGAGGCCGAACATCCTTCACCAACGAACAAGGTCGCACTGCTTGTCAACGCTACTGGCGGGTGCTAAACTCAGCCAGATAATAATGCTGTTTGAATGGAAGAGTAATGTTTTTTCGCGCACCTACCTACTTAAGTATATAGTAGGTACTCGTTTCAGCGGAATTCGAGTTTAAAAGAAAAGCTAGTTCATACTTTAGTACTTATTTAGTAATATATTGAACAGGAGCTTGGAATAAGTTCTACAAAATATAACAATTCTTCGATATGCTTGGTCCTTTTGACTCGGTCCAAAGACGTGCTGTGAGAATCGTTGATGATCCCAAGCTCACAAGCGGCATTGAACCTTTAAGTTTGAGGAGAGACTTCTCCTCTCTGTGTGTGTTCTACCGCTTGTATAATGGGTTGTGTTCTAAGAATTGTTCGATGTGATGGCTACAGCTTAATTTTATTATCGAACTGCACGCCATAGGCAGGGGGTTCATTCACACACCTTGGAGCCAGGATGGTCGCGCACTGTTCGTTTTCAGAGGAACTTCCTCCCGCGCACTCTAAGGTTGTGGAATGCGCTCCCTGCGGATGTTTTCCCTGGAGAATACAGTATGGGGTTCTTTAAAAAAGGCGTATTAAAATATTTAAAGGGTCAGCAACGCGAGTGTGACACTTCTGGTTTTACAAACGTCCATAGGCTACGGTGACCGCTTCCCATCAGGTGGGCCGTATGCTTGTTTGCTACCTTGGTAGTATAAAAAAAATGCAGACACCTTGAATAACCTACTATACCTATGTGGTGCTATGCAAAATATGAACCCTAAGTATACCTAAGTTTACTGACCTAGTCCGATTTACTAACAAACTAGGTAACTACTTAGATATATAATAAAAGTAAAATGAATAAAATATGGCATTGCAGGCAGTCGGTGTACATAGGTAATTATCAGAGATAAGACAGTAGACAGTAGTAGATTTTACAGTACCTTCCTACCTGCCCAAAATATGCAGTCACTGATCTTCACTCCCGTCAATGCACTCGACCTTGATTAGACGACGACAATGAATGTCTCCAACGAATATACGGGACAATGCTACGTAACGTACAGCGGAGCGGAGCGGTCTGTCCGTGGAGTGATTGCATTGAGAACAACGCGATAACCGCGCCGCGACAGCCGCCTCCATTCAGACGGCAACAAGCAGTGCTTCGGACCTGCCGCTTTCGTGCTATGATCTGATCTGACACTGATCAGAGACCATGCCCGGCTCCAAGGAGGAAGAGATCCTGGACCTGGACTCCATCCTGGCGGAGCTGGGCCAGTTCGGGCGCTTCCAGAAGATCACCTACTGCTACATTCTGCTGCCGATTATGTTTTGTGCGATATACAACAGCCAGTATATCTTTAATGCTGGAGCGATACCATACAGGTGAGTGGATAACTGGATACCTTGTACTGTCAGTACTGTCAGCAGCTGAAGTTGAATTGCTTTTTAATGATCGATAGGTGGTACCTACTCAGACTATATCAGTAAACTCTAACCTCACTAGGTACTGTTATTTTTTATTATTTTCGAATTTTATCGTTGTAACAACTCTTTCATTCAACAGGTTCGCTAAGTAATACAATTCGAGTTAGTTGGTAACTTGTTGACTGTTAGTGAAATAACATGGTAAAGGAAGCTAAGGTAGTACCTATACGATCAGACTTAGTAATGTAGGCATTAGTTCGCATCCTTTACCTCTAGGTAAATAAATGCATACAAAATAATGTGGGCCCCCGCTAATCAAACCGGATTGCCACAAAATCAAAACATACAAAAAAATAATATAAATTAATTAATTAAATCAAAAAGGTCTTTATTTAGAACAAGCACAAGGTGCACAAGGATACTTTTAAACGTGTTATATTATTTATTTATGTACCTACCTATTAGGTGAATCTACTGCGCCGCCAGTTCTTTAGGTACGAAAATACCCTTTATTTACCATGTACCTACCTAAAATTCTTACAAAATAAAATATTTGATTTGATTTCATTTGAATAGGCAGTAGGTAATGAACGAAAAATCGTGTTCTAGATTTAATTTAACTAGATTTTCTTAGATTTTGTAATCTTATGTGAGAGAAATAAATAAATTTTGTTAGCCATAAAGAAATAAAAATGCCTGATTTCATCATCACTACATAGTATAAAACAAAGTCGCTTTCTCTGTCCCTATATCCCTATGTCTCCATGTCCCTATGTATGCTTAAATCTTTAAAACTACGCAACGGATTTTGATGCGGTTTTTTTAATAGGAGTGATTCAAGAGGAAGATTTATATGTACAATACACGCTTGATATGGGCACCCGTGCGAAGCAGGGGGCGCGTGCGGGTCGCTTGTAGTACATAAAATAACAAAAAAGTTAGATTACATTTCGTTTGAGCCGGGCCTGGGTCACACACAACACAAATGACCATTCTTCTTTCCCTCAGCGTATTTCGCAATACCTAAGTGTTTGTTTGACCTTGGTGGGTAGGTGACCTGACTGACTTTACCTGCCTGACCTATATGTTGCAAATGACCCTTTCGAACCTGTTTTAGAGACCTTCAGACACCTTTTACCCTTATAAACATAGGTAGGTACCTAAGTAGGAAGGCACATGGTCGATAAAACACATAGATATTATATAGGTAGTATTAGTAATATCTGTCTTTCTCATGCAGGTATACCTGCATGAGAAAGACAAGTTGTCCAACAAGTACATGCAATTTTTGGGTTGCCATACTTGCCACATCATACAATATATTACCCTTTGTGTTGTTATGTCGCAGCTCCATTTGTTTTTTCATTTATGTTATAAATTAAAGCTAGTATCGGCTGCGAACTTGTTACTTATTGAACCACCTGCTGTACAACATACATAATATCAACGAATGAATGAATGAATGAATGAAAATGCTTTATTTGTACACCTTACAAACTAACAAAAATGAGACAAGGTATAAAAAAGAGATATGTACAATGGGCGGTCTTATCGCTAACAAGCTATCTCTTCCAGACAACCTTTGGATGGAGAGGAGCCGATATAAAAAGAGAATCATTCCCGAAGCCGTAGCATGCTACGACGTAGTCAGTGGGGATTAAAGGAAAAAAAATATTGAAATCCCCACCAGTGGGGATTTCTTAGTGGGGATTTCGGGAATGATCCTAAAAAGATGGTTGGTTTGGGTGCACCAAAGGTTTAGGTGAATAAATGATTATGATTAATAAATACTTTAAACCATCCTCTAAGTTATGCAGGTCATCAGTTTTGATATCTTGTAAGCAATGTGCTGGGAAAGGACCTTAAAGCTCATCACATGCACGAAATCCTGTAGTTGGTCTAACGAAGACCTTTCAAACAACTTGGGCTTTTTGGCTTTGTATGCACGGGCTGTAACGTATTTTTCTACCACCTAGGCAATGTTATACATGGTTATACACCTACTTAGGGTAAATGAGTACCTACACAACAATATCCTAAAGATAACTTAATCCGCTTTCAGAAAGTTCGATCAAACAAACGTAATAATTATGTCACTTGCTATTTCAGCTTTGCATCAAATTAAAAAAAAACTAAAACTCCTTCCTATAGGAGGTTGCCAATCTGGAGCTTGTGGTGACAACCCAGCCCATAGTAGTTGCATCTTTGGGAAATCCGTAAAACAAAAACATGTAATAATTATTACGCTATATGTATGTATTTAAACGTAGAACGCGCGCGAAGGCAGTTTCAGACATAAAATAATTATCAATTTCAATGCGAAAATCGTGAGGAGACCTCATTACATGTTAATGTATAAGTAATGTGTGTGTAGTTGAATAAACGTATTTTCTTTCTTTCTTTTTCTTTATTCATAATGGTCTTTGAATGCCAGTAGCATTATCAGACCGATAAGTCTGTTGCTGTCTCTTTTCGTTGTCATGATAAGAGTAGTAGAGCTCTTTGTGAAGGGCTCCTCCGGGGAAGTACGTACTACACCACGCCTTTCCTGCCGCCAAGCAGCATCGCTGTGTTTCAGTTTGAAGAGTGTGGTCGCCGTGTGCATCATAGAGCACGTTCCTGTCGTGCGTTCCTTACGAGGCAAGGCTTTGTTATATAGGTGATGGTTACCACTTAACATCAGGTGGATCATCTGCTTGTTCTATTTTATCCAAGTATTGTACAGTACAGATTCCGCTTCCCGCCCGCGGCTATGCTCGCGTGGAAGCATAGAAGAACCTACACCAACCCATGAACTGAAAGAAAGTAGCGTAGGTAGGTATAGGTACTTGGTGCGAAAAGGTAGGTAACCAACGTTGGTAGGTAGGTAGGTAGTGTAATGTCCACGAATTCCCTAAATGACCATCCAATAACGCCTGTACCTGCTTGATAGGTAGATAAGCCTTTTAGAGGGGTTTTGGTTGCAAAGCCTTTCATGATGAGAATGTGACAAAAATTCTCATTAGTGATGTCAGCTAATACCTATGTAGATATATTTTATTTTATCAACAGATAATCTAGGTAAATAAATACATAGGTCTACCTACCTACTTATTTTAATAAGCTGAGTAGGTAGGTAGGTTTATCCATACAAACTAGGTAGGTAGGTACCTAGGCACCTTTTAGGCAGGTAGGTACCTTCTTACTTATGTAACCTAATTAATTTTGGATATATTAATAATTGTTTATTTATTTTAGAAAAATAGCACATAAAAGCTAAAGCTACAGAAAATCTAAAGAAAAAACTAAAGAAATGTAAAGCTTAGGGGGTTTTAGATTTAGCGAGTAGGTATCGTATGTAAGTACTTAGGTAGGTAGGTATACCTAGTTACCTACATACAGCAGGGCAGACGGGCAGACTCTCCCCGTTTGACCAAACTCTTTTCATTCATAACCCGCATTCACTTCTTCTTCTTCTTTTATTTATGGCTGTTCAGTGGCCGATAGGGGTTGCCACGAATTTATTTATTTATTTATTTATTTAAGCCTCCCATAACTTAACTAAGTTTTTTACATAAATTCCATAATTTGCAAGTTACATTCAATTTAACATTAATCATTATTGTTTTTTTTTTATTTGTTTTATTTGATATAGCTATTATTTCTATTTAAATTGTTTTAGTTATAGGTCATCCCATTGTTGGGCAAAGGCCTCCCCCCTTCTAGTCCATGTTTGTTTATCACTGGTGAGCCTGGTCCACAGTACGCCCAGTCCTTGGAAGTGCTCCAGCTCGGTGCGCCAGCGTGCCTTGGGGCGGCCGCGCGCTCTGCTGCAGTAGCGAGGACACCACTCTGTGCTCTCTTTCGTCCACCTGTCATCTCTGTTTCTCATTGTGTGGCCAGCCCAATTCCATTTTAACTTTTTGGCGTGTCTTAATGCGTCTCTTGTTTTTGTTTTGTTTCTTATTTCGATATTTGGTATTTTATCAATTAGCCTCAGGTGAAGGATACTACGCTCAATTTTCCTTTGTGTGACTTTTAATTTTTTAGCTTCTGCTTTAGTTAGTGCCCACGAATACTATTCAATAAACATAATAAGTAACTCCAACAAGTCTTTCAACTTCAACTTTGAAACAATCAAAATAAATGACAGTAGGTAGGTACCTACATATTTTTTACTAGGTACTCTATGAGGTAGGTACATAGGTACTCTATGAGGTAGGTACATAGGTACATACTTAAGTACTTACTTACGTTACGTATCAAACCCTCATGAGCCATCTAAAAGAAACGCTTTGAGCCTTTGTAGCAAAATGCCTAGGTATCATGTCTTAAAAGTAATAAGATGCGTTAGCATCCCTACTAGTCTGTGGTAATATGCCTGCTATGTTCTATGTTAAATCCAATAATCTCATCTATCAAAGAGTATACAATAACTACATAAGAAGAGATGGGACTACCAAGAATAGGGGTAGGTATGCGATGTCGCGCTGGACCACGCTGCCGTGTTGGCTTGGCTTGGCGGCTAGTTTGTAATGGACAATGGTGCTTTCATAGCCTGTAATGATAACCTGAAATTAATAATCTACATTAATAAAATAAATACACTTATTAAGCAATGTACATTAAAAAAAAAAAAAAAATTTATGTTGACAAGCTGTTTTGCTGAACCTGTTGTTTTACTTGAGCTATTTTGTTTTTATCAGAATTTAGCTGTTAGCTGTCATTCCAGACAGCAACGTCTTCATCAAATCTTTGCTGTTGCACCTAAAATAAATTAAAAATATCGTTAGATAGTCGATTGTCGATGCATCACACTATGTTTGTAAATATTTACGAAACCACGATAATATGTTGGCCCTAAAACTAGTATTACACTGACAGTTTAACAGATGGTCTATTCACTGAACTTCGTCCAGAGAATAGTACCTATTTGGCCATTAAAAAAACGTTTTTTGCCATTTAATCCGTTCAGATTTGAAACTGCATATTTCACAATTTCTGTAGCAAGATCACAGGTCACGGTCAGTGAGCAATATTGATTGAGGAACGGAGAAAATAGATAGGTATAGCTTTAGACAATAATGCCACCATTCAAATTTATCAAATTTCCATACGACCGTTTTGAAGTAGGTAAGTTGCGACAGACTGGTACATTATATCCTTTGTATTTCAGAGTATACAATAACTTGTATATGTTCACAGACTAGTAGTAGGGATGCTAATATTTGTTTCTCAATTACTTTTATCGCATATTTTAATACCTATTTATTTATTAATGAAGCATTAAAGTTGGGCCGGACGTGCTCAGATCGAGTAAAATAATGGATAAAAAATGCGTTGAACTTCCCAGGACTGGTGAAAGTTTGTAAGGTCTCATGGGATGAGGAAGGTCAGGGAAGGGGTAGACTTGGACGTGATCTTGGACGAGTTGGGTCAGTGCGGCCGCTACCAGGTCATCATCTACAGCCTCATCCTCGTCAGCATCATCTTCAGCGCTGTTCACAACTGCCAGTACATTTTCTCAGCTGGAGAAATTAATCACAGGTGAAGAAACTTCTTTGTGTCTCTCACCGGTGACCGTGATGCTGATGATGTTCACTGTAGGTACCGGGTTGGCTATAGCTGCCCTGGTACCTGAGTGGAGGGTTGTGGAGGGGGGTTGCAAGTGGGGGTAGGTGGCAAGTCCTTCCCTTGAGACCTTTTTTCTAGGAAATGAAAGGAAGGACTTGCCATCTACCCCCACTTGCATCCCCCCTATCCCCGACCATCAACTCAGGTATAAGTGTAGCTATAGTTTAACCTAGGTACCTAACCTACCTTAGGTCACTATATCTACCTTAGTGACGTATGTCGTTTAACTTATATAATAGTATGTCCATCCGAGAAGGTGAATAATAATATGTCTAAAATAATAATAAATAATGCTGGACAATCCACACAGCACCATCTAGCCCCAAAGTAAGCTACTCAAAGCTTGTGTTATGGGTACTAGATGACTGATATATTTAATACATTATATACTTACATAGATAGATATTTTTTATTATATACATAGAAAACACCCAGACCAACGGAACAAATTTCTGCAGATCGTACACAAATTTGTTCCGAGGCGGGAATCGAACCCGCAACCTCTAGCGTCGCAGGCGGACTCTCGCCCGCTGCGCCACAGAGGTCGCAGTCCCTTCTGTAATGAACATAGACTTCATCCGTGGTAATGAATAAATAAATAAAAACTTGTGGACATTCCACTCATCAGATATATTTTTGCAAATGAATTTAGTTTGTACCTACTTAGGTAATTATCTTGTTTCTATGAGAACGTTCTCATAATGAAGCTTTAACATACATTTTCAGATAAATAAGGCATAAGGGATTAAGATACGGGTTCGATTAAGTAATTAACTGGTGAAATAAAACAGAATTTGCACCGAATATTTTTTGTTTGGCATTTATTATGTTGAAAAAAAATCTCTGCATGTACTTACCTAGACAACTAGGTAATCACGTACGTATTCCATTCAAGAGGACAATCAGAGGCGGAAAAACACATTTACAAATGTAGGACGCTATTGTTGCTCGCGCGCAGTCTCTCGCGCCACGCCTACTTAGGCTAATTCAATAATTTTATACTTACCTGAGTCCTAAAAGCGACAATGAGATACATCCTGTGTGCGAAGAAACAGCTTGTGCAACAGTGATTAGGATGATTACATGATAACATAATCGACCAATACAAAAAAAGTTGTCGACTTGCCGGACCTTTGACAAAGTCAAAGTCAAAATATGTTTATTCAATAAAATCACAAGGACCATCTTGAACCGTCTTAAAACTAGGTGACTCTAGTGCCAGTTCCACACGACCAACACCGAGAAGAACAGGCAACAAACTCGGCTTGGTATCTATCGCTCTTTTGTATGATCCTCGTTACAATGTAATAAAATACCTACACTATTGAAGCTATATAATACATTAAGTAATCTAACAGAAAAAGGAAAAGTAAACAGATTCATAAAAGAACACACGCTTCAAACTAATAATACTAATACATAAGTACGAAGTGTAGTAAGTCAAACAACAATAAAAAAAAATTCTTTTATTAAATAACATAATAGTAAAGACATTGCAGATATGTTAGCCGTCGATGGACAGAGCGACCGGGACATCGGGCCACGCACTTTTATCATTAATATAACTATCTATAGTATAGTAAGCTTTCCTTATCAGATAATTCTTAATGTACACTTTAATTTTTTAATAGGAAGCCCAGTGACACTTTCTGGAAGTTTATTATAGAAGCGTATACCGTTCCCCATGAACGAGCCATTTACCTTTTGTAATCGAAATTTCGGAATGCATAATTTATTTTTATTTCTAGTGTTAACGTTATGTGCGTCACTCCTTTTCTTAAAGCTACCTATGTGTTTATGAGTGTACAATAAATTTTCAAAAATATACTGTGAAGTTACTGTGAGAATATTAATTTCCTTAAAACGCTCCCTCAATGAGTCACGTGGTTTCATTTTATAAATGGCACGTATCGCCCGTTTTTGAAGTACAAATATACTTTGTATATCAGCAGCTCTACCCCATAGCAAGATACCATAAGACATTACACTATGGAAGTAACTAAAATATACCAGCCTAGCTGTAGCCTCATCTGTAAGCCATCTTCTAGTGCGAACTGCGTATGCAGCCGAACTCAGTAAACTGAATTCGGTTGCATACGCAATTCGGTAGACCAGCAAGTGATTTTATGTGAGGACCCCACTGCAATTTTGCATCAATAGTAAGTCCTAAAAAAATCGACCTCGCAAAATAAACCCACCAAGATAATAAGTACCGAGGCTATGCACAGAGGTTTATGAAAATATTCACCTACCATTCAGAGAGAGAAAATATTCACCTACTTATCGAAGAATAGACTAGTGTTCCTCAAAACCCATACCTACTAATATATCGATTTCCGTTGCTGACTGTTCTTTGAAGTTGACTTCACTGGTCAAAATCAATTTGATACGGGTAATTAGGTAAAGCTAGTCTTTCCACATTATATATTTTTTTCCAGATGCGCAGTGCCAGAATGCGAGTCAACGCCCCCCGACTTCGGCACGAACGGCTGGGGGCTGTGGGCATTCCCCGAGGGCGGGGGACAATGCTCCCGCTTGACCCCCCTGGGGGACACCTGCTCACCTGACAGCTTTCACTTAAACGAGACTCAGTCCTGTTCCTCGTGGATTTACGAGACCAACAACACTATTGTTGCCGAGGTGAGTGTCCTGTACAAGCAAGTTCTTTTGATCGATTGCCCCTGGGAGGATACTACTTCATCATCAGCCCGAAGTAGTCTACTGCTGGACTATAGGTATATAGGCCTCCCCTACACATTTCCAGGAAGAACGATTCTGATCCCTGCCGCGATCTATCGTCAGTCAGTCTCCAATGGTTTTTATAGTAGGTAGGTAACAGCAATTTTCAAATAACAAAAAGTGATTGAAATTGCCATGCCAAATTGAGTCGTGAAGAGCTGTTAAAGATTGTGGTTGCTTGTTACAGTTCGACTTGGCCTGTCAGGAGTGGAAGCGTACCTTGGTGGGCACCATCCACAGTGCCGGCGTGTTCCTCGCTCTTCCTCTCACTGCTTTTGTCTCTGACACGTAAGTTTCCATCTTATTTACTCACTGTGCTAAACCTATTATAAGCCCGAGTATGTATACTTATATTTTAATGGTACTTCTCCTTTTCGTGTCACTAGCTCTTTCGATACAGTGTGTTGAAATGAGTCTCGCCCCTTTCTTTTTTCCATTTTCTACATTCTACGACGTGCTGGCTTCCTCATGATGTTTTCCTTCACCGTTTGAGAGTGTTGGGTCGGAAAGCGGAGCTGTTACAAGTAGGGGCCACCAATGCTTTTTTATATTCGTCAGTGATCCCGCAGCTGGGTATTGAGGAAGATTTGTCCTGAATCCTCTATGATTGTAACTCTTTATAATATTTTGGTCCGTTAAACTCCAGCTTCGGGCGACGTACCGCGTTCATCGTAACCGCAGTGCTGGCCGGCGTGGTGGGCGTGGCGCGCGCCTTCGCCAATAGCTACGTCCTGTACGTGGTGCTGGAGTTCCTGGAGGCCACGGTCGGCGCTGGCCTCTACAGCACTGGCTTCATTCTAGGTAAACGTAGCTTCGTTTCCTTGTTTTGAACAACGGAAAATTATCTCTCCCTTATTGCAAATCAGTGTCCATAACTTTTTTTTTTTCGAAAGGAAAAAAAATCTGGTTTAATCGTATGATAATTGACAGCGTTACCGGGCTGCATGCGCTTCGAAGAGGCTCCTTTCGGGCACTTGGCGCACATGTTTTATGTAGGAGTTTTTAGAAAGTATGCTGCACTACTATGTAACTCATCCTGAAGGTCCCGCCTTTGTATGAATGAATTCTAATACAACGAGTAATATAGTGAAATAACTCTTACTTTAGAAAGACTCACAGTATGGTTAATTCCATGTGCATACAACATTATTTTTTATTTTAGAGGACCGTTAAAATTTGATTCAGACCAAACCAGTTTCTACTTCTTTTTAATGAATTAAACGTAAATGAACTCTTTTCTCTTTCCAGCACTTGAGATGGTAGGCCTTGAAAGCCGCGTCCTCGGTGGCAACATTATATCCTGCACATTCGCTCTCGGCCAGGTCGTGATGGCCCTGGTGGCCTGGGCCGTCCCTTACTGGCGAACCCTCACTCTTCTCATTTACGCACCGTCCATCCTTTTCGTACTTTACTACTTTGCTCTGGAGGAGAGCGTCCGATGGCTACTCAGCAAAGGGAGAAAGAAGGAAGCAGCAAAAATCATTTTCAAAGCGGCTGAAATCAACAAAAAAAAGCTCTCGCCCGCGACCGTCAAACTACTGCAAGATGAAACTGAGAGTAAACCTGTTCAAGAGACGGCGGTTACATCCAGCTCTGATGACCCGAGACTGCCGTCTTTATTTTACCAAGTGATCCGGTCTAAAACCTTGGTCTCCCGCGTGTGTATCTGCTCCTTCTGGTGGATAACCCTGACGTTCATTTACTACGGACTGTCTATAAACTCCGTGTCGCTGGCGGGGAACAGCTACGTCAACTATATCCTCACCTCGCTGGTAGAGATCCCGGGGTACGCCATCAGTGTGGTCACGCTGGATAGATTCGGGCGAAAGAGTTCCATCATCACTGCCTTTTTTATCTGTGGAATTTCACTCCTTTCGATGCCTTTTGTTCCTAACAGTAAGTTTAGTCACTTTTAATTACATTTCATCAATCTCATAAATATAATAGTTTTTCCAACTATTATGATGCCATATCTGTTATGCAGAAGCTATATGTCAAAGGCAAATCTATTTAGTTTATTTTATCGAGCCTGTCATGAGTTTAGATTGTTCATATAGTTTGATAGCTGCGGTGTAATGTCTCACTCATGTCACCTAGTAGACTCAGGCTACCCTCATTGCACCGTAGGCCGCTTGTAGACGCATAGTGTGGTGTCCCGCAGGCGTGCAATGGCTGCAGGTCATGTTGAACATGGTCGGCAAGCTGTCGATCAGCATGGCGTTCAGCAGCATCTACATCTACACGTCGGAGCTGATGCCGACGCAGGTGCGGCATAGCCTGCTCGGCGCGTGCTCCATGTTCGGCAGGATTGGTTCTCTGTTGGCACCGCAAACTCCTTTACTGGTGAGACGCTCATTTGCTAACTGTAGATATTAAGCAGCCTTTCACGCACTTATTTTTGCTTCAAATGGTTCCTTGGCGAAAAAACAGGTAAGGAAATAAAAAAAGATAAGGGTAGGCTTCTTGTGAAGAGGATAATCGATGATTAGATAAATGTAACCTCCAGACAAGGCCGAGATCGTACTATCGAATATCGGGAAGATGTCCATCAGTATGGTGTTCGCCTCGATCTACATCTACACCATCGAGCTGTTCCCCACCAGCTGCCGGCACACCTGCATGAGCCTCTGCTCCATGCTGGGCCGCGTCGGCGCCATGTGCGCGCCGCAGACGCCGCTGTTGGTACCGACCACTTGATGCCTTTGTACCGACCAGTTGATGGCTTAGTACCGACCAGTATATGGCTTAGTACCGACCAGTTGTTGGCTTACTACACCTAAACAGCTATAAATACATTTGTAAACTAGTATTGCACTAGCTAGGACTTATTCGAAAAAAGCTTTGTCATGTGATTCAAAATAGACGCACTGTTAAAATTTTAAATTTTATGAGCATGGACCACATAATCTGCGCGACCAAAGCGACTGCGAAGCGGGAGCGTTTCCCGTGCAGCGGACGCTACACAATACACAAGCCTTACTATGACGCTGTGCACACCACCTTATCGCGGGCTAATTTGTTCACGTTTGACGTTTCAATTTTGACACTCCCGCATCACGCTCGCTACGCGTTACTGACCCACAGTTGTGGTTGAAGTTTAAAGGAATTGCAAAAAAATTCTTAATGAGCACTAAAATCATAAATATCAAAATACAGTGAATATTAGTCTCACGATTCACGATATCATCACATAAATCGTACTCAAAACTAAAAGCATGTAAAATTCTGTGGTAGTAGTAAACTTTAGACAGTAATAAAATAATGACGTAGAATTGGTATGTAGTTTAGAGACAGTATTTTGTTGGGGATTTAGTTGGAATTTTGAATTTGTTGCCATAGGAAATAGTATGTCGTCGTAATGCAATGTGAATTTTAATATTACGTAAATCCCCACTCAATGTTATGCAGTTAAAGTGAAAGCCACACATGAGCACGATCATTAGAATAAAATATTATTTTTTAACCTTTTTAACAGATGGAGTACTGGGAATCTCTGCCATACCTTATCTTCGGGCTGATGTCGGTTATTTCCGGCCTTTTGATGCTGCTGACTCCGGAGACGCTCCGGATCCGCCTGCCGGACACGGTCCAGCAGGCGGAGAACATCGACGTCGCGCCGCGGACCAAACGCACCACCGATGTCATCGTCGACTAACGTACCTACTGACCACAGCGATCAGTACATTACGATTCTTGTGATAGGCACCACCGAAATAAATTCAGGGCCCGTACCACCATCTCTTGAAGCATTCTTATTTCAATACTAGCTGGTACCCGCGACTTCGTCTGCGTACTTTTAATTTGAATATTATGCAATAAAAGGTAGCCTATGTTCTTTCTCAGGGTCTAAAGATTGTCTGTGCCAAATTTCATCAAAATCGGTTGAGAGGTGCGGGAAAGCGTAACAGACAGACAGACAGACAGACAGAGTTACTTTCGCATTTATAATATTAGTTGGGATTACTTTTATGTCAATGTCGTATATCAACTGCATAGAGTCAGCTTTATGATCAAAGAGTATAGTAATATTGAAATAAGAATGCTTCAAGAGATGGTGGCCGGGCCCAGGTCATTGGCCAGGATAAGCACGAGAACGAAGCGGCTCCAGCATCTCTGGCTGGTTAGTTGCAGAATTTTTATATATTTTTTTTGTCCTTGACTGCCAAATGTAATTGTGAATATCATTTAATTTTGATTAAATATTACAATGAATGAAAATAACATCCAAGATGCTACTATGATTTTGTTATTTTGTAGACGTGTGTAAGGTAAATGATAATTTAATGATAAAATAAATGAAACTAAAATAGTATTTATTTAAAAAAATGTGTAAATTAAAAAATCTAGTGTTAATTATTAATTTTAAGATATTATTTTAGACCTACATACTTCTGACATTTTTATAAAGATATACGAGTAGACCTACACCATGTCTGTTTATTTATTGATTAGTTGTATTTGTAAATTATTTTAAATTCAGTAGCATTATGCTTGTTCTGAAACCAAGCATGCCTTTTGATTCCTGCCCTGCGTCAAGAAATAAGTGGCTCACTATTATGAATTGTCGATCAAAATAGAGCAGGAGTACGGCGGTGCTACGCTGGCGTAGCTGAAAAGCTACGACGCCGTAGCTTATAGCTACGGTAGTACGGTTGTATAGGTCGCGTCAACCAAAAAGAACGCTGAAAATCAGTGAAAAGAATGTGTGTGCGCAAACAAAATACTCGCGCCATCACACCCCCTCCCCCTGCTTCCGGTGTTCTTTTTGCGTGACGCGCACTTTAAGTATGGTTTAGATTTTTTATTAAAATACAAAAATTAAAACTCATTTCTTATTAACACAGTTTATTATCAAGTTAGAATATCATTGAGTCGATCAAAAGAAGATGGTATTTTTTAAACTTTCGCGATCATAACACATACTTACATTAAAAGACAGCATACCTCTGTGTGTATAAAGTAGACTGAAGTTGTGGCCGATCCTACATCTAGCAAAGTAAGCGCACAATATCCGAGCGTGTGGAGGTAACATCGTTGCAGTTAAAAACCGCCAGGTAACAAAATCAGCCATAGCAAAGCACCTTGTAGATTCATGACCGAACCACTGGATTGAACTACATGATCCCAAGGTACTGGCTGTACGACACTACCACAAAAGGATGATTCGCGAGGCGATTGAAATTAGGAAGTATCCTAATTTAGTTAATTAATAGCTACTAATTTAATTAGTTTGCGCTGCAAATGGTCATAGTGCATAAGGCTCCAGGAGCCTTATGCACTATGACCATTTGCACCGCGATCACAGCTAAGACAAGGCAGCCGGTGTCATACGGTCAGGGCAAAGTATCTCATATGTCATAACATCCCTACTAAATGCGAAAGTAACTCTGTCTGTCTGTCTGTTACGCTTTCCCGCTTAAACCTCTCAACCGATTTTGATAAAATTTGGCACAGACAATCTTTAGACCCTGAGAAAGGACATAGGCTACCTTTTATTGCGATAAAAAGGGATGAAGAGTTTGAAATAGAGGTTGAAAGTTTGTATGGGATTTCTTAATTTTAAAAGATAAAACCATGAAACTTTAATCAAATTAAAAGCACGCAGACGAAGTCGCGGGTACCAGCTAGTAATAAAGCCCAACATCAAGTTTTGCCGTTTCACGGTTTGGGGCAAGGAATCTCCTTGGATTTGTCATAGAGAATAATGCCCCAGGTGTGTGCGTCGAGATGGATTATCAAAGTGTGCAGACACTATCAGTGTTGTGTGTCGTAGTGTGAACGCGGACATTATGGATTCGGACCACGAAGTGAGGGTAGTTGTTACAACTGCCTCCACTTCACAGTGACGGTAGAGCTCAATTTCAATGCTCCAGTCTGCCCGCGACCACGGCTATTGCAACATAGCCGAAACGTCGGGAAAATAAAAAAGAAAATACGCGATAAATACCCGTGAAATATCAAAAGAAGATGGTAGAAGAGGTTTTTTACACTGATTACTTGCTGATTTAACAACTACATGCCCCACCTGATGTTAAGTGGTGACAACACAAAACACTATTTCGCAAGTCATTTCACTGGCACTTCAAACCGAAAAGATTTATTTCAGCTTTTACTTTGAACATTTTAACACCTACTGCAATATTCGAATATATTGGTGAGAACTTCAGCGGTTACTGAAACCTTTTTCTATCCTTCCCATTCGGATCCCCTTAGAAAGACATCTTGTATTTATCAATATTATATCGAGATGATTAAGTATGATAGTTAAGATAGTTATCTTACTATAATAGTGAATAGATGGTGATAAACATGATATCGTTAGATAAGTCATTTTTATCTAGAAAGATTGAAAACTTTGCTAAAAAAAAATTGCTGTCGTAATGTACGAAAAAAGCCTTATTGTTACATACGCATAATTTTTTTATTTTACTGTAATTCGCACCTACTTACCAGTAAATTTCTAAATTACTAATAATCGACTTACCGAATTTAATGCAGATGAAAATAACGCAACGCGACGGTTCCAAAGTTATGGCCCGACAATCATAGTCAACGTGGGCGATTTGGCGTACCTACATTATAATGCCAAGTCGCCCAAGTTGACTGTAAAACCTTTGTTCGCTTCGCTCACTCGATCAGATATCTACCCACCAACGGGGACAAGCTCTTTATGTAGGTATGCACATTCGCACCCACCTAACTACTAACATACCTATATTGATTCCGGATCGCCTTCCTTATTTACTAATCGAAATCTCGCTGCTGAACCATACCTTATCATCAATATAAATTAAAATAATCATGGACGTAAATTCCCATGTGAAATGTTTATCATGATGTGTCTTTAACAATACCTACTGGTGTGCTGGAGACTCATTCGGTCGGGGCCCACGGAGCGCCACGCTCGTCTGTTCGGTAATAATGTCTGACAGTAGAAAGGGCAGTGTTGCGGATCCGATGGGCAATGGCAACAGCAGGAAAGGTAGCTCTGCCAGCGGCGAGCCGAGCCGGAAGCCTGACAGGAAGGGCAGTGAGG
The DNA here is from genome assembly GCA_963576535.1 of Plemyria rubiginata. Lineage (NCBI taxonomy): Eukaryota > Metazoa > Arthropoda > Insecta > Lepidoptera > Geometridae > Plemyria > Plemyria rubiginata. The sequence continues at coordinate 251,165 of OY754916.1, read as the reverse complement.
CTGCACCTAAAGCCCTGGACCTGGACGACGTGCTGGTGAACGAACTGGGCCAGTTCGGAAGGTTCCAGTTCTACAACATCCTCTTGGTCACCTTTCCCATCATAGCGTCTGCGTTCATGAGCGAGTACATCTTTTCAGCGGCTGCTATCCCCCACAGGTTAGAATCGGCCTTAGTATTACATTATAATGTATACTATATCGTATCATCGCTAACTTTATGATGACATTATCTTTTGGATTATAAACGTAAGAGTTTCTGCTTTGAACTAATAAGATAGTAGTGAGTGTAAGGTAGATATTATCAAGCTATTTTTTCCCTTCTGAGTAGGTGGCTTGAAAATAAGGTCAGTGTACGACCTTTTTAATGGGGACACACGATGCGAAACTTTTTTGGTATTACTCTCAAACCAGTTATCACCTTTAAAATCTTATTGACGTTAAAGGACCGGTTTTAGCTAAGCACAGAAACAAGTGGGGCTACATATACGTACCTATGGGACACAATTTTAAGAACCGCAGCTTTATTGCTGGTTCATATAACTTACACAGAAATTCAAAAAAATCCCATTTCGCAGGTGTCAAATCCCCGAGTGCGGCGAAACTGCAAAGGACCACCTGTTCGATGCCGAGTGGCTCTCCAGCGCCCTCCCCGAGGCGGACTCCGGCTCGGGCTTCGCGAGCTGCGAGCGGTTCGTCCCGACGGGCTCCGCCAACGGCACCCTGGACTACTGTCCTGCCGGCCTGTTCACATCCAACAGACAGGACTGCGATGGCTTCGTGTATGCAAGAGACAACTCCGTGGTGTATGACGTAAGTGACCGGGAAGTGGAGATGGCTCTACACATCACAGTATCTTAATTGTAGTATTTCGCAACCTTTCTAGGGGAAAAATATGACGAACCAAAATATGATAATAGTGAGTCTTGACGATACTTATACTTTGATGCGTCGTAGTAACCATCCAAGATAATTTCTTCACGTTTTGCACGATCATTTAATTTTGTACAAGTCGGAGAGGATACAACAACTCTGTTGGCAGTTCGACCTGGGCTGTCAAGAGTGGCTCCGAGCGCTGGCTGGCACGCTGAACAGCGTGGGCACCCTCCTGGTGCTGCCCATGATTGGCTTCATCTCGGACCGGTTCGGCCGCCGCGTGGCGCTGGTCACCAGCGTGTGCAACCTGGCTCTCATCGGCCTCATCCGAGCGTTCTCCGTCAACTATCCCATGTACCTGACACTACAGATATTGCAGACCACTTTGGGAGCTGGAACTTTCAGTTCTGCTTATATATTTGGTATGCCTTTAATTTTCTCATCACTCTGACAAATCTTCCTCTTTCCCTCTACCAGAGAGTAGACACTTAATACACACAGAACACAGAAACAATTAACGATATAATAAGAGCCTAGCAGAAGAATATAAACAGCAAACAACAGTGATGAATTAGCTAAGTTTGGAGCAAATTAGCCCCCTCTGTGTGCTGTGTGCCAATTAGGTCAGCTATCATTTTAGCACCTGTACAACATCGAAGCTACATGCAGTGGACTGTACAGATACTGCCTGTCCGTAGAAGAATGAGCTGCCCACGTTATCTTGAAATGCGAGGGCCTTGCAATTCAAAGACCTCAAGCCCCAGGAAACTGAGGACTCCTCTTGTAAATCTCCCAGAAGTTAGAATGTATATTATAACACCCAGATAGAGAACGAACACTTATGCTCATCACACAAATGTTAGTTCTCAGTGGGGACCGAATTCACGGCGGCCTTACAGCACAGAAGGCAGAGCTACAAACAGCTGAGCTAGAAGGACCGTCATTATTTGCCGCATTTCTCTTTGTTTTAGCTACCGAGATGGTAGGACCAAAGTATCGAGTGTTAACGAGCGCTACATGTTCCTCCATGTTCGCTGTGGGTCAGGTGGTCCTCGGGAGCGTGGCCTGGCTCGTTCAGCCCTGGAGGTACATGATAATGACCCTTCACATCCCCTGCTTCCTCATCGTCGTCTACTATTGGATTCTTTCGGAGAGCGTTCGATGGCTTCTGTCTAAGAGGAAGTACGCTGAAGCCAGGACTGTGCTGGAGAAGGTTGCCAGGATCAACAAGAAGCAGATTAGTGAGAAGTCTGTGGAAGCTCTGATGAACCCTCCACTGGCACCACCTTCGGTAAGATTGTTAAGCGTTGAATTTAACCGCTTTGGGCTGATCTCGGTTGCAAGCCACGACTGTGTTATTTTTATAATAAAATGATGTCGGTGCTTTGCATAAAGTGGCTTAGGTAATATTTTTCTTTTGTTTACAAAACCGAAAGTGTTTGAGATGGGCACTAAGCTCAAACTCTAAAAGAGCTAAAAATTTTAATTAACATTCAGATACTTTATATTATGTAAGTTTGTGCCAAGTCTTCGGCATCATAATTTAACGTTCTGTGACTTTTGTTTGGCAGGAAGGCCCCGGGCTGATCTCAGCCATTTGGTCGTCTAAAATCCTCCTGCGCAGAGTGTGCACCACTCCCATCTGGTGGATCACCACGACCTTCGTGTACTACGGCCTCTCCATCAACTCCACCAGTTTGTCAGACACCATGTACCTGAACTATATCCTGACATGTGCGATCGAGATCCCAGGGTTCTATACAGCGGTTCTGATCCTGGACAGGATAGGAAGGAAGGCCACTTTATCTATCGGATACTTTTTGAGTGCAGCTTGCAACATTTCCTTCGCCTTCATTCCTGCTGGTAAGTTGTTATGTCAGAAGACGTCCTTGGACCTTGAAGCACGCAAGCGCTCAGATAAATGAACAAATAAGTGTGACCAAGCTTTGCTCGGTTGCTTAACAAAAAAACACGGATGCAAATAATTATCTAAAAATGAATCCAGCTAGATCGATTTATGGGCCTCGAAACGTCCTGCAAACCTACTCAATTTCATGAAAATTGTTGGATCCGTTTCCGAGATTCAGATTATAATACCTACGAAATAAACATACAAGAATTGATCGTCTAAATGTACTAGACAAATTCCTTGAAATACATAGTTGGTACCTTTAAGATATCTTGTTTTGAATATTAATTTGTATCATGTTTCTAAAAAATATAACTATGGCTTAAGATAGCGATAATTTTATGTAAGGTCGGTATCTGTGACACGTGGTGCGAACGCTAAGCTACGTTATGTACTTACAGTAAATAATCATTTGAAATTATCGGTGGATATTATTTATTATAATAATCAGATAAAGAAATCCACAACGTGAACACGATTCCATGGTTTATCTTTATTAAACATATATTATAATATTCATTATGATATCCCTCTAATCTCTCTCAATAGATCACCTTACCTTGGCATACCAAATAAAACCGGTCATATTGTGAAGTTTTCAGCCTATCACAATAATAGTTAGGTATACGGTCTTTTACGATAGTCACACTTACTTTTACACTTACGTTTAAAAATCATTTGAACTCGTTAAAAAAATTCATGCTAAGTAAAAAATACCTTAAAAAGTCAGTGATATTTTTATAAAGTAAGGTTCTAATCCCAAGCACGACTTTAAACTAATTTCATATCGGTAAAAAAAAACTCTTCCGTATTGCAAACCCGGGTCACATAGTCCTCTTGTGGAACTAGCACCTTTACCTCGTACCTTTATGCTCGGAAATATGCTTTACGCATTCCTTCCCATTGGGGGATGGGAGGGATATGTGGCACTCCTCGGCCGGCCTAATAACTTTTTACCAAAAAATATTCCAGAACTGACCGTGTTTCGGCTGATAGTGTTCCTGCTGGGCAAGTTCGGCATCAGCGTGGTGTTCACATCGCTGTACCTGTTCACGTCGGAGCTCTACCCCACGCAGCACCGGCACAGCCTGCTCGCCTTCTCCTCCATGATCGGCCGGATAGGCTCCATCACGGCACCGCTCACTCCGGTGCTAGTACGTATACACACAGAGATCACACACTTTCATTTGCTACAGCTCTGACATATACCCTTTGCATTCTTCCTGCGCGTTCATCGATCCTTGATATCTGTTACGTAAACAAACTCGTAACATACTTACCACTGGATGTCACATGGGTGCACGCACACATTACAACACCCAGACACATCAGACGTTCAAGCAGACTAAGCAGTGTGCCAGAAGTTATAAGTATACTAGGCTAGAACGAAGTTCCACCGGGGCATCCAGATGTCCATCAGGTCAGGTCGCTACAATGGCATTGCTATGTTTGCAGGCGGAGTACTGGCACGGCATCCCGTCCCTGATGTTCGGCGGCATGGGCCTGCTGTCGGGGCTGCTGGTGCTGACGCAGCCGGAGACGCTGGGCACCAAGATGCCGGACACGCTGGAGGAGGCGGAGGCGCTCGGAAGGACCGACTCTAAAGTTAATCGGTCCTAGTGCTCCTAGCGGTCCTGAGTGGCCAAATTTTAAAGGAGCTTTATTTATGAACGCACAGACTTCCTAACTCGCACATTTCAACGTTTTCGAAGATATAATATAATAATTTATTTAGTACGAAAACTTAGGGTACAAGGAGAATTGGCTCGGATCAAAATTATTTTTTTGCTGAACCATTGAAGAATTTATACAAAGGTTCAGAAAAAATTATTTCCCGAAACTTTGGTTTTTGCGATTTTTCAAAACTTTATGCAGTGATTTCATATCTTCATCTAGGTGAAATGTGTGAGATCGACTAATTATTTAACTGTTGTCAGCCCAATAGTCATTTTTGTGTTGTATTTCGAGTTAGAAAGCGATGGAGGAACGTGATTGTCAAATACCAAACCACGTCCTACCGCGGTGATGACATAAATACAACGTAAAACGGCCTACGAAGCGCTTATGAAGTGTGCGTATGACCAAACTCTACCATAGCACTCTCATAACGGTTTTAACAGAACTAATTTTCTATCATTATGTAGGTACTAGATTAGAAATATGAATTTAAATTAGGTACATAATCGTTCTAAGCGTAACATGTGACCACACACTGAGGTAAAATAACAAAAAATAATTTACTATTATAGGTACCTACTGAGAAAATTATAATTTTTTAGATAAGATTTTAGATATAATTTTAATCTTAGTATTTTTTATTGTAAGGTTATATCGATAAGATTTATAAAATATTTAATTTATCGCCAAGCAAATACTCAAATTGATAACATTGATTTATTCTCTATATTATGTCTCTTAGTAACAAACTACAACTTTACATAACTCTATGGTCCGTAGATACCACCAAATAACAGAATTAAAGATAAAATTTAAAAAAATATTGTACCTAATGCCTCAAATCCCAAGTCCTGAATGTCCTGAACATTTTGGTCCCTACCCGCTAACAGTTATTATTATTATTATTTTTAATTACTATTAAACATGAAACAATTAATAAATGATTGTGTACTTATAAATTCTACATGAAATAAAATAGGCTCTTCAGTCTGTATCAATTATTTTACCCCACCGGTAGGATCCTATATGTAAGACTCTCAAAATTATTTGAGAATATCTTCATTTATCACGACATCACATTTTTATATACCCTCGGTCGGTCCCCTTGAATAAGCTAATCTTGTGAGACTCTCTCAGCATTTATGCCGAGCGACTTTGAGAGCAGTCCTTTGCTGACACAAACCACCTCGTCCTCAAATCTAGAACTATGCTGACCTCGTCCATGGCGGCCATGGCGACAATTTGTTGGCTATGAGTTAATAAGATCCCATAGCGAAAACGGGCGCGGGACTGCGCGTATCGCGAGTTATACATTTTAACAGTGTGCGTGACACACATTCGCGTCTGAGTGAACACCGCATCGCAGCGCATTCACTATAGATTATAGCCTATAGGGCCGCGCCCGCAGGGTATGGGGCCTGTCTCTGATGGTCTCTGATAAGGCGCAGCCGAGCATGATGCCCGTTGGGAATGATGGGACACCCTGTCTTGTATCATCCTATTCGATAATAATACATTTCGTAAATACCTAGGTATTTATTTTAACCTTTTTTTTTGTCAAAAAAGTACTAAAATCTACGAATAAATGTAGATAAAACGTCAAAACTAAACTAAAGCAAAGTGCCTATCATGAGCAGTCGTATTCTTGTGACCAATATCTTTCAGACAACCCCGATAGACTGGATCTTATTTTCACTAGTGTCTAGTATGATGGTCTATCATATTTAGTTAGGTTTTTGATTATATTCTATGTCTATTCTATGTGCCGTAGCACAACGGCCGCGAGGAGACCACCAGCCCGTTAGTCGGATGACATCATCAAAGTGGTCGGACCACAGTGGATGCGTCTGGCAGAGGACCCAAAATAAGGTGTAATAGGAAAGAGGCCTATTCCCAGCAATGGGACACAGATACGTTCTACTATAAATAGACGACTCATCATAGTTTGTTCACTAAACAATGACTCTATTGCTCCCCGCGCAAGGGGCTTGAATGTAAGTTCGATTAGCGAGCAGATTTATAATCATATACAAGACCACAATGATGGAAACACTATCCCATTATTACCGTATTAACAGATCTATATCTGCGTTATTATAGAACAAGGTTTAAAGATAGATACAAGAAGATACTAGGACGGACATGACAATGATGGAAAAGTCAATCAGTGATTGATTGTAGATTTAATATATAATATCTTCTTAATCTAGGAATAAAGTCAATCAATCATACTCATGTCCATTTTGGTACACTGTTTACACAAAAATAAAATCTGTGATTGGAAATTTGATGCTTGTTGGTAGGTACAGACAGTCAACTTCAATATACTCGTACTTAGTAGCTTAGTGTCTGGCAATTATGATTTATCCTTGTGTACAAGTACACAAGTCTTAACTAGGTATCTATTGAATAAAAGGGGTACCTATAATAACACTTACACCGATCATTCTAAAATTTTCTTACTAGTTATGCAAAATTTCGAGGGTTTCATCGACAACTTGCGAGTAGACTGAGTTCGGCTACTTAGTTCGCAAAATGCTCTCACATGGCTACAGCTAGTCTTCTTTATGAACGCTACTTCCATAGTGGCTTATGCATAGAGCATTGTGGTATATTTTTGTGGGGGAAATTGTTGATACAAAGTATATTTGTGTTGCAAAAATGGGATATAGGTCACACATCCCATTTATTGATTGAGTGAGCGAAGCGAACGAAAATCTTACAATCAACTTGGGCGATTTGGCATTTTATGTGTGTATGTATGTATGTTTGTATGTGGGTCCGACAATAACTTGAGAACCGTTTATCCGATCTGCGTGAAATTTGGTAAGTCGATAGCTTGTACTTGAGTCGATAGCTTGTATTTGACGACCTCTGTGGCGCAGCGGGCGAGAGCCTGCCTGCGACGCAAGAGGTTGCGGGTTCGATTCCTGCCGTGAAACAAATTTGTGTACAATCTGCAGAAATTTGTTCCGATGGTCTGGGTGTTTTCTATGTATAATAAAAAATATCTATCTATGTAAGTATATAATGTATTAAATATATCAGTTATCTAGTACCCATAACACAAGCTTTGAATAGCTTACTTTGGGGCTAGATAGTGCTGTGTGGATTGTCCAGCATTATTTATTATTATTATTAAATTTACTGGTAAGTAAGTATATGGGTAAAATCGGATGAGGGGTTATTAAAATATGGGGTTTTTTATGGGAGCAAAAATTAAAAAAGTTACCCCAAAAAAATAAAGTTACGTGTCATATGAAAGGGCTTGGCTTGTACATCCCAAAACCATTTTTATTTTTTTTCTAGGATGCCCGCTTTTTTAGATACAACAATAAAGTTAAATTAAGTTATCCAACCGTAGACCCGCTCTCTCCCATACTCTTTACGAGCACCCTCCTAGAGGTATTTAAAACACTGGCAGTGACATGGGCAAATAAGGGCATAGTCGTCGATGGCAAGCGCCTTACCAATTTACGTTTTGCGGACGATATTGTCCTTTTTGCCCCAACAGCGCATGAACTCCAACAAATGCTCCAAGATCTGAGCTCGGCGAGTCTTGAAGTTGGACTTCAAATGAACCGGTCAAAGACGCAGTGCATGTCTAACAGCACGAAACGTAGGGTCGAGGTAGATGGGCAACAAATACATTATGTCGATGAGTAGGTATACTTACTTGGGCCAGTTAGCGAGCTTCGAGAACAAGCAGGACAAGGAGATCGATCGCCGTATCGAGAACGCCTGGTAGAGCTACTGGTCCATGAAGGAGCACATAAAATAAAAATAAATAAATATTGGTGGACGTTCCACACAGCACTATCTAGCCCCAAACTAAGCTTATGCTTGTAATATGGGAGAACCAGATAGCTGATTATACTACTTATAATACTTTTTTTTTTGTAAATACATACTTATAATATTATATAACACCCAGACAGAGAACAAACATTTATGTTCACCACACAAATGTTTGTTCACGGTGGGAATCGAACCCACGACCTACGGCGCAGAAGGCATAGCTACTACCAACTGAGCTACGTAGGCTGTCACATGAAGGGTAACCTTCCTCTCACACTTAAGCGTAAACTCATCGACATGTGTATATTGCCCGTCCTAACCTACGGTGCACAGACATGGTCATTGACCGAGTTCCAGAAGTCCAAACTCAACATTTGCCAGAGGGCCATGGAACGCAGCATTCTCGGTTTCAAGCGCATTGACCGAGTGCGGAACACCATGTTGCGTTCCTTGACTGGCATAAGCGATGTTGGGGAAAAAGCTGCCAGGCTCAAATGGGGTTGGGCGGGCCACATCAGCCGGATGCCTCCCGAAAGGTGGGCAAGGATATGTACACCATGGGTTCCTGACGGACGTCGACCTCGTGGTCGGCCGAGAAAGCGCTGGCGGGACGACCTAGATGCCTTTGAAGGTAGTTGGTGGGAGGAGGCTCAGGATAGGGAGAACTGGAAGTCCTTGGGGGAGGCCTTTGCCCAGCAGTGGGACGGAATAGGCTGAGGAAAAAAAAAAAAAGTTATCCAACGAACGACCCAAGAGCTCCCATTTCTGTTTCGTTGGCATCAAGGTTTTTCTGCTGGTCTGGCCAGTTTCTTTGCTTTTTTAATAATTTCTTCTTGAAATACATTAAGAAGGTACTTGGTTCTCATTAAATGGTGATAGCGAGCTGTTCTGATGATGGAGTCAGGGTCTGTTCAACGGAACTCTTCAATAAATAGGCCAATTCAGTTGAAACTTGGTTACCATATTTAGTTAGTAGGGGCAGCCAGAGACAAGTCCAAACACAATGTTTGGACTTGCCTCTGACTACCACTTACTTATATTTTCTAGCGTTCGCGTCGCTTCACGAAATCTCAGTTCGGGGCGAACTACTAGTTAAATTAAACATATTATTTGTAACAAAGATCAAACCAAAGAACGGTAGGATCGGAACTATTTTTATGTACCGCAAAACTCTCGTCATTATTTTATGAACCGATTTGAAAAAAATATGAGAATACACGTACCTATACCTATGTACCCCCGTACATATATCATGGTATTCCCACGGCATAAAAGGTAGCCTATGTGTTATTCCAGACTATAATCTATCTCTCTGCTAAGTTTCATCCAGATCCGTTCAGCCGTTCCGGCGTGAAAGAGTAACAAACATCCTTCCATCCATACCTACAAACTTTTGCGTTTATAATATAAGTAGGATGAGTTCTGACGCATGATGGCTGATGTAGTGCCATGGCGCAGCTCATCAGCTCATCATCTGCACACGCTGCACAGGACAGCACGGCTGCGCAGTTATTGAGGGCATCTCCGTACAAGCTATTAATTTCTTCTGCGGTACCAGCCTCAATTCTTGTGGGCTCAAATCCCATTTATTTGATCGAGTTTCATTTCAACAAAGGATTTGAATTTAAAATTAGCAAAGGTATTATTGTGGACGTTACACGTCATTATGACTATGTACCTACCTACCGTACCCATAGCAAGTTACAGTAGTAAGAACACAAGATACAATATCTACCATAATAATATCTACTCACCGGCGCGGCGCGGCGCACGGCGGCGCGGCGCGGCGAGGACAGGCGCTGTACGAACGCACAGTTGCACTCGCCAAACTACTCAGCCATATTGATACGCACACAAAGGTACAGCCTTCCTAAAATTTCCTGATCGAAATCTAGGTGCTTAACCGATCCTTATCAGATAAATAAATTAATGATCAATCAAATTAATAGTTGCTTACAATTTATCAATAAGTATCTTTAACACATATTGATGTGCTGAAGACTCATTCGATCAGGGCCGAAGGAGTGCCACGCTCGCCTAGTCTGTAATAAGTTCTGAGTCCAGAGAGTGGAAAGGGCGGATCCGATGGGCGAAGGCAACAGCAGGAAGGACAGCTCGGGCAGCGGCGAGCCGAGCCGGAAGTCTGACAGGAAGGGCAGTGCAGCTGCATCTAAAGCCCTGGACCTGGACGACGTGCTGGTTAACGAACTGGGCCAGTTCGGCCGGTTCCAGTTCTACAACATCTGCCTGGTCGCCTTCCCCCTCATAGTGTCTGCGTTCATGAGCGAATTCATCTTTTCAGCGGCTGCTATCCCTCACAGGTTAAAATTCGGCCTTAGAATTATTTTGAATGTCTTTTCCGCTTTGAGTAAATTCAAAAAATATTTCAGCATCTACCTAATCAAACTATCAGAAAACGGAGACGAGTGAATTTTCACTTGATGGACAATTTTTATATTAGTTATTTATTTTAGGTTAGAATTAAGTACATATATTTTGCACTATAATAATTGACCTTATCGACCATGTTCATATAACTTACACGGAAATTCAAAAAGTCCCATTTCGCAGGTGTCAAATCCCCGAGTGCGGCGAAACTGCAAAGGACCACCTGTTCGATGCCGAGTGGCTCTCCAGCGCCCTCCCCGAGGCGGACTCCGGCTCGGGCTTCGCGAGCTGCGAGCGGTTCGTCCCGACGGGCTCCGCCAACGGCACCCTGGACTACTGTCCTGCCGACCTGTTCACATCCAACAGACAAGACTGCGATGGCTTCGTGTATGCAAGAGACAATTCCGTGGTGTATGACGTAAGTGGCTGGGTGGTAGAGATGGCCCTACACATCACATCAAGATATGAAAGAGAATAGTAAGATGTTTAGATACCTCGATAGACAGCCTTTACAGCTCTGTTGGTAGTAGCGCTCCCTTGTGTGCCGTAGGCCGTGGGTTCGATCTCCGCCGAGAGCAAACATTTGTGTGATGAACATAGATGTTTGTTCTCTGTCTGGGTGTTATATGTATAAATAGGTTGGTATGTATTTACAAAAATAAAAGTATATAATTAGTTTATCAGCTATCTAGATCTGAATCTCGCATCACTAGCTGTAGCGTACTCTGGGGCGGACAGTGCTGCGTGGAATGTCCACCAATATTACTTATTAATTTATGATGCTTCGTAGTAACTATACAAGATAATTTTCTGCACTATTTGCATGATCATTTGTACGGTAGTCGAAGAGGATACAATAACTCTGTTGGCAGTTCGATCTGGGCTGTCAAGAGTGGCTCCGAGCGCTGGCTGGCACGCTGAACAGCGTGGGCACCCTCCTGGTGCTGCCCATGATTGGCTTCATCTCGGACCGGTTCGGCCGCCGCGTGGCGCTGGTCACCAGCGTGTGCAACCTGGCTCTCATCGGCCTCATCCGAGCGTTCTCCGTCAACTATCCCATGTACCTGACACTGCAGATCTTGCAGACCACTTTGGGAGCTGGAACTTTCAGTTCTGCTTATATATTTGGTACTTATGCCCTTAATATTTTCATCGTTTTCACCGTCATCTTGACACTAACTCTTACTATCTGACTTGGCAGAGTCGTATACTTAAATAAAATACAATTGTTTTTTTTTTTTTATACAACTAGCTGATGGAACAAGCAGATGGCCCACCGGATGAATTAAACATGTTTTAAACATATTTATTTGCACTCTAGACCTGACTCATAAATTTAGTTGACCAGCAATCAACGCTGGCCTTCCGTCCGAGTTAGTGTAGTAGTAGAGATAGTGGCAATATCAGTATCACATACAGTCTATGTACTGTAATGCTCGTCCTTAGAAGAATGAGCTGGCCACGCTATCCTGAAATGCCAGGGCCCAGCAGATCAACGACATGAAATCCACAGGCTTGAATATGTGACCTGAGACATATCCAAGCCTGTGAAGCGGTGAAGAAAGCTTTTTGGGTGGCTAAAATGTCTGACAAAAATATCACGATTATAAATAAAATAAATAAATAAATAATAAATAAATAATGCTGGACAATCCACACAGCACTATCTAGCCCCAAAGTAAGCTACTAAAGCTTGTGTTATGGGTACTAGATAACTGATATATTTAATACATTATATAATTACATAAATAGATATTTTTATTATACATAGAAAACACCCAGACCAATGAACAAATTTCTGCAGATCGTGCACAAATTTGTTCCGAGGCGGGAATCGAACCCGCAACCTCTGCGTCGCAGGCGGACTCTCACCCGCTGCGCCACTGAGGTCGTCATTATGATTATGGATTATGCTTTTTATGGATCCACCATTGCCTGCGTGCTCAGTCATTTGAGCGACTATTGTTTTTATTTTAGCTGCTGAGATGGTAGGACCAAAGTATCGAGTGATTACAAGTGCTACAAGTACTTCCATGTTCGCTGTGGGTCAAGTGATCCTCGGGAGCGTGGCCTGGCTCATTCAGCCCTGGAGGTACATGATAATGACCCTACACATCCCCGCCTTCCTCATCGTCAGCTACTACTGGATTCTTTCGGAGAGCGTTCGATGGCTTTTGTCTAAGAGGAAGTACGCTGAAGCCAGGACTGTGCTGGAGAAGGTTGCCAGGATCAACAAGAAGCAGATTAGTGAGAAGTCTTTGGAAGCCCTGATGAACCCTCCACCGGCGCCTCCTTCGGTAAGATCCTACTGTTGGTCCTTAAACTGAAAAAAATAAAACGGATTCAACGAATTCAGATTAAACGGCAGAATTAAACGTTCTGTGACGTTTGTTTGGCAGGAAGGCCCCGGGCTGATCTCAGCCATTTGGTCGTCTAAAATCCTTCTGCGCAGAGTGTGCACCACTCCCATCTGGTGGATCACCACGACCTTCGTGTACTACGGCCTCTCCATCAACTCCACCAGTTTATCAGACACCATGTACCTGAACTATATCCTGACATGTGCTATCGAGATCCCAGGGTTCTATACAGCGGTTCTGATCCTGGACAGGATAGGAAGGAAGGTCACTTTATCTATCGGATACTTCTTGAGTGCAGCATGCAACTTTGCCTTTGTCTTCATTCCCGCTGGTAAGTTATGATGTTATAAATGATGTTAATCCACAACATTAGTCTACAAAAAAAGACTAGCGATGGTTCCCTAGACATTGAACTACCTAGAGTCACCTAGTTCCAAGACGTTTCAAAAAGATCCTTGTGATTTTATTGAATAAATTCATTTTGACTTTGACAAAAATAGTAATGAAAAATCGGTGAAAAAATCTGGTCATTTACTTGAAGTTCGCGGTCTAAGTTTTTTGACCCAATCTTGGTCTCGTGTAGAGTCACGAGAGTTCAATACACGAGAGATTAATAATTGATTATGAATGATTCATTCATGAAGTGGTAACCTACGTTTTCCCTGGTTTTACGAGCAACTGCGTGCGAAATGATATACAACACCAAATCATTTCCAGAATTGTCAGTGCTGCGAATGATAGTGTTCCTGCTGGGCAAGTTCGGCATCAGCGTGGTGTTCACATCGCTGTACCTGTTCACGTCGGAGCTCTACCCCACGCAGTACCGGCACAGCCTGCTCGCCTTCTCCTCCATGATCGGCCGGATAGGCTCCATCACGGCACCGCTCACTCCGGTGCTAGTACGTATACACACAGAGATCACACACTTTCATTTGCTACAGCCCTGACATATACCCTTTGCATTCTTCCTGCGCGTTCATCGATCCTTGATATCTGTTACGTAAACAAACTCGTAACATACTTACAACTGGATGTCACATGGGTGCACGCACACATTGCAACACCCAGACACATCAGACGTTCAAGCAGACTAAGCCGTGTGCCAGAAGTTATAAGTATACTAGGCTAGAACGAAGTTCCACCGGGGCATCCAGATGTCCATCAGGTCAGGTCGCTACAATGGCATTGCTATGTTTGCAGGCGGAGTACTGGCACGGCATCCCGTCCCTGATGTTCGGCGGCATGGGCCTGCTGTCGGGGCTGCTGGTGCTGACGCAGCCGGAGACGCTGGGCACCAAGATGCCGGACACGCTGGAGGAGGCGGAGGCGCTCGGAAGGACCGACTCTAAAGTTAACCGGTCCTAGTTGGTCCTAGTGCTCCGTACTGTCTTACTTCAAAGTTATTTATTGTTAAATATTGATTTATTCTAATTGTGAATGTATTCTGAGTTTGAATACGATTGGGGAGGAACGAGGGCTTTGTCGATCTTGCAGCGAAGCCCAGTCCACGGTCTACTGCGGCGTAGGCGCTACTTATGCAGTTCTCCAAGCTATCTGCAGCGTGCGTACACGCAGCGAATTACCAAAGTCAAAGCTTGTGTCAGCCAAAGCTTGTGCATTAAGCCCTCCTTTTGTACTTTAACTTTGTGTTTTGTGCAATAAATGATAAATAAATAAATAAATAAAGTCCACCATTGCACGCTTCACGCTGAAAGTCTTACAGAACGCTACTAGCTTAGGTTGACCTATAGGTATTAAATGGTTCGTGTAAAATATTAATTTAGTTTATCGTGTAACCAAATATGTGATCGATCCACACACGAGGAGAAAAGAAAACATTTTAAATCGAGGAAGGAACATCACACACAATAAATTGAGGTTTAGTAATATAAGTACTAAGAAAAAAACCTGAATAAGCACCGGTGGTCTAGTGGGACTGACCCCGCCTTCCGATCGTAAGGTCGCAGGTTCGAATCCGGTCGTGCACCAATGGATTTTTGGATTTTTCTATCGAAAAATTTATGTGCGCAATGCCAGTGCTCTTAAACGGTGAAGGAAAACATCGTGAGGAAACCAGTTAGTATTCTAACAGCGGCGATGGGCTTGCAACCTGTCACGTATGGAATACTAACTACTGCAAAATGTGGGTATGTGCCAAATGTAATGTTTGGACGTACCTCTGACTACCCCCCTTAGACATCCTCAAAGAATCTTGAATTAGTACCTACTTGGTATTGGGAGATCTGAAGGGATATCTACCGTGCTTGGGGATCAAAGTCGTGAAGCTGTTTCAGTTTCAGTTTTCAAAAAACCTGAACAGAACACCTGTCAAAATTAATTTATCATTGTTTAGATAATACGTTTGTCAAATTATCGGGATGCTCTATACATGTATGTTTTCGCTTAAGGATGACGATGTTGTTGGTATCCACTAGAAATTGTAGCGTGGGGTCACCACCACTAACTGTTATGATTATGTAGGTACATACATACAGATGGGGTATGTTTTCATGAAATAAAATAGGATTATTTACTAATTAATACGTATTGAATACTCACTAGGGAGTCATTTTCCCTGAACTTATCTTGTTACATAAGTACTCAAAATCTTTTGTCAGATATCTCAATCATAATATTCCTAATTAACCAAGAAAATAAAGTACCTACCTACGATACGTCTGGTTTTAATGAAATAAAGATTTTACGCCTTAGGAATACCTAAGTTTTAGAATACTGTTTTAAAGAATAAATAATATCATCCCATGTTTAATCACATTCAACATCTTAGTAAATTATTTAGAGAACACATAGGTACTTTACCTATCTATAAAAAATACAATAACACGTACATATTAGGTAGGAGGTATAGGAACGTAACAATTGTAGGTAGGTAGGTAGTCCATCTTTTTCCTTACAATCTATTACAAAATCCTACATTAATAATAATAAATAAGAATAAATAATAATGCTGGACAATCCACACAGCACTATCTAGCCCCAAAGTAAGCTATTCAAAGCTTGTGTTATGGTACTAGATAACTGATATATTTAATACATTATATACTTACATAGATAGATATTTTTTTATTATACATAGAAAACACCCAGACCATCGGAACAAATTTCTGCAGATCGTACACAAATTTGTTCCACGGCGGGAATCGAACCCGCAACCTCTTGCGTCGCAGGCAGGCTCTCGCCCGCTGCGCCACAGAGGCCGTCATTACATCTAGTATTAGTGTTCACTATCACAGAATCATTAGTTTAACCTATTTTACACTTTTCTCCCTGTTATTTTCAATACATTCGCCACACTGGTTGTGTGTCACACACAGTTCTACTGCAACAAGTTGGCACGTGTAAGCAGCTACGTCTTTGTCCATAACTAATATTAAGGAGACAAGAAGTAGTCTAGCAGATAAAAAGTCCACACACATCTACAGTAGAATGTACCAGGCTTTGCGACGTCACTGTTTTCTTCGAAGTCCAATGACGAAAGATATGCCTTCACGTACCTAATATCTTACATGTTAGTGACCACAGTGTCACTTGTTCAAGCCTTCTCGAATCACGAGATGCACTGCTGTCACTCTTTCTGGCCGGAGACCACTGGTGTTTCAGATGGCATGGCAGAACTGACAGCTGGTGTGATGTCACCAGCTTCCGCATCTTCACCGTCGGCGACCATTTTGTCGATGTTCTCTGCTTCGGCGACGCCGTCGGGCAGGGGGGCCCGGCTAGTTTCAGGCAGGAGAAGGGCGAGGAGTGCCGGACCCAGGGCCACCAGGCCGAAAACGATGCTTGGTAGACCGGACATGTATTTCTCCTGGAAAAATAAAACACACACACACGTTAAAACTACAAAATTAAATCACAATAGGGGTGTAGGTAAATTATTATTTTTTAAATTTAATGTGAAAATTTTAATATTTATAAGAATTTATTAACAGAGCATAAACTGAAGCACTCGCGGCTTCCTAACGTGTTACATATGTAGTATGCTAATCCAGGCCATAATATTATTCTTATTCGACGTGCTTTTATATGCATGATTGAGCTATTAATATCCAGAGACGTTGTTGTGCTTCGGACTGAAGAGTGTGGTTGCCGGTAATGCTTGGTATAGGCGATGGTTACCATTTAACATCAGATGGGCTATCTGCTAGTTCTATCATGAAGTAGGTAGTATAAAAAAAGAAAACAATAATAAAAAGAAGAAGTAGCGGGCAAGCAGCGTCGGTGGCGCGATTACGTTTGTCGATAACTTAGATCAGCAGAGCCTTAAAAATGTGTGTGTCGGTGGTCGGTGGTCGGCGGTTGACGGTCGGTGCTCACCAGCAGCGGCACCTGCGGCGCCAGCACGGAGCCGAGGCGGCCGACGGTGCTGGCGAGGTTGGTGAGCGAGTTGCGCGCCTGCGTGGGGAACACCTCCAGCGCCACCACCCACAGGCTGAACACGCCGTAGCTGCTGCACATCTTGCCCATCAGGTACAACAGCACAGACGCCCACCATATCGCTGGAAGTGTGTAACAGGGTCATAAAACGCTACGTACCCCCCCTTAGATCCTTGCCTTTTCTACTAGGCTTTGGTCGCGAGGAATTAGCCCGATCAAAACTAATCGGCTGTCAATTCACTTTCTCTTTCAGCTTTTACTTTAAATTAGATAGAGATTAAGTGACTTGATCGAGATTTCAGAAACCGGTTGTTAGAATATTCTTTTCATGTAAAAATTATATAATATACATCTTGTGACACCTCCTGTGATTTGCTGTGGTCAAATTATTAAGCTATTTGACCACATACTTGAAACATCGGTCATGTTTCAGACGCGGTGATGAAGCGGTGGCGGTGGCGGTGGCGGTGGCGGTGGCGGTGTCGGTGGCGGTGGCGGTGGCGGTGGCGGTGGCGGTAGTCATAATGCACTACCACTACCGCTACAACAGTGCACTACTCTTAGTAAAATGTAAAGTAGTTTTGAGTGACAATCTGTCATCTGCCGGCTCCGGAGGGATAATAATTGCTAACATAAATATTAAAGGAATTTCGTTACGACATCTCGCATTTTTTTTTGGAAAAATAAGTATGTGTTTAGAGTATATTTTGCCTTTTTTGCTAAAAATGAAATATCACGAAATATCTCTATCTACCGTGAATAAGCTACCGATGTTCAAGCATTTATGCTTTACCAAGATAAACGATACATTACCGCACTAGACTACCAAAACATGGCAACATGAAAGCACACTCACATTTAGGCACAAAAGCGGACGTGATAAAAAAGACGGCACACAGCGTATACGCGAGGCAGATCGGAGCCTTCCGACCGAACCTGGTGAGTGTCAGCGCTGTGACGATCCTCGTCGGCACGGAGACCAGCAGCATCGCAGAGAAGTTGATGTACTTGTCGCCGGAGATGCTGGTCGAGTTGATGATGGTGCCGTTCAGCACGAAGGTGGAGCAGGTGAAGCAGGCGGCGATCAGCGCCACTCGCAGCAGCATGGTGCGCGAGCGCAGCGCCGACGCCAGGCGCCCCTCGGCGGCGGCGGCGGCGGCGGCGGCGGCGGCGGCGGCGGCGGCGGGAGCGGACGCCCCGACCTGACACGACACATGCAGAGCACACTCAGGGACATAACTTGTATAACCAACACCTTCGAGCACCTTTCAGATTGAAACGGGGTGTAAAAGTTCGTATAGAAAAAGTTTCGCAAAAAATTAATCAAATAGTTATATTAGTATGTTGTTATATGTATAGCCACACAAACAATAATAGTTGATAATTGTTGGTACCTCAGCAGACTTCCTCTCCTCTGTGATGTTGTCCAACATGGCCTTCGCCTTGTGCGACAGCGTGATGTTGTTGAACTTGGCCACCTTGTTCAGCACCTTTACTGCTTCATCGTTCTTGTTGTGCGCCAACAGCCATCTACGAGTTTACTAATTATTCATTTAGTTTTTATAAAAGCTGTTTTTTAAACGGCTTTGGGCTACAAGTAGGTACTTAAGGTAAAATCAAAAAGAAAGTATGTGCTACGTCATCAAAAACTTTTCATAGAAACTGGATTTATCTATCCTTTTACTACGAGTACGTAAGTCATGGCATTATGATTCGGTGTAAGATAGATACTTGGCTCTCTCTGCAGCCTGCAAAAGACCGCTCGCTCTGGCCATCTCTCGCAGTACACCTTCTACTTGTACTGCTCAATGAATGAACTGTCTACACTATAGAGGTGTTACCTGACGCCCTCGTCCACGAGGAACATGTAGAAGAGCACGACAAGCAGCGGCGCGTAGATGGCGCGCATGAGATGCCGCCAGTAGGGCACGCGCCACGCGAGCAGCCCGAACCAGGCGCTGCCCAGGCTCGACAGTATGTCGCACAGGCAGGAGTACACCACGCGCTGCTTCTGCGTCACCGTCTCTAGAGCTGGACGTAGAACAGTGCACATCGAGACTCAACGCATCCACCAACATACCTACCTACTGGAAGCTGCTCTGCGAGACGATGCCTCGGCTGTCCGGCAAGAGCTTGCTGGATGCAGTCCTTTTTAGAAGGCAAACCCACTTTAGGCTGCTAAGACAGCGTTAAGCTAACGTTAAGCTAACTGCCAGGATTTTTTGTACCAGTAGCTTTTTTAGCTCGCGGTTTTACTCTCTTATGGTAATCTAATTTGTTGCAAAATACAGGCTCATCGGTTTGGGGCATAAAAATATAAAAACTTTTAAGTACTAACCTACCAGTACAGACTTGAAGAATAACTACAATAGCTAGCAGTGTACTTACAGAGCACCATGCTGGCGTTGCCGTAGCCCAGCGCCGTCTCCAGGAACTCCAGCACCAGCAGCATCCAGTAGTTGACGGAGAAGGACTTCACCAGCCCGGCCACGCCCACCACCAGCGGGGAGCCCACTATTATCACTTTGCGCCCGTATCTGGAAGCATGCGTACGTCATTAAATACGAAACCACATAACGTGTAAGTTATTAAAAAAAACTAAGTGGTCAGTTGTGACGGACGGTGACGTGTGTGTAACCCCTTTCGTCGCCCACAAGAAACCTGCGAGACAAACCTACGAAGCCTAATAAAACAAACATAAACTGTTTGTCGTCGATATCTGATAAAAGAATGTCAGCATGACTAAAGACTTTGTGGGGCATATTCTCTGTTCTGTGCTAAAGGTGACTCTAACTAAACTCAGATGAATTATAAATTGGCATGTGGTGAAACGGTTCCGTCGGACTTCGGTACCACCACCACCATAGGAATAGCAAGAAGGAAAATATAATATTGTAGAAGGGGGGGGAGCTTGTTTATGTAAATGTGGCGTCACCTGTCAGACACGAGGCCGCACAGTATGAAGGAGAAGACCAGCCCCAGGTTATGCACGGTGCCGACCATGGTGCGCTTCCACGGCTGGCAGCCCAGGTCGAACTGCGGACAAGTCACAAGTCACGCATTCTATCATTCTCCAACGGATTCTAAGTGCGCCTCAGGCTCCTGTCATTTTTTTCTACACAATATTGTTTTCACAGCACAGTTAGTAGTAGCTGTGACAGACATCTGGGATAATTGAATGTAAATAAAACTCATTTTGCTAGAAAACAAACAATTTTCAGCGGGCGTAATGTGCCTCAAGCAACATTTGACTGTCTCTGACTCCCCTCTACTAACTTGGTATGGTAGAGTAACCAAGCAGCTCAATCGGCTTATTTGTTGAAGTATTTAAACAAATCTTAGCTTATTCATAAAAAATAGCAGGTGCAGAGCTATCCCCCCCACAATAAGACAGATTTGACAAACAGGCCTCGTCTCAGCGAGTGATCGTACGGACATAAGGGAACTTCCATAGGGTAAGTACTTTATTGTACAAAATTATAACTTTTACAGAAAATATAGATGTGTAAAAATATATAGATGTGTGACACACTCACAAATACATTTCTGTGTTATGTGTGTCCTTGCACTGACGGCACCTAATGAAACAGGAAATCAGCTTGCAGATAGACGGCAATTTTCGAAATACCACCTCAGCTGTCCACAATCCACATGTACCTATCATCATTACTAGTATTCCCTTCCACCTTACTGTCACGTTCCACCAAACATGACTTCTAAACACCATAATTCACATGTTTACCAAATAACTGCCGACTTCTACTAACCCACTATTAGATAGGGCTTAGTAACTGTGTAGTAATCTTTGACTGTTGCAGTGTCTCTCTCGTTGTGTTTGGTCGCGGTGAGTGGTCATCGTGATCATGAACTTGAACTGAGTATGACCAGTCACGCTGTTCATTATCCTCCACAGATGTCATTGACAATGGAACTGAAAAGTGTTTACCTGCCTACCGCGCGGAGGTACTTCTCTCTAGTTGGCAAGCCCATGTGCGAATGTGTGCGGTGTGGAAGTGATGTCATATTTTTATTACAATCACTAGTTTATAATGATTTTAAATTTGACTACTTCGTATTAATAAAAAGTTATTTTATAGTAGGTACAACTTTCACACCGAAATTTAAATCGTAACAAAACTGTAGCATCTGTACTAAGTCGGGCTATTCTTCGGGCTATTTTGTTTTGCCAGCAAATCTAAGCAAAATAGCCCGCACTACCACTAGATGTCGCTAAGTTGCATTGCGAGCAAGCGGCCGGCATCTCGTAAAATGCACTTGCAACCAATTTATGTATTTTTTTATTATGTAGACAGGACATTGGTAATTAAAATATGAAATATTACATACATTATTGAAATGCCTGAACGAAACCCAAAAAAATTGTTTACAGCAAGTAGATCCATCAATACACAAAACAAACTTTTGAAAGCAAACAACAACGTAGTACAAATTACAGCCACCAGAAAAAGTGAGATCAATATTGCAAATAAAACATTTTCAAAAACATAAAGAATTTGATAACAGCATAATTCCTCATCTTCCCGTGCTTATGGGAGATTTTTTCACAGTATAACTCAGGCTATTCATGACCATAATTCTTCTTAATTGGACTAAAACAAAAACCTATATTTCAATCGAAATCTGTATCGCCATCTATTGAAGTCTATTTGGAACTAAAAAACTGTTCCTAGAGATGGGTGCCCATGACCGTGCCTATACACCTATAGACCGTATTATAGACTTATAGTATAGCAAAGTACCTACTCTCGTGTGTATATTATAATTTTATGCTTAATTTTGAGGTGAGGGCAGGAAAACTATGAAGTTTGCACCTTGATTGTTAGGTAAATCTTTCAATGTGAGAAGTTTATGATAATACCTGGAAACCGGTGGATGGAGACGCTCAAGAGAGATCCTCCTAGCCTAGATGCCAGCAATATTTTTTAAGCTGATGATGATGATAACTAATAAACATATCTCATCAGGTAACTCACCTCGGCGACAATGCTATTGTAATCCTCATACACCAGCTTCTTGCACGGTACACTCTTGTCCCTAGAAAAGTTTTCAGGAGAGCATCTATCCAGCGTCAAGTCCGGCTCGCTCGGCAACCACTGCCGGTTCTCCTCCGTGATGCTGCGCGGCGCGCCGAGCAGAGGCGCCATTCTATAGCACTGGTCGGTATGGTTCGCTATCGTGTACGCCGTCCACGACGAGTTGAACGCGAGGACTTGGCTCTCACATTCAGGCACTTCACATCTGCAATTGAAATGCATTTTCCGCTGAGTTAATATATTACACAAATGGTAGTCTTGTCTGCCAAACAACATGAGTGAGTTTGTATCATAAAAACATAAAGCATTATCGTTTTGTAATAACTTTTATAAGTAGGTACCTATGGTATTGTTTCATTTTCTCCTAAAAATAGCATTGCGTAAAGATAACTCTTACAAGACGTGGTTCATGTAACATGCATGACCTTACTCAAATTTGACACAATTGTAGTCTCTTGCTTATGAACTTTAATATCAAGAATGGAAATAAATTATTAAAGCTCTATAATATTGTGTTAGTGTTGGAAAATATGTATAACAAACAGCAGAAATCTTATCTGCAAAAATGCTAGTCTTCCCCTTTTCATAATTCATGCAAAAGTCTTAGGCTTAGTCTAGTCGATGTTTCTACTTTACAAACTACGATACCTCCATGTTAATATGCAACTTCCTGAGTAGGAGTGCATTTGTATCAGCTTGTAAGCGGCGAGAGGGGCAAATGGCGGTGAACATGCAACATTGTAAGTAATGTTAAGTCAATATACCCATTTAATTATGCATTCGAACAAGGCGTTTCACTGCAGACAGATATGAAATGTGGGCGAGACATGGTTTTGTTTAAATTATTACCTACCACTATTTATCAGTAGTGCTATTCCGACAACAACATTGACCTCGGGAGGCGCATGCGTTCACCCATGCGCGTGAGTGCTTGGCTGGCACCTGATAATGTCAATTCGTGATCTAAGTGATGCACTTGCAGCAGGTCGTGGCTACAACTTAACATAAGGTGGGCCATCTGCTTGTTCCATAAGCAAGTTGTATAAAAAGCATGACTTGGGAAAGACTATCATCTATATGACTATAAGTATTTATCTATTAATTTATTACTATAATAAATAATTGCTACACATGTGGTACCTGCAGCAATTTATTGTGCAGTTCGCAACAACAGCATGATTTATTATCCTTTGACATGTAAGTACTGCAATGACAATACCGAAAATCACCATAGTTTATTTCTCTATACAAATGAGATGTGGAAAGTAATCTGCATTACACGAGAAGCATTAAATTACGCAATGCAATAAACATGAGTTTATGATCCTTGCCTGTAGATACCACCGTAGTGCACGGACACTTTGCAAACAATATAAGATTCCCACTTCTTTTTACTACGTCATGTCATGATATTCAAATTGTGATAATTCTTTATTTTTATTTATTTATTTATTAAAAACTTTCACACAAAACAATATAGTGCTAGGAGGACTTAATGCTAATAGCATTTTCTACCAGTCATCATGGGCGTGCAAAAAGATGGTGTGGCGTGTTACTAAGTATTTATGAAACTGTCTTCATTCTGATTCTTCACCACACAAGACTTATTATTTATTCGTAGTCACACAAAAACATAGTATATTAGTATATTTAGGTAAAACAATGGGCATCCTTATCACTAAGAGCGATCTCTTCCAGGCAACCTAACATAACATATCTTTTTCTATCTTTCCCTTTAAGTATGTATATTATAATATGTACTTATATATTTATCATATATCGTAAGTAGGTATATATTATATATTTTGTATATAAGTATAAACTATATATGTATGTTTAAGTACATATGTCTTGTGTATATTTAGGTATTTATTTTATCTTGTTTTTAATAGTTGTAAGAGTTATTAATATAATTTATTTATCCTCTCTCATTTTGTACACGCACCCACCCACCTCTAATTTCAATCTCTCACAATCCTTCAAGGTTTGCTGGAAGAGAACTCTTTTTAGGGTTAAGCTCGCCTTTGCACATGTATTATTATTTAAGTTTACTGTATATTTTTACTGTGTACAATAAAGAATAAAAACAGAATAACATTACTCTACAGGTCATGTATGGCGAACAACTTTTGTTCTACAAGTACAAATACAAGTTGTAGTCTAACCTGTAGGAGACTTCGGCGGCCGTGAACACGTAGTTGTAGTTGTAGTCTAACCTGTAGGAGACTTCGGCGGCCATGAACACGTAGTTGTAGTTGTAGACTAACCTGTAGGAGACTTTGGCGGCCGTGAACACGTAGTTGTAGTTGTAGACTAACCTGTAGGAGACTTTGGCGGCCGTGAACACGTAGTTGTAGTTGTAGACTAACCTGTAGGAGACTTTGGCGGCCGTGAACACGTAGTTGTAGTCGTAGACTAACCTGTAGGAGACTTTGGCGGCCGTGAACACGTAGTTGTAGTTGTAGACTAACCTGTAGGAGACTTTGGCGGTCGTGAACACGTAGTTGTAGTCGTAGACTAACCTGTAGGAGACTTTGGCGGCCGTGAACACGTAGTTGTAGTCGTAGACTAACCTGTAGGAGACTTTGGCGGCCGTGAACACGTAGTTGTAGTCGTAGACTAACCTGTAGGAGACTTTGGCGGCCGTGAACACGTAGTTGTAGTCGTAGACTAACCTGTAGGAGACTTTGGCGGCCGTGAACACGTAGTTGTAGTTGTAGACTAACCTGTAGGAGACTTCGGCGGCCGTGAACACGTAGTTGTAGTTGTAGACTTACCTGTAGGAGACTTTGGCGGCCGTGAACACGTAGTTGTAGTTGTAGACTAACCTGTAGGAGACTTCGGCGGCCGTGAACACGTAGTTGTAGTTGCACATGTTAAGGAAGGAGTCGCGGAAGGCGAGCAGCACCAGCAGCAGCAGCTGGTACTTGCCGAAGCTGCCGAGCTCGCTGAGGATGCCTTCCAGGTTGAACTGGCTCTCGGTACTCTCCTTCGAGTCTTCCGCCATCTGAAACAGGTTTTAATGAATTATGACGATCTATTAGCTTCAAACTTATGAAACATCTTCAATAACACGACAGCCTTCAGCTTGGTAGTAGCTCGGCTTTCTGCGCTGTAGGCCATCGGTTCCTCACCGAAACAAACATTTGTGTGATAATAAATGTATGTTTGTTCTCTGTCTGCTGTGTGGAAAGTCCACAATGTTTTCTTATCCTATGATAGATAAAAATCTAAACCAAAACGGTCTTTATTCAGTACTATCACAGGGATCACTTTGAAACGTCTTTATTGATTGAGTGAGCGAAGCGAACGAAAATCTTACAAACAACTTGGGCGATTTGGCATTTTATGTGTGCATGTATGTATGTATGTACGTATATATGTAGGTTTGTATGTTTGTCCGACGATAACTTGAGAATAACTTTTATTTGATCTGCATGAAAATTGGTAAGTCGATAGCTTGTACTTGAGAAATTTACTGGTAAGTATATGGGTAGAATCGGATGAGGGGTTATTAAAATACGGGGTTTTTTTATGGGGGCAAAAATTAAAAAAGTTACCCAAAAAAATAAAGTTACGTGTCATATAAAAGGGCTTGGCTTGGACATTCCAAAACCATTTTTATAATTTTCTAGGATGCCCGCTTTTTTAGATACAGCAAAAAAGTTAAATTAAGCTAACCAACGACCCAAGAGCTCCCATTTGTAAGAGTTTCGTTGGCATCAAGGTTTTTCTACTGGTCTGACCAGTTTCTTTGCTTTTTCAATTATTTTTTTCTTGAAATAAATTATGAATGTATTTGGCTTTCATTAAATGGTGATAGCGACCTGTTCGGATGATGGAGCCAAGGTCCGTTCAACGGAACTCTTCAATACATAGGCCAATTCAGTTGAAACTTGGTTACCATATTTAGTTAGTAAGTGGCAGCCTGAGACAAGTCCAAACACAATGTTTGGACTTGCCTCTGACTAAAACTTACTTATATTTTTGGAGCGTTCGCGTCGCGTCACGAAATCTCAGTTCGGGGCGAACTACTAGTATTATAAACGTGAAAGTTTGTAGAAGTATGGATGGATGGATGTTTGTACTCTTTCACGCGGGAACGGCTGAACGGATCTGGATGAAACTTGGTAGAGAGATACATTATAGTCTGGAATAACACATAAGCTACTTTGTATCCCGTATGGGAATACCGGGATTTATAACAGCGCGGGTGAACCGCGGGGCGCAACTAGTACATAACATTAGGACTGACAATTTGTTTTTATGAGTTTTCTCTGAGCAACTAACCTTATTACCTCACCGCCGGTAGTCCGTCTCCGGCAGAATCAGGAATACGGTGACGAGACAAGCACCAACTGAAACCGCATCAATATTGAATTAGCTTTTATATAATACAGCAAGTACGACTGAGTTCGAGTGATCATTCGACTCGTAATTACCGTGGACTGCATGGTCTGCATTGTTTAGTGATGGATGCCCATAACTCTATGAATCCATCACATTCGGCTATTTGCATAACAATGCGAGTGAAAATCTGAAGATTGGTGTAATTATCTAAATGTAGCACGATGATTTACATACTTAGAAAATAGAGCTATAGGAAGAAGACTATATTATTGTAAAGACTAAAATTTATAACTTTGTGACAGTTAGTAATAAAATACATTGCAATTGTTGAAACAAATTATGCTAGCTAGGTGTAATGTTATAGCTTTTAAATAGTTATGTGTTAAAACATTTACGATGCATTATTACTGTGCTTACTTTGGTCAACAAAACGAACTCAAGACCAAATCAACGGCATTTGGGTTCAGTTGCTATATTGTAAGTGTATTATATAAAAATAAATAAAATAATATATGGGATGAGTGAGAGGTAAATACTGAGCTTATTTCCATACCTACCCATATTCGCAACGTTCAAACTTTAGAAATGAAAGTTTTACTACCTGGATAAAGTATAGACTACTTTAAATTCGGGTAGATAACACGTGATAGGGCGTGGGTTTGCGCTAATGCTAAGAAGTTTCCTTCAGTAGATATTGCTAGTAATAAGTACTGAAGGGAAGGACACATGAAAGCGCCCAAATTCTGTGAAAAGGGGCTCATTGGACTGAAAAGAGTTCTTTTATGTGTATTTTTACGTAATTTACATGATCTGCTTGTTACACGATTGTTACAAACTCCATGGATGACGTAACCCTTGTATTGTGTAGCTCTTTTATATTTTGTTTGGAAATTAAGCTGAGAAGAAGGCAAATCATTCAACTACAGCTACCAACGAATGCAGTCAACGATGACAGCGCATGCAAATTTAAAAGAAACAAAATTGTATAAAGTGCAATTCCGTTCAATAACATAAAAGACATGGAGAATCGATTTATTTTGCTAATTCATGGTCGATATTTCACAAATCTCCGAGTGACTTAATTCATAAAATTGTAAAGATTATGTATGTAATGATAAGATTAAAC
Organism: Plemyria rubiginata; assembly: GCA_963576535.1. Taxonomy (NCBI): domain Eukaryota; kingdom Metazoa; phylum Arthropoda; class Insecta; order Lepidoptera; family Geometridae; genus Plemyria; species Plemyria rubiginata. The sequence continues at coordinate 223,235 of OY754916.1, read as the reverse complement.
TGTTTTTGAACTTAAACTATATATATTTTGGCAATCACGTTTATGAATGTGGTACTGGTACGGTTACCTTATGTCAGTGTTTCTACGCGCGTTGTCGATATTTTGGAAGAGCAGAGTTTTTTGCCTCAAACTGAAAATGAAATGCTACGGCAGACGACAACTCAGGACAGAGCTTTCTAACGCGGAAATGCTAAAACGGGATAACGGCCACTGAGAAGAAGAAAAAGCTGAACAATTTAGACTGGTTTTGGTAATTGGGAACAAAATAACGTGTTAATCAAACTATAATAAATCAAGAATGTTAATAAGTATGGGGTCTGAAAAAACGCCTATATAGTAAGAGCAGCCGAGAATCAGCGAAGGGTACTAAACTATAATCATTGTTGCGAAACAAGATAAGAGCTACAACGGTTATAATAATAATAATAATTTATTTATTTCAGAAAACATTGCACATAAAACACAGTAATAAACAAGAAAAATAGTAATAATAATCAAAACATTTATAATCTTGTTAATGGCTGGTTATTATCGTGTTGTAGACAGAACCTACACTAAGTCATAAAGACTTGTGTTGTAGGCTCTGCATAATTATTCTCTGCATAATTATTAATTATCCGCTTAGATATAATTGTAACAGAGTATGATGACAGTGAGAGGGCTGTATTATTCGGCAGTAGGCTTTTCGTGAGCAAAATGTATGAGTATGTTTGATGGGAAGTTTATATAAGCGATTATTTAGGTAGCATTTGCATGTGTCACAAGTCCGGCGACGTCCGATATCGCATGTTTACTAAACACAGCATTGTTAGCTTGCACCTACTTAGTGTGCTTGCGTGTGCTCCAGTGTTCGCGTCTGTTCATTGTGTTGGTACCTACATAGCAGCTGGTTGGGATCACAAATGTCTCTGGTTTTCTATACGACCTCTGTCAAAGACCGGCTGGATTCTATTTAATCGGTGTCAAAGTTGCTAATTGGTCACACCTCTCCTTCCGATGTAGGTTGTTGGTTCGATTCCTATGTAGGACTGAAAGAGCATACCTACATGGTTAGTTAATCATGAAGGGTAGTCTCACTAATCAAAACACGTCATCGAATTCCACATTTGTATAATGATCTAAAACCATAACCAAACACATCAATAGGTACGTCAAACAATCTGCTTAAGTACATAACTAATTATAAAACTTTCCATAGATAAGTATAAAACGACTTTACTTTAATTAGGAGATCATCGCGTAAAATGCACATGCAACCAATAGATGGCGATAATAAGTATTCTGCCCATACTACATACTATTATTTATTCTGCGTCCACACGCATTCCCTCGTCCACAATGATAGTTATGCCAATTTTCTTTCAACGGACGATTCTGAACCTACTTACTACTTATTAATCTGTGTCGATACACAGATTAATAAGTGGGTAGTAGGTAACTATCTTACTTACCTACCTCGACCTGTATTCGTACATATAGGTACTTATTGTGTAGTCTATCTATTCGATTGATTGTCTAACTGATATGGAGCTGTTACCTCTTTTGACCTACCTGGAGTCGCGCGCGCGATTAGATACATCTCACCCGATAATAAGTGGTCACCCCACTTGATGTTGAATAGTCACTACCTACTAGTGGAAACTTATAGTAGGTTATGAGTACCACAACCCGTTTTTCGTACAATATGAAAAGGAAACAATTGACAAAAGATGGTTATAGAGGCAGGTACATAATGTCTCAACATAAAATAGGCCACCTGATGTTGAAAGTAGGTGGCCTATTGTATGTTACCACCTTTCACCACTTTCCCCCAGATGCTTAGAGCTTTCTTATTTCTTGGATTTTAGATAGGTAGTAGTTGGCCATCGTCAATAACCGCTGAATATCAGGTGGACCTTCTAAGATGATTGAAGTGACACCTGATGCTGAGCGGTTACATCTAAAGTAGGTAGGTCAAGTAAACTTCGACAACCAAATTGAACAACAATGTAATTGATGTTGGCTGGTTTTCAGGAGAGCGAATTTAAACTTTGTACCGCGGATTTTTAGCTCTCCCGCTGCTGGTGTTTGTTGACCGATAATCATGTTTTAAAAAAACTATTTTTCATATGTTTTCTTCTATTTTCACTGACATGAGTACTGTGTACGTAGGTGAAACGGAAGCCTTATTTTGCTCAAGTTACGAAGTAAAAAAATGTGACGACCTGACAAGAAAAACATTGTAAGTAAATTAACAATGAGGTTATACGAAAAATAATACAACACCAAATAGTAATAAGGATTACAATGGAGTGTTATTGGTTTCACAACAACAAGTTTTTAGCGATGTATGTGTGGGTGCGATGTATGTTATGGCTATTCTGTCGGTGCCGATTCGGGTCTACCAGTTGGGGAACTATTTCACAGGGTCTATGAAAAATTGGCTGAAGGCATCAAGGATTTCACGTTCTATTCAGATGCTATGGGGCACAAAACCGGCACCGTATCATGTTTCTTATTACAATTTTACGTCTACCATTCCTGCATATAGGTCACTTTGTTTTTTCTTCCTTCTTTCGATCAAAGCGTGCATTGAGTCTCTTTCGGACTGTGAATGTTCTAGCTCGAAGAAATTGTGCGTTATGTTCACACCATAAGACTTGGCAGGATAGACGTACTTAAAGAATATGATGCGATTCCGGTCTTGTCCCCCACAGAAATCTGAATAGAATCTAAAATCCTTGATAGTTTCAGCCATCTTCTTACAAACCCTAAGAAAAAGTTGCCAACAGGTAGACTATTGAAGATAAGAACATCGTAAGTTCATTTACTACTGTAATTTTATTCTTAAACCAACTTGTTTCAGAATAAACAGCATTGTAATTCGAAATAAAATACCACTGGAACGAATAATGAATTACAATGATTTTATATGGAGTTGGACAACAATTTTTTTTGTAATTATATGTACCTTGTTATTAATTCCAATACTTACTTGAAAAAAATGACGAGTTACCATATTATTTTTTTCACAAAATGATAGTTCCTAAAGTCATAGAAATACAGGCCCCAGACAGAAAAAAGCTAATTATTTCCTGATTTCACCAGTTGTAAAGTTAGATTTCATTGTACCCAGATTTACAATGTTGTTCAATTTGGGTGTCGACTTTGTACATACCTACCTACTTTATACTTGCGTTGACTTGGTTCTTCCTACGGCTACTATACTTTTTTTAATAGGTACAACTAGTTGACGGAACAAGTAGATGGCCCACCTGATGTTAAGTGGGCTACCATTTACGATATATATTATTGACCGAGCGAGCAAAGCGAGCGAAGCGTGTCAGTTTCCACATTGGCCAAAAATGCGTTTGTCCGGATGTCTGTCTGTCTGTCTGTTCTCCTCTACAGGTCGCATTTTTCAACCGATCTGGACGAAACTTGGTACACAGGTTATATGACTTATTAGAATTTTTTTGTCGACGGGGATTTTTGATTGGAGGGGTACTTCCCCCAAAAAAAGGGCAAAAAGGGGGCTATTTGATATACTGGATATCTCTACCAAATGAGATCCGATTTCGATTATTCTTTTTTTATTTGAAAGGTAGTAACTATAAGTTGGTCTCATAAAAGTTTGGCGAAGATCTGATAAGGATCTTCAGCATGATGAACAGGATAGCTCATCAAACAATCGATGGTTTTCAATCAAATTTGAGAGAAACACAAAGGACCTCATTCTACACAAGATGATGCAAAAAAAATCAAAAAGATCAAAAAATCACAAAACGGAAAATGCACTTGCACATTACATTCCTCAAATAGCTCACTTTTAGTATGCTCGCGAGGTCTACAGCTCCCAGAGCCACTAGTTTTATTTCACCATAACTGACTTGGATATCACTACCACCGATTCAGATGATGTATTTCTGTATAGATAGATGGATACTATGGATGGATGGATACTACATCTTACTTAAACGGTGAAGGAAAACATCGTGAGGAAACCAGTTAGTATTCTAGCAGCGGCGATGGGCTTGCAACCTGTCATGTATGGAATACTAACTACTGCAAAATGTGGGTATGTGCCAAATGTAATATTTGGACGTACCTCTGACTACCCCCCTTAGACATCCTCAAAGAATCTTGAGTAAGTAATTGGTACTGAGAGATCTGAAGGATATCTACCGTGCCTGGGGATCAAAGTCGTGAAGCTGTTTCTTACATGATTGGAAAATAATATAAATGCTAAACTTCATCATAATAATTATGACGAAAACAAGTGCCAGTGTATGTATAATAATTAGTGCTACTAACTCGTATCTATTATAACGGTCTAATAGAGTCGTCATTAAAGTAGCACAAAGGTATCGGTTTCTGCAGATTTAACAATTAAATTAAATAACCGTTTATATCAAATCAAATCAAATATTTTATTATACTCATAAAATAATGGGGTAGGTAACACGAATTGGATACCTACAATAGTTAAAAACTGTGACGTAACCATCAACGCCCACCTCTTAGATTTAGGTATGGAGAGTTCCTTAAAACAGCATGTTACAAAGTATCAAGATGAAAACTATTATAAATCAAGGGTACAACATGCTTAAAACTAAATTAAATGAGATTAGGTATGTTTAGGGTGAGTATGTTGTGTAAGTGCCAGTGTATGAGTGTGATGGTGTGTGTGTGTGTGTGTGTGTGTGTGTGTGGTGTGTGTTATGTGAAAGTGTGTGTGTGAGGGTGTGTGTGTGTTTTATACTATCGCTTTCAGGAGGTTTTCTGTTTCATCTTAGGAGAATGGCTGTAGCCATGAAAGCAGTTTTATTTTACATTTATGTAGTGTAAGAGGGTAGATATTGAGGTCTTTGTTAACCCTATTATAAAGCATTAAGCTAATGAAATGGTAGTGTGGGCTGGCGAGTTCCGTTCTTCGAGATTCAACTTTACAAACTCTATCTAATATGTTGGCGTTTGGCAGCAGATAAAGACATGGTGCGGCAGTTCTTCCCCAGACGAGCCACATACAAAAAATCTTCAACTGCTCTATCGGTAGTAGAGCAAATTTTATAGAAGTAAAATTTTTTCCAATGTCTTATTTTTAGGTAAGTGGATTTGCTACTGTGAATGCCATTCGCCAAACTTACATTTAACTTTAACTTACTGGTAGCTTGTCCAATATCCAAAACACAGATCACTCACTAAATTTAATAATAAATTCGGTGATTTCTAATGTTGCGTTTTATATTTTATAAATAAATAAATTTATAGTTTAGATCTTCTCTCTCTCTTTTAGATTTTCCAACAGAAAGTTGTGTGTTATGCTGAAAACTTGCGCACACGCTTCTAAAATTTCAGTAAATGTTGTTTGTGACAGAACGCACGCATGGCCCGAGGCGGCGAGCGCACTGCGCGGTGATTTACGACTGTGTGTGTGTCACAGATCCGCTGCGCTGCTACGAGGGCTATACAACTGATATTTATTTTAAGATGAAATCTCATTCAAAATAAAGGCTTTTCTACAAAAAAACGAGTGGGAAACTAAATATTATGTAAGATCAAAATACTAAGTAATATTATTGGTGGCACAAAGACGCCGTAACAGCTAAACTGGATGACACTCAAAATGCTTTGTGAATTTTATTTTGTAGTTTCTAAGGGTGTTTGTCATTTGCTCATTAGAGAATATTTATTACCGCCATCACGTAAGTGAAGCCACAGCAACAGCAATTTCTCCCAGACCTGGCCTGGACGTTTCAAAGTAATCCTCGTGATTCAATAATGATTGAATTATCATTATCACAAGAATCACTTAGCTCGATACATCATTATTATCCCCATTCTACCATCTGACCACCAGACGTACGGAAACGAGGCATCCATTCATGGTTGACATACCAACTGCCCGCACCAAGCGCTTTGCTTCTTCATTCATCATGCGCACAGCCAATGAATGGAATTCCTTACCGGCGTCCGTCTTTCCGATGACCTATAATTTGGATTCTTTCAAGAGAAGAGTGAACAGGTATTTTCTAGGTAAACGTGCTACATCGTCGACCGCATCATCACTTAACATCAGGTGAGATTGCGGTCAAACGTTTTCACCTATAAGTTGTAAAAAAAAGACTTGTTTGCAGACAGATGGGCAATAGTTGAAAAAGTTTGCTTGAGCTACTCGGAGGAACCGAGCTCTCTAACACCGTGGTGATAAAAGCATGTGTTTGTACATGATTTTTTTCTCTACATTTTTTAAATACCCACCTGTTATTTTTCTTATATTGTTTAGATGATGATTTTTCTTATAGTTTTATTTAATTGATATTTATTATAATTTTTTTTATTTAGGATTTATTTTAGTCTTTTGTACGTACATAGTTTTATATTTTGATCTCAGTGTGTTGTTTTGTTTTATGTTGTTAATAAATGCTTAGCTTTAATTAGTTATAGTTGCATAGAATAACGCATTAGATAGAACTGTCTGTTAGGTTATTATATTTTTTTAATAAAGAATTTGAATTGGAATTATGCTAGGGGTTCTTGAAACGCAGTTTGTAGCGAGGCACATAGTAGACAACAAATAGAAGTAGGTAGCTCTAGGAAGCGCGATGACAGAGGTTTCCTGAATGGCCTCCTGAAAACAATTGATGAAGGTTGCGCGAATATTTTTAAGGAAGTAAACAAGACAGTATGTTTTACTGTATTCAAATTCCTTGGTTTTACTCTGCCGTTGTTATATGTCGATTTGCTTATGCACTGTATGACGTTTATAATAGAACCTTTGTACTTATATATTATATGATGCGCTATACGAATAAGATTACAGAGACAGTTTCAATAAATAATAGTCACCTAAGATTATTTTTTATGTTAATGACCTAGTTACTTTAAAACAACATTTAGGGCTCCGTACCGCTTGGTGATATGAAAAAACTTACGTGAAAAAAAATCTAAACCAAATAAAGATCATATGCTGTTCATCTGTCTGGCTATTAGCTAGTCCGCCTGTTTGTATGTCCGTCTGTTCCTCAACGACTATAGAGAGGAGCCGTCTTTTAGATTGTTGGGACGTTGCTTTACCATTGTAGTCCACGTAATACTTACTAACACCGAATAACTATGTGTCCTAAACTGAAATGTAAAAAACAATCATGTAAGAAAAGGTCTGTTAAGACTTACTTTGATTGATCGAGTGAGCGAAGCGAACGAAGATCTTACAATCAACTTGGGCGATTTGGCGTTTTATGTATGTATGTATGTTTGTCCGACGATAACTTGAGAACCGCTTATCCGATCTGCATAAAATTTGGTAAGTGGATAGCTTGTACTTGAGAAATTTACTGGTAAGTATATGAGTAAAATCGGATAAGGGGTTATTAAAAGATGGGGTTTATAAAGGGGGCAAACATTAAAAAAGTTACACAAAAAATTAAGTTACATGTCATATGAAAGGGCTTGGTTTGGACATTCCAAAACCGTTTTTATTTTTTTTTTGGATGCCTACTTTTAGAATTACAACAAAAAAGTTAAATTAAAATAACCAACGAACTAAGAGCTCCCATTTCTAAGAGTTTCGTTGGTATCAAGGTTTTTCTACTGGTCGGTCAGTTCCCTTGCTTTTTAATAAAAAAAATTATTGAAATAAATTAAAAAAGTTCTCAGTTCTCATAAAATGTTGACAGCGACCTGGTCTGATGATGGAGCCAAGGTCTGTTCAACGGAACTCTTCAATAAATCGGCCAATTGAGTTAAAACTTCTTTACCATACAAAGTTGCAGTCAGCGGTTACAGTTACACAAAAAAAACGGTTACAGCGGTCAGTGGTAGACAGACGCAAGTCCAAGCATGTGTTTGGTATAACTGACAAATTAAATACAGCTGTTGAACAAAGGAAGAAAGAAATACTGCACTCTTTCGATGTCACCAAAGGATTTTGATCTTTCTGATTACTACCATCTATGTACTTAAATTTTCGGAGCTTTCGGATCGCATCACGAGATTTCAGTTCGGGGCGAACTACTAGTATATAATTAACGGAAGTTTTAGCCATCAATCTAAATATATATATAACTCAAAGGTGACTGACTGACTGACATAGTGATCTATCAACGCACAGCCCGAACCACTGGACGGATCGGGCTGAAATTTGGCATGCAGGTAGATGTTATGGCGTAGGCATCCGCTAAGAAAGGATTTTAGTCAATTCTATCCCCAAGGGGATGAAATAGGGGATGAAAGTTTGTATGAGATTTTCAAAGTAAACGAGCGCGAACAAAGCCGCGGGATCAGCTAGTTAAATATAAAACCAGTGAAAACTTTTAATCTCATATTTTTTTACATAATATGGACAGAACCACAAGGCTTGAGTCTTGCTAGCACTTGCCGTTTTATTCATTTATAAAATTATATATTTCCAAGTGCCTCCCACTAAAAATACAGTGTATCGATAATCAGCGGAACAAGCACTATAAAAGAATTAGTCTAGTCTAGACAATCATTCAATACTTTATCGTAGATTCGTGAACGATAACTGCTCACTTTAATATCACAGATATAATATAGCTTTAATTGGAAATCAAGCGTGCCTCACCATGGCGGCTACAGAGAGCAACACTTTCCCGGAAAATGGAAAAGTAGAGCAGAAGAAGATAGATTTGGATACGATCTTAGTGGATGAGATAGGGCAGTTCGGGAGGTTCCAGCTTCGGGTTTTGTCGCTGACTACGGTGCTGGTGGTGTTCGCGGCGTGGGCAGCCAGCGAGTACGTGTTCACCACGGCCAGGATCAACACCAGGTAGGTACTAGTGCCTGTCTTGTTGTTGTTTCGCAGTCAATGTGGCGGCCTCTTCTTTCTCTGCCTTCAAATTTCATCTGCTTGGCTCCACATAAAACACTCAAAAGTCCATGGTTATCAAATGTTTCTCAGCGTTAGGCATACAATATAACTGCCGAACGCAGATTCTTTCTATTTTCTATGCATAGAACCCACAACCTAGAGTGCAGAAAGCAGAGCAACGTAATACTAACAGATCTGTGAGACTGGTCTTCTGGCACGAACTCACGGTCCGTAATATTAAAAATAAATTTAATTAGAATTTTATACGATAATAATTGAGGATCAAGTATTGTTACTTTTTTTCAAGCTCGAAGACTTTGACCTTTCCAACAGATGTCACATCCCGCAGTGCGACACCGAAGACCCGGAATTCTCTCCAGACTGGATCCTCAATGCCATCCCCGGGACCGAGAGCTCGTTCGACAACTGCCAGCGCTTCGGGAACTCCTCAGCCGCCGCCGCACCAGGCGTCTGCCCGGCCGCGCTATTCGACCGAGAGCTCCTGCTGCCTTGCGACGACTATGTCTATGAGACGACTGACACAGTGGTCTATGATGTGAGTTATCCACAACACAGGACACACTTCTGGGACCATTTCCAAAATTGAGTCGGAGTTCGGATCTGATGAGTAGTTTTTGGTTATAGTGAATAGTTGTTTAATAAGTTTGTATTCGTACTACTAGGTCTGTGTTCAGCTCAGCTCAGCTGTTCGGATTGTTCCAGTACGGGCTGGCGTGCGACGAGTGGCGGCGCTCGCTGATCGGCTCGATGCGTATCCTGGGCACGCTGCTGGCGCTGCCCATCACGGGCGCCGTCTCCGACCGCTGGGGGCGGCGCGCGGCGCTCGCGCTCAGCTCCTTCAACACGGCCTGGATCGGCATCACCAGATACTTCGCCGACACCTACGTTGGCTTCTTGATTTCTGAAATAGCAGAATCCACCTTTGGCTCTGGCATATTTTCTACGGCGTACATTCTAGGTCAGTCAACCGACACGTCACTTGATGGTATAGTAAAGACACAGTACATGCAGAATAATAATAATATGTGTTTGTTATTCGATGGTACAGTGATGAAGCTGGAAAACTTTAAAATGTCGGTATCCTCATGAATGTAGTATGTATAGTATATTTAACATTCATCCACTATGACTTTTGTTTTATACTACTCCCTGATGGAACTATCAGATGGGCTACCTGATGTTTAACGGTAACCATGCACGATAGGGACATTCTCTCCGATGCACTGCCCTGCGTCCGTAGCTTGAAGCATACCTACATGTGCCTGTGCCCTGATACGCAGCAGCACTGCTTGACGGCAGAACTAACTAAGATATTACTAACTAAGGCTGGAAGGACTCTAGCTAGAGGTATCACATGTTTGCCATCCACATGCAAAAAATTGGTATTCATTACAGTATCTTATCTTCCTATGCAGTATCTGAAAAATGTATCTTAAACCGGAATTTGTGATGGTTATCTGTTCGCGTTCATCAATTAATTATGAAAACAATCAATCATAAAATTATCAATGTTTTCAGTAATGGAGGTCGTTGGTCCAAAATACCGAGTGGCAGCCGGAACTACTATGAACACCTTCTTCTCCGTCGGCCAAGTTACTATGGGCTTGATTGCGTGGGCAGTTCCCAACTGGAAGAAATTGACCATCGCCCTCTACGCACCGCAGCTACTCACCATCGCCTGCTTCTGGATCACGACCGAGTCTGTGCGCTGGTACATGAGCAAGGGCCGCTACGAGGAGTCCGAAGCTTTGCTCGTCAAAATAGCCTCAACTAACGGAAAGCAACTGTCGGCCAAATCTCTGGCAGCTTTGAAACAAACAGCTGAGGATGAGACCAAAAGAAAGGCCCTAGAAACGGTTAAAAATGTTGGCGAACCCTGGCTCATCGTGCTGGTGTTCAGGCACAAGAGGATCCTGGTGCGTTGCCTGGTGTCCCCTGTGTGGTGGATCACTACGATGTTCGTATACTACGGCTTGTCAATTAACTCTGTTAACATGTCAGGAAACAGATATGTGAACTACATAGCAGTGTCGGCTGTGGAGATCCCAGGTTACTGGACGGCAGCATACCTTATCGGGAAGGTCGGGAGACGGCCAGTGCTGATGGCTGCTTTCTGGGTTTGCGCTGCTTGTCAAGTAGCTTACATTTTCATGCCTACTGGTAAGTATGAGCTGCGATATTTTTCAATGTTCACTCTTGCAGTTGCATCATTATTTTCAAATGACCGTCGTTGTCCCAGATCTGTATGCAGTTTCGTTGACCGTGTACCTGGTCGGCAAGTACAGCATCGCCATGGTGATGACGTCAGTCTACGTGTATACTGCCGAGCTGTATCCCACCAAGCACCGGCACAGCCTGTTCGCCTTCTCGTCCATGATGGGCCGGCTCGGCTCCATTGTGGCGCCGCTCACTCCAGCGTTTGTAAGTATTCAGTTACTCGTAGGTAACATTTTATCATTTTATCAAGACGTTGAAAAATTCTGTGTATATTCAGAACGAATATAAAAGCATAAAAAATATGTCCAGGGTGCTGCAACATTCGATGAGATGCCGTTCGTGCTGTTCGCTGGCTTCGCCTTCGTGGCCGGCGCGCTGATCCTGGTCACGCCGGAGACGCTCGGCTCCAAGCTGCCCGACACCATGGAGGAAGCCGAAAACATCGGCAGGAACAAAAGAACCGCCTGATAATTATTACCAACGCTTTATGTTATTTTAAACTTGGTTCAGTTCAGACACTGCTAGTTATTTTATTAGTCAGGTTGCGAGAATCGCTCCATTCATGTAGTTTTTGTTAGTACCAAGCCGCCAAACAATTACTCTACTTAGTAGCTAACAAGAAGTCATTTGCAGTTTCACTGCTTTGTCAGTTTCACTTGCTACAGTATTTATTTATCCTTCATCACACAGCGGAAACATTGTTTAGAAACCTCATAGGTAATTTTACCAGAATTGTGCTGATATGTGGAGATCAAATCAATACTCCGTTAGTGTGCCGTGCATCATAGCCACGTATCCCACTGAAATGAACTTATACCACAACCACCGGTACATTGTGTGCAGTTAAATCATGTAGGTATGTACCTTATTGTGTGTTCTTAGATGCACCTAGACACGTCTAGGTTCCTAGAAAGTGTTCCGGCTTAAATATTTAATGTGATATTACTGATCGTGATCACTCTCACGACCGCTTTCTGAAAGTTCGGTCAAACCTATTAAAATGTCAAGTCACTTGCTATCTCTATCTAATGCGGTGTTATAGTTGAAATAACAAGTGACTTGACTTCCTAATGTTGTTTGATCGCCTAACAATGTTTGAGCTTTCATGCCATCCGCAGATATATTTATTAAAGTTACGACTAATAATACCGTTTATATGTTGGTATATATGTATCTACAAAGTAATTTATCAAACACATATTGGTACCTATCGGTTCTTTTAATTATTTCTAGATAAACAGAGGCGAGTTTGCACTCAGAGTACTATAGGTATTTAACGAATGTTTTAGCCATCAAATAAACATAGGTATAACCAGTGAAAACTTTTGTCTCATATTTTTTTACACAATATGAACGGAACCTCAAGGCTTTAGTCATGCCGTTTTATTCATTTATAAAATTATACTAGTTGCGCCCCGCGGTTTCACCCGCGCAGATTTAAATCCCGGTATTCCCACGGGATAAAAAGTAGCCTATATATTATTCCAGACTATAATGTATCTCTCTGCCGAGTTTCAGTCAGATCCGTTCAGCCGTTTCGGCGTCAAAGAGTAACAAACATCTATCCATCCATACTTACAAACTTTCACGTTTATAATATTAGTAGGATATTTCCAAGTACCTACCACTAAAAATACAAAGTGTATTGATAATCAGCGAAACATGCACTAATAAAAGAATTAGTCAAGTTTAGACAATCATTCGATACTTTATCGTACATTCGTGAACGATTACTGCTGAATTAAATATCACAGAAATAACATAGCTTTAATTGGAAATCAACCGTGCCTCACCATGGCGGCTACCGAGGGCAACACTTTCCCGGAAAATGGAAAAGTAGAGCAGAAAAAGATAGATTTGGATACGATCTTAGTGGATGAGATAGGGCAGTTCGGGAGGTTCCAGCTTCGGGTTTTGTCGCTGACTACGGTGCTGGTGGTGTTCGCGGCGTGGGCAGCCAGCGAGTACGTGTTCACCACGGCCAGGATCAACACCAGGTAGGTACTAGTGCCTGTCTTGTTGTTGTTTCGCAGTCAATGTGGCGGCCTCTTCCTCTCTGCCTTCAAATGTCATCCGCTTGTCTCCACTGAATGCTTATCCTTAAACAACAGTCAGAAGAAAAAATCCATGGTTATCAAATCTTTTTCAGTGGTAGGCATATAACTGCAGAACACAATTTTTTTCTATTTTCTATATAAAGAACCTAGAGTGCAGAAAGCAGAGCAACGTAATACTAACAGATCTGTGAGGCTGATCTTCTGTCACGCAATCACTGTCCGTAATACAATAAATAAATTTAATTTGAAAAATTATTATTTGACAAAATAATATATGTTACCTAACTTTAGTATGACGAGTTCCTTTTAAAGGCAAAATTTAGCTTTATTTTTATTGTATTTGATTTTTACTATTATTTTTATTGAAATGTTATCCTGTTATTAATATAATAATAACCCTTTAATCTGTAATAAGTAGGTATTTTAATTATTCTCATGAACATTGACATTTAAATGCCATCTCTGTTCTCTTGCACACCGACATCGGCAAAGCATATTGTGTCATAATATCTTTGTTTAATACTATCCTCATGTACACATGTCTTATGCAAATAAATTATCATTATCTTTGAATTATGAACAATAATAAATTGAGGACCAACTATTGTTACTTTTTCTCAAGCTTGAAAACGTTGACCTTTCCAACAGATGTCACATCCCGCAGTGCGACACCGAAGACCCGGAATTCTCTCCAGACTGGATCCTCAATGCCATCCCCGGGACCGAGAGCTCGTTCGACAACTGCCAGCGCTTCGGGAACTCCTCAGCCGCCGCCGCACCAGGCGTCTGCCCGGCCGCGCTGTTCGACCGAGAGCTCCTGCTGCCTTGCGACGACTATGTCTATGAGACGACTGACACAGTGGTCTATGATGTGAGTTATCCACAACACAGGAGACACTTCTGGGACCATTTTTAAAATTGAGTCGGAGTTCGGATCTGATGCGTAGTTTTTGGTTATAGTTGTATGAATGTATTTTCCAGTGCATTTGAATTCGGTTTTTGTTCGAACAGTTATTTAGTAATAAGTTTGTATTCGTACTACTAGGTCAGTGTTCAGCTCAGCTGTTCGGATTGTTCCAGTACGGGCTGGCGTGCGACGAGTGGCGGCGCTCGCTGATCGGCTCGATGCGTATCCTGGGCACGCTGCTGGCGCTGCCCATCACGGGCGCCGTCTCCGACCGCTGGGGTCGGCGCGCGGCGCTCGCGCTCAGCTCCTTCAACACGGCCTGGATCGGCATCACCAGATACTTCGCCGACACCTACGTTGGCTTCTTGATTTCTGAAATAGCAGAATCCACCTTTGGCTCTGGCATATTTTCTACTGCGTACATTCTAGGTCAGTCAACCAACACGTAACTTGATGTTATAGTAAAGACACAGTGGGTACATGCAGAATATGTGTTTCTTATTCGATGGTACAGTGATGAAGCTGAAAAACTTTATATGACACTAGTATAGCACATTCATCTGCTTAGAATTCCTTAACGACAAATTTTAGCTTTATTTTTATTTTATTAGATTTTTACTATTATTTTTATTGAACTGTAATCCTGTAATTGATATAATAATAACCCTTTAATCTGTAATAAGTATTTTAATTATTCTCTCATAAAATTATCAATATTTACAGTAATGGAGGTCGTTGGTCCAAAATACCGAGTAGCAGCTGCAACTACCATGAACACCTTCTTCTCGGTGGGCCAAGTCTCCATGGGCTTGATTGCGTGGGCAGTTCCCAACTGGAAGAAATTGACCGTCACCCTTTACGCGCCGCAGCTACTCACCATCGCCTGCTTCTGGACCATGACCGAGTCTGTGCGCTGGTACATGAGCAAGGGCCGCTACGAAGAGTCCGAAGCTTTGCTCATCAAAATAGCCTCAACTAACGGAAAGCAACTGTCTCCCAAATCTCTGGCAGCTTTAAAACAAACAGCTGAGGATGAGACCAAAAGAAAGGCCCTAGAAACGGTTAAAAATGTTGGCGAACCCTGGCTCATCGTGCTGGTGTTCAGGCACAAGAGGATCCTGGTGCGTTGCTTGGTGTCCCCTGTGTGGTGGATCACTACGACGTTCATATACTACGGCTTGTCAATCAACTCTGTTAACATGTCAGGAAACATATATGTGAACTACATAGCAGTGTCGGCTGTGGAGATCCCAGGTTATTGGACGGCAGCATACCTTATCAGGAAGATCGGGAGACGGCCAGTGCTGATGGCTGCTTTCTGGGTCTGTGCTGCTTGTCAAGTAGCTTACATATTCATGCCTACTGGTAAGTATGAGCTTCGATATTTGTCAATGTTCACTCTTGCA
This sequence comes from Plemyria rubiginata, assembly GCA_963576535.1. Taxonomy (NCBI): domain Eukaryota; kingdom Metazoa; phylum Arthropoda; class Insecta; order Lepidoptera; family Geometridae; genus Plemyria; species Plemyria rubiginata. Next base: position 207,815 of record OY754916.1, on the reverse strand, counting down.
GCTGCGTCATTATTTTCAAATGACCGTCGTTGTCCCAGATCTGTATGCAGTTTCGTTGACCGTGTACCTGGTCGGCAAGTACAGCATCGCCATGGTGGTGACGTCCGTGTACGTGTATACTGCTGAGCTGTATCCTACCAAGCACCGGCACAGCCTGTTCGCTTTCACCTCCATGATTGGTAGGATCGGGTCCATAGTGGCGCCGCTCACTCCAGCGTTTGTAAGTATTTAACACTTTACATAATTTTATTCATCATCATTTATTTATTTTTATTTATTTATTTATTTACTTACAGCTAGTTCCTAACTTTACAGACATATACTTATCTAATACGTTAAAACTAGAAATCTAACATTTATATAAAAATTAACAATAAATAAAAATAAAACAACAAAAAATAGACACTTCAAGACAAAAATAATAAACATTATTAACAGCATAATACAGGTAAAAAATAACAAAAACAAAAAATCAACTTAAAAATAACTTATTTCTCACTAAATGTGAGACATATTTTTTCAACTACCTTCCAGCCATCCACAAGCACATCTATCTGAGGATGATCTGTTAGTAGATTGTTGAGGGCACTTTGCACTCGACAGATAGGGGATTGCTGGCGCGCCAAAGTCCGCGCTGGCGTCGGTGCAAATAAGCGGACCCTACCAGGTCGGAACCTATTACGATTCTCTGGAACACATAGTTGACTGGCTTCACTCAAGAGAATAGGACAATCGATGTGCCCTCTGAGTAGTTTACACACAGTAATAAGCTGGTCATATAGCCGTCTTGTTTCCAGGGAATTAAAGCCTAGTGTACCTTGAAGGAACTTAGTGGGGTACATGTAGGGATAATATCCACATGATTTTTTGTACAAAAACCTGAGAAATCTCTTCTGCACTTTCTCTATCATTAAGCTGTAGGTTTTTTCGTAAGGATTCCAGACTGATGAGCTAGATTCTAATTTTGACCTGATTAAGGAGGTATATAGTATTTTAATTGCGTTGATGTTGGTAAAATGTTTGCAGTTCCGAGATATAAAACCCAACCTTTTAAAGCAAGTTATTGTGAGCTGTCGCATATGCTCGTGGAAAGACAGTTTTGAGTCGAAATTAACACCGAGGTCTTTGACGGATAGACACCTAGTAATTTTCTCGTCGTAGAGCGCATAGTTAAATTGTATTGGTCGTGAGGACCGCGTGAAGGTTACTACTAGGCATTTTAAGATATTGAGGTGTAGCCGATTACTTACGCTCCAAGACAGTATGGCATTTATGTCACTTTGAAGCAGTTCGCAATCCTGTGTTGACTTTATTTCTTTATATATTTTGACGTCATCTGCATATACCAAACATTGCGAGCTGGTGAGAGAGTTCGTCAGGTCATCAATCATGACAGAAAAAAGTAGGGGACCCAGTGAGGAGCCTTGACTCACTCCGGATCTAGTATGGTATGGTGGAGAGTCAAAACAACCCAAACGTACAAATTGCTTTCGATCAGAAAGGTAGTTGGCAAAAAATCTCAGGAGTTTAGGTGCGAAACCATACATGCTCAATTTGGTCAATAAGATATCATTATCAACATGATCAAACGCCTTTTTAAAATCTAAATATACTACGTCTACTTGAACCTTTTCATCCAACTTTTTTGACATGAAGTTGACGAGTGTCAATAGATTGGTGTTAACTGATCTACCCTTCCTGAACGCGTGTTGAGAATCGCTTAGGTAGGGAACTAACTGTTTGTAAATTCGGGCATGTAGAATACTTTCAAATAACTTGGCAAAAGAGGATAAGATTGCAATTGGCCTATAGTTTTCAACGCATGATTTGTTTCCGGATTTAAAGATGGGCGTTACTCGGGATAGTTTCCATCGCTTAGGGTAGATACCAGTTTCTAATGCCAGGTTAAAAATATAAGCTAGCGGTGCTGTTAACAGGTCTTTAAAAGCTTTTATTATGTACGACGGGACATTGTCAGGTCCAATAGCGCTTTTAGCCTTTAGTTTCAAGATCACTATAGGGAATTAAATATTCTTACATTGCCCTCCATGTATATTTACGAGATTTCTTTATTTGTGAGGACAAACATGTATCTTTTTAAATCGTTTAGAAGCAATAGATTAACAACTAAAATCGTTTGTCCTCCTAGTAAAACTGCTATGTTCAATAATAGTATCTTCTGCATGGCTCCTCGTATTTATAATAAATTACCTTCCTTTATCAAAGATGCTGCTACAATAAATATATATAAAAAGAGGTTGAATAACTTGTTAAAAGAAAAGGTATATTATAGTATTAATGAATTTCTGTTTGACAAATTTGATTAGGTTGACTTTATTGATTATGTTATTTGAGTTGACATTTTAAATTATATTGTAATTGTTAGATAATAAAAATTTTGCATGCTTTAAAGTAGAACATGGCTGAGCTTACTTAATTATGTGTCACCTTTTATAACCTGTGTTTCGCAAATAAATGATTATTGTATTGTATTGTATTGTATTGTTTATTTATATGATATTTGACTGACTTCACTCACTGTAATGCTACTACATTTATGAGACAGTTATTTCCTATGACAGTCATGTTTTCTGCAGAGAGTGTAGGCGTGTATGGTAGGAACACACTACTGAAATAATCTGAATATGCTTTGGCTGCATCTTGGCCGCTATAATCGTTATTTTTATAAGTGACTGAAGGTTCGAATCCACCTTTTGTTTTTAAATTTGAAATGTGTTTCCAAAACGCCTGTGGGTTTGAAGACAGTTCGTTTTGTATTCTAGATACATATTTATTGTACTCTAGTATGGTTGTTTGTTTTACATGAGATCTGATTGCAGAGAAAAAACTATATACGTAGGGGTCATTGGATGCTTTCCATAGTTTATGTAGCTTGTGCTTGAGTTGAAGTTCTCTGATAAGGTCATTGTTGTACCAGGTTGGATATCTTCTGGTCCGCGTACTACTGCGTACCTTTTTGGGAATACTACGATCAAAGCATCTGTACAATAACGAGTACAATGAGTCGACTGCTTTATCAACTTCTGTATTTATAAGAATATCATCCCAAGTGGATTCGGTTACGTGATCATAAAGCGCATTAAAATCGGCCTTATTAAAATTCCAGTCAGTCTCTGTATGAATATTACTGGCTTGCTTACTAAATGATATCAACAATACACTTAGTAATATTATTCAATGGTTGCATTCCAACAATTTGCAAATTAATTTGACAAAAACTTACTTTACAATTTTTAGAAATAGATCAATTAGAATTAATAACATTGACGTAAATTATTCCGGACAAAAAATCGAACATGTAGATGTAACTAAGTTCTTGGGACTTAATATTGACTGCTCCTTAACCTGGAAAGCTCATACTGAAAGTCTATGTTCTAGGTTATATCAGTATTCATATGCACTGTATATGCTGTCCAAAGTTGCTAATACTTCGACCGTCGTGACAGCTTATCATGGGTATGTCTCATCTATCCTCAGGTATGGTGTGTTGTTCTGGGGAAATTCTAGTGAAAAAGAATCCGTTTTTAAGGCCCAAAAAAGGTGCGTCAGAGCAATATATAGGCTTAAACAAACTGACAGTTGTAAAGATCACTATAGGGAATTAAATATTCTTACATTGCCCTCCATGTATATTTACGAGATTTCTTTATTTGTGAGGACAAACATGTATCTTTTTAAATCGTTTAGAAGCAATAGATTAACAACTAAAATCGTTTGTCCTCCTAGTAAAACTGCTATGTTCAATAATAGTATCTTCTGCATGGCTCCTCGTATTTATAATAAATTACCTTCCTTTATCAAAGATGCTGCTACAATAAATATATATAAAAAGAGGTTGAATAACTTGTTAAAAGAAAAGGTATATTATAGTATTAATGAATTTCTGTTTGACAAATTTGATTAGGTTGACTTTATTGATTATGTTATTTGAGTTGACATTTTAAATTATATTGTAATTGTTAGATAATAAAAATTTTGCATGCTTTAAAGTAGAACATGGCTGAGCTTACTTAATTATGTGTCACCTTTTATAACCTGTGTTTCGCAAATAAATGATTATTGTATTGTATTGTATTGTATTGTTTATTTATATGATATTTGACTGACTTCACTCACTGTAATGCTACTACATTTATGAGACAGTTATTTCCTATGACAGTCATGTTTTCTGCAGAGAGTGTAGGCGTGTATGGTAGGAACACACTACTGAAATAATCTGAATATGCTTTGGCTGCATCTTGGCCGCTATAATCGTTATTTTTATAAGTGACTGAAGGTTCGAATCCACCTTTTGTTTTTAAATTTGAAATGTGTTTCCAAAACGCCTGTGGGTTTGAAGACAGTTCGTTTTGTATTCTAGATACATATTTATTGTACTCTAGTATGGTTGTTTGTTTTACATGAGATCTGATTGCAGAGAAAAAACTATATACGTAGGGGTCATTGGATGCTTTCCATAGTTTATGTAGCTTGTGCTTGAGTTGAAGTTCTCTGATAAGGTCATTGTTGTACCAGGTTGGATATCTTCTGGTCCGCGTACTACTGCGTACCTTTTTGGGAATACTACGATCAAAGCATCTGTACAATAACGAGTACAATGAGTCGACTGCTTTATCAACTTCTGTATTTATAAGAATATCATCCCAAGTGGATTCGGTTACGTGATCATAAAGCGCATTAAAATCGGCCTTATTAAAATTCCAGTCAGTCTCTGTATGAATATTACTGGCTTGCTTACTAAATGATATCAACAATACACTTAGTAATATTATTCAATGGTTGCATTCCAACAATTTGCAAATTAATTTGACAAAAACTTACTTTACAATTTTTAGAAATAGATCAATTAGAATTAATAACATTGACGTAAATTATTCCGGACAAAAAATCGAACATGTAGATGTAACTAAGTTCTTGGGACTTAATATTGACTGCTCCTTAACCTGGAAAGCTCATACTGAAAGTCTATGTTCTAGGTTATATCAGTATTCATATGCACTGTATATGCTGTCCAAAGTTGCTAATACTTCGACCGTCGTGACAGCTTATCATGGGTATGTCTCATCTATCCTCAGGTATGGTGTGTTGTTCTGGGGAAATTCTAGTGAAAAAGAATCCGTTTTTAAGGCCCAAAAAAGGTGCGTCAGAGCAATATATAGGCTTAAACAAACTGACAGTTGTAAAGATCACTATAGGGAATTAAATATTCTTACATTGCCCTCCATGTATATTTACGAGATTTCTTTATTTGTGAGGACAAACATGTATCTTTTTAAATCGTTTAGCAGCAATAGATTAACAACTAAAATCGTTTGTCCTCCTAGTAAAACTGCTATGTTCAATAATAGTATCTTCTGCATGGCTCCTCGTATTTATAATAAATTACCTTCCTTTATTAAAGATGCTGCTACAATAAATATATATAAAAAGAGGTTGAATAACTTGTTAAAAGAAAAGGTATATTATAGTATTAATGAATTTCTGTTTGACAAATTTGATTAGGTTGACTTTATTGATTATGTTATTTGAGCTGACATTTTAAATTATATTGTAATTGTTAGATAATAAAAATTTTGCATGCTTTAAAGTAGAACATGGCTGAGCTTACTTAATTATGTGTCACCCTTTTATAACCTGTGTTTCGCAAATAAATGATTATTGTATTGTATTGTATTGTATTGCATTTGCTGATCATCCTTTACTCTCATACAGTTAATCACTAGTTCGAGTGGTGGATGATATTTATCAGCATACTTAACCAAACCATCCTCAGCTATGGAAACACTCACATCTTGCATACTCTCACTTACTAGTACTACATCTAGTTTACTACCAGCATCATTAAAGAAAATATTATGTTCTATCAAACCACAGTAATTATGAAAGAACCCCATATAATTATTTATATTTACACTAGAACTATTGAGATTAAGATCACCCAGAACGATCACTGGTGCATTTTTAATAAACGTATCAATATTGCTTTCAACTTTACTGAACCATGTCATCCACTCTTCATCTTTCGCACTAGGTCTAACATACACTACACACAAATAATAGGTGCGGCCTAAATATTTCAATGTGGCCCACTCATCAACAGCGCACAGAAGTCCACTGCTGGACATAGGCCTCCCCTATCCGCTTCCAGGAAGAACGATTCTGAGCCCTTTCCGCGATCCTATGTCGTCAGTTCATCGGATGGGAGAGCGTCCCACACATAATTTTATTAAGTGAAAAAATCGGTAACTTAATCGTCCTTCGTCGGTGTATATTCAGAACGAATATAAAAGCATAAAAAATATGTCCAGGGTGCCGCAACATTCGATGAGATGCCGTTCGTGCTGTTCGCTGGCTTCGCCTTCGTGGCCGGCGCGCTGATCCTGGTCACGCCGGAGACGCTCGGCTCCAAGCTGCCCGACACCATGGAGGAAGCCGAAAACATCGGCAGGAACAAAAGAACCGCCTGATAATTATTACCAACGCTTTATGTTATTTTAAACTTGGTTCAGTTCAGACACTGCTAGTTATTTTATTAGTCAGGTTGCGAGAATCGCTCCATTCATGTAGTTTTTGTTAGTACCAAGCCGCCAAACAATTACTCTACTTAGTAGCTAACAAGAAGTCATTTGCAGTTTCACTGCTTTGTCAGTTTCACTTGCTACAGTATTTATTTATCCTTCATCACACAGCGGAAACATTGTTTAGAAACCTCATAGGTAATTTTACCAGAATTGTGCTGATATGTGGAGATCAAATCAATACTCCGTTAGTGTGCCGTGCATCATAGCCACGTATCCCACTGAAATGAACTTATACCACAACCACCGGTACATTGTGTGCAGTTAAATCATGTAGGTATGTACCTTATTGTGTGTTCTTAGATGCACCTAGACGCCTCTAGGTTCCTAGAAAGTGTTCCGGCTTAAATATTTAATGTGATATTACTGATCGTGATCACTCTCACGACCGCTTTCTGAAAGTTCGGTCAAACCTATTAAAATGTCAAACTTGCTATCTCTATCTAATGCGATTTTATAGTTGAAATAGCAAGTGACTTGACTTCCAATTACGTTTGATCGCCTAGCAAATGTTGGAGCTTTTTATGCCATCCGTTCTAAAATTATCTAAGTTAAGCGTAACAGATATATTTAGTAAAGTTGAATTATTTATTTAAGAAAGAGAACATGCCAGTGAACCCAAATTTTTCAAGAGACTTAAAAAAACTAAATAACATTCAGTTTAATGGCGTTTTATGGTTTTTTTACACATAATTATAATGTTAAATTATGGTAATAAAAGTATTTTCAGACGTATTATCATTTTACGAAGTATTTTTATCCACAGAGAATACGAACCCGTCAAAATCGCTATTTTCAAAAAACCCTGACTTGTTCGCTTTCTAAAATAACCGATTCAGTTACGACGACTAATAATACCGTTTATACGTTGGTACCTATGTAGAGACCGAGGCGAGTTTGCTTTAACTGAATTGTATTTCTCTGTATGACTAAAAGTCGTGGATGATTAAAAGTAAATCGTATTCTTTTTCATTGAAGAAACTGATAAAGTAGCCGCTGTTAATGCGGCTGTGAACAAGGTCGAACACGCAGTGGTCGGAGGAAATGATCAAAGTATGATGATTTAGAATGAATGAATGATTTAGATGCAATACTGATCAATGAAGTCGGCCAGTTAGGATGGTTCCTGCTGCGGACTCTTGCACTAATAGAAATCTAAATCCAATGTGAGCATGTTATGTCACCATCCAATTAATTAGGATTAGTAAATTGAGAATTACGATATCGTATTATGGTAACCTGAAACGATATAAAGTAAGGGTTGTGAATAAACAAATAAATACGTAAATAATTTTATTTTTGCTCGACAGCTTTACCTAACGCTCAATCAACTTAGGAGGGATTAAACCTAATAAATAAATTGCTTCCTATACCCATACACGATTAATAAGAAAATTTTAGAATGTATTTTTAGCTAGGTAGATAAATAATCGACAAAAACACGACATCTCTGAGATAATAATATTATGATACGTCCAAAGGCCGTCCTATCTCCTTCTTCCAAAAGTTTATCATTGAAACAAAGTCTCGGGTTTATGAAATGCAATTGAATAAAACAGTATCTTTACACATTTTATATCGGCTAAGTACCTACGACTGTTTCAACGACTGCAATAAAATTTTCAGTATTCATGAGATCAGACAATCAGAAATGGAGGGCGAGAAAGTGACTGTGGAAGAAAAAGTGGATCTCGATGCGATTTTGATCAACGAAATTGGACAGTTCGGAAGGTTCCAGCTCAGGACCCTGGCTCTCGCCGCCGTGGTGGTCATATTCGCGGCGTTCCATGCCGAGTACGTCTTCACCGCGGCCAGGATCAACACCAGGTGCGTCTCATTACATTACGACTCACTAAAATTTAATATTTCTTTATTTACCTATCACCGACTTCCACACCCTTCAAGCTGAAACCCAGCAAGTAGTGCAGAATAACAATAGCTTCGTGTTATTATGTTGAACAAGCTCCGACTGACCCGGCAGACATCCTCGAACAAATTGTGGAAATATAATATCTGTCAAAATAAATAATGGCATCGCCAACTAGCAGAACAACTGCTGAACCTTGCGTTACAGTTTCAAATGAGGAAGATTTCTGGCAATAGCAGGTCATAGTATAGTAGGTAATCTTTGGTTTGAATAATTTCAAATTCATTTATTCATTCACAGAACATTTAATCCGACTACTTTACTTACCCCTCTAGACATCCTCAGTCGTTAGCACCTTGAGTTAATTAGTAAATAAGAGGACACCTGTCGTTCTTGGGGATCCAAACCATTGGGAATTCATATAATCAAGGACATTTGCACATTTTGCAGGTGTTTGATTCCGGAATGTGAGGAGGCATCCGAAGCTATATTTGCTCCGTCATGGATCGCCAACGCGGTGCCTTCCAGCGGAGACTCGTTCGATGCCTGCCAGCGCTTCGGCAACGCCAGCGCGCCAGCGGCGGCGGCCGCCACCTGCCCGGCGGCACTGTTCGATACCACGGTCAGACTGCCGTGTGAACAGTACGTTTACGAGAATACTCAAACTGTGGTTTACGATGTAAGTTCAGCTAGTTTATGCTTACCTACTGTCAACATTACTGCTTAAGACTACTTCCGAGGGAATGTGTTGACCAGCATTATATTAGTATAGTGGTGGTGGCGCATGCCACTATTTTCGGTATAACTATAACTTGCGTTAGGTCTTACAAAACTGTTTGTCTACGTTTGGGGGATTGTCCGTATCTTCTACTTACAAAATTATAATTTCTAAAAGTTTCTGTAAGTGTGTGGTTTAACATGTTAGTTCGAGCTGGCGTGCGACGAGTGGCGCCGCAGCCTGATCGGGTTCGCCCGCAGCCTGGGCACGCTGGCGGCGCTGCCGCTGGCGGGCGCGCTGTCGGACCGCTGCGGGCGACGGACGGCGCTCGCCGCCAGCGCCTTCAGCACGGCGTGGCTCGGCCTCGCGCGCTACTGGGCCTCCAGCTACGCCGCCTTCCTCGCCTCGCAGGTCGTTGAAGCGGTCTTCGGATCGGGGGTCTTCTCTTGTGTTTATATTTTAGGTACCTAACTTAATATAACCTAAACCAAGTACCTACCTAAGTACCTAGTTTTATCATTTATTGTGATGCAGTAGTTTAGCTGTTCTATCTACCTACATGGCCTTCTGTCGGATGCGTTATCAAATTAAATAAGCTGATAAAACCCATAAAAAAACAATAAAACTATTTATGTGTCGTAAATGAAAAATTATTAAGTAAGCATTTCCAGTTATTAGGATTGTAAAACATAAGAATGTTTTTTTGTTAATTATTTTGTAGCATTGAATGAAACTTGCATACACAATAGAATATAGGTTAACTAATGATGTCAGAAAACTTCAAGATGAGTCGATATCGATAATCACGACGCACGAACTACACGAATGTCCATTCATAAATATACATAGTGCATAGTGGGCATACCACCTACTAGTAAGTTTGTTTCGTTTTTAAACGCAAGATTGTTATACCTAACTAGATGGCAGGTAACGTAAATATAAGGAAGAAAATTTTTCGTGTTTCATGTAATAGCAACCTACTAAGTTCCTATTTATGTTTTGTTACAGTCTTAGAGCTGGTGGGTCCAAAGTACCGCGTTGTAGCGGGCGGGGTCCTGTCATCGTGCTTCGCCCTAGGCCAGGTCATCATGGGGCTGATAGCCTGGGCCGTGCCGCACTGGAGACCCCTCACTCTGGCTCTCTACATCCCCCAGCTCGTCACCATCGCATACCTCTGGCTGATCTCAGAGTCAGTGCGGTGGTACATGAGCAAAGGGCGCTACCAAGAATCGGAGGCTCTACTAAAGAAAGTCGCTAGAATTAACAGACAGTCACTTTCTGAAAAGTCTCTGCGTCTGTTGCGGGCGACGGCAGAAGAAGAAATATATAAAAAAGGTCTAGAAAAGGCTGAGAAAGCGAATGAGCCATGGTTGATAATTCTTGTGTTCAGGCATAAGAAAATTTTGTTACGATGCGTAATTCTACCTATCTGGTGGATTACAATGACGTTAATATACTACGGACTCTCTATCAATGCAGTGAACATGTCGGGGAACCCTTACGTGAACTACATAGCTGTGTCTGCAGTCGAAATACCAGGATTCTGGATATCTGTGCTGTTGCTGAGCAGAGTTGGTAGAAAGCCGGTGTTGATGGGGGGATTCTGGATCTGTGCTGCGTGTCAGATTGCATACATCTTCATACCAAACAGTGAGGGAATATCCTGATTTTGATGTTGTTAATGCCCCGGGACAGATTAAAGGATTAATTATTTTGTTGTAGACATCTACGCCTTATCCTTGAGTGTATACTTGATTGGCAAGTGCAGTATCTCCGCGGTGACGACAGCTATCTACGTGTATACCGCCGAGTTGTACCCTACTAAGTATCGGCACAACCTATTCGCCTTCTCCTCTATGATCGGCAGGATCGGTTCCATCACTGCTCCTCTGACACCAGCTATTGTAAGTATTCGACTTTTGAAAAAATTACTTAAATACCTATATGAAAGTTCAGTTACATGCATAACTGACGACCTCTGTGGCGCAGCGGGCGAGAGCCTGCCTGCGACGCAAGAGGTTGCGGGTTCGATTCCCGCCGTGGAACAAATTTGTGTACGATCTGCAGAAATTTGTTCCGATGGTCTGGGTGTTTTCTATGTATAATAAAAAATATCTATCTATGTAAGTATATAATGTATTAAATATATCAGTTATCTAGTACCCATAACACAAGCTTTGAGTAGCTTACTTTGGGGCTAGATAGTGCTGTGTGGATTGTCCAGCATTATTTATTTATTTATTTATAACTAACCGCACGGGTGCGTAGTAGTGATTGCTAACATCAATATTATAGGCGTTTTCCCTTGTCGAGTTTTTTAATTTTTTCAACACCGTTCTTGGTAGGTACTTCTTCGGGATGAAAAGTGGCTTTCATTCTAACCCAGGTTATGAACTAGTACCTAACTACATTCTCATTTTTGTCCCAATCGGTTCTCTGATTAAGGGGTGTGATTGTCCACAAACTTTCAGAAGATTGTCAACTAAAGTAGGTATAGGTCTAATATTCATGTTTGTCAATTATTGACTACTGCCTTAAAGATACTTCTCTTACTACTTCGTTGCAAGTAGTTGACATTGGCTTGAGTTGGCTTACCACCACTGCCAGTATCTAGAAGTAGAACTACTTGTGTGCTTCAGGGAGCTGCGACGTTCGAACAGCTGCCGTTCGCGCTGTTCGGAGGACTGGCCGTCGTGTCCGGCCTGACGCTGCGCCTGGCGCCGGAGACGGCCGGTACGACGCTGCCCGACACCATGGAGGAGGCCGAGGCCATTGGCAGGACGAACGAACAGTGAACACCATTCTAATTCTTACACGTTTATTTGCAATGACGGTTCCTTTTAAAGCTGTTACCTAACGGTTACCTGGTTAAAGCTTGTCCTCATTTAATATTGTGGTTCTTCTTCTTATCGGTGTCACTAACACAGTGTGCTGAAAGGATTTGAAGTGCACCTCGAAGAGGCTCCTTTCGACCACTTTACACATGTTTTCGAACTTTTTGTTTTCTACAACATTCTGGTTTCCTCGCGATGTTTTCCGTCACCGTTAGAGATCACTGGTACTGTGGTGCAACACTATTACATAACTCGTGACGAAACTCATTGTAAAACCGGATTTGAACCCACGACCACGAGTACCACGATCGTACGGCGGGGCCACACCATTCCACTAGACCACCAGTGCTCAATCACATATATAACTATATCATATATAAATATATATATATATATATTTACCATTTAAATGAATACCTGAGCTGTTCATTCTCTGATTTGCAAACGTAGTATGTGTAAGTGTATTAGAATAAGACATTGTAAAAATTGACATGCCAATGTTATAGCACTGTAACGCAATGGTTAAATAAATAAATATCAAATATCAAATATCATGGTGAGAACAGTGGTTTGCAGTGCCTGCTTGGCGGCTAAGAGATGTAAACTTTCATTATGAAAAACCAATGACCCAATGAATGACAATAAACAACCCACACGGTTCTTAAAATGTAGTTTATTCAGATCGTGTTGTGGTCTTCTTGTGTTTGTCTCCCAAATGTTCTGCATCCTCGAAGGTGTCGGGTAGCTTAGTTCCGAGAGTTTCTGGCGTGGTGAAGATGAGCACTCCTGATAATAGTGCAAAGCTGCCAAACAGCACTGATGGGAACGGCTCCCAGACTTCTTGGGCCTAAGTAAGAGGAAATAAATTTATTTATAAAGTCTACTATTTACGTCTTTTTTTAATACATCTAGCTGATAAAGGAACAAGCAGATAGCCCGCCTGAAGGAACTATCGCCTATAACAAATTATAGCCTCATAAGTCACACACAATAGGAACGTGCCCTATGTCATCTCTATAAATCAATTTGAGGCATACAGATGTTAAGCCTCGTGTGCTTGTAATAGGTATACTGGCAACCACACTCTTCAAACGGAAACACAGCAACGCTGTTTGGCAGCAGAAAAGGCGTGGTGGTAGTTCTTCCCCGGACGAGCCGTCTACAAAGAACACTACTACTCTTAAAAACATCGACTCTTTCGAACTCCATCCAGTACAGTAGACTTACGAGAGCCGGAGTAAGTGGCGCGGTGATGGATCCCAGACGTCCCACCATGGAAGAGAAGGCGAAAAGGCTGTGCCTGTATTTCGTTGGGTACAATTCTGCTGTATACACGTAGACTGACGTCATCACTACGGCGATGCAGTACTTGCCGAACAGATATAGGAACAGGGAGAGTCCGGGCATGCCTGATGAAAAGTACAACATTCTAAATCCTTGACAAAAAAATAACACCACAAATTGATGATTGAAGGGAGATGGTCAGTGGTATAATGTCTCGTCAACCAAAAAGAACGCTCGAAAAAAGTGGGCTATATTCGCGCATACAAAATACTCGCGCCATCATACCCCCTCCCCTCCTTCCGGCGTTCTTTTTGCGTGACGCGCATTAGACGTCCAAATATCACATTTAGCACATAATATGAAATACATATGTAGGTACTGAGAGATCTGAAGGGATATCTACCGTGCCTGGGGATCAAAGTCGTGAAGATTTTTGAGTTTCAAATACATTAATACTTATGAAATACTTACTAATGCAAAATGTGGGTCATTTTGCAGCAGTATGTAAGTATTTCATAAGTGATATGTTGCAAGCCTATTTCACTGATTGATCACATTTATATTTCAACGACTAGCGTCCGGATTCGAACCTACTAAACCACCGGTGATCTCCAAATATTAAGCAATCTATTCTCCTATATCCCTACATTACCGATGTGCAATAAATAATTTTCAATTTAGGTGTGGTCTTACAATGTACGATAGTACCTACATAAAGGAAGCTTTATAAATAATATCCTACTAATATGAAAGTTTGTAAGAATGGATGGATGGATGGATGTTTGTTACCCTAACTCCAGAACGGCTAAACGGATCTTGAAAATTGGCACAGATATATATTATAGTCTGGAATAACACATAGGCTACTTTTTATCCCGTGGGAATACCGGGATTTAAAACTACGCGGGTGAAACCGCGGGGCGCTGCTTGTATTATTATAATTATTACCATCCGGTAAGAACGCAAATGTGAACTGGCAAGCGGCACACAGCCAGTACGCGCAGATCAGCACTGGTTTCCTTCCGATCCTGTCCAGGAGAAGAATAGCCGTCCAGTAGCCAGGGATCTCTATCGCCGCCACCGCCACGTAGTTCAGGTAGCTGTTGCCGGACATGTTCACTGAGTTTATCCCCATGCCGTAGTAGATGAGCGTATTTGTTATCCACCAAATCGGAGACACCAAGCATCGGGATAGAATAATTTTCGATCTGAACACCAAAATCACCAGCCATGGTTCTTTGGGTTTAACCGTGTTCTTTTCGGCTTCTGCAGTGGCGCGTAACGCTTGAAGCGACTCTTGGGACAATTCCTTCTTGTTGGTTTTTGCAACTTTTTTGAGAATCGTTTCTGATTCCTCGTAGCGGCCCTTACTCATGAGCCAGCGCACTGATTCGGAAAGGATCCAGAAGTAGGAGATGACCAGAACTTGTGGCGCGTATAAGACCTGCGTTAGTGGCCTCCACGACGGCACTCCCCATGCGATCAAGCCGAGAATCACTTGACCGAGCGCGAAGAGGGTGGATATCGTTGCTCCAGCCACCACTCGGTATCGAGGGCCCACCAGCTCAGTCACTGCAAAGAAATAAAACGTATTTTTAAATATTGAATTTCGTCTTTTGGAATGCAGACTGAACAAAAAAATTAAGACAAGGCAGAGATAGGGGCGATTAGATGTATTACGTATTTATTTGGATCGTAATCTATATAATCGTGTAATCATATGGATTACTTTAGACTCTATAACTAACACAAAAAAACATCCTGCCCCGTGCTTGCTTATCAACCAAAGGCAACAGTTAAGATGTGTTGAGTTGTTACCTAGAATATAGCACGAGGAGTATGCACCGGCTCCGACCGAGGACTCGAGCACCTCGAGCGCCAGGAACCACTCGTAGGAGTTGACGAAGGAGCGCGCCAGGCCGATCCAGCCCGTGTTGAAGGCGTTGAGGGTCAGCGCCACGCGGCGCCCCCAGCGGTCCGAGATGTAGCCCGTGATGGGCAGCACCAGCAGCGTGCCGATCGTGCGGATGGAGCCGATCTGCGAGCGCTTCCACTCGTCGCACGCCATGCCGAACTGGACAAACGTACCGCCACATTCATCCAGGTGCCAACTGCCAGTTCAACACTGACTTGTTTCTAGAAGAGCAGGCTGCAAACTTACCTTCGGCTTGGTTCCTGCGACACTTTGCGTGAAAGCAAGTACAAATGGATCCTAAGTAGATAGTTGTATCTTTTTATTCTTCCTAAAACGTAAATGCAAAAGTCATGATGTTTGGATTATTGTGACTAAGATTGGGGTAAACCCAACGAATAAATAATAAGTTGGTAGGGTAAACCTCAGAACAAAATGATAGGACCCGGCGAGCAAAGCCACAGGTAGAAGCTATACTTTTAGGAGATTAATTTAGTATATGGAAATAATCGCGTTTATAGATTAACATAGATTGCACTTTTTATCCTTTCAAGGACTGATAATGTTATAACCTATGTAGTTATTAGTAAGTAATGTTATGTTACTATTTCAGTAGGTACATAATATGTAAGTGCCTAAATACAAAAGACGAAACAAAGTGTAGATGGTTGAAATCAAAAGCGTGTTATTGTAACAATTAGGAATGAGAAAGATCGTCTTGGTGTAGTCTATAGTTTGAGCAAGGGTGGACTTACATCATAGACAACACTGAGGGTATGCTCGTAGACAAAATCCTCGCAGTCCGTGGTGGTGGTCCTGTCGAAGAGTTCTGCGGGACACGTGCCGTTCTGCACCGGCAGCTGAGCGGTGCTGTTGGCGAACCGCTCGCAGCTCTCGAAGGAGTCGGCGCTGGTGCCGGGTATGGCCGCCAGGATCCAGGGCGGCGCGAACTCTGGGCTCTCGCCGTCGCATTGCGGGATCATGCATCTGGAAGTTGTATGCCAATCAAATGCACTTCTTTAGAGCTGAAATTCTTTTTTTAGCTCATTGGCAAGACAAAATACTCAAGACACCCTCAAAATTACAAGCATTTAGCTATGTCCAGTGTAATCACCCATAATTGATTGGTCGCACCTACTTTAGCCAATCCAAAGATCACCAATGCGTCTAGGGAGTCCAATAACAAATACAAGACAAGCGGCTTCTATTCAGTCTGCTGGACATAGACCTCCTTCTTACATTTTTAGGAAGAATGATTCGGAGCCCTCTCCGGTCGGTTGGGCGGGCGTCATATCATTTATTAAAAATTTATTTATATATTTATTTATGTATGTATTTATATATATATAGATAGATAGATAGATAGAAAGATAGAAGAGATAAATTTATTTATATATTTATTTATGTATGTATTTATTTATCTATCTATAGATAGATAGATAGATAGATAGAAAGATATCTATCTATCTATCTATCTATCTATCTATCTTTCTATCTATCTATCTATATATCTATCTATTTATTTATATGCTCCGGTTTCGACCGAAAGATCAATTTTTAAAGGTATACTTCTTTCATGAAATTTGAGTTCAGTGTCCAGCCCAGGTAAGACACATCCTTACCTGGTAGGTATCCTGGCGGTGGTGAAGATGTACTCCCCCGCTGCGAAGGCCGAGAAAATGATAGGGAGGGCTGCCAGTGCCAGCGTGATCAACTGGTACCTCCCGAACTGCCCGACCTCATTCTCCAGGATGTGGTCCAAGTCCACCTTCTCCAGCTGCCCCCCTTTCTCCGGGTTCGACATATCGCAAACACTAGTGCTGTGGTCAGCAGATACTTTACGAATAAAGTAGATACTTCATAATGACCTAACATTACCTATCTGCATATCGAAAGATAATGGATTTTAGGCGTTATTAAAAACCTGCTAGTTTATGTATTCTGTGCCACTAGATTAGGAATTGAGACTCTCACTAGTTTTAGCCATCTTTTGTAAAGAATGGTGCTGTCCGCTTCTCTGCCCCCGAACTGTGAACTTTTTTTCATAAAATTTAGTCGCGAAATTTAGTAAAAATACAAATATATTACGAGTACTTGAAACCACTCTAACTACCTTGATTTAGATAACCGTACCTACTAACAGCTGTCGTCGATATTATTTTATAGTAACTTTTTTAATAATGTACCACATTCTAGATTAGATAGATTCATTATCTTTGTAATTACATAATTTATAATAATAAATTAGTTCCTAGCGAAATGTAAACGAACAACTTAAATTATTAATATTATTTGGTCCCATAATTATTGAATAACTTGCATTTTCTACAAAACTCCCATCATTTAGATCGTTCGTTCACTCCGAGTCACTTTCGTCTGTGATTCTAACATTTTCTTTTCTTTTCTTCGTCATGTTACTCAACAGCTTCATCACTCGTATTCTGAAAATGAACTTCTTTTCATCTGAGAGCGTCTTGACAGTCGGAGTAATGGACCTGAAGAACGCCCTATCGTCATCCTCTTCCTTCTCCATGAGGTTGACAAGGACGGAGAGGAAGCTGTCATCCGTTTCGGTTGGTTCTTTGAGTCGCGGATACGCATGTTCGGGTTTGCTTCGTTTCGGGGCGCAGGGCTCCGCCGGGTCCAGGTCGAGAACGCTGAGCCACTCCTCCCTGTCCTGCCCGCGTTCGTCTTCCTCGACGGGCTCGAACTTCACGGACTCGTCCTTGGACTTGCCTTCGAATATGGGGACGAGAAAGCTCAGGTGATCCGAATACACGTACGGACGGGAGGACTGGCCCGAATTGGCCTTTGACGCGTAAGATTTTTTAAAAGCATCGCGGATGTTGCACCATTTCCGCATCATTAATATCCCTAAAACAAATCAAAAATGTTTTTTAAAACATACTGATGGTAGGCAATTTAATATATAAATAAATATTGGTAGACTTTTTCACACAGCGCCATCTAGCTCGAAACTAAGAACAGTGTAATACGGAAATAAGATAGCTGATAGAATACATGATTTTTTTGTTCATACATGTAACACCCAGACAGAGAACAAACATCTACCTAAGTTCATCACACAAATATAATTTATTCTCGGTGGGGATCGACCCCACGGCCTATGGCAAAGAAGGCAGAGCCTTGATAACCTTCCAGCTCAGTTAAGAGATATACTCAGTTAAGAGTATACCTCTTAACTGAGCTGGAAGGTTGTCAACATAGATTACTTATTTGATAAGTATTGATAAGACAAGTATTGCAATGTCAAACAACACCACTTAGGATTGGAGAGCTCCGTATTAGCGTCTCTGTTACATATTGACGCGGGTCATAGCAGGCCATAGCAGAAGATAATGTTCAGTCAAAATACCACTCTGTACCTAGGTATAGTGCGCGTCACGCAAAAAGAACGCTGGAAGGAGGGGGAGGGCGTGTGATGGCACGAGTATTTTGAATGCGCAAACCAATGACCTCAATAGGTTATTGGCGCAACCACATCCCTGCCACTGTTTTCTAGATTTCCTATTTGTTGACGCGCACTATGCATAGGGAATGGCATGGCATGGCATGTCCACGGCGGCGGCTCGGGCACGCACGGGCACGTACCCATTTCATGTTGGTGATGCGGCGGCAAGGCGTCGTAGTCGGAGTGCAGCGCGCGGCACACGTCGCGCCACGCCTGCTCCCTGACGGCGCGGTTCCGGTTCCGGTAGTCGGCGCACGCGCGGTCCCACAGGCACGGCCGCAGCCGCACCTGCGCGATCAGCTCAGCCGCGTCGTGACGCGAGGACGACCGGCTGAATCCAAAATATGTTTATTCAATAAAATCCCAAGGATCATCTTGAAACGAACATGAACGAACTGCAAGCGTTACCGTACATATGCTATCATTTTGCTGAAGGGGATAAGCCGTTAGATATTATGAAGAATAATTTATTGCAAAACTGTGTATGTATATAAATACTTATACTATTTTGTTACCAAGGAAAGGCTTTCAAGAAGAGGGGGAGGTGGAGGGGGGGATGAGGGGACCCTCTCTCCGAAAGGGGGGTAGAAGGAAGCCTTCAGTTTCAGAGAAGAAAAATTTATAAAAATATAAAGGTACAAAAATGAAGAAGGGGGAAGAGAAGGAAGGGGTGGTAAGCTCCCCCCCTGAAGTCAGTTTCCCAAAGAGATCTGTAGTTTTAAGTTATTAATTTATTTGTAAAATAAAAACCTTACTGACACTTTTTTTCTGTGCACTGTGTTGGTTTTGCGTCTCATTTCGAACCCAAACTAGGTATTCAAGTTGGGATGCCCCGTGTTTGTGTTGTCACTGTCAGATGATTAAAAATCTCGTGTTAAAAAATAGGATTTTGAGAAAAAAAAATCTCGAAAACTAAAACGACTAGAGATGGGCGCTTACCCGGTTAAAACCCGAACTTTGGGTTTTTACCCTTTTATACCCATTTTTACCTACCCATTTTGAATTAATACCGGGTAAAAATTCAAAACATCTTTTTTTGGTCATTTATGATTTTATTTGTTAGTATTTATTCTGATTTAAATGATCTAATCTTAATATTCTGATTATCTGATAAAAAAGTATCATTCTAGCTTATTTTTATTCTGATACTTTGGATTCACACAAAGATAATAAAATATGAAAGATATGTTTTATAAGTTACTATTCAAATCAAATCAAATCAAAACGTTTATTTGCAACTAATTATACAAAAGGTATAACAATAGGTTGAAGATAATCACTAAACTAATAAACTAAAACACAAGCAATAAATATAAATAAGACAGTTGCAAACTGGTCCCAACTCAGCATTTGCAAGTTGCAATGACTTGCGCTGGTCTTCCGTTGGGACCGTTGAGGATCAAGTAAATAAAATAAGACAAGTGGACGTGACTACTGATTACATACTAATTACATAAAAATACAAATTTTAAATTACATAAAAATAAAGATACAGAATTTGGACAATTTACACTACATGCCAACATAACTATAGGTATATCTAACAAGCAAGCTCTTGCTTCAGTAGAAAACGAATTTCATTAGGTTTAGATATTCGATAACAAAAATTTAAAATGAAAAAAATCGTCAAAAATCATTAAATGGTAAAGGGAATTATAATTAAAAGTGTTTTTATCATTTATCTATCATCAGATCATCATAGCTATTCATGTAGTCATATAGCACTGGTATCCAGTCTAAGAAATTCTTGCTCTTTTTGCCAGTTTAACAGATATTTTTTTAACTTTAACCTAAAACATTGAATACTTTGTAGGTTCCTAATTGGGGGTGGTATATTGTTCCAACATTTCGATGCAGCGTATCGAAAACTGCCTCTAACGCTACCGTTCTATGTCGCTGTGATGGAAGCTGCACCGAACATTGTCTCCGTTCGCAAGATCTAAAACTTGACAGTTCGTTTAGCTTACAGTATAAATATGCAGGTGCTTTATGCTTTAGAACACCAAAAAATAGACATGCTAAATGAATTTTGCGTCTGTGTCTCATCTTGAGTAAAGAGTGCTCATTCAGGAAGGGAGTAACATGTCCTCTCCATGGGATATTGAAACAATATCGAGCACAAGCGTTTTGAACTCGTTGTATCAATCGCTGTGTCTTATCTAATAGTCGAGGACCAAAGACCACATCCGTGTAATTTAATTTGGAAAGAACAAGCGACTCTACCAATTGTATACGTAACTCTTCTGATAAGTACGGCCTCATTCTATATAAAACTTTTAACTTATAAAAACAGGTCTTAACTAGGTGAGATATATGATCTTCAAAGCGCAGATCGGAATCTACTTCCAAGCCTAGGTTGCGTGCTTTATAGACTCTTTCGATGGGTTCATCCTTAAGCATCACATTTACAATAGGTCCGATACTTGCCAGTTTATGTGGACTACCAAAGATCAAATATTTAGTTTTGCTGTAGATTGTTATTTTCAGACCTCAGAACAATGTTAGAAAGGTCGGCATTAAGTTTACCAACTGCTGTGTTAATATCGGAAGGATAGCATGAAATGTAGACCTGTATATCATCAGCGTAAATGTGAAATTTACAATATTGAATATGAGTCTGTATATCCGCTGAGTACAAAATAAAAAGAATAGGACCCAAAATGGATCCTTGTGGTACTCCTCTTTTTACAAGCTATTTGCACGAATAGTTTGAGGTTCCATATTCTGGGGAAAGCTGAAGAACTGAAGAAATTTGTATGGGAATCGTACCCCCTTAATATATTATTATGTTAGGTTTTAGTCAGTTTGATCATGTTGTGCAAAATTTTGGTTGATTTTATGGTATGTCTTTTTGAAAATTTTACTGCGATTAGTATTATGTATGAGTATTTAACAGAAAGGATTATTAGTGTGCTATTTATAACCCAATATATGTTTTCAAAATCATTATTCATTGGTTTTATTTGTCAAAGCATATTTAATTAAGGTTTAATTAGATCGTGTTACCTCTAAAATACATAGCCACTACTTTTTTTAAGTAATTAGGTTTTTTAGGATTATAAAAATGCAGGTCGTATTTTATACCCGGTATTAATAAAATATACCCGGTATAAATGGGTATTTTTTAATTTTTACCTATTTTACCCTTCCCTTTCTTTTTTTACCCTTCCAATGTTTACCCACCCGCCCATCTCTAAAAACGACTTATGGTGTGGGCTTCAGTTCAGCTTCACTGTTATGTGTAAATTTCAGCCTCCTAGCTGATCTTGCATAGGTAAGGTACCTACCTAGGTATTAAAGATGAGCCAAAATACTTTCTGCTTTTATAAAAGTTAGTTAAAATAAAATTACCTTGTTAGAGGATCCGTCATACCTTGGTAGGTAGGTATGTAGAGGTCTGCAAATTGTTGTCCTTGAATCGCTGGCGAATGATCGGATCCGGTTTCACAATGGCGCGAAACTTGCAAAATTTAATATCTACAACCAAATTACACAATTTATAATACTTTACGGTTACATTTATGTTTATTCATTATTTTCCTCGTATTTTGGTTAATTCTACAAGAAAATAACGTAAGCTTGTGTGCGATAAGGAAGCCGGTTGTTCGCGCACTGGCCGGAACGGAATTCAGTCAGGGCCGGGCGCGGCCCCCGGCGGCCGGCGCGCGGGCGCGGCAGGTGAGGCGGGGCGTGCGGCGCGATGCGGGGCCGGACGCCGCACGCTATCCGGTTGTAAGAACGGCAACGTCTCATATCGTCGGACGATTTGCCACATTGCCACCCACGCCGCGTAAAACTACCAAAACAAGAGTTATTTTTTTATTATCATAGGTAGGCCTAAAATTTACATAAATCGTAATTTTTATTATTTTTTTCTTTTATAATCGTAGGTACGTTAAACGTTTATGAATGTAATTTTGACATTTCGTCTCGGCTCGTCCGGTTGCGGTGTTGTGTACATTCTGACTTGTTTGATCTTGACTCTTCACAGCGCAGTTGGTGGTGGTAACCAAGGAATAGGTATAGATAGATAAAACATAATGTTCAAATTCCTTGGTAACGGTAAGCTCTGCCTTCTGCGCCGAAGGCCGTGGGTTTGATTCCCACCGAGAAAAACATAATATTTCTCTCGCTCGCACGATTCGACATTTTGAATGATATAAAATCACAAATTCCAATTTTGAAAAATCACAAACAACCATCTTGTGTACAATCAAATTGCACACCGTTTGGTATAAATTTCATTTTGATCGATAAAAGTTTTCCTACTCAAAAATTTGCTTTTGTACTAAAACTAGTTAAGCTAACTTTTGAGTAGGTAAACAGGTATCGATCAAAATGATTTTTTTACTAAACTGTGCGCAATGTGATTGCACACAAAATGGTTGTTTGCGATTTTGCGAAAATGGATTTATTGAATTTATATCTTTTAACATGTCGAATCGTGCGAGCGAGAGTTACATTAGCTCTTGTCTTCACCATAATTTTGTGGGTTGAACATAAGTACATGTTTGTTCTCTGACTAGGGTGTTAAATAAGTATTAAAAAAAATATTTTATAAGTTATCAGGTTTCCATATTATTAGTACAAGCTTTGGCTTAGTTTGGTGCTAGATAAAGCTGCGTGAATCTTCCACTAATATAAATTTATTTATTTTACCTACTTATCCATGGTTTGATCGATGTGAAAATTAGTACCTCAAAAATAGTTTCCTTACTAGTTCGAGAGCCAATGTATTAAATATAACACTGTGCTTATCTTATTATAAAACACCGAGGTATCAAAACAATTATGGCAAAACGGATTGCTGGTAAGTAGGTAGGTACATTGCTCATTGCAGATTCATCTACGGTACCTACATAACATATCTGTCGGTATTTATTTAAAAAAAACATGTATAAAATTATAAATATTCAGCAATATAGTATTATTAATTGATAAAAGTGTGTAGGAAGGTGGGAAGGAACCCCTTCCTACATAAACTACGTGGTAGGGACGCGATGCCCCATACAAAAGATTTCAACGAGCGAGCGTGCTACGCGCTACGCTTGCGCTACGCCTGCGTTACGCTAGCGCTACGCGACTAAAGTTTCAATTATCCTTATATTTTCATTTTTTAATTTTTTGTCATAACACCCACTTGTTATGACAAAATATTAAAAATTGAAAATAGTATAAGGGCTGGAAGATGATGTTGTTTACGCGACTCACGTCAAACTCGTTCGTGGTAGGGCTTGTAAGTTAGGCCTACTTGGTCAGGTTAGTATAAAATATCAATTGATTTAGGTACATACTCGTTATTTAATAGGACATCCTATTCCTATGACATCATTAACGAAATTACTTCTTTTGAACACAATCAATACAAACACTATTCAAACACCTAGCTAAATGTCACTTGTTGAGTAGACGCGTGCATGTAATCAGTAGTCACTGTCGGAGTCCCGCCTCTGGCCGGCTCTGGCTTTGATGATGCCGAGCTTGGTGGCGAGCGCGGCGACGTTGGCGCGGACCTCCTCCTGCACCAGGTTGAAGGACATGGCCAGCAGCGCGATGCCGAACAGCAGGTACAGCGAGCACAGGGCTATGGAGTGCACCGCCGCCGCGGCGTCGTCCACGCGCTGGCCCTGCACCAGAAACAACTTATAGTACATCGTACCTATCTATTCGTAGAGGCATGTTGTATCCTCGTCTAGCTGGTTCGCGTAACACACACTAGACTACCGATTGCTGTAGAAAATGGCAAGGCGTTAGTCCCTATAAGTGGCCATGAACATTCAAAATTTATAACCAGACTATAATGTGAAATTGCTGACATTATCTACTTGGGCAAATTGGTATCATCTCAAATTGACTGTCCTGAGTTACTTGGTAAGCTGCAATTTTATGTTCCTGGCAGGTCTCGAAGGTCCATTCCCACATTCTACCTTGATATTGCATCTATCAATCATAACTCAATGATTTATTTTTCTAGCTATAGATTTTTCGATCTAGGTATCGATTCTTCCACTAAATGTTACGAAAATAAGTTTTTTTATTAAAATTATCATCTATCGAAATGATACGCGACGCGACAATCGAGTGCGAGCTGGGTCACCTTTAGGGTAAAAACTTTTGAGTAAACTGTAGTAAACATCCATGGACGTCAATTAAGGGCTCTTTTTTACGAGAAGTATATTCGTAAGAACAACCAAAATAAACGTAAACCAAGCTATTTGGCAACCCTAGACCATACAACTGCAATAACAAGAATATAAGTGAGTGGTAAGGCGCTGTGACCTGCGCCGGCACGAAGTCTCCGAAGCCGATGGTGGTGAGCGTGATGAAGCAGAAGTAGGCGGCGTCCAGGTACGCCCAGTCCTCCCAGCGCTTGAACAGGAACGTGCCCGCCACTATGTACGACGCCACCAGCAGCACGCACAGCCAGATCGGAACCGGCTTTATCTGCCGGAGCACAACACCACGTACAGTAGCCGTCTATACCAACACTAACATACAAAAACAAACGATCAAAAAATTACGAGTTATTGTAGACAGAACATCTTTTAGAACAACGTATATAAAAGAAACGTTAAGTCGCGTGGAACCAGCCCTAGATTTACTGTTGTTCTTGTGATTGATAAAACCTTATTGATTTTCAATTTATCCAAACTTACCTCTTCTTTAGGTGGTTCTGATGGTACTGGATATAATTCAGACTGCCGAGACCCCCAAGCTAGAACAGACAAAGAGATAAAGTCGGGACTCCTCAAACGAGGAACAGCAATACATGTAAAATCATGTTGTGCTAACCTTGAGCTGGCTGTCTACTCTTCCTTGGCACTACAACTTCAGCATCGCTCCAGTCTTCTTCTCTGTCTGGTGATGGTGTCTACAAGAAATTTTTTTTTAGATAGTCATCGATTTTTGTATTTTATTTGGACCTCGTCAAGACCATTACGTCTAGTTTCACTTACGTATCTGTGAGGTCGACTGTCATCAACGGTGTACAGTCTCCTCAACCGGCGACCTCTCCCGGCCTCCAGGTCTCTCTCCGGCCGCGACCGCATCTCCACCCTCTCCACTCTGCGGTGGTCGTGTTCGCACTCGTACACGGCGCTCCTGGCTCGTCGGCCGCGCTTCTCATATCCGTATTCTTCGCGGTCTCTCTCATAGAACTCCGACCTACCTCTGTTTGCTCTTGAATAGAGAATAAAGTTAATATAACAATACCAAATTTCACAGCTTACAATCGAGGAAAAAAGTGGCTCATATTATACCTGTAATCTCGCCGCTGTCTCATACTCCTCGGGGAATCAAACTCAAAATCATCATCTTCAGGATCATAGCCTAGGTCTCTGTGCCCATAATCCTCTCTCTCCTTTTCCAAAGCTCTCTTTTCTCTGAAGTTTTCAAAATCAATATCGTGTAAATCATGCATCTCATACAAGTCTTTGGGGTCATTTTCGTAATGCCTCTGGTCATCGTAGTCCCGTCGGGCTCCATATTCAGGTTTGGCTTTGGCGGGGCGCGGCAGAGATTTGCTCCGTAGCTCTGTTTTGGACGGTTTTGTCGTCTGATGAGTTTCCAAATCCTTGAGAGCTGCTTCGAGGTCTTGTAACGGCAGTGAAATTTTGGGAAAATCCTCTGAGGAATAAAATTTCTTAACGTTAATGTTCGATAATTATGGTTAATATTATTTTGTAGTGCAAAATTTAACCTTCTTCATCTTCATATGGGTCGGGTTCACGTCTTTTGCTGTACTTGTCAAAGCGGATCGGTGATCTGTCTTCAGGGTCAAAGTCTCTGGAACCTATGGATAAACGACTGCATTTTAGGGCTATTTATGTAACTCATCAGTACCATCATCTGATCGCATTATGTCGGAACTGTGAACGCATTCTGCCAAAACTCCCGTGAAAGGTAGGTACCATGTGTTCTAAACTGAGGCGGCTGTGACCTCGTCCTGGGCGGCGCGGCGGGCGCGGCGTGGCTGGCGGCGGGCGGCTGGCGCGAGCGGCGCGTGCGGCCGCTGCTGTAGCCACTGTCTCGGTATCTGCAACGATATTTTTCTACGTAAAGGCAATATCCAGCCATCACTTATTAACTAGGTAATACGATGCCACTTACCTACCTACCAACTACCAAGGCATAGTTAGGTTAGTATGCCTTAAGCTGCTGGATGCAGGGTAGTGCATCGTAGAGCACGTTCCTGTTGAGCGTGACTTACAAGGCAATGCTTTGTCATTAGGTGACGCTTGCCACTTACGAGCTGCGGTTGATTCACCTAGTAGTATATAAGATTTTTGAAAGTGATCCTTGTGATTGAACTGAATAAAGACCGTTTTGACTTTGATTTTAAGTTATCATCAGGTAACCCACCTGCTTATTCCATCAACTATATATTTTTTTAAGTTATAGAAGTTTAGTTACAAAATTCAGCTCAGCTGAGCGCGCCGAATATTTATTATTATTATTTATTTATTTATAAAAATATACATTAGGCTTACAGCTAACGCCAAGGCGCCTAAATGTTACAAAATATTAAGATTAGATAAAAATAATACTCATAATAATGTCGAAGATACAATGCAATATGATGAAGTACAAGCGTCTTTATATGATACAATGCAATGTGATGAAGTACAAGCGTCTTTATATGATACAATGCAATATGATGAAGTACAAGCGTCTTTATATGATACAATGCAATATGATGAAGTACAAGCGTCTTTATATGATACAATGCAATGTGATGAAGTACAAGCGTCTTTATATGATACAATGCAATGTGATGAAGTACAAGCGTCTTTATATGAATGACGGTAGCTATAGCTAGGTTTGCTATGTGTCTTTGTTAGATTGCAGGGTAGGTATGCCGCAGCACCTGTAATCAGTGTCAGAATGCGCCCGCTCCACGGGTCGCCGCCTCCGCACGGAGCGCGTGCTGGCGCCGCGCGCTGAGCGCCTGCAAGGACATGGAGGCTTGTGAACACTTGCGTTGCCGTTGCTCGTATACAAACATCAGGGGCATTATTCACTATGACAATAAGAGATTCCTTGCCCCAAACAGTGAAACGTCAAAACTTGATGTTGGGCTTTATTCTTTATGACATAGGAGATACTTTGCCCTGACCGTATGACACCGATGCCTTGTGTTAGCCGTGATCGCGGTGCAAATGGTCATAGTGAATAAGGCTCCAGTATTGGATGTTGCGCGTCCGGCGGCGGCGGCGGCGGCTACCTCATGGATTGGTGGTGTCGATGCCTCCGCTTGGGCGGCCGCGTGCACACGTAGCAACACACGCGCCAGTACAGGAACCTGCAAAAGGATTTCTATCAGCGACTAGTATAGAAGGTACCTATTCTTTTATCCGAGTATCTTTACTTTATGTTTTTATATTATGTTGCGCCCCGCGGTTTCACCCGCGCAGATTTAAATCCCGGTATTCGCACAGGATAAAAAACCTATGTGCTATTCCAGACTATGATCTATCTCTCTGCCAAGTTTCATCAAAATCCGTTCAGCCGTTGCAGCGTGAAAGAGTAACAAACATCCATCCATACAAACAGTCTTTCGCGTTTATAATATTAGTAGGATTAATTAATAGAATATTTTTCATATTTAAAATTGTTTGATTTTTTCATTGTTAGGTACCTATTAAGTATTCGATTATTATATGGATCGTGACAACATCTGAATAAAATATCATAGATTTTATTTTAAAAGCAGACGGAGAATAATTAGTAGTAGATAATAATAAGACCTGAAGGAAGAAGCCATGACGTCACCGATGTTGGAGAGGCACAGCAGCATGAGCGGGATGCCGAGGATGGCGTAGAATATGGTCACTACTTTCCCCGTTTGAGTCTTCGGCGCGATGTGCCCGTAACCTGCACGACAACAATCAAATTAAACATTAGTTACTTCTCTTTATTTGCGTTTTAGTTAATGAAGGATTTTTTAATATCTTTTAGGTACATAATGTAATATACATAATACTGAATCATTAGTTTATCACTTTGCTGTAAGTCGTGTTGTTTACTTTCAACATTGACTTACAAGCATCGATGGTTCAGTGGTAGAATGCTCGCCTGCCACGCGGGCGGCCCGGGTTCGATTCCCGGTCGATGCAAGATATCTTTTTGTTGCTTTTTTTTCAAGGACAATGTTATAAAAATAATTTATGAAGTGGTATAAAAAATGTCTCAGAATATTATTATGTAATAATTTTATATTGGAATAAAAAAAGCATGTCATTGATAAAAATGCACTATTTGTAGATTTTTTTTATTCGTTTGCAGATACCTAGCTGTTCCATGTGTAGTTTATAAAATATATTATACCAAATTACCAATGTATTCTGTTCTGTTTTTTGTATTCCTTGGTATTTTTATTTATTAAATAAATAATTTTGCAAATTGAAAACAAAATTAGACTTATTAGATTGAAATCACGTCATTTGTCGGTACATGATATCAAACAAATCAACCTTAATTACGCAAAAAATATACCTCCCGTAATGTTTGTCCGTTTTTTTGGTGTGTGTGTCTCCAGCTTCCTCATATTGAAAATGTAATTTCTATAAATGCCAATATTTAAAGCATAATTAGTGCACTCATATATTTGAATCATAATTTAGCTGCCAAATAAACAACGATGCTATAAGCTTATAATAGTGTGTAAGCTGGAGTAACATGTCTCCAGCTGCCTCAGTCAGTGTGGGCAAACGGCTAATGATAGAGATATATAGTAAACGCAAGGATTTAGTACCAAACGAATTAGCGAGGTACCAAAAATTTCAGGTCTGTAGCTCGGAAACTCTTCGAGTTATAAGACTTGATCAACGTGTAAGCTGGAGTAACGATACGTGAAAAAGCATATGCTCGTTCTCTGGAATGGCTGGAGCTAGCAGGTTGCTTTAAGTCTCCAGATTTAGTACCAAACGAATTAGCGAGGTACCAAATATTTGAAGTGTTTCTGTTCAAAACTCTATGAGTTACAAGCTTTTCCAGCTTTTTTTGTTTGTCCAACTTGCACATGTTGGATCTCAGCAACCACAATAGGTACAGACTCGGTTGATGTCTCTGAACTGAGCTATGAATTAGTGCACTCGGTACCAAAAATTTGGAATCTCTAGGACAAGCAGTTCTGTTGTAATCAGCAAAATAACTAATATTATGATGAGTTACAGAATACCAGATAGTTCCATTTCGACCAGCCTTCAGTTGATAGTAGCTCTATCTCTGTCACTACAGCGAATGCGTCACACTCGTACCTACTGATGCAATCAAGGAATTTGAATATATCTGTCTGTATTCAAATTCCTTGGATGTTATTTTGCTGATTACAACAGAACTGCTTGTCCTAGAGATTCCAAATTTTTGGTACCGAGTGCACTAATTCATAGCTCGGTTCAGAGACATCAACCGAGTCTGTACCTATTGTGGTTGCTGAGATCCAACATGTGCAAGTTGGACAAACAAAAAAAGCTGGAAAAGCTTGTAACTCATAGAGTTTTGAACAGAAACACTTCAAATATTTGGTACCTCGCTAATTCGTTTGGTACTAAATCTGGAGACTTAAAGCAACCTGCTAGCTCCAGCCATTCCAGAGAACGAGCATATGCTTTTTCACGTATCGTTACTCCAGCTTACACGTTGATCAAGTCTTATAACTCGAAGAGTTTCCGAGCTACAGACCTGAAATTTTTGGTACCTCGCTAATTCGTTTGGTACTAAATCCTTGCGTTTACTATATATCTCTATCATTAGCCGTTTGCCCACACTGACTGAGGCAGCTGGAGACATGTTACTCCAGCTTACACACTATTATAAGCTTATAGCATCGTTGTTTATTTGGCAGCTAAATTATGATTCAAATCTATGAGTGCACTAATTATGCTTTAAATATTGGCATTTATAGAAATTACATTTTCAATATGAGGAAGCTGGAGACACACACACTTTTTTTGTACAATAGGTTCGATTTCCGCCGTTGGTTGAAACGGATACCACCGAGGCCACCTCCTTGTTTGTGACCTTTTGCACGAATTCAACCAGAATAATCAGAATAATCAGAATAATCAATTTATTGGTAACAGTAATTACAAGTCAGTGTTTCAATCGATAAAATAAAAATAAAATTTATGAGAATAAATAATAGATTGCAAATAATAAAAAAAAATAATTGCACACATTCTAATGAAATTATAAATAAATAAATTCGTATAGCATTTAAAAATTAAAAATAGATCAGTCGCAGGTAACAGATTAGGTGCCTAAGAAATCGTCGACACTGTAGAATGCCTTCTCGACCAGCCAAGCTTTTAATTTAATTTTAAAGGAGGACAGACTAGGTGTGTCAATGATTTTATCAGGCAGGTGATTGTATAGCTTGGGCCCCATTATATGCGTGAGCCTGTCAGACTTGGCAAGTCTGTGGGTCACTGCAGAGAGCTTGCCAGCACCGCGCGTGTTATAGGTATGATCCTCTCCACGCGTCTTGTACTCAGCCAGGTTTTGCCTTACGTGAAGTGCAGTCTGGAGTATGATGACTGAAGGCAGCGTAAGTATTCGCAGGGAGATGAAGTGCGGCCGCGCCGACGTGTCCTGCGCCGTCCCCACGATCGCCCTCACAGCACGCTTCTGCATGCGGAAGACGCGCTCCCGGTCGGCAGCGCGCCCCCATAGTTCTGCACCGTACTGGAGGAGCGAATGTACGGTCGCGAAGTAACAGGTGCGGACCACGTCGGCGGAGACCACGCGCGATAGCCGGCGGAGGGCGAAGCATGCGCTGCCTAGCCGAGCACACAGCTTGTCGATATGCGTGGCCCAGGTTAAGGTGCGATCTATTTGGAAGCCCAGGAAGAGAGTCGATGGAACTTGTTCAATAGGTGTTGTACCTATCGATATGGATAAGCTTCTAACCCGCCTCCCTGAGATGCAGAAATGGATAAAATGTGTTTTTTTAAGGTTCAGTACCAGCCC
This sequence comes from Plemyria rubiginata, assembly GCA_963576535.1. Taxonomy (NCBI): domain Eukaryota; kingdom Metazoa; phylum Arthropoda; class Insecta; order Lepidoptera; family Geometridae; genus Plemyria; species Plemyria rubiginata. Next base: position 176,160 of record OY754916.1, on the reverse strand, counting down.
GTTCCACTTAAACCACTGTGCCACCTGGTGGGCAGCTGTGTTCAGCCGCTGCTCGAGTTGGTCTAGTGAAGGTGCGTTGACACACACACAACCCAGCTGCACCACCTACCTATTTACCTACTTGTACACTGTATTGTATAGGAACCATGCTCAAAAAACTGTTGATCAATCGCAAAGATCACTATTTTAATTTACCTAAACTGACAGGATTTAATGAACCTACACAATCTTATCTTTGTCAATACATTTTAACCGACTTCAAATAGGAAGGAAGTTCTCAATTTGACCGTTATATTATTTTTTTGTATGTTTGTTACGCGATTACTTCGTACAATTTTGATGATTCATTTTTTTTCTAGAGGGTCATCCATCATACTTTAGAGGTGATCCCATAAATCAAGACAAAAAAACACACAGATGACGTTTCGCTTCTTCAGTCTTTCAGTGTATCGGACGTGGTTTTTTTTTAAGTTTATTATTTTTTAAAGTACTACCAATCTTATAAGTGATCCAGCATGTCAATAAAACCTACAATTCGCCAAAAAAATATTATAATCATCGCTATAATGGGCAGCTGGCTATTTTGGTCAATTATATAAATTGGCAATAAATGTAGAGGTATCCCACCCAAGGTCTCCCTTGCATCATCAGACCAGAGAACGACCTCTGTGTTTTCCCAGACGCAACCAGCCGCCTGCACACAGCGCCAGCGACAGTTACTATGGGGATGCGACACAGCATAGCTTACAGTTAGTACGTCAGGCGGACTGAAACCACGCGATTGCCGGCCTTCAGGCTTGCCACACGCTACGTTTTCTTACACTTGAGAAATGTTTCAAGTAAGTGATAATTGATACCATATTTAAACCAATTGGCTCAGGTCTGAGGACATGAGGAGGGTCTGCCTCTATTGGAACATCAAAATAGCCTAACATACGCCGAACGTTTCGCCGAAGAACGATTTGTCGATGGTACGCCCAAAGAATTTGATATCCGCTAGATAAAAAATTCTAAATCGGTTCCACCTTCTGAAATGAGCAGTAATATTTACGAGAGCTGAAGTCCCACCACTGCTCTAGACTATCAAACATCTAGGTAAGATTTTTTTCTGTTTTTTCGGTTGTACCTTTTTTAACGAGTAGTATGGTTTTTGAAGCTCTCGTACCGTAATGTTTTCGGGAGTAGTCGTATACATCCTATAAAAAATAAATTTGAAGTTGTTTGCTTGCATTAGACCTTGCCATGGCTTCGAATAGTTCATCGTCGTCAGAAATCAGTTAATAAAATCCATAATTATAAAGCCTTTGTTTTGGTAATAAAATTCGTCATCGGTCCAATTCAGATCAAGGAGCTCAACTCTTGAGTTATTCGAACTGGGCTCTTTCAGTACTGTACACTCACTACACCACACCTATGTTTCAATAGCTGCCAGTGAGATAGCAATCTACCTATCAATCTCACTATAAATCAAGTATAGAGGCTGTAGCAGCACTAGCCACTAGCGAGCATAGCCGGCGCGCGCGCACTGAACCCGCGCGCTAGTGTCTAATCAACGCTCAGTTACATAACAGAGGGCGCACTCGACACTCGCATACTGTGATTTATTTAAATAAATTATTAATCAAGTGTGATGAATTAAAATTGCTGTGATTAATCTGGATTTCACGATGAAATTATTAGGTTTGTATTTTTTCTAATAATTTTATATTGATTATAAAATGTAGAGATTTGTAAATTCATGTAGTATTTTCTCAATGTTTTTATTGTTTTACGTATACAATGCAGTTTAATAATTGAGAAAATATTTTTTATGTACTGACATAATACTAATAAATAATGCAATGTCATAATTATACCGAATAATAAGAGACTTCTTGGTTCTGGTAAGTAAGAATGTACCTTATCTAACTAACATCAAAGTTCTAGTCCGCTCAAAAGGTTCCACTACCTTGACAGAATTTCACAACCCTATCCGCCCGCCCACCGCACTTGCCCAAACTAGGTGACACAAACTAATGCAACGACAATAATATTTCTAACTGCCGTACATCGACGCACGTGTGTTATTGTGAAATGAAATGAAATGAATTTATTTGCTCGAAGTATGGTCAGATTAGTACAGTTCTTAATATAAAGTTAGTATCACATACTTCATCGGAAACCAACATGCAATTTTTTTTTAAATACAGCAAAGAATAAAATTAAAGATGTGCCAACAACACGCGCCTATTGGTTGCTCAATGTACGCTAAACAAGTTGAGACTATTGGTAACTTTAAATAACACGTACTAATTGTTATTTCTTCTGTGTATACATAATTTTGTGTTTTTCTATGAAAAGTGAATACAAAAATGACAAAAAAACTAGGAGATCCTTGTTTCCATGAGAATAAGACCTACCTAGTAAAAAGCTAGTTTATGAGTTTGATGCATAAGTTTCTTGTATCGGGTGACTTTGCGAGGCGCAGCCTCAGTATTCCTCTTCATCCACCTAACAGGTTAGATGTGCTCCCGGTCAGCTATAAAATTAGGCTAAAACCGCATAATAATGTATGTAGCTATATTCAGGGTGTAAAAAGCTTACTAGCGAAAACGAAACCTTTTTTTCAACACAGTTGCTCATAAAGTGGCTCTACGGTCACCGCAATTAGGCACAGAATAACACCCATAATCAAACTGTGACTTTTTCATTGCCATATTTTTTTTTTTATTTTATTGGTTGAGTTGTTTTGTTCCTAAAAAAGTTTTTATTCAAAAAAAAGATCGTGTTTAATAGAACAAATAAATTAATGTTCCTATTGCTTGCTCATTTCATGCAACTTCTTATTTAAATAGATAATTTTAACTCGTACGTGTTTAATAAGTAAAACATTCACTCAAATATAACTTTTGTTTTCTCTGTAATAAAAGAAAACTTAAATTCCCCATTTTGTACGTGGCAGAATAAGCGCAAACCCTATGCGGGGAAAATAAAAAAAAACCTCATCCCTTTAGTCTGTGGCCGATCGCAATGCGCGCGCTTATGAAAACTGATTAATTTTTCCCGCCGAAGCAAAACATTTTTCACAACTCGTTTTCACTGTTGAAATTATAGTTATTTATTAATTAAAATATCTACAAGTACTTACTAGTTACGAAGAAAATGATTTATGTTGTACACCGCCCGATTTATGATGTGAAGCCGAAACTTTACTACCTGAAAACTCCGAGGAAAAATATCTGTTCTTTGAGTTTTTATTATTATTTTATTCACAAATGTGTTGAAAAACGTCGTATGATACACGTGTGGATTGATGATTACCGTCATCGGGTCTCAATGGCGCCTCGGCGGTAATCACCAATGTACCACACTAGTACCATAATGTATTATTTTTTTTTATTTACCAATTAATAGTGATTAAAAACCCCCATTCACTTTAAAAATGTATGTTATTTTGAAACTCATAATTTGAAGGCATTGTGGTGCCCAGACAGGGCAGACAATCAACAATTAGGCGTTTTCCTTTCTCTTGCCTGTTCACGAAATTAGTAACACCTAGTGTTTTCTTTTTTTTTTTTTTATACAACTAGCTGATGGAACAAGCAAATGGCCCACCTGATGTTAAGTGGTAACCATCACCTATAAACAAAACATTGCCCCGTAGGTCACGCACAATAGGAACGTACCCTACGATGCACTGCTTTGCGTCCATCAACTTGAGGCATACAGATGTTAAGCCTCATGTGCCTGTAATTACACCGGCGACCACACTCTTCAAACCGAAACACAGCGTTGCTGCTTGGCGGCAGAAAAAGGCGTGGTGGTAGTACTTCCCCGGACGAGCCACACACAAAGAGCTCTACTACTCTTCTAAAGCCTGCATGATAATAAAGTTGGTGTCCCTATGTCGACTGATGTAGGTGTAGGTAACTGTTCTGAGTATAATAGGAACCTAGATTTACACATCGATTAGACACCTATTAGTTCTATTCGGCACTCGGCGCCTTCACAACGGCACGCCTGACTGCAGTTACCTAACTCCGCTACCACAATATTTACTAACTTACCCTCGCTACTTTAAACTAGGCTTGTGTTTTGAAACCTAATTACGTACCTACCTGCATAGCCACTGCATGATCCATGCACAATGCGCTCTGACTCACCATCCACCGTCGATAAATGAGACAATCCCTTGATGTCACACCAATTATCATCCTATGAGCTATCGTGTGGTTAATCTAAACAGACTGTCCTTGTGCTAGCTAGACTGACTAATAATTTATGGTAAGTATAAGATGATAATGGCATGCAATAGATGACCCTATGATAACAATAGATGCTTAAAACCTTTGTATACTAACTTCATTATCTACCCTAAGTACGCGAGACTAGGCAGCCAGTACTGTAAAGTTTTTTCATTACGTAGGTACATCTCCTAATAACCGCTTACCAATCGGTTGTTTGACTAACAAAAGACTTATAATATGTATAAGCCATATAATTATGTTTAAGCTGTGTGCTGCATTCAAAGGGAGAAGCTCTGGCTCCCGAGTTTGGAACATGGTTTCATAACATACGAGTAATATGTATTGTTGAAACTAATTTAGTAATTTTGTCAATAAAACAATTATTTTTACATCAGGTTTAAATTAAAGTACAAATGCTAGGACGCAACCAATAATATTTGAATTGTAGGTAATTTTATTAAACATAATATTAGGCGGACGACGCGGACGGCGGAATGGCCGTGATACATAAAGTTCATTGTCAGTTTCTGAATTTGCATTATTTCCTTGTAAAGACAACAACAATGCAAATCCTTGCAAATGTTATAAAACATTTGCATTGTTTATCCTGGCCGCTTGTGCTCAAACTAATTACATTGTACTGTATCGCAGGGTGCTCAGGATTGTCACTGAATGATTCCAGGAATAAGTGTCCTGGTGGTGGCGGTGTGCGGCGCGGAGAAGTGGCAGTGGCCGGAGGGAGCGGCCTCGGTGAGGATCGACACCAAAGTGCGCTTCATCAACAACGACAGAGATCAGTAAGACAATTCGTTCCAAGTAGTACCTTTAACTGGCAAGTTGTGTATACCTTACCTTACAGCATATTTGAGCCATTTATTTCATAACACAACATCTCGTTTTCGCTCTTTGTAGAGGGCTGCTAAACTGATAGGAATGGACCCGAGATACGGCCGTTTTAATCAGAGGTTTCACTTCTGACAGATCTTATTTCATTGGCGAGGCATTGAAATTAAACATAAAACCAGTTGAAAGCTGTTGAATAACCATGCCGCCGGCTTCACCACTCGCTGCCTTGACTTTGGCCTCGATCCCCCGGCGGCGGCGGCGCGCGGCATGGCCAGCCTCCGAGCTGGAGCTTATCTTTATGCACTCGGTTGCGCAAAGCTTGCTATAAGTGACGTCACACATCTCTTCGCTTTCGTCTTGGCATTTTGATCGACTCTATCAGAGTATGGTACGCTTTAAAAAATATATTTAGACGTCTATAGTTTTCTGTTTTTGTTATACAGAAACTAGGATTTTACTTAAATAGTTGATCCACAAATATAGGTAATTGTTACTCTAGCTAGATATTACAGAGAGCATGGCTGTTAAGGTACAATGCGCACGCGCTGCTTGATCTGTGAGGACATCAGAATACCTGGTACGCTGTACCTGTACGTTCCACTCGAGTGGATTTCAGCTCCTTGGCCTCATTATGTAACATTATGTAAGAAACCATATTTATATAGGTACAATGCACCATTATTCCTCTATATCTACAAACAGAGGTACTTGATCGCATGCATCTCTTGACATTAGAATGGGAGTGCTTGCGCCACGTCTCTGCGCATCCGTTTTATTTATATGATAGCCACTTGCAACAAAAACTATTACTATCGGTATATTTTTGAAGCTATTATTGGTAGCTACGTTATTTTCTCGGGTTTTCTTAGGGTTTTCCCAAGCAATTCTACAAAATTCTACATTTGGAGATCGGTGCTATCGATAGGTACCTAGGCTTCGGTGGATCGGGCACCTTCAAATATATTGTTGTAGTTGAGGTTGTGGATCGCGTGCTAGGAGTACCTAATCAACAAAAAGTAGGTTCTAATTTTGTATTCGATCGTGTTTGACTGTATCCGGTCGGCGGTTCAGAGCGTTTCTAAATTAATCAAATAGTCTTGAGTCAGTCATAATTACTATTACGCATCAAAAAAACATAGATTTCAATAAAAACACAATATAGCTCACGACTAGGTAGTCGTCCAATCAAGATGCTTGTGAAATATCAATTACCTATGAAATTCGAACTTCGAAATAACGTTACACAGGTTATTGTCGATATCATAAAACTTAGCATATATAAACTAGAGATAAAATGATGCGGAATGTAGTGAAAATCGATTAAGGCGTTAACAAGACCTAATTTACTTCTCGCTCGCTCGATTCGACATTTTGAAAGATATAAAATCTCTAAGCCTAATTTTGAAAAATCGCAAACAACCATTTAGTGTGCAATCACATTGCACACAGTTTGGTAAAAAATTCATTCTGATCGATGCCAGATTTCCTACTCAAAAGTTTGCTTATGTACGAAAACTAGAAAGTAAACTTTTGAGTAGGAAAACTTGTATTGATCAAAATGATTTTTTAACTAAACTGTGCGCAATGTGATTGCACAAAAAATAGTTGTTTGAGAATTTTTCGAAAATGGGTTCTGTGATTTAATATCCTTCAACAAATCAAATCGTGTGAGCGAGAGTCACACCTTAAGTCACTCTTGTCTTCACCTTAAGTGAAAAATGATCAATCTAGAATAGTACCCCTTTGTAGAGGTGTTAACATCTATTATTCAAATAAGTTTTGTAAGCAATGCTCGGTAGCCACGCGGTGTTGAAAAATACCTTCTACTTTTACTTCTATGCTTACAACCATCTTACAACATACTCTGTCTAATTTATTATTTCTAAAGTGATACTAGTTGAGAAACAACTGTTCTTGCTCTATTTTGATGAGATAAAGTAGGGACGCACATAATTATTAGGTATACCTGCCTTATTATTGTTCTGCGTGGCTTGCCCTATTAATGTTTTATTCATTAATTTTGAACTCATGTCTGTCAAAATAAAAAGGTATTTATTCAGTTGAATCACAAGGATCAATTTGAAACGTATTAAAACTAGGTGAATCTAGGGGCCACGTCCGAGCCTAGAAGAACAGCGAACAATCTTACGGCTTGGTTCCTATCGTTCTTTTGTAGGTCTATGTTCTTCCAAGTCATCATTATCATGTTACTAAGTTTATGTTCAGAGAGGAATGAAGCGAAAGAGGTACCTATGTAAGGACCGTGGCAAGTATAAATCCGTGGTCTCTACTTGCCTACTCATATGGGAAACAGGCGCGATTTTATGTATGTGTCTATGTATACAAGTGTTTTTGTGTATTGTTCGTCAGGAGTGACCGCGAGCGAGTGCAAGCTGACGCGCCGCCATTCCAGGAGGCGGTGGAGACGGCTGGCTTCTACAACCGCCCCCCCGGCCCCCCCGGCTCCGGCTCCGGGCGCTACCACGTGCGCGTCGAGGACGCACCCCACCGCCTCGACCAGCAAGCCGCCTACGCGCCGCACCAGAACAAGTTAGTCAATTTCCTTAAGGGTCCGGTGACTGCGGCTCGCAATTTCGAGGTGCGATTGGCTATTATTTCATTTTATTTCATTTCGGGGAGGTTGTTTGAAAGAATAACTCTAAAGAAACACGCATAAACACTGTTCGAATACAAATAATACAATAATATAAGGGAAATGTGCTTGAGTCAGAAATCATTTTGGTATTACGTAAACGTAAGACTAAACATACTAATACCAAAATGATTTCTGATTCGGGCATGTTTCCCTTATATTATTGTATTATTTATGTTCGAACAGTATTTATGCGTGTTTCTTTAGAGTTATTCTTTCAAACAACCTCCCCGAAATGAAATAAAATGAAATAATAGCCAAGCGCACCTCGAAATTGCGATCCGCTGTCACCGGAGCCTTAATTACCACTCTACCGCGTCCTTTAGGGTGTAAAACACGTGTCAGAATATATTTCAAATATACCTGTTGCAAGGGGCTGTACCCCTTCAGGAAGATTTGAAATATCGAGTTTGGAATTGATTATGGAAAATTAAACCATCCATTTGGTTTCTGTTTACAGCAGGAAAAACTACGATGGAACTTTAGATTCGCTACAGTATTGCAAATGCCTGTCCACTCCGGACTGCAACCCGCACCGAGACTCGGCCGTAAGCAACTTGCACTCTATCAGTCACAGACATGTAGAAACAGGTTACAGTAACTCACAATAAACTGCAATATTTCAGCGAGCCTGTGGCTCCGGGAAGTTCTTGTGCTGCTACAAAAAGCCGAACAAGGGAAATCAACAATACACAGGTAACGCTCAGGGCATTTTAGAATTAAATAATCAATTTGAATGCAGACCTTAAGAACTCCTGATTTGTAATTTGTAATTTTTATTTCAGAGTTTTTCAATGAAATCGATGACGAGCGCCCAATGCTGCTGCCGGGACAAGAGAGCTTAGGCAGACCCTTCCCAGCTCCTTCCGACACTGAGCTGAATGGCTACTTTGGGCCTGGAGAGGGCTACGAAGCACCTCTCGTCGGCCCAGTGGACCAAGGAGCCTTGGACGGGCCGCCAAGACCCACCGGACATATTGGAAATGGGAACCCGGGAGTACTTGTTGGCCCTAATGGACCAACCGGGCACATAGGTCCAGTAAAACAGAACCCGGGAACATTAATTGGTCCGAACGGCTCTCGAAGGCAAAACCCAGGAGTGCTCATAGGTCCCGGTGGGCCAACGGGTGTAATTGGACCAGCTAACGGTAACAAGGGATTTTTGATCGGTCCCGATGGACCCATAGATCCCATACACCCAGAGGAGTCCGCACAAAGGGGAGTGCTAGTAGGGCCGGGTGGACCCACTGGGTTCATCGGACCGCAAGGCGGGTACGGCAGGCGTCCGGTGTTAGTTGGCCCCGGGGGTCCTACTGGAATTATCGGACCGAGAAGGCCAGGATTCGGAGGGTATTTTAACAATGGTTATGGCAGACCGATGGGACGAGGAGTTCTAGTCGGCCCCGGCGGCCCCACGGGCATGATCGGGCCGCAGGGATACTTCGGTAAATAGACGAGTAACTACTAAGAGTGATAACATTGTGTGTGACTAATATCTGTGAGCGGCACTGTGCACTGTGCAGTTTGATTGAGGAGGTTCCCGCGGCGGCGGCGGCGGCGGCGGCGCGTGCGGTACTGGTTACGTCAGGCGGAGCGTGCCGCTAGTGATTGCTAATGTAAATATTATGGTGTTCTCTAACGAGTGTGCGCGATACTGCTGACTGCAATAAACAGCAGCTTTGAAAGTAACCATCACTACCGCGTGTGTAGGTAGTTTTGCTACTCCGATATATTCTGTGTAAATATAAAGTAATAATAATTTCATAATAAAAATAATTTTATTTTTGTATTCTTCTCTTCAGTTCCTCGAAATAACGCGCTAGTAAATTATTGTAGTTTAGCGTGAGGTTGGTGATTCATTAATCATTTATAAATGATAAATGTATGTTTTGGTTGAAAGTATCCCAACCCGTCAGACGGGATTTGTTCCCATCAGGAATTAGCTGAATTATAGTAAAAATAAAAAATCTCGCGAAACTGCGGATAAGAAATGAGGAATGGAGTCTGGCTTCTGGCGCGGCTCCAAGAGCTGTAGGCGGCGACGGCGGCGTCATGTCGAACTACGTACTATTTGTCTTAGAAACCAGTTTATTAACCTTCAATAAAAATGGTAGATTCTTGAGATCATTTTGCAGTAGTTCGCCGTCTCGCCAGAGTTTGGAAGGCAGAACAATCAAGTCACAGGGTATCATAGGCACACAATAATAATAATAATATCAAAATACCTAGCATTACAACCGGCAATATTGAGTAATTATCTATAGCAAAGTGCCCAGTCAAGGCGCTCAAAGATGGGGTGGAGTATAGGTATCTTGCAGTAAGACTCCCCAGCACAGCAATAAGAACTAAGATGAAAACATCGAAAGGTTACAAGTTGTGAAAGGTGAAGGTGTAGTGTACAGTAGGGTAGTGCAGGTACCTACCGATGGTAGTGATGACGATGATGGAGTAGAAGAGCGCGCCGGTGAAGGTCCACTGGATGTGGTCGGTGCTCTCGCTGCCGTCCCAGCCGCGCACCTTCATCTCCAGCAGGATGGCGCTCTCGAACTCCTGCCACACGCACGGAACACTCAACTCGACACATATTCATATTGTAGGTGCTGCCGTCTCTTCACGGACTGGAACACAGGTCTTAGATTTATCCCGAGATCAGAATTCGATCGCTTGAAACGCGGCAATTTACTCTTATATTTGGAAAAGCAGATGGCCATGGTAACCATCACCCATAACTATTTATTTATTTATTAGGATCGCCAAGAGATAATACACAAAACTTAATACTAGACACAAACAAAATAAACATCCTGACCCGTGTTTATCCACCAAAGGCAACCACAGCTAGCATTTCTTCGCAAGACACGCACGATAGGAACGTGCCCTACGATGCACAGCCCTGCGTCCATCAACTTGAGGCATTAATTTCACCGGCAACCAAAGCCCAGCCTTGCCTGGCGGCAGAAATAGGCCTGGTGGTAGTACTCCCCCGGAGGAGTCAGACATGAAGAGCTCTACTAGTCTCAAAAATGTTTTACAGTCTAGGAGTCTACTAGTTTTCATCAATCAATCAATATCAATTTATTGTTCAACATAGGTATAATAGATGATACATGTTGATGTTGATTCGTGTCGTCATCTATCTGTTTGCCGTGCGTGAGTTCACCGGTTGGTCACTTTTTTTTCTATATCATCTAGAATTTCTACAGTGTGTCTACGAGTATACAATGGTCATAAGTGCGTCACAGTTGTGGGAGATCTCAATTTACTTAACTACTGAAGGTTACCTACAGAAACTGTTTGTACGGTAATTTACAAACCCTACATGTTCTATAGTAGGTACCTATAATAAATGAACGCAATTTACCATTACCTGTGAGGCAGGTTCATGTGATCTCATTCAAATATAATTACCGAGAGTTAAGTAAAAGACTACTCGAAAGGCGCCTATTGAGTGACGGGTGCGCAAGGGCGGATGTACGGGTGTGAGGTAGCTAGGCAGCGCCCACCTTGAGCATGTCCACCACGCCGAGGGTCCAGTTGGTGTGGTTGAGGAGCGGCACCTCGCTGGTCATGCTCCAGATGCTGTGCGTCGTGTTGCGCCGGATCTGCGATATGTTCATCTTCACCTGCCGCAAATACATTGCAATAGTTCTATATTCATTGACGAGGACCACCCAGCTAGCCGGTATATGTACCAGCACGCAAACAGAAGAAAAAAGCAGGTTAGACAGACATTTATTTATTAGATTATGAAAGACAGTCAATATTTTGGCCACATTGGGAGACGCGAGACGTGGAGTCGACAACCTGGAAAAGCTGATCTTAGTTGGTCACATGGAAGGGAAACGATCCCATGGAAGATCCACAACCAGATGGTCTGCTCAGCTTAGAGACAGAGACACGTAATTATAAAGTGTGGTCCAGATGGCTACGGATCGGAGTCACTTTAGACATGCTGTCTACGCCCACAGAACAGCACCTGGTTCATCACGATCTTCAGGAATGAACTACTGACCAAGACGAATGCAAACAAACTCAAATTGTTTGGAATGTTGTTGGAAATAAAAGCTATATAACACTTATATTATTGGCAGTATGTGTTGGTAAGTAATTGGTTTATATCCAAAATAAATTTTACGAACAAGCATCGAATAAACATGCTTCTGTGCGGTGTAGTTCAAGGTTTTTTCTGGACGCTGGCAGCCGTCAAATAATTTTACACTCACTCGCACAACTTTGTTCAAAAATACTAAATGTATCTCCTAGAAACGCTTTGGAAATTTATTTATTCGAATCATTTGAGCCTTCTATCTCAATATACTCGTAGTTTGCAACGGTGCCGTGTCTGTAGATAGCGCAACTGTTTCAAATGTGTTTTGTACATTGAATTTTTATTTCATTTTTATTTTTCATTGTAATTTTGTATGTAAATAATTATTGTCGTTAATATTATGTTAATGTTTTAATGAATAAAAAATTAAAAATAATTAAGTTTCGGTGAAATACTGACATAATATGTAGTAGGTAGGTACCATGAAACAATCTCTGAAAACATGTTTGGGTCAATATTATATTTTTACTGAATCTATAGTTACCATCATATGTACCATATGCCTTTGTTATGATTGAATTGATTCCGTGGATTTAGTTTTATGTAAGTAGCGCATAGAGCGCCGCAGATTCCAGTGAAGTCTCTATGAATAGCTGGAATTGGGTTGCGGGCAGAACCATTCACCTAATATCAAGAGATGCTCCTCAATACGACTTATTTTAATCTCAATTGAAAAAAATTCATAAATCATAATTTAAAAATGTGTAACATGTATAATTACGCTATCGTTTTCTAGCTTTTTCATTCAGGATTTCTTTCATCGGAATAGAGAAGAAGGTCCCTTGGGCTATGTTCCTAGCATGACCTAGATAAGTATGTTTTTCCGCCAGCTACATCTATACAAGCGATCTTCTAAATTGAGTCTCATTCTCCTCCTTTTCATGTCCCTATAGTTCTTCCGACACGGTGATGTGGTGAACGGATTTTAATGGCACCTCAAAAGAGGCTCTTTTCGTTTTTTTCGTTCGCACTTGACACATGTTTTCATGAGACGACTGAATCTAAACAATTTTCTAACAAAAATCTGATAGATAATAGGTACTACTGGCTTTTTGGTAGCAGACAAGACAAGCACAGTTAGTTCAGTTGGATGAGACTGTTCGTTGAGTAGGTACCTCTCGCTCATGCTGCGCCTCCAGCTTCTCGAAGGTGACGGCTCCGAGGATGCAGTACGCCACCACCAGGCTGATCATCACGAAGTGCGAGAACACCACCGAGCACAACTTCCACGTGTAGTACAGGAACTGTCCTCAAACAAATAAACAACAAAAAATCACAACATGTACATGGGTAATATTTGCATGCCAGGTTTATCTGGCGAATTGTAAGGATTCTGTTCTGTAATAATATCATCCTAATATGTACCATAATTTACGCAAATAAATTATTTCATTTCAAGCAAACGAAGCATTTGAATAAATATTTGTTAAAACATAATTCAAACGAACTGTAGATTTTGATTATAGAATCTAAAACTCAAATCTATTCCATCTAATTCCATGCTTAGCAGGTATATTTATTTATTTATTTATTCTTTTTGGGAAGACCATCGGCACATTATAACACGATAGTGACTTAAAAAGGTACCTAACACTGAGGCCATTTATAGGTCTCCACATATATCCTGAGATACCTGCCTGAGACCTGAGACCTAGCCTTATAATATCTTTTTAGATCTCAAAAATTCACTCTGCTAGGTTAGACATCCATAGGCGATCCATAATATAGGTAGGTACCTAAACAATCTGTGGCATTTCCTTACTTTAGCACACTTGCTTGGGGGCGGCATCGGCAGGGGGTAGTCCACCCTCTCATTGCGAACTTCCCTCCGCGACATGACACACTCTGACTGAACTCCAATACACAACACTTTCTCTACATTTCCACCTCTCTCACTGTTTATCTCTCCAGTATTTCACCATTATTCATCTTGTTATTTCACTAAATATTTATAACACGTTACTAAATATGAATCCATAAATCCGTATATCAATCATTGAGCCATTTCATTTTATATATTTCGAAATCCAATGCAGCGTGTTTTATCCAGTGCAAAATTAAATATCGGGGCTGCGTACGCGCAGCGCGTCGACGCGACGACGGCCGGCGTGGTCCGTGGTCGCCGCACTAGAGGGATCGAGGTCCCGAGGGAATCACGATAGATTTGCATGTAGGGTTGCCATGCGGACTTTTCACGGTTGCCCTGGAAACGCGGAAGTTGCTGAAATAATATCAGTGCGTGCGACCTAAGTGCAAATAGTCCTCTTATGAAATTACATGAAAAACCATCTTGAATCTTCTCAATTTTCAGACTTTTTTCTTCGATCTCCTTTTTTTTTCTCGCATGAATTCCTGTCGCCTCTTGAGAGTTTTAATAGTTGCAGCGCATTTTATTTTCCTATAACTTGTCCTGTAAAAAGCTATTGAAACCAAGCAGTAAGTTTGTTGCCCGTTCTTTCAGGCTTTGGTTGCGTGGCTGGCACCTAGATTCACATCCTTATGATTTTATTGAATAAATAAATATCTGTTGTCTTTGACTCTTCTTTTTTGTAAAGTCCCGAGAAGATTCTAAGTAGGTAATTCTAGGTAATTTTGTATTCACCTATGTGTGCCCAACCGTCAAAAGGTATTGAATTCAACCCGTTGTTATTAGTTAGATGTTTCATATAGCTGGTAGCCCTGGCAGTGAGATTATACTCTGGTCGAGATATATCGGGAGAGCGATTCCGCCACCGCTCCGTTTTACGATCAAAACTACGGTTATTTAGGTCAGTTACTTACCCGGCCCGAATATAGCTGTTCGTGTACGAAATGGCAGCAATTAACGCTAATTAAGCTCTCAGGAAATCCTACCTAGTTATTTTTCTTTTTCTCGAGTCAAGTGTGCAGGCTTACATGGGTTTTCGGAAGTTGGTAGAGTTTGTAATGTTTGGTAGGGGTTTTTAAAGGGATTTGCGGCCTGGGAATACCCCATCCATCCATGGAATTTAGCATCGATCGCAAGGAATTTAGATACTAGATCCATCCATATAAATTTGTGTATGATCTGCAGAAATTTGTTCCGTTGGTCTGGGTGTTTATGTATATAATAAAAAATATCTATCTATGTAAGTATATAATGTATTAAATATATCAGTCATCTAGTACCCATAACACAAGCTTTGAGTAGCTTACTTTGGGTCTAGATGATGCTGTGTGGATCGTCCAGCATTATTTATTTATTTATATGTTGCTATTACACTATGTGAT
Organism: Plemyria rubiginata; assembly: GCA_963576535.1. Lineage (NCBI taxonomy): Eukaryota > Metazoa > Arthropoda > Insecta > Lepidoptera > Geometridae > Plemyria > Plemyria rubiginata. The sequence continues at coordinate 161,078 of OY754916.1, read as the reverse complement.
TCAAATGCTCTCGTCAGAGAGTAGGTATTATTATATTCCAAGATCAAATATCAAGCTGAAAGCCATCTCGATAGCCAGACATAAGCGTAATCGGGCCGTGCTGTTAGCCTAAGTTTATACGAGCACCATTTTTGTACACCGAATACATAGGTTTGGTAGGTGTTTGACGAATGAACACTGGAGTCATTGTAATATCAATAACTTAATATTTTATTTACAATATAATCACAACATCTCTACCAAATAAACTAAAAGAGAGTACAATTCGGCTCACAGGTAGGATACCAATATACTTTGTATCCTAGCGGCACACATCTTATCTAGAAAAATAATACAAATAGGTTCGTAATCATAGCTAGCTACCTAGAGTACCTACTCTAGTTATAGGTACAGGGCATTCATCCTTTACAAAAATATCCTGATTTTATCGTAAAGTTTAACTTAATAACTAAGAACAAAAGATAATTTTAATTTAATTAAAAAAAACGTTTTTTTTTACTTTGTTTGTTTTTTTTCTCATTACTTTGTGTGAAATCGTATTTTTGTAGGTACTCCAGCCTCCTGCTGTCCTAGTGCGGGGATCATCCACCACCCTTGTGAGCATTTTTATTTTTGGTAATAACTTAATTTATTTGTATTAAATAAATAAATATTAAGAAAACAAACCTCTGTGTTCATCACACAAATGTTTGTTTTGTGTGGGGATCGAACCCACGGCCTGCGCAGAAGGCAAAGCTACTACCAACTGTGCTGTAAGGGCTGTCTAAATATTTATAAGACTAATGTAGTATCGACAGTGTTGTAGGCGATGTGATGCTGATGCGCGGGTGTTCGTTGCTCAGAGCTTGGCGTCGTGCTCGCGCATCTGCACGTCGCGCTGGCTGCGACGGCCCCGCTGGTGCTGGCGGTGCTGGCCGACGGTCTCCGCGTCGGCGATGGTGTCCGGCAGCCGCGCGTGCAGCGTCTCCGGCGTGGCCAGCATGAGCGCGCCCGCCGCCAGCGCCGAGCTGCCGAACAGCACGGACGGCAGCCACTCCACGTAGATCGCCTGCAATACAGCATTCAATCTATAGATTGCAACAATAAGCTACAATCATGCACAACGGATTGTAAATAACACTGATAAAGATTAGTTACGTTGCTTGTCTTTTAGAAATATCGTAATTGCAGGGACTGACCCTCGAATCAAACAGAAACAGAAACCTAACTAAATTTTGTGACCGCAGGTAGGTACATACTTACTTTATTTATTTATTACTATCATCACTGATGATGATGATATACTTATTGTGTGCATTGTTCTCAAGATCCCATCAAGAATGTTGATGACATCAGTCCTACAGATTTCAAACAACAAAATGTTTCCTAGTCCCAAATATTCCTTGAGCATGCAGTCTTGGGAAAAACGTGTACTGGTGCACGACCGGTTAGCACGCGACTAGCAGCACGAGAATGTGCGGCGCTATTTACCAGCAGCGGCATCTGCGGCGCCACTATGGAGCCGAGGCGGCCCACCATGGAGCAGGCGCCGAGCAGGCTGTGCCGCGCGCGCGTGGGGAACAGCTCCGACGTGTACATGTAGACGCCGCTGAAGGCCTGCGTGATGCCCACCTTGCCCACCAGGTACAGCCCGGTGCCCAGCCACGGCGCGCCTGCAACCAACGCCGCGCTCAGCGACCACCAGCCACCACCCACCCATCCAGTGATCATAGCTTCTGAACCACCCGACGCAACATGGAACTCGGTCAAACACAAGAGATCTGTGGGATATCTACCGTGTCTGGGGCTCAAAGTTGTGTAAATGTTGCAGTATCAGTTTTTTTCCATAAAATGGCTTCTGTCAGAAGCGATCTGAAAACCTAGACCTTGAGCCAAGCACAGTTTCCAAAAATATCAATACAATTTGGCTATTGGCTACCAATACTAAAACTGTAAATTAAAGTAATAAAAACCAAATTACTGTAGGAAATAATGAATGATTTAACAGTATGATGTATGTTCAGCTGAACAATATTGGTCTATACAGTTGGTGTATTGCATAGTTTTAAAATTTTGAGTTATTCAAACGGAAAATATAGTTAGGTACAAAAACATTTGCATTCGAGTAGTTAAACATCATGAGACATAAGTTACAACTCAATAGGAAGTAATGTAGCCGAAGTGGAACTGTCGATTCTCTCCACAATTATAATATACTTGACACGAACAATGGAACTTCTTTGCAATCGAGGTTTTTGGAAGCTTTTAGTTTATATTTAACTGGATTCTGATGGATGTTCTAACATGATAAATTAGGAAACAGCCAACTGTCCAGGGGTCCATAAAATAACTGTATGTATCTCGAGACAACCTAAACGATAAAAGATGTTTACTTTGAGGAAGAGCCGGGATGGCCATGCAGGAGATCCCGCAGACAGTGAAAGCGCACAGCAGCGTCTTCTTCCTGCCGACGCGGTCGAGCAGCAGCGCGTTGGCGACGACGGCGACCACCTCCACGCTGACCACCAGCATGTAGTTGGTGTGCGGGTCGCCGGCCAGCGACACCGAGTTGATGGCCAGCCCGTAGAACACGAATGTGCACGTGATCCACCACCACGAACAGATCACCAGACGCTTCATCATTATGGGAGACTTTAACACTTGCATCCACAGCCCTCGCTCGATCTCTTCCTTCGTGTTCACTATTTTTGGTTTCTCCTCCGTCAACTGCCTCATAGTTTCATCCGATAGTGTGACTTTGTTCATCGCAGCTGCCTTCATTATGATCTCTACGGCTTCATCTTTCCGTCCCTTTGATAGCAACCATCGAATGCTTTCAGGTAGTAAGTAAATGTACAAAAGAAAGAGCAAGGATGGAGGATAGACAACCAGGATGAACGTCCTCCAGTACTGGAAGGCCTTGGCGAGGAGTGCGAAGCTGATGCCTCCAATCACCAGCATGATTCCCAGGAAGGCTGTTGTTAGTACCCGTTTGTCTTGACCCAGAAGCTCGATTGCTGGAAAACAGCATAAACATTTAATCCGTTGAAACCGGGATTGAAGTATGCTCACCCACAAACCAAAAATTGTAACAACGTAAGCAGCTGAAGAGTGATTTATATGGTAAATTACCTCGTACCTACCCGATAATCCAGATCCTTATTATGTTAGTGTAAGTTTAAAATAGACGAATTAGTCAGACAGAGTTCGCAACTTCTTCGCGAGTCACTAGTTTTTTCGAACTCAATAAAAGGACGGAGATCACAATATGACGGCTGATGGTGATGGTATAGTGACCACTCACTCAAGATGTACGCTGCAGGGAAGACGCTGGCGCCGGCGACGGTCTCCAGGAACTCCACGGCGACGTACATCTCGTAGGAGACGGAGAACGCCTTCAGCGAACCGACCACGCCGACCAGCACGCAGCTCAGCACCAGCGCGCGCTTGCGGCCCCACCTGCGGACATAACACATCTATACGTTATTCTAATTCACGGAAAACTTTATCTGATTTTTTTTTTTATGTTTGCCATTATTTCATCATCTCGTATATTCATTTTTACGGTAAATCATTGTGGTGTTACAAGATTGAGGCCTTGATCTAAGAGACCTATATTTCAGATGTTTGTAATTTTTCCAGATGTTAAAAAATAATAACAAACTTCGTAAGTTTTTTAAAAAGCTTGCAGGCTTTTCCGTGACAAAACCGGATTGATGTATCACCAACCTTTTGATGCGCACAGCTATTTCTGTTTCGCAAGAATCGGAGACTTCGAAAGTAACCAACAAAGATGGTTTGATGATTAACATAGATAAACGTACCTATCAGATATGTATCCCATAATCGGCAGCGACACCAGCATCCCGACGTTGTGGATGGTGCCCACCAGGGTGCGCTTCCACTCCTGACACGCCAGGTTGAACTGGAAATGACAGTGGGATGTGTTACTTAAGCGAAGAAATAATTTGCATTCTTGCAGCTTCCGCAAAGATAAAATGCGGGTTCTTTAATTAGAATTGATTCATAAGCTAGGTATAGCTACCAAATAAACGACTAGGTTCGCATGTACCGACTACGTTAGCTGAAGCACAGATTAGAGAAACTGAAGTATCTTACGTAACGCCACGGCTACGGCTGGTGATGAAAGGTACAACATCTAAGAGTCATTTAGAATTAAGAAATCCATGGTAATGAAAAAAAGTCATCCTCGTGATACTAACACGCACCAATTCATTATTTGACGCATCAGCGGCGCCCTCGCCCTCGCCCTCGCCTTTAAAAAAAATTCTGTTGCCTTTTTCACTCAAATTGTACGCGTAGTTTTTTTGGATTTGCTTATGATTTGTTTGATTTCTTAATTCTAAGCTACTCTTAGATTTTGCTACAACAATACTTGTATATTTGTAATCTGAATCTAGGAAACGGCTCCAACTATTTTCATGAAATTTAGTATGCAGTAGGTTTCGGGGGCGACAAATCGATGTAGCTAGGCATTGCTAGCACAGCTATTAATTTTTAGAAAATGTTTTTTAAATCTGTGTTTTATTGTTAGGCAACCGAGCAGAGCTCGATCACTCAGATATTATTTTATAATACCTAGTAATAAAAAATGTATGTAAAAGATAAAAACGCTGAATCGGGAATACCTGTTTAAAATATATATAATTATTTATTTGATATTTTAAATTGGAACAAGATAATAACTCTTTTGAAAATAATTCACATTGATGGACGAATTTATTTTTAGACAGAATGAAGTATTGTCACTTTATTCTCAGTATCTTAGGTCAGTGGTCTGCATTTACTGTACATCGTACTACATAATGGATGGACACGATATACGTTCGGATGACAATAATACAAACAACTGTTTCTTTCAATGCGTTTATCGTAGTAGGTACCTACCTATGCAGGGCATTCCTCGATATTATAAATACGCATTATGAGCCGCTTGATCCAATCCAGCAAGCAACGACGAATACAACCTAGCACGCAACGACGAGTACAACCTAGCACGCAACGACGAATACAACCTAGCACGCAACGACGAATACAACCTAGCACGCAACGACGAATACAACCTAGCACGCAACGACGAATACAACCTAGCACGCAACGACGAATACAACCTAGCACGCAACGACGAATACAACCTAGCACGCAACGACGAATACAACCTAGCACGCAACGACGAATACAACCTAGCACGCAACGACGAATACAACCTAGCACGCAACGACGAATACAACCTAGCACGCAACGACGAATACAACCTAGCACGCAACGACGACTACAACCTAGCACGCAACGACGAATACAACCTAGCACGCAACGACGACTACAACCTAGCACGCAACGACGAATACAACTTAGCACGCAACGACGACTACAACCTAGCACGCAACGACGAATACAACCTAGCACGCAACGACGAATACAACCTAGCACGCAACGACGAATACAACCTAGCACGCAACGACGACTACAACCTAGCACGCAACGACTACAACCTAGCACGCAACGACGAATACAACCTAGCACGCAACGACGAATACAACCTAGCACGCAACGACGAATACAACCTAGCACGCAACGACGACTACAACCTAGCACGCAACGACGACTACAACCTAGCACGCAACGACGAATACAACCTAGCACGCAACGACGAATACAACCTAGCACGCAACGACGACTACAACCTAGCACGCAACGACGAATACAACCTAGCACGCAACGACGAATACAACCTAGCACGCAACGACGAATACAACCTAGCACGCAACGACGAATACAACCTAGCACGCAACGACGAATACAACCTAGCACGCAACGACGAATACAACCTAGCACGCAACGACGAATACAACCTAGCACGCAACGACGAATACAACCTAGCACGCAACGACGAATACAACCTAGCACGCAACGACGAATACAACCTAGCACGCAACGACGAATACAACCTAGCACGCAACGACGAATACAACCTAGCACGCAACGACGAATACAACCTAGCACGCAACGACGAATACAACCTAGCACGCAACGACGAGTACAACCTAGCACGCAACGACGAATACAACCTAGCACGCAACGACGAGTACAACCTAGCACGCAACGACGAATACAACCTAGCACGCAACGACGAATACAACCTAGCACGCAACGACGAGTACAACCTAGCACGCAATGACGAATACAACCTAGCACGCAACGACGAGTATGATGAACATTTTGTAATCATAAGTAATCATAAATAATTGAACATTAGAGAAAAACTACAATACACAGATAACAGTAGAGGTTATTGAGAGGTGACTTTCTATGACCCCACAGGCTCGGAGCCTGTACTCAGAAAGATTAAGTTTATACAATCTGGGAACTATTATTTCCACGCCTATTGCTTCCATAATGAGAACTACAAAGATACCTTAAAAGTTATAAGGTCTGCATTCGATTGCATTACCATGGTGACTTGTCTTTACAAACCCATCTAAAATAGGTTTAGGTACACGAAGTTCTTGTAATCCATACTGTATGTGTCTTTTTTTTGAAACAGGGAAAAATGCGTTACGCATTATTCATAACTAATATTTATCACAAGAAGCGGTCTGAAAACCTAGCTGCCAGTTCCATGCGACAAAGCCTACAAACAGCCAACAAACTAACGCACACAGCCTCAGGCGTTCTGTGCCTGCAATGAAGTAGGTTGCTAGAAGAGCTAGCACGTGGACATTACTGCCATTGTCGTCGGCTGAGGTCATAAATCCGCACTAACTATGTGCTTGTGTAATCTATGGTTTCCTGCCATTCATTTGAGATGAGTTAAGAATTTTTGCAGATTAGCTTGCTGATTTGATATTATGTACCTACTGGTGGAATATACCTAGATTATACAATTACAAGATGCAATTATGAAGTACTATTTGACAACAAATAAATTGGCACATATTATCAGCCTGCGTCCACTGCAGGGCAAAGGCCTCCCCACCCCCCTTCCTCTGTGCTATGGACGACTAATATTTCATATATGAATCTAGGTCGTCCCGCCATCTCAGTGTTGGTCTGCCGCGAGGTCGTTCGCCGTTGTTAGGGGCCCACTCCGTCGATGTTCTAGCCCAAAGCTCGTTCGGCATGCGGCAGACGTGCCCAGTTCCACTTTAAACTAGCCGCTTTCCGAGTTACGTCGGCAATTTCAGTCACAAATGATAAAGCTATAAAAATTTTCTCAACACTCAAAATTACATACACCTAGTTTCTGAGAGCTCGATCAAAGCTAATCGGCTGTCAAGTCACTTGCTATTTCAGCTTTTACTTCAAATTATATAGAGACAGCAAGTGACTTGACAGCCGATTAGTGTTGATCGCGCTTTCAGAAACTGGAGGTTAGACTCCTTCCTTACCAATAAAAAAATTAATATCAAAATCCGATTAGGTACTCTGTAAAAAGTCACGCATAAAAACATTCGCATCGACTTGAGAACCTCCTCCGTGTTTTTGTCGGTAAAAATATTTGTATTGCCTCTAAAACAAATAATGTAATTCGGCGTTATTACAAGACAAGCAACCATGTCCACACGGCGAGTACGTGACACAAGCTTTGATTTAACATTAACTGTCATTACGTACATAAAACATAATTTAAAAAGCAATTTTACTTGGTTTCACGCGGTCATGTCACTCTTGACCACACACAATAATGCTGGAATACCTACATATTATCGGCTCACGTTCGGTCACAAGTTCAGTGTGGCTATAGGTTTGCACCACGGATGGGCATTACGCCCATATTTGTTTCTCCTGCATGTTTAAGGATGCACTGACATCGGGAATACAGGAAGAAGCATTAAAACCCACCGTATAAGAGCACGATCGGATTCGAACCTGCGCCCTTACGATCCGAAGGCAGGGTCACCCCACTAGACCACCGGTGTTCTTAGCTCGGTTACTCACACACATGCACATTATGGTGTTAATTAAAATCTTCAAGCCTAAAATGGTTACTCAAGTCACTTTCGAGCACACTAAAGGCAAACGACTGGCAATGCAGAAACAATAGCGCGGCAGCCGAAACCGGCTATTTTCATTATTCGTTGTTAGCTATTTGGAGCTGAGTGCGTAGCGTAGCGCGGGTAGGTACCTCAGCGACGATGGTGTGGTTAGAGGCGTAGAGCCACTGGTCGCAGGGCTGCCAGGCGTCGCTGAAGGAGGAGCAGTGCTCGTCGGCCGGCGTCCGCCGGGCGCAGCGGGCGGCGCGCGCGCCGGCGCCGGCGGGCAGCGCCGCCGCCAGCCACGCCGGCCTGTACTCCGTGCTGTTGCCGCTCTCGCACTGCGGCACCACGCATCTGGAAACAACACAATGCTGTACTTTGCACGAACACGCCGGCCGGCATGCGGCATGCGGCATGCGGCACCGAGCTCGAGGGAGACATGGGAACCCTCAGGGCCTCAGGTGACCACACGCGCATAGTGGAACCTTTACTCATTTTAAAAATGTAAAGCTTTTTATTCAATAGAATAACTAGTATTATGACTTTGATAGCATATTATGGGTTTCGTACCCAAGGTTTTCGTAACCCTATCTGTCTGTCTGTCCTCTGTCACCAGACTGTATCTCATGAACCGTGATTGTTAGATAGTTGAATATTGACAGACAATGTATTTCTGTGGCCGCTAATAAAAAGTACTAAAAACAAAAAAATATACAACAAACATTTTTGCCATTTAGATAATGGTACACCCTTCGTGCGCGATTCCAACAAGCACTTGGCCGGTTTTGTAACATTGTTGAAATCATTGCTTCGGTTACTCCCCGCGACCGCGCCGCAGAAGAAAGAAACAATTTGATAAGCCAAGATCTGATGCCAGCTTCTTGACAGGGATTATCTGAAATTCGTGTTGGCGTAATTATGAATTGTTTTTGCGGCACTTTGCGGTCACCGACGGATTATTATTCTACAATAATGATTACGTTCAGGTACTTATGTACCTACCACCACTTACAATTGTTGATTTTTTACTCGGCATTAGGTAAATTACCCGCGGCCTTTTGTCATGCTCCTCGCATGTATTCGGTGTGCTTATGCAACCATTGATCATCATTATCCCCAACTGGGTTTTCATTGTTTGTGTCATTCCAGACGGTCGACTCTCGACGGTCCCTGGTCAGCACCTCGCTCTGTGAATCAACCTGTCTTCTTATACTTGCCAAAGTAATAACAAAAGTATTGATTTAATATCCCCGAAAACATTGTTCTGAAAATGTGACGCCGTGTTCCCATGTGAGTGTCTCCGCATGTTTACCAAACAGTCCGCGGAGGTTGCTCTCTCTCAAAACAATATTATAATTAATAAAACACTAATTTAAATTTATCAATTTGTTTACGTACGTATTTAGTTTAAAACTATACCTACTCATAATTAAGGTAGCACCTATACGTACGATCTAGACTTCAAAAGCTACGTACGAACCCAAACACGTCACAACTCACACCTGCGCGTCAAAATTTCCCGCGAGGTAATTTAGTAATTCTATGTGTACAATGTATAAGGATAAACACCTTTTATAAGTCGAATACCTATCTAGTACTACGAGAGTTGCGCCCCGCGGTTTCACCCGCGCAGATTTTATGAATTTAATGAAAATATACGAAAAATTTAATTATGTTGGTAGGTAGGTATGACAATTTGAGTGAGAACAAATTGTATGAGGTTTCGATAATTTTGATATCAGCGACAAAACCCATGTATTTTACTTTAGAAATTTACGCCAACTTCTGTGCGTTTTTCATCAGTCGACTTTGGATGAACTTTGTTTGGTGCAATAAATAATGAAATGAATGAATATTATATACCAATCCAAACATAATTACCTATAACTATAATTATTATAAGTAATATTAGGTATATCAGCTATCTGGTTCTCCCATATTACAAGCATAAGCTTGGGGCTAGATAGTGCTGTGTGAAAAGTCCACCAATACTATTACATATTTATTTATTACTCAATTCAAAATGCTATACCTTTACATTTGAATGTTGACCATGCTGACCGCGCAGAATTTTGTGCTACTAGTGTTAGGTAAATTCGTTCATCCATTCATCACACATACCTACTACTATTACTAAATAATAGTAGGTAGTAGGTAGGTATTTGTGACGAATGAACGAATTAAAAGCCCGTAGTTAATTATAGGGTACCCATTAGTTAGATAGTAGCTAAGTAAATGTTATAACAAGCAGTAGGCAAACCGAGGCAAAGCGCGAGCGCACGCCAGATAAGTCTGCACGTGAAGATTGTATTACAAGTCTACGTTATTCTGTTTCGACTTCGACTTCTAGACGTTCATTCACACTTTCAAGTCTACCCTCTTTTGTTTTAATTCGTTTCGCGTTTTAAGTAGTTTTTGATACAAATGGAACTTTAATAAAAATGGTAAAAAAAATTACGCCTTATTTATAAAATTATAGAATCACAAATAGTTTTTTAAAAATATTTCGTTTTGCAATTTTAACAATGTTACTTTACCTACATGTCATTTGTACTTAGCTTTTTTTATACGATAGTTATAATAGGACAGCCCGTAGAGCTCTGCCTTCTGCGCTGTATGCCGTGGGTTCGATCCCCACCGACAACAAAATATACACTCATAGTTTGTAACTACCAAAAAAATTAAAGACTGTTTCAGCAGAGGCTACTAATGATAATAGCACGATCAAAACATTTTTTTAACTTTTTTGGGATTTTTTTAGTTTTTAGCTAAAAACAGGACCAATTTTATTGGCACAGTACTAGAAAATACACCTCAGGTCAACCTCATACGAAATGGAGGTTCACTTGTAAAGTATTTTGAGAACAATTTTTTGTAACATTTGTTTTCTTTAGCGCTGATCTTCCGTGACACAAGAACCTGCGCGATACCAACGCAGCAACTGCGTCGGCGACACTCATGGTAGGTATCAATAAATTTAGGTAATATATTACGTACTTTTTTTTTCAGTTTTTCAAATTACCAAACCAATCCAGAATGACTATCTGTGAATTATTAACGTTTAGGCATTGAGTTAGATAACTGAATGCGTTTAGGTATCTAAGTATTCTTTCAGCTATCGGTTCCCCTGTTAGAAGCGTTGCTTCGTGAGAGCTAGTTCTAGAGAGTGCTGGCTGGAAGTTCCATCAATGTTTACCTATATATTTATAATTTTATCAGCTTGAAAGTGAATAATAGTAAAATTATGTGATAAAATAATGTATTTATTATTCAAACAATCTTCTTATCACAAGTGTCAATAAATTTATAAGGTCCTAGATGTTTCGTAGTCAAGTTCCTTCACCCTCGTAATACATCTACCTACCTGCATAATTATATATTGTGGAGTATGTTTTTATCTTAGGTACCTACTTACAATAAAATTCTATCAGTGTTTGTAACAAAACTCTTCCGAAACGGCTTGACTAATTCTCATGAAAGTGAAGTAGGTCTGAGAATGGTACGTTAAGGCTCCGGTGACAATGGCTCGCAATTTCGAAGTGCGATTGGCTATTATTTCATTTTATTTCATTTCGGGGAGGTTGTTTGAAAAAATAACTCTAGAGAAACACGCATAAATACTGTTCGAACACAAATAATACAATAATATAAGGGAAACATGCCCGAATCAGAAATCATTTTGGTATTAGTATGTTTGGTCTTACATTTACCTAATACCAAAATGATTTCCGACTCAAGCACTTTTCCCTTATATTATTGTATTATTTGTGTTCGAACAGTATTTATTATTATTATTATTATTATTCATTTATTTCGGATCAAAAATCCATACAATAACATATACAAATAATACAAAAACAATTATAACTTTACACAAAAACTTATAACTAAACACATACCTACCTAAAATAAATAATTTATAAAATGTCATATGAAATTTAGAATTTAGAATAATACAATAATACCTATAAGGGAAATGTGCTTGAGTCAGAAATCATTTTGGTATTAGGTAAACGTAAGACCAAACATACTAATACTAAAATGATTTCTGAATCAAGCACATTTCCTTTATATTATTGTATTATTTGTGTTCGAACAGTATTTATGCGTGTCACTTTAGAGTTATTCTTTCAAACAACCTCCCCGAAATGAAATAAAATGAAATAATAGCCAATCGCACCTCGAAATTGCGAGCCGCTGTCGCCGGAGCCTTAAGATTAAATTGAATAAGAACTGTTTTGCCAGTAGGTTATCGGTCACAAATTGATATATCATGCAGCTGGGGTTGTTCGCAGCTTTCCATTAAACTATGGGAAGTTATTAGAAAAAAAATATATTCAAAATCAGATTCTAAGCGGGGTCAATGTGAAGGTGTGTTTAACTTTCTACTACGCTTACAATTTTACCTTGAAAGTTAATATTGAATTAAATATTTGGCCATCACCTGATCGAATCGACAGTTGATTTTACCTGTATGCCATGTCATTGTGTCATGCATTTCACCATCATCTAGCTTATTTTATTTTATTATTTCTTATTTGTATACTTAAGAAACTTTTTTCAGTTGAGCTATCTATAGATCGTTTGCAACGGTCTGCAGATAGCTCAACTGTTTCATATGTATTTTGTATATTTTGTACATTTTGTACAATCATCTCCATCCAAAGGTTGTCTGGAAAAGATCGCTTTCAGCGATAAGACTGCCCATTGCAAAATTGTTAGGTATTTTATTTTTTAGTGTAGGTACTGATGTTTTGTTTATGTCTTTAGAGCTTTCTTCGAGCAAATGTTTGAGGCTGGAGGCGCCGGCGCCGGCGCGCTGGAGCCAGGAGGCTGTAGAGGTGCCTGGCGCCGGCGCGCTGGAGCCAGGCGGCTGCAGAGGTGCCTGGCGCCGGCGCGCTGGAGCCAGGCGGCTGCAGAGATGCCTGGCGCCGGCGCGCTGGAGCCAGGCGGCTGCAGAGGTGCCTGACGCCGGCGCGCTGGAGCCAGGCGGCTGCAGAGGTGCCTGGCGCCGGCGCGCTGGAGCCAGGCGGCTGCAGAGGTGCCTGGCGCCGGCGCGCTGGAGCCAGGCGGCTGCAGAGGTGCCTGGCGCCGGCGCGCTGGAGCCAGGCGGCTGCAGAGATGCCTGGCGCCGGCGCGCTGGAGCCAGGCGGCTGCAGAGGTGCCTGACGCCGGCGCGCTGGAGCCAGGCGGCTGCAGAGGTGCCTGGCGCCGGCGCGCTGGAGCCAGGCGGCTGCAGAGGTGCCTGGCGCCGGCGCGCTGGAGCCAGGCGGCTGCAGAGGTGCCTGGCGCCGGCGCACTGGAGCCAGGCGGCTGCAGAGGTGCCTGGCGCCGGCGCGCTGGAGCCAGGCGGCTGCAGAGGTGCCTGGCTCCAGCGCGCCGGCGCTTCTAAATTATGACCAAACTAAACAATGGCACTTACCTAAATTGTCATGTCTCAAAATGTGCGGTTGGGAAGGATAGAAGAATACTTAAATGATGCATGTCTTTAGCGATTAATAAATTTGGATGATTGTTCATATTGGTCCGCTCCTCTCTATTGCAACACCCTAACGGGGTACATTATGTATTGATCTAACATTATTTAGTCATAAGGCCTGACAATGTAAAATCTACATACATACATACATAATAATGCAATAAATATACTGAATACTGAATACTGAAGGCCAAGATGAACAGGACAATTGAAGAATTAACGGAACTAACTAAATGCAGGATACAGAAGTGGGGCACGAAGTACCTGCCTCGGCAATGAGAAGCTAATAGCCAATTACACAGATCATGAAGTCCCATTCATGACTGAAAACTATGTAAGTCAACTACCTCAGAGGAACAGTTTTCACCTGTAAGGCACGTCAGCGGCGAGGAACACGTAGTTGGTGCCGTAGATGGCGGCGGAGAAGACGGCGATGGCGAGCAGCAGGTAGTTCTTCAGGTGGAACTGCTGGAACTGCCCGAGCTGCTGCATCAGCCGGTCCGTGTCCACCTCGCCGCCCGCTGTCGTCATCGCGCTCTCAGTGCAACCGTGCCTGCGCGTGCGCTATCTCAGGCGCATTCCTTTCCAACTGCAATGAACTGCAAGTGGCGTGTCCGTGTGTGAGCGCTCGCTCGGCGGCAGATGAGGCGCGCGACCGACGCGACGGACAACCGCTAGGCCGCTACTGACTGGTCGAGTGGCCGCGGGCCGCGCCGCCTGCGTCGCCCAACACTGCCTGCATTAGGCACTACCTACCTACTGTAACAACCTCACTTATTATATTTGTGAACAGCCTTCTTGCTTCAGTCTCGCAAACGAAAGATAAATAACAGTTTATTTAAGTAAACAGTTTCCGGCTTGGAGTAGCGACAATGAAGAGAGCTATCAGTTTGTTTATTTTAGAAACAAGAAACGGCTTATGGTCATTTCAATGCCAATAATAAACTAAATAAAACATTATTAACTTAGTAAAGATAGTAAAAAGTATAAGAAGGTACTTAATATTTACGCTACATACCTACATTGTACCTATGTACGTGCAAATATGTAATTTAAACACCGCGTTTACAACATCAAGGAAAGGCCACGCTCTTTTCCTACATTCTGCAGTCCTTATAGTTATTAACCCATAAGTGAGGAGGTTAATCCTTGGTAAAACAAACAAGTAGTTCACCCCGTTCGCGACGTAGCTAATGTTGTACATAGTTAAAGTACATAGTATAATTTCATCCTACTACTGTTATAAACGCGAAAGTTTATAAGTATGGATGGATGGATTGACGGATGGATGTTTGTTACTCTTTCACGCCGGAACGGCTGAACGGATCTGGATGAAACTTGGCAGAGAGATTGATTATAGTCTGGAATATCACATAGGCTGCTTTTTATCAATGCAGCTAACCTCCCATCAGTCACGCAGCATGCTGCCTCGCTTCCCTTTGCCTTTACCTCTTAGCTTGTCTAGACTTGCCTTGGCCATGTTGCTGCGATGTAGTGTATTCCAATTTTTTTTGTGTGTTTAATCACAAAGATTTTATAATGTCCAAAAAGTTGTTCTCCGAGCAAGTAAATACATATATCATTGATACAACTAAAATATAGACATACGTACCTAGTTATTAGCAGAGTAGGTACCTATCTAGGTACTTAGTATCAAGCGAGTACTTAGTCATCTAATAGCGGTATGTGAAAATTTCAGCGGATGACAGAGCACGACAATAGAGCATTGAAATCTACTTGAGAGGCTGTCCACTTAGCCTGCGGTACATACCTACTACATCGGATGATACACACTGATCAGTATTATACAAGATGGTACATTTGTCAGATCTGTATTTTGTACCACACGCACGAGGTACTCACGAGCTATGATAACTTTACAATAGTGCATTCCTATGAAATGCTACATTTTGAATTTAATTTTCGGCCCGCACTGATGCATTATGAATATTATGAGAAACAGCAAACAGCCATTCTGATTTTCTGTATTTTTTTACCTCCATCAAACTCATATTGAACACGGAGGATTAAGTTAACTACTAACTACATAAGTATGTATATTTTAATTTAACATTTTAAACTGAAAAAAAAAACAGCTTCACGACTTTGATCCCCAGGCACGGTAGATATCCCTTCAGATCTCCCAGTACCAAGAAGGTACTAATTCAAGATTCTTTGAGGATGTCTAAGGGGGGTAGTCAGAGGTACGTCCAAACATTACATTTGGCACATACCCACAATAAAATAAAAATAATATTTAATATTTTAAATGCATTAAAAAAACATTTTCATTTTAATGTTTTCTTGACGGACTAGACAAACATAGCCCAGGATCGCGATGTGTGGAAGGAATGGGGGAGGGCCTTTGCCCAGCAGTGGGACTTGGAGGTCTCATAATAATAATAATAAATGCAAATGGGTAGGTTGCCGAAAGTATTTTTTTTAAATTGCTGCATAACGCTCCACTAATTACCCCAGACTGATCCATTCGCGTTCCCGAGCAATTCATGCTCAAAAAAAATGTTTCCCTGATAATGTAAATTATTTGTCTTGTTATTAAAAGAGAGCCTATAGAATCTAGACTAGACTAGAAGTTATTAAAGGAGTTGTCTGAAGGCCCTGTGGGAGTTTTACACGATACTGCATTATGAAGACGTAGGTACGTATAAAGTGCTCATAGGAACCTCGGCCGTACTAACCACGCTGCTTGAAATGTCACAAGCGTTCATGTTGCGTGGCATGGCATGGTTGGCAATGGCATGGGCAAGCAACCTAGGTCCAACAACCTAGGTCACAAATGTTGAAACATTCAATTCAAAGAGTTTGAATTTGTCAGGTGGATCCGGCTAAGGCCAGATACCATGTATGCATGCATGCAAGGTACATATTCGTTCGGTAGTGATATATGGAGGGGTGGGGGTGACTCACCTGTAGGGCACGTCCGCTGCCAGGAATATGTATGTGGTGTGCAGCGTGCCGACCTGCACGGCGGCCAGCGCGGCCAGCGCCAGCGCGCGCAGCTGGAAGCGGCCCCGCGCGCCCAGCTCGCGGCACACGCGCTCCACGTCCACCGCCTCGCTCATCCTCCACCTCTCCCGTGCCGTCTCTCTCTCACACAACTAGTCCTGTTCTCTCTCTCCTGTCTCGCGTCTACCCTTCACCTACAAATTGATGATCGATTCGAGACAGATAAGATAACGGAACTCTTCAGATATTCACGGTGGGACGTCCTAATGTTTCAGTCGGAGGTTAGTTACTGAAAACGGTTCAGAGAATATTTCACCAAGTCGATGCGACCGTGAGCCGTCATGGGAGCAAGTATCGGCGGCGTCGGGTTCCCGCCGCGCGCCGCGACGCTGCCTACTCGACTATAAAATTCAAAAATGTATACAGATGTATTTATTTAAAAGCCTTGTTACTGTACCTATTGATACGAATTACCTTGATGATGAAAGGTGCGCTATGTTATTTGATTACACAAAACAAATTAAATCACTTCTATTTTGAAGCATCTCACTGTTACTGAAATTGAACGGTTTTCTGTGGTTTTCTGCACTCGATAGTTCCGTATGACACAGGATGCGCTTACGTTAGTTTGTACAGATCACTAATTGCCTATTTGTGGCTAAGCCTACCTATATCTTTAAAGGCCTTACGTGTTTATGCAGGTGTCTATATGCACTTTTAATAAATGGTTATGGGCGCACTAAAATGTTACCGAAATAGAAAATTAGGTGAATAAAAAACCGATTTCAAACTCAGAACGGAAACTACAATAACAATATTTCAGTATCAACTGCTGAGACTTGAGACTTTTGGTCAAGCTGAGTAAAGGTCTATCTACGTCCTCTGCTGACGCGGTGGCTCCGCTGACGGCGGCGCTGGTCTCGTCTCCAGCCGCGACGGCGGGCGCGCGCGTGCCGGTCCAGTACCCACAATGCCATGATTTAGAAAGACATTTTAGGTCACGGCTCTGTTGTCAATGAATCGACTCGATTGCGAATTGTCGCGTGTTCTTACCGCTGCTCTGTTTGTTTAATGTATTTGCTTATGTCGGGCAGCTGCACCTCATTATTGACGGCGCCATTCAAACAGCCAATTGCTTATTATGCTGCCAAGGTTATCTGTCTCAAATTAATGTTATTTGACTATTTAATCTTGGCGCTATAATAAGTAAAATGCAATTGCATTATATTAATACACTCTATTATAATAATATCTGGGTGACCAATCTTTGCTCGGTTGCTTAACAAGAAAAAACGGAGAAAAAAACATTTTCTACAAATGAATCCTAGCTATCGATCGATTATCGCCCCCGTAGCCCCTGCATACTAAATTTCATGAAAATCGTTAAGCAATAGCCTTTTCCGAGATTCAGATTTTACATAAATAAACATTCAAGAATTGTTCGTTTAAAGGTATTATGGTATAAAGGGTGTTACCTCACCAATACAATCGATCAACTTCAATCGACGACGTCGCTCGAGGATCGATAGATTGTGGTGTGCATGGTAACTCCACACACTAAGTTATATGTATGGGAATAATACGAACTTAAAATTTAAAATGAATACCCTTCATCTTCAGAATACAGCTGACATTACACGGTGCTTAGTGATTGCTAACTTAATTGAATTGAATTACGATATCTTATTAGGGTAACCTGTAATGATAAAGTAAGGATTGTGAATAAATAAATATTTATGGCATTTTGCCTTCCTTGGGTGACTTCATTGAGCCACAAACATCCTAACATCCAAGCATCGTTACCTTCGCACGACGATAGGATAGGATAGAAAAATATTAATCAGTGGAGTATATTATACGGACACAGATAAAAAAATAACATGGTAATTAACTTCCTAAAGTGAAATAAAGATGACTTTGCAACTGGAGAGATTATAGGTATTAAAAAAAATGCAAGTATAATGCAAATAATTCACATTATATTATTACACATCACAATACTGAGTAGGTGACATTCTGTTACCATACTTAACTATTACTTAATAGTATACAACGCCTGAATTTGATTCAGAGCAAGAAAAAATATACTTATTGCTGCACGCGCGCTCCGCCTCCGCGGCGCCCGCCGGTCGGCCTTCAGGCGCTCAAACCTACGTTGCGTGGTACCTGTTACCTACATAACGTGGTTTTTCTGATGCCGGCAATTTTTTTTGAATAGGTAGTTTGTCTCTTGTCTATTACAACTAATAGACAACAGACATATTGTTGTACGAATATATTATTATTCGAGAGTGGCACTGACACGCGCCGCTTCATTTACCTACTAGAAGTATCCAGTTGCTCAGACACAATTACTCTTCTGCTGCGACCTTCATAAGGTCTTCAGTCCACCAGCATCGCTCACTCGCATAATGCTCCATTCACCGAACAGATCAGGATATAGTGGAGATGACGTGTGGCGCAGACGGCGCGGATGGCGCAGACGGCGCGGATGGCGCAGACGGCGCGGATGGCGCAGACGGCGCGGATGGCGCAGACGGCGCGGATGGCGCAGACGGCGCGGATGGCGCAGACGGCGCGGATGGCGCAGACGGCGCGGATGGCGCAGACGGCGCGGATGGCGCAGGCTGCGCCAGGTCGGCGAAGGAGTCGGGCAGCGCGCAGTGCAGCGTGTCCGGCACGAGCCGCGTCAGCGCCGCGCTCAGCAGCGGCAGCGCGCCGAACAGCACCGTGGGGAGCCACGCCTTGTACTGCGCCTGCAGGCAGCGCGTTATAGCAAGCTTTAGCACTCACCGTACCTGTACTCGATAGAAGCCGATCCTTTGCAAATTAATAAGGCTTTCCAACCCTTGTATTATCCTTTACGGAAAGACAAAATAATTGCTAAAACTTAATTGTTTATTTCATTCGAAGTATAAGAAGCTTTCAGACTTTAAATTTTCTACAACATTAGAATACTTTCTCAGAAATCTTCAAGGACCGGATACTTTCTCAAATCTGTCTACCGCGCCTCTAGTGTAGGGCATTGCATTACAATACACTGCGCTGCGCTGAGTAGTTAGTTACCAGGAGCGGCGTGAGCGGCGCCAGGATCGCGCCGAGGCGGCCCGCGGCGGAGCTGGCGGCCAGCAGGCGCTGGCGCGCGCGCGTCGGCATCAGCTCCGCCGTGTACACGTACAGCGCGTTCAGGCACATCGTGGCGCCCATCACGCCGCACAGGTACGCCGCCGTGCCCGCCCACTCGTAGCCGCCGCCACCGCCGCCGCCGCCGGCTGGAACCAGTCATCGCACTAATAGGTACCTACAAACTAACTATAGTGACACCGAGCCTTAGCCTCCCGAATCATTAGTCAATCCGTCGGCGACGATTACTTCGACTTTGACTTATTGAGGAGTCGTTACTCACATTGGGACATGCAGGAGCAGACGGTGAGCGAGAGTGCTGTGAGCAGCAGCGCGGCGGTGAGCAGCGCGCGGCGGCCGACGCGGTCCAGCAGCAGCGTGTTGAGCAGCAGCGCCGGCAGCTGCACGGCGGCCAGCAGCGCGTAGTTGGCGTGCAGCGCGCCGGGCAGCGCGTGCGCGTTCACCGCCAGCCCGTAGAACACGAACACCGCGCTGAACCACCACACGAAGCACACGCACAGCCGCCGCCGCATCTCACGGTACCTGCACACCACAGAGCTTTAAAGTCCATGCGTGTCGGCCGGCCGCGCGCGGGGGCGATGTGGCCCGATCGTTGTTCTGTGCTGCACACGCACGCGCGCACACTATCATCTCACGGTACCTGCACACGCACACGCGCACACTGTGCACCATATCTACCTACTAGACACGAGCCGAGTAGCACCTCCCTCCACGGTATATTGGTTTTATCAGGCACACGGACGCGCGGTAAGAGGTGCTACTCGCCTCGCTACAAGCCTGCTGCGAACAAGGTATCAGAGCTGCCCTCAGGTAGTAGATCCCATTGAATCTTGCCATCCAATATACAGATATAAACATTTTATTGATAATTAGTTTCAATTATAGTATATACCTATACTAAACTGAGACTTGTCACGGAGGAATGCTCGCAAGGGTGCATTTGTTGCCTCCCTAAGGCAAGATGCTAATTCTCCTTGCCACAAGGCAACTAGTCGGTCGGGGGATGTAGAGGGCGAATCGTTCATCTTGGAAATGTATAAGCTGCGGTGTAGGGGAGGCCTATGTCCAGCAATGGACTTATTTATTTATTTAAAAACTTTCACACAAAACAATATAGTGATAGGAGTATTTTAAATAATTATATAACATTAAATAATCATCTAATAATTATGTAACATCAGGACGTGTGACTCGCACACAAAATCACAAACAGCTTCCTATCTCTACCTGCCACAGTTTACCGAGACCGACGGCCATGGAATCAAAACAACCTTCAATGTACATAATGCTTCGTTTGCTCTCGCTCGTACCTAACGACGTTTTTTATTAGGTCATCTTTAGTTTGTCCTTTCAGCCAGCGACCAGTTAGTATTTTCCTTAATTTATTGCGTATAATTTAGAAGATAGAACTGTTTTTATAGTTTTATTATACAAATGTCTTGGTGTCTTGAATTCATCATCATCAACAACCTATCGCAGTCCACTAATGCACATAGGTAGGTCTCTCCCGCGCGCCACTAAGCCCCGTCCTCGGCCCATCCAGTTTTTGCCGGCCACCCCACCCACGCAGGTCGTCACCCCCTCTAGTGGGAGGGCCACCCTACGTCTGCCAAGCGCGGCGTCCACTCTAGAACTCGTTTGTCGCATGTGCCGTGAATTAATGTTTCGGAATCGTTAAAGCTGATAAACTCACATCATCAACGCATGGCAAAGGCTCTCTTCTTCTTGCTTCTGAGCTCCTTCCGATTGTTGCTTCTGCTGATTCACCATTCTATTTAATGTTTCCTCCGAGATCGCCACTTTATTGCATTTAGCGGCTTGCCTCATGGCACTTATAGCTTCGGCGATCCGCCCTCTGGTGACGAGCCACCGCACGCTCTCCGGGAGCACCCAGGGGTACACGAGCAGCAGGAAGGAGGGCGGGTAGGCGATGCGCGCCCACAGCCGCCAGTAGCCTGTCAGGTAGTCCAGCAGAGAGAGGCCCGCGCTGCCCAAAGCGAGGGGAATGCCGAGAACCAAGCTGGTTTGGATCCGGTGTTGCACGCCGAGCCATTCAATCACTGGAACAATATCACCATTACTAGTATTTACTGCATGTTGCTATTTATAATCCATAAAATTCAATCAGATAACTATAATCTTGTATGGACCAGTGTTTTGTACAACACTGGTTTTGTCAAACTCTCCACATTACGCACCTTACAAAAGTAAAGAGTTCTTACTGAGCACGAAGGCGGCCGGGTACACGCTGGCACCAAATACGGTTTCTAGCAGTTCCCCCGCCAGGTACATGTAGTATGACGTCACAAAAGACTTGAGCAGCCCCAAGACGCCGGCACCGCAGGCGCTCACTATCAGAGCCGCGCGCCGACCCCATCTGAAAACAAGTCCTACAGTATTATCTACGGCAATAGGTGAAAGTACTAGGTAGTTGACCTTATTGAGCCAACAAACAATCAATCAAATATGTAGATTAAGCAATATCTACAAAAATACAAAATCTAAGACTGAATTAAAACACCCATTAATATAAATTAATTATTATGTAAGCATCCAAAATTCTACGCAATCAAATCCAGTTTTATATCCTGGTAGGTGAACATTATGTCATGTTATTTGAGTAGTAGGTAGGTAGGCGTGGGCAGGCGTGAGGTGCACTGTCGCAGGCTGCGGGCGACGTACTTGTCGGAGACGAAGCCCATGATGGGCAGCGAGATGAGCATGCCCACGTTGTGCGCCGTGCCGACCAGGGAGCGCTTCCACTCCTGACACGCCAACTGGAACTGGGAACAAACTACACTTTGCATAACCACTCACATTTCGTACTTAGGTACTGTCTTTTAGAGAGCAAAGAGTCCTACTCTCGCGCTGTGAGGCTCTGTGAGGCGATCGTCAGACCCGCTGCCTACGGTGACACCAGATGCAGCAGTTACATCACTACATAGTATAAGCCCTCCTTTTGTACTTTAACTTTGTGTTTAGTGCAATAAATGATAAATAAATAAACAAACAAAACAAAGTCGCTTTTTCTGTTCCTATATCCCTATGTCCCCATGTCCCTATGTCCCCATGTCCCCATGTCCCCATGTCCCTATGTCCCCATGTCCCTATGTCCCCATGTCCCTATGTCCCCATGTCCCCATGTCCCCATGTCCCCATGTCCCTATGTCCCTTTGTATGCTTAAATCTTTAAAACTACGCAACCAATATGTTTCAAAGGGTGAGTAATAAATACTGGTTGACCCTGCGAACTTCGTACCGCTGTTTGACAGTTACGAAACCGTGAACATTTTGGATTGGAAAAAAAATATTTGCACAATTTTCTTATTTTTCGAACCTTCTGACTTCTGACAGTATCAAACATAACAAAAAAAGAATTATAGAAATCGGTCCAGCCGTTCACGCGTGATGCCGTGACCAAGGGAAGGGAAATAGGGATTCATTTAAATTAAAGATGGATAAGAAGCACTCTCGACTTGGATGTAGAGTGGGGTCACCTCTGGCACGATGCTGCCGCTCGGTCCGTACACGAAGGAGTCGCAGGCGACGCTGCTGCTGTTGTCGAAGGCCCCGCGCGCGCAGCCGCCGCCGCCCAGCGGCCGCCGGCGCCGGCACGGCTGCTCGCTCAGCGCGAACGCGGCCCACTCGGCCTGGCTGATGCTGGCGTTACCTTCGCACTCCGGCACTTCACATCTGCAAACATTTCGAATGGACGATTTTATTCCGAAATTAAGAAGTGATCTCATCAGACAAAAGAACCTGTTCTCAAACAGTATTCTGTTTTTGTATGTAGGTGAGGTAACTGTGATATTTGTATGTAGGTGAGGTAACTGTGATATTTGTATGTAGGTGAGGTAACTGTGATATTTGTATGTAGGTGAGGTAACTGTGATATTTGTATGTAGGTGAGGTAACTGTGATATTTGTATGTAGGTGAGGTAACTGTGATATTTGTATGTAGGTGAGGTAACTGTGATATTTGTATGTAGGTGAGGTAACTGTGTTATTTGATAGTTTAGGGCTAGAACTGATATGTACAATAAATTACCTTTAGAAATGACAAAACTTTCAATAATTGGATTTAAAAACAAACTCAGAACCTTTTTAGAAGGCCACACATTTTACCATTTAAATAAATACCTACCTGAGCTGTTCATTCTCTGATTTGCAAACGTAGTATGTACATATGTGTGTATTAGAATAAGACATTATTGTAAAAATTGACATGCCAATGTTAAGCAGAGTCCGCAGCGCCGTGTTTTCGTGTTTTCTAACATCTTAACATGTTTACAAAACAAAATAGGGGCGTGGCTTAACAGTTTTGTTAGCAAAAACACAAAAACATGTTTGCCGAGACAAATGGATAACATCACCCGCGTTCGCCTGCGGGGAGGGGAAGCGTCACATTTTCGCGCTCATTGAAGCAAGATGTCACTCGTTCGTTTACTCGTTGAGGTTATGTTTTTTCATTTTTGAAATGAATTGGAATGAAACAAAAACAATAAACAAAACAGAACACACCAGACGGGCTGTTTTAAAAACATGTTCTGTTTAACATGTTATGTAACATGTTTTGTTAGAAAATTGGCGCAGCGGATCCGGCTTTATAGTACTGTAACGCAATGGTTAAATAAATAAATAAATAGAATCGGCTAAATAGTTCAGTGTGTAAAGTCCCAATGTATATTTATTTATTAGGTACTAGTTGCGCGCCGCGATTTCACCCGCGCAGATTTAAATCCCGTACTCCCACGGGACAAAAAGTAGCCTATGTGTTATTCCAGATTATATTGTATCTCTCTGCCAAGTTTCATCCAGATCCGTTCAGCCGTTCCGGCGTGAAAGAGTAACAAACATCCATCCATCCATCCATACTTACAAACTTTCAGGTTTATAATATTAGTAGGGTTATTGTTTGTTTTACCGACTCAGTGATCACATACCTAATTATATTTTCCATTGATGAATGTATGACATAATGATTTGAAAGCAGCTGAAATATGAAACTAGCTATAATAAACTAGCTAACCGTCGCGCGCGGGCGATGAGACGCGACGAGGTCACGAGGATAATCAAATCCAAAAACCACGAGATCTTTCGTAAACTAGGACCTAGTTAGAGCTGGTTCGACAGCGACACGCGACTTCAGATACCACGGCGTGAGGACGTGGCAGTGAGACGCGACCTCGGGTCAGGAGGTCGCAGATATGACGCACAGCGTCTCGTCTGTCGCAAGCTATCAGCCGGGAGATTACCTCCTCGCCCTCGCGCTAATGTCTCACATCGTTTATTACTCTGTAGGTATAATAACAACCCAGACAATAATAAAATACCCAAAAAGACACCCAAACCTGTGTAGAGCTTCGAAGCTCCACGGGTAGATCTCGCATGCATGATTGTTGATATGTTAAAACTGTACATACCTAGTAACCATAGGAATAAGATCTTTTATGTACTACAGTTATACAATAAACTAGCAGATCCCGCGGCTTTGCTCGCGCTCGTTTACTTTGAAAATTCCATACAAACTTTCATCCCCTATTTTATCCCCTTGGGGGTAGAATTGATCAAAATCCTTTCTTAGTGGTTCCTACGCCATAACATCTACCTGCATGCCAAATTTCAGCCCGATCCGTCCAGTGGTTTGGGCTGTGCGTTGATAGATCACTATGTCAGTCAGTCAGTCAGTCAGTCAGTCACCTTTGAGTTATATATATTAATATTAATATTAAATATTAAATATTAATATTAATATATTAAATATTAAATATTAAAAGATAAAAGATTACCTATTTCTGATTTCTGATTATGGGGTGTTCGCGTCGTCGCTACTGTTCGTCGGCGTCGGCTCCGTAGTGGTAGGTACACATGCTACCTACGCAATGCTAAGCAGGTACACATGCTACCTACGCAATGCTAAGCAGGTACACATGCTACCTACGCAATGCTAAGCAGGTACACATGCTACCTACGCAATGCTAAGCAGGTACACATGCTACCTACGCAATGCTAAGCAGGTACACATGCTACCTACGCAATGCTAAGCAGGTACACATGCTACCTACGCAATGCTAAGCAGGTACACATGCTACCTACGCAATGCT
Source organism: Plemyria rubiginata (assembly GCA_963576535.1). Taxonomy (NCBI): domain Eukaryota; kingdom Metazoa; phylum Arthropoda; class Insecta; order Lepidoptera; family Geometridae; genus Plemyria; species Plemyria rubiginata. The sequence continues at coordinate 135,408 of OY754916.1, read as the reverse complement.
AAGCAGGTACACATGCTACCTACGCAATGCTAAGCAGGTACACATGCTACCTACGCAATGCTAAGCAGGTACACATGCTACCTACGCAATGCTAAGCAGGTACACATGCTACCTACGCAATGCTAAGCAGGTACACATGCTACCTACGCAATGCTAAGCAGGTACACATGCTACCTACGCAATGCTAAGCAGGTACACATGCTACCTACGCAATGCTAAGCAGGTACACATGCTACCTACGCAATGCTAAGCAGGTACACATGCTACCTACGCAATGCTAAGCAGGTAGTTACACAGATGAGTAGAGTACCTACCTATCTATCACTAACTAAACGAATGGCTGTCTACACAAGGTCTACACGTGCGGAACACGCAAAACAAATAAATACCTTCGTAAATCACGCCGACCGACGCCGACGCGACCTCAGGGATGTCAACATTGCTGTGGTGAGCTCCTTTAGGAGTATATACCTATGTTCTGTGGTGGTGAGTGAGTAGCTGCGGACTGTTAAATAACCTACACTCAGAGCACGGTGGCTAGTGGTGGTGGGCCCGCCTTCCGGTCGTGTGCTCAAAACCGTCAGTGCACAAATGAAATGAGTTTTTCACTGTCAGTAGGTACCTAGGTACTGTCAGTGTCATCGATGAAAGCATCCATCGTGAGGAAACAGGCAAGTTGTGGAACATAAACATTCCTAAAACATAGGTAATCATTCATCATCATAAATTGGTCAGGTTTCATTTCGAAACTTGACCAATTTATAATCTTGACCAATTTATGCCTTTGCCCTTTGCCACAATGCTATTCTGAGGAGCCTTTTTGAAGTGCACTAAGTGCAACTACGGATGAGTGCAACCCTTTCACCAAACTGTTTCGAAAGAAACTATAGGTAGGTATTAGTGACACGCACGACAAGATGAATACCTACCTACCTACTGAATAATAATTTTATTTATTTATTTATATCTAATAAGTAGGTAACTCTAGCCAATAAAAAATGCGATAGCTTAAAATTTCTTATCGTTTTTTTGCCCTAGAAACGTGTCTGACCTACGGACGAGAGATATGAGCCAAGGTAGGTAGGTAGGTACTTAGGCAGAGGACAAAATTTGTACTTTGATACTTTTGATAGACTAAAAGTTCATAACTCTATTAGGTATTTTCCTAAGTTGGTAATAAAAATAATCTCAGAGGAAGCTGGCTGACCTAATTAAGTCTACTTACTTAAGTAGGTACCTACTTACTTAAGAAATAATAAATAGGTACAATTTGTGTCTTCAATATTTTTGTTTTGTTGATAAATGTGCCACTTACCGATGTAGGTACTAACACAAACTACCTAATAGATACCTACCTATTAGTGGCGAAAACAAAAAAAAGTTTTTTTATTTGACCAGTAGGCTTTGAGTTTATTTGTTACAAACTACAAATCCTCTTTATTACCTATTTAGTGTAGACTACCTATGTAGGTTTCTCTTATCTGTGACTGTACCTAACTAGGTAGGTATAGATAGGTACCTGCCTAATAGATTACCAAACTCTGGATCCAATAATGCTAATTTACCTAGTAAAGTAGGTAGGTACCTACCTACCTAGGTAGCGAAAAAAAAACGATTCTAGAAGTTAAAAAAGTTTAGTAGAAGGATAGGTAGGTATCCAGACAAAAGATAATTTCAAATTGTGTAAGTAGGTACCTACCTAGGTACCTATATGTGTATTATAAATTAGGTCAGTTATATTTACCTAGTTCCTAGCTCCCGATACGTGTTAAGTTAAGTAGGTAGGTAAGATAAGTTTTTGAGACTTAGGTAGGTAGGTATGTACTGGTAACAAAAAAAAAAGAAAATGTTCACGACTTTGATCTCCAGGCACGGTAGACAAACCTACCCCACACTATAGGTACTAATTTGATGAACATATTTTTTCTAAGTATTGTGTGCTATTTATTATACCTACCTACCTATCTAAAACAAAACAATATAAGTAGGTACCAAATTGGATTTACTCACCTAGGAAGCTGCTTGGAATGTCAGACAATGGATCTACCATTCGTTACACATTGTACAAAAGAAACCCGGCCAAGTGCGAGCCGACTCGCGCACGAAGGGTTCCGTACCATTAAGGTACTGACACACGTGCTCAAAATTAGCATGCTTCTTTTGGGCATCCTCAAAAATCAACCGACGCACGACGTACGACCAAATAAGCATGCTTATTTACTAGCACGACCTGTTCAGACGTGCTTTTATTGAGCAAGGTTTGAAAAAAAGCATACTTTTGGTTCGAAAATAAGCGCGTGTGTCAGTACCTTCACCTTTTATAAAAACGGCAAAAAAATTACGTTTGATTCTAATTATTATGGGAGCTTATTTTGATTTTTTGTAATAGGTATAGGTACCTACATCATCCGTGAAAATATTAACTGTCTAGCTGTCACGGTTCATGAGATGAGATGCAGCCTGGTGTGGTGACAGACAGACGAACAGACAGAACAGACAGACAGCGGAGCCTTACTACCTAATAGGGTTACCGTTTTACCCTTTGGGTACGGAACCCTAAAAATAAGCTACCTACCTTAAATCAGCAACACGGCGGCATGCCATGCTGCTCGCCAGCACACGCAGCCTCTGTTGTATTCGCCGCTGACGAATGATGCCTTCGATGAAAACTCCGAAACTGGGCATAATGAAGTATGAACATTGTAATTAACCTGAAGGGAGCTGGTCTCGCGAGGAACACGTAGTTGGTCCCGTAGGCGCCCGTCAGCAGCACCGGCAGCGCCAGCAGCAGCGCCAGCCGCACCTGCCAGCGGCCCCAGCCCCCGCCCGGCCAGCACTCCTCGTCGCGAGCGCCGCCGGCCATGCCGCCTGCTGGGTGCTGGATGCTGGGCGCCGCTATCACTCACTATGCAGGTACGGCTCACAACCGGTTCTACCTTTTTTCTGTTTCTAGGTTCCTACTGCAAAAACTTTATAAATTAATTAAGTCGCGGGCAGACTCAAGTTAATCCGGAGAGGCTAGGCGCAGGCGCGGGCGCAGGCGTCGCGTCAGGCTCGCCTCGAGGTCGGCGCGACAGTGACGCCGGCCACCGGCCACCGGCGCGGGCGTCCAGCAGCCGGCGCGAGGATACCGTGGGTGATCGACCGGCTCGCCCGGCAGCTGTCCACCGTTGCGATATGCATCCCATTCCCAAGCAAAACCAACTCTCGCGAGCGGTGATACGATTCACTATGCAGTGTAGGTGGTGCCCTCGCCATTTAACTTGTTCCAGCACCACGTGCCAGCGCATAAAATAAACACAGAAATAAATATTGCGTCCCGCCCCGCCCCGCCCGCCCCGTCCCGCCGCACGCCGCGCGCCACGTGTCGCGGGCGTGTTGAACGCGTTACGCGTGCTTCCAACTAAATAAATAGTCCTCGCCTCGCACAATAATTTACCTTGAGATTCGGCGGATGCTTCCCTTTTCCGAAAATAGACGGCTAAATTACTTTCTAGGTAGTTAGCCAGAGAGCGATGTTAGAGAGCGCCGCATTTAAAAATAACCATGTCCGTCCATTTCTTTCTTGCACGAAATAACGGTAAGGGACTTTCGTTATTGCGGCAGGTATTTTTATTTTTTATATAGATTGGTAAGTATGGCATGTAAAAACTAATCGGCTGTTAAGTTACTTGCTATCTCCATCTAATTCAAACTAATAGCTGAAATACCAAGAGACTGACAGCCGATTAGTTTTTATCGAGTTTTCAGAAACCGGCCATAAGATTCCCTGTATCGCCTATACCTAGGTACTCTTAGAAAACTAGCGAGCGTGCGAGCGAGAAGTAAGTATTAGGTGTTGTCAACGCCTTAACACTGACAAAGCGAAAGCGATAGGTTTAATTCACAGTATTTGTTTACTTATTATTTTATTTTCAACTAGCGGCCCGCCCCGGCTTCGCACGGGTATTTAACAATAATTTCAAAATTATAATACACACACGTTAGCGCGATTAGCGCGTGCTAATCTTTCCTGTGGCGACATCTAGTTATTTTTCAGAAACTAAAATATGTATTACATCTAAATACGGTCAAAACATCTGCCAACATTTATTATGAGTACCTACTTACTGAAAAATATTGGTTTAGTTCTGAAAGAACTTTTATTTAGTTCTAAAAAGAACTTTTATTCAGTTCTAAAAAGAACTTTATTTGTTGAGTTTAATTACCTACTAATCGAATTCAAAATATTTTAGAGCCTGATTTATTCGATTCCGCACACGACCGTTGCGTAGGGGAGCCGACTTCATTTCTTGATATTGACTCCCCACCCGTACGGCCGCCCCCCTACCCTAAGGTGCTGCCTAGCTCGCCAAGCAGGGTGAGCGGCTACCACGCACGCGACTTTTTTTTTAATACTTACATTTTTAACTTGTGATATCTTTCGAATGGAATGTCCGAATTGAATAATTTAAAAACTTTTATAAAGGTATTGAAGCAGTTTTGAATATGAAGTAATTTATTTTGATAAGGATCAATACCAAGATACAAATAAAGAGCCTCTTATAGCGGCGACATTTCAATTAAAATTTTAAAATAAAAAAACACTTATTGTAGCATAACTATAATAGTTAGACATATGCTGTCGCGACACTTTTTATAAATAATGATGTGTTCTGCAAAGTTGTAGAACATTATTTTATTCTATCATCAATAATTTTCGCAGAGCACGCGATGTAAAGAATATTTTACGAATTTTTTTACACCTTGGGTTACATTATTTGAATTTTAGTAAGGATCCCAAATTTTTTTGAAAATGTAATCTAGCCTATGTTCACCGGGGATAGTGTAGCTTCCCAACGGTGAAAGAATTTTTCAAATCGGTCAAGTAGTTTCGGAGCCTATTCAATGCAAACAAACAAACAAACAAACAATCAAATCTTTCCTCTTTATAATATTAGTTTAGATCAACATCCTAACCCACTTTTATCCAAGTCGCTATTTTCGCAAAACGGGTCAATCAAAACAAATACAGCCTTATTATAAACAAATCAAACCTGGGTTTAAACCTAGCTCAAGTCACGTTTTCTTATTATAAACAACTTAAACCTGGTTTATCTCATAAATTTAGGATCATCTCTGGTTTATCATTTTCGTATTACAAAAGACACTTTAGTCGAAGACTACATAGTACCTGAGATAGTCCATGGAGTCCGGGTAATACGCAACCATGGAATACACAACCACGGAAAACACAGCCAGGAAAGCGCAGCCAGGAAAGCGCAGCCAGGAATTTGCGGCCAAAATGGTTGCAAAATACTGACTGCGCTTTCCTGACACGTGTCAGGATTGTCCATCCACGGATTGTACAACCATGGAATACACGACCCGAGAATTTGCGACCAAAATGGTTGCAAAATCCTGGCTGCGCTTTCCTGACACGTGGCAGGAATGTACGACCCCGGAATTGGTGACCATTCTGTGCAAATTCTTGGCGTCGTATTCCGGGGGTGTGCATAGTTTTGTACGGCCTGGAAAACACAGCCACGGAAAACACAACCATGGAATTTGCAACCAAAATGGTCGCAAATTCCGGGGTCGTGTAATCCATGGTTGTACATTCCGTGGCTGCGCTTTCCTGGCACCCGACAAATTCGTGGCAACCCATGCGTTTTGACATTTCAAATTTAGATCGGAGTCTAGAGTTTGAAATGTATGTTGGATAATGCAGTGCTACAAGTTGTTTTATTGAATAAACTTATGTGGGAGACCAAATAAAATTTGGCAAAATGAGATTTTTATTAGTTAGACCATACTTAAACTAGGGGTCGTTCGGGTTTATCTTTAAACCGTGGTTTAGGGGATAAACTCCGTTTTATAATAACGTCTGGTCTAAGTCTTTGATTTTTCTATAGAGCAGGGACCAACTTCGGTATCAAAGTTAGACCACGGACCAGTTAGTCCTGGCTTAAGCCTAGTCTAACTCACATTTTTATAATAAGACGGATAAAGTTTTACTTTATTAGTTTTTACCTCTTTTTAGATGACGTAGGTCTACCTGCCTACGAACACCTGCAGAAAAGAGAAAATGAACATTGAATAACTCTACTTTAGTCGCAAATCGACCTGCACCGGCGGCGGCGGCGCCCGCGCCGCAGATTGAGAGCATGAGTTTGACAGTTTTCAAATATTTTCTCTCGTTATAGAACACAGTATCGACCTACCTCCCATCAGCAAGCATTAGGTACGTGCCGCACTGCGAGCTACGCTATACTATGCGCGCGTTGCCTGCCCGCTGTCCGCTGTCCGCCCATTGCCTCAGTTCTTGGTTTTCTTTGATGATAATTTTCCTCATTTCCAATCCAATTCTCACGATATTCAACTCCCCAGCATAGCTCTCTCCCCATTGCGCTACTTTCTATGTAGCTTGTATTCGAATTCGAACCTAAAATCTCCTAAAGACACACTCCACTCACGCGGGTACAAAAACGAGCCCGAAACCTACGATGAAATAATCGCCCAAAACAATACAGAACAAGCCGGCAAAGCCGGTGCGCTGGCGCGCTTGGTGTGCAGCTATAGAGGCCTTACTTAAACCTAAAACACAGCCTTTATACCAATGCTGTTGGATGGATGTGAAAGGAGTAGAAGGTGCTTTTTACTGTAAACAAATTTAGGTTCTCCCGGTTTTTGCTTTCCTAGCAGTAGCAGTGAGCCCATCAGTTAGGAGCACGTCTCAGTACTGCGGTGGCACAGCTTAGCTGACGGTGCGGTGTGAGTCGCGCTTTAGATAAGGAGGCATAGTGTCCTGCGCTGCACATGATGTGGAGGCGAGCCACCAGTGGCGTAGTGCGACGCGGGATGGCGGCGCCGGCGCGGCCGGGCCGTGCGGGCTGCGCCAGCGCCGCGCGCGCTGGCCGCCATGTACTCCCTCAACTATGTGTTCGTAGCGGACCTGGTGCCCTTCCGGTGAGACTACGCTACCTTCCGGTGAGACTATGCTACCTTCCGGTGAGACTACGCTACCTTCCGGTGAGACTACGCTACCTTCCGGTGAGACTACGCTACCTTCCGGTGAGACTACGCTACCTTCCGGTGAGACTACGCTACCTTCAGGGACATTCTAGTACATACGCCGGCGCCGGCGGGGCTTACCTACGTGAGGTGCAGATCGACGATATCACTTGCTGATGGAACAAGGAGACGGCTCCGGCTCACCTGATGTCGAGTAGTACCTAACAATCACCTTTAACAAACCATTGCTTCGTAAGTCACGCACGATAGGATAGGAACGTGCTCTACGATGCATCAACTAGAGGCATACAGATGTGCCTGCAGTTTAACCGGCAAACAAACATCAAACCGAGACACAGCTAAGCTGCTGCTGCGGCTGCAGAAAACGGGGCGTATTACTTACCCGGAAGAACTACTCACAAGGAACTCTTACCCCTGGTTTCTGTAAGCACGATCAACACTAATCGGCTGTCAAGTCACTTGCTATCCCGATCTAATTTGAAGTAAAAGCTGAAATAGCAAGTGACTTGACAGCCGATTAGTGTTGATCACGCTTTCAGAAACCGGGGGTTAGTACAATAAGGAGAAGAGTTGGTTTAGTTAATTACTTACCACGACTGCCCCCCCCCCCCCTCCCCTCACATGTACGTAGATGCTCCATAAAGGATCTCTAACATACTTACATAATATAATTAAGTAAAGATGCACTAAAAAGGACATTCCTCTTTTCCTTCTCTTTTTTTATGTACTCCAAACCTGAAGATAGATAGCAACAAGAAATACTTATAAGATTGTAAAAAAAGTAATGTATCTCATACTTCACTCCTCGTTTATTTCGTTATCTAATCAGATTACCTACATAACAAGCAATCATATTATAATGACAAGCGTCTCGACAAATCAATATAATAGGTACACTTTTATATTGTCGATAGTACCTACCTACACCTACATGCATACGTTTTTGGTAAATCCTATGTTCTTTAGCCTACGTTACACAAGGACTGAATTCGATTTGCCTTTATTTGACCCCATCACCCCAATTAACAAACAGAAGACATCAACGCGCTCTTCTGTTATTGCAGCAAACATCAAAACGCCTGCCTACTTAGGTACCTTCCCTACCTCGTGTCCGGACGTTTCATGTCATATTGTAAGGGCAATGAACGTATGGTGATATTATTAGTCAAAGCTATTATACATAATACATCTAAATATATATAACTCAAAGGTGACTGACTGACTGACTGACATAGTGATCTATCAACTCACAGCCCAAACCACTGGACGGATCAGGCTGAAATTTGGCATGCAGGTAGATGTCATGACGTAGGCTTCCGCTAAGAAAGGATTTTGATCAATTCTACCCCCAAGGGGATAAAATAGGGGATGAAAGTTTGTATGAGATTTTCAAAGTAAACGAGCGCGAGTAAAGCCGCGGGATCAGCTAGTAGTAAATAATCGAGAGAGATAAGTTTTACTAATCTTACTATTATTGATTTTATCTTTCTTCTTTATAATTATTTTAATTTAGTCAACCAAACGCTAATACGACACCAACAAAAAACGACTTTATGAACTACGAGGATATTATGTCGCTCTCTCCATCCATAGTCATCTTCGAATGCTGTCTCTTCAAATGCACTTTTTCTCATGATCAGTTCAGATGTTGAGTGGGAACCATGCATCACTTATAACAAAGCATTGCCTCGTAAGTGACAAGTGTTGCTTACGTCATGACAGTGAGTGACTGACCTGCCTGTCATGTTCGTGGATGCGTGGTGCCGGAGTGCGAGGCGCCGCCCCCGAGTTCTCGCCGGCGCCTCTCTCTCTCTCTCTCGGCTGCGTTAGGCCGCGCCGCTCGCCTGCGACGGAGACCACATTCCTGAACACCACCATCCACTGCGACCAGTAGATGACAGACCGTCTATGAAAATTTAGACACCACTTTTGCTGAGGTTGGTAGTCGCAGCTTTCAACTCCTTCGACGTCTACCCCCCAGTTCGGCTTGTTTACAGAATGAGACGGTAAATAGGATTTACAATCACACCCTACCTAGTGGATGTGACACACAGATGGATTATATAAGTAGTCTGTTTATCCTATGGTATTATGGTATTTACCGGGATTTAAAAATACGCGGGTGAAACCGCGCGGGGCACAGCTAGTTAATAACACAACATCATGAAGTAGTCAAATTGATAACCGCAGTGGTCGCTTCTGGTAAAATAATCAAGGAGCCTCTAATATAATGTGTGTCGACTGTGGGAACGATCAAAGACTTACGATGCCTCAGGCTATGAATCAGGGAGCCCCATTCAACTGAATAACCTACTGATCACTGATGCGTGTCCCGCAGTTCAACCTGGCGTGCGCGAGTGGACGCGGGCGCTGGTGGGCTCCGTGCGCAGCGCGGGGCAGCTGCCGGCGCTGCTCGCTGCTGGTCAGTACCCCAGGAGCTGTTCCCACGCGCGCGCGCAGCTCGGCGCTGGCCGCCTGCTCGCTGCTGGGCCGCCTCGGTGCCATCCTCGCGCCGCAGACGCCGCTCCTGGTCAGTACCCCAGGAGCTGTTCCCACGCGCGCGCGCAGCTCGGCGCTGGCCGCCTGCTCGCTGCTGGGCCGCCTCGGCGCCATCCTCGCGCCGCTCCTGGTCAGTACCCCAGGAGCTGTTCCCACGCGCGCGCGCAGCTCGGCGCTGGCCGCCTGCTCGCTGCTGGGCCGCCTCGGCGCCATCCTCGCGCCGCTCCTGGTCAGTACCCCAGGAGCTGTTCCCACGCGCGCGCGCAGCTCGGCGCTGGCCGCCTGCTCGCTGCTGGGCCGCCTCGGCGCCATCCTCGCGCCGCTCCTGGTCAGTACCCCAGGAGCTGTTCCCACGCGCGCGCGCAGCTCGGCGCTGGCCGCCTGCTCGCTGCTGGGCCGCCTCGGCGCCATCCTCGCGCCGCAGACGCCGCTCATGGTCAGTACCCCAGGAGCTGTTCCCACGCGCGCGCGCAGCTCGCCGCCATTCTAATGTAACGGTAGAGGTACAACAAAGACCAAACTAAAGACTCCTGGAGGAGTGGTGCGAGCACGATGCAAACAGCTGCATTTTGCGATGAAATAACAGTGAGCGAGGCCCCCCGCTTTGTTCCAAGTGGTGGCTTGATGGGCACTGGCAGTGGGCGCGGCTCCCTGAGGCGTGCGGTTGTTGCGCAGAGCGCACACGTGCAAGCGGTCCTGTTCGGCGCGTGCGCGGCGTCCGGCGCACTGGCGGCGCTGCTGGCGCCGGAGACGCGGCGCGCGCCGCTGCCGGCTGACGTCACCGACGCAGAGCCTGCGCGCCGCCCCCGCCCGCGCCCCCGCGCCTCCCGCCGCCCCGCGCATCCTCTCCGCCGACACCTGATGCACTCGCATCGCCCGCCCGCCCGTCTGCACTCCGCTTGCGACGACTACAACAAGGCCTCTCCCACCCAGGCCCAGGCGTAGGCGTAGTAGCGAGCGGGAGAGAACGCGCCGCGTGGCCGCGTAGCTTAGCGTAGGCGGTGCGTAGCCTTGTAGCGTAGCACGTAGCTGCAGCGTAGGTACCTACAGCGTAGCCGTTACGTAGCGTCGCTGTAGCCTAGCGTAGCGGCGCTGCAGTGTAGCCTCAATATACATAATAGCGTAGCGTGGCGTAGCCTTACGCTGATATAAACACGTAACGTACCTGAACACCTAATTGTTTATTTCCATAATACCATGGACAAAATACATACAAACACAGTTGATAACAATAAAGATATCATTATGATTGTTGAAAGTTGAGTTCGGGACTCGTGCCGTATGATAAAAAAATATCTATAATATAGTGTATTAGATATATCAGTTATCTAGTACCCATAACAAAAGCTTTGAGTAGCTTACTTCGGGGCTAGATGGTGCTGTGTGGATTGTCCAGCATTATTTATTTTATTCAAAGTGATCCTTACATTATTCAATTAATTAATATAATATTGGTGGATATTTCACACATCACTATCTCGTCCCAAACTAAGCCATAGCTAGTGATATGGGAACCAGATAGCTGATATATGTACCTACTACTTACCTACTTTTTTTTGTAAATACATACTAAATATTATATGACACCCAGACAGGGAACAAATATCTATTTCCATCACACAAATGTTTGTTCTCGGTGGGGATTGAACCCACGGCCTACGGCCCGCACAGAATGCTACTACCAACTGAGCTGTGAAGGTTGTCGTGACGTGAAATTGATTACAGATTCTTTATTGGTAAAACAGTTTACAAGTCATGGTTAGATTGTAGTTACCTACTAGGTACATTGGCACATTTTATTGCTATTAGTAATTTGTTTGTATTCAATATTATTATACATTACTCGTTGCGCCCCGAGGTTTCACCCGCGGTATTCCCACGGGATAAAAAGTAGCATGTGTGCTATTCCAGACTATAACTATCTTTGCCAAGTTTCATCCAGATCCGTTCAGCCGTTCCGGCGTGATATAGTAACAAATCCATCCATCCATACAGTCCTTACTTACAAACTTTCGCGCTTATAATATTAGTAGGATAGTATTACTTAACAATTATATGCATGCTGCGTAGGAATTCGCTAACCGAATAATAAGAAAAATTAAGTTTGTTTGATTTTGACTTCGGTAATATTTTCCCCCAGCCGCAGCCGCAGCCGCAGCCGCAGCCGCAGCCGCAGCCTAGGATGATAAGGTTTTACCTGTTCATGGCATCATTACCTATTATTAGAAGGTAGGTCATACCTTACCTAGCTGGTCGTTATGCCAAATATTTTGTAGAGGTAAGTTTAATCTATAAAATGAAAAAACACTGAAACCTGGTTCACTCACGACTGATCCCCAGCCAGACACGTTAATGAAATGAAATGAAATAGTTTATTTGCGTGAAATATGGTTAAAAGTTAGCAGTTCTTAGTAGGTAGTTAGGCAGTTTCACATATTTCACCAAGTCGTTGGCATGCAAATATTAACAATTAACAATAAAAAATTAAACATGAAATTAAATTACATTAGAAGATTAGATAAAGTCCATAATAAATTCTCATTCACCCCCCCCCCCCCCCCCCCCATTGATTTTGTTATTCAAACAGCACTGTGTTCTGCAGTGAAAATAAAATCGCCCATGTAGAATAAATTAAATCTCCCTTTTTGTTTTTTGCTCTGCTACTGTAACATATTTGTGGTTCAAACTAAGTAAAGTGTATATTGTATTCGGCCTCCCGCGTTACAGGCTTGTCCTAGTGCGGGGACCAAAGGCAAAATTATTAATGTTTAAACACTTTAGTATAATAAATGAATTTGAATTTTTTTGAATTTGAAATTGTGAAGAATAGGTTGATAAACATTTTAAGTCAATCATTAAGAAAATCATTTACATTATAAAAACTTTTTTCAATGAGCCATAATTTTAACTTTTCATAATTAACTTTCATAATTTTAACGTTAGATATCCCCTGGACTAAAAAAAGACAATAACAAAGACACTCAACAAAAAACTTCAACTAATAATAATACCCAACGAAACTAATTTCAACGATTCAATTTAAATTTTTATTCAAATTCAACGTTGAATAATTTAAACACTGTGACGTAGACACATCAGCGAAAGCTGCTCGTCAATAAATAAAATAAATATGTAAATATCTACCGGCTTGGTACTAGTTACCAACTAACTAACTGCAGATTCTTTGGGGACGTCTAAGGGGGGTAGTCTCAGAGGTACGTACAGACTTTACATTTGGCACATACCAAAAATTTGCACTCATACCTACCTTATAGTGCTAAAATGTAATGTATTCCTTAGACAAAAATGATCCCAGGCCCGTCTGGAGCCACAGCCTGCTCGCCAGTCGCCAGGCAGCGGCAGCACCGAGTCCCGGCGCCGAGCCGCCGCCGGCTCAGCCGGGAGGTATGCTAGCAGACGCGTGTTCCAGTCCAACCAACTGGCTCATACGCATGTTCACCAGTGGAGTGTCGACAATAAAATGGAGTTTAACACAGCAAAGTGCTCCATAATGACTTTCGGTCGTGTGTGGCATCCCATATCCTTTTATTATGAAATCCACGAGGATATAATCCCAGATCTACTGTTATAAGGACGTATATAAGACGACCTCTGTGGCGCAGCGGGCGAGAGCCTGCCTGCGACGCAAGAGGTTGCGGGTTCGATTCCCGCCGTGGAACAAATTTGTGTACGATCTGCAGAAATTTGTTCCGATGGTCTGGGTGTTTTCTATGTATAATAAAAAATATCTATCTATGTAAGTATACAATAAATAAATAAATAAATAAAAGTTTTTATTTCGGACACCCACAGATCCATATTTAAAACTATCTTAAAACTAGACACAAAAAATAATAATAATACCTACATAATTTGACTAGTGATGAAGCCCACCAAGGATGTTAAACCCTAGGTGAGCCCCAACACTCAAATGTAATAATGTATTAAATATATCAGTTATCTAGTACCCATAACACAAGCTTTGAATAGCTTATTTTGGGGCTAGATAGTGCTGTGTGGATTGTCCAGCATTATTTATTATTTATTATAAGGGACTTGGGAGTCACATTCGACCGAAAGCTCACCTTTCATGACCACATTGTGGCCGTTGCCAAGCAATCCTTCCAGAGACTTGCTTTGTCCTGAGGAATGCTCGTTACTTTGGAGTGAACATGTTGCCAGGCTCCCTTACAGTGCCCTAGTTAGAAGCAAACTTGAGTCCAGCTCTAGCATTTGGAGCCCGCATGAGAACACTTATGCACTTTTGTTAGAGAAGGTGCAGAAGGCTTTTCTGCGATTCCTATACAGGTAGGTAAAAGGTGGGATATTATCCATATATGTATCCGACGAGGTTCTTACAGGGATGCTTGGGCTATATTCATTGGAAACTAGGCGAGCGCATGAACAGATTGCAACTATTTGTAAGCTTTTTCGCGGTATAATAGATGCGCCTGATCTGCTTAGTGAGTCACTTCTACTCTTTGCCCCTAATAATTATCTTCGGGCCAGAAGGCACACACTTTTTGCTTCACCCTCGTGTCGTACTGTCGCGCGCGCAAACTCTCCATTGCCTCGGACCACGCCGCTCTCAACAAACTCCTAAAAGCCAATCCAAACTGCGACCTTTTTGCAGACCACTGGAAGGCAGTAATGTTGAAATGTTTAGCCCACTGCGAGACAGACACACTCTGATAAAATTGTTATTTAAAATATATAAATTGTTGCTAATGTGTGTAATTTGTGTGTAATTTATTGACTTATTATTATTTTGTTTGACATGTGTAATATGTGACATACTTTATTGTTTATATTTTGTTCTTTATTAATTTCAATGTGTAATTATAGTAGCCAGAATGTAATTTATAATTAGAGTAATTGGTGTTAAACATTCTAGTTATATAAATAAATAAAATAAATACGGAAGTTTGTTGTACGTGATGGTAAAGTGAACTTCATAATGTAAGCTCTCACGTAAGCTTTGGTATAACATGCAATTTATGTAAAAGTGGTCCACGCTGCCCCACAGGTACGATATTACAGCCGGCTGGCTATTAGTGGCCATCGCGGTACTGGCTACTGGTGTACTGGTATAGTGCGCGTCACGCAAGAGGAACGCCGGAAAGAGAGGGTGGTGCGGTGCGTGTATTTTGTATGCGCAAACACATCCCCTCCACTGTTTTCCAGCGTTATTTTTGGTTGACGCGACCAATAATAATAATAATATTTTTTTTCAAAAAAAAAACTTTAATTAGCTACACAGCTACTATAATTATAATACACTATTCACTCAATTATAAGTTACTAGCTGATACCCGCGACTTCGTCTGCGTACTTTTAATTTGAATATTATGCAATAAAAGGTAGCCTATGTTCTTTCTCAGGGTCTAAAGATTGTCCGTGCCAAATTTCATCAAAATCGGTTGAGAGGTTTAAGCGGGAAAGCGTAACAGACAGACAGACAGGCAGACAGACAGACAGACAGAGTTATTTTCGCATTTATAATATTAGTTGGGATTATAAGATCTTATATTCAAAATTGTGTTGTGTAAAATTGCTAGTAATAAGTAGGTACTAAGTAGGTAGCAATCATTTAAAAAAATAAATGAATAATAAAAAACACTTTACAAAAAAATACCTGTATTCGAATTGACTCATAGTCTATGCCAAAGTACCTACCTAACTTTTATTAACTGTTTCATGTGTAGATAAAAAATTTCATTCAATTATTCTACTTAAAAAAACATTATACCCTACCTACTCCTATAAGAGTAGAAGTTTTACCTGTTTATGCCATTACTAACACATTTATACAGCATACCTTACATAGCTTAAAGATTATAAGATTAAATGTATAACGACGAGTTCCTAGGAACATTATGATCATGTGCATTCAGTCTTATTTGCTCGGTGATCGCACGGCACTGCATTCTTATCACAACGGGTATTTGTTTTGCAAGCGGTTTAGGTAACTACTCAGTTTCCTCTTGCTTTTGTTAATTATCCAATAAAGATTATAATTGTACTTAGGCAGTCTATAATACCAACATTATACTATTACGCACTTGCGGGAATTTGAAGGCTATTGCAAACTGCAAAATTATCTATAGTTGTTATATCCATAGGTGTTCAGTACGTTTCTTCTGCCTCTCATACAAAATAAACTTATGCCTATTTACTTACACATTTAATCTACCTATATATATATAGGTAGGTACTAATCTAAGTAGAGATGTTTAAATAATTGTAAATATCTTAACAATTTTGTATCCAGTCATCATAATTATTATAATGGAAGATTTGATGATATGAACTAAATTATTATTCCACGTAGCGTGCACACGTACTGTAGGTAAGTAGGTACGTGTAGCATATAGCATCGTCATATAAACATCCTCACCGTCGGAGTTCGTAGGGGACGTCACGGTCCGCGGCGGCGGTCGCCGCGCCGCGCCGCCGTCGCGCCGCCGTCACGTCTCGTCCAGCGGCGGCGGCGGCGCGGCCAGCGGCGCCAGCTCGTGCGGCGGCGGCGGCGGCGGCGGCGGCGGGCGCAGGCGCGCGTACACGCAGCGCAGCGCCGCCAGCGCGCCGAAGGTGAGGCCGGCCGTCGCGCCGAAGGTGGCGTCAGGTCCGCGCCGCGCGTACACGCTGGCCACGAACACGGGGCCCAGCGCGCGCGCCAGGCAGCCCGCGCCCGTCAGCACGCCCATCCACACGCCCTGCAACAACAGCCACGCCGCGGCCGCGTCATTACCTCTCACTCTCTCCCTCCCTCCCTCCGCGCCGGTGCAGCAGCGCAGCGCTGTCTCACCTGCGGCCGCGGGCCGAGCACCTTCGAGAAGATCGTCTGGATGAGCGTGACGCCGAGCGAGTAGCCGATGGAGACGAGCGTGTAGCCGAGCAGGAACTGCGGGACGGTGAGCGCGCGCGACGTGAGGCACCACGGCTGCGCGCCCGCCGGGCAGCCGCCGCCCGCCTCGGCCGCGCCACCCGGCGCCAGCGGCGGCCCGCCGGGCCCCCACGGGATGCAGCACAGGGACGCGAGCCCCGTCAGCAGGAACCCGCCCCACAGCAGCAGCGCGCGCTCCTCGAACCGCCTCGAGAGCGGCGCGATCAGCGCGAACGTGGCGCACGCGAGCAGCGCGCCGGCGCTCATCAGCGCGCCCATGTTCTGCAGCGCCTGGCGCTTGCTCCACGCGAACTGGTCCATGGTGAGCGACGTCGCCAGCGTCTCCAGCAGCACGAAGTTGAACACCAGCACGAAGAACGCGCCGACCAGCGTCCAGCTGCTCACCAAGTCCGGCTTCAGGGCCTTCAGGGCTTCCTTCTCTGAAAGTTCATTGTGGACCAATTATGTATCTCAATTAATTGTAGTAACAAGAATTATACAAAATCTATTCAACGCAGATTAGACGTTAACTACCTACATATTGTGAAAGTTGTGTTATTGTCTGCGCCAGGATAAGATAAACTGCGGAGACGAGCACTCGCCACCCCCGACATCAAAGACTTGAAGCTCACATTTGATGTGACGACTGCATGACTCTCATCCACTCAGACCACAACCGCTTCGGGGTTCGTCCCCTAATACATCCGTGACACGTAGCGTAGGCAAAGGACACGGCGGCGGCCGGCGCGGGCGTTGCGACGCGTGAGCTTCCCTTTCTTCTGTTAAATTTTGGTGAAACGCTCCCCCTCCGCGTCTCTACACGCGACAAGTACGGTCCGCCGTTTTTAAGTGTTTAAAAATCCGCAATGGCGCAAAAAGCGCTGGAAATTGCAGTGCGCGATCTACAAAAGGTGATCGGCGATATGTCGAATAAAATTTGCGACCAAAGTGCAATAATCAAGAAATTAGAATGCAAAATTGACGACCAGAGCGCGGTACTCAAGAAACAAGAGCAAGCGATTACTTCACTGCAAACGGCTGTGGAGGGTAGACATGACCCGGAAATTTCGGCTTTAGCCAAAACGCCGACCACTGATGTCCAAGCCCAGCAAGCGCTGCAGCGACCGATCCGACAAGCGAGACTCAACGCCTCTGCGAAATTAGCAAGCGGGCACGCAGCCGCTTCTAAAAAACCAGCCGCTGAATTGCACCGTGCATCGGTTGGCTCCACTCCGACGACGCCGAAAGAACCCGATACCAGCCGAGTCGAACCGAACAACTCACTACGAGGCAACAACGAGGGCAAAAAACCGGTTCGCCCGACGACTACAAAAATGACGACCGAGGGTGTAGTGGGCCAAATTGCTACCGCACCAGCTAGCTGCGCCGAGACAGGTAAAGATCAGAACCAGTGGCAAGTTGTCAGCCGAAACCGTAGGAAGAACCTGCAACGACCCATGATAATAGGAACTGGGAAAGAAAATGACGACCTTCAAGCCGTTGAGCGAATGAAGTATATTCAAGCGTGGGCCTTTAGACCCGAAACAACAACCAACAACGTTCTGACTTTTCTGAACACAATAAGAAAATCAGAGTACTCTGTCGAGAAACGCCAGATTAAATCTGAGAGACATGCGTCATTTATCATCGGCATGCTCGAAAGTATCTACGACGAAGTGACGACGCCAGCCATGTGGCCGCCGCGGATATGCTTTGTGCCGTGGTTTCCCGCTCGTCCCCGCCGAGAGTGGGGACCCGAGCGCGCCGGCGGCGCCGGCAGCGGCAGCGCATGACTCATTCGGTAAGCGAGACCGTACACGCCACTACGACCGTACAACTGCACGGGCTAGTGTTTTGGTTAGTTATCAAAACATTCGTTCGCTTCCAAAGAAAACGAAACGGCTGGAAGTTCTCTTAGAAAGAGATCTAAAGTGCGACGTATTGTGCATTACAGAACACTGGCTAAAAGACTTTGAATTAGAATGTATTAATATTAACAATTTTAAACTAGGCTCTTACTACTGTAGAAACACGATTGACGGCGGTGGGTCGTGCATATACGTTAGCGATAGCGTACGATATAAGGAGGTAAATTTCAATTGTATGTCTGTCGAAAGAGTTTGTGAGATCGCAGCCATAGAACTTTTGGATTTTAACATTATGATCGTATGTGTGTACAGGTCTAACTACACAAATACTTCTTTATTTTATCCAGTTTTGGAGGGTTTACTTGATGAAATAAATAATATTGGTATTAAGGATTGTGTCATGGTAGGCGACTTTAACATAGACTACTTGTGTACCCTTAACAGTGAACAAAAGAAACTAACAGACATTACTTACACTCACAGTTTCTGTAACATCGTAGACTTTCCTACTAGAGTGACGGAGTCGACGAGTACATGCATCGATCATGTTTACGTCGACAGCGAGTTTGCGAGGTCGGGAGCCGTATGCGTGACCCCGGTGCATACGGAGCTGAGTGACCACTACGCCTTGCGCGCGGAGATACAGTGCGAGTCTAACATCAACTCAGCGCCTGTCCGTTACGCAAGAGCATTCTCGAGTGCGAACAAACTCAACTTCTCGGCTTCAATAGAGAGTGTTGATTGGGAATATATATCACAAAAATACGCACATTCAGTTAACGAACTGGCTAAAGCTATAGTCAACATTATCACTAATAAAATTGAGATTTGTTTCCCACTCAAACGTACTGCGTCAAAGAGCAAAAAATCATGGGTGTCTGAGGAAATTGTTAATCTAGATTACTTATTGAGAGATATCAAATCGTTTAGTGCTAAGTTTCCCGATAACAGCGCTTTAACAGATAGGGTTGTCGAGTGCCAGAACAGATTTGATAAACTACTAATGTCACAAAGAAGTAGCTTTTACTGCAGTCTGATAGCTGAATCGGGCAAAAAAGCCAAAACTATGTGGGATGTTGTTAAAATGGAGACCGGACGAGGTAAACGGAGCTCTGACTTTATTGAGGCCTTAAAAATGCCTAACGGATCCTCGTTTCTGAATGAAGCTGATGCTGTTAATGCGGTAAATATGCACTTTGTGAGTGCTGCATTAACATGCGGAGCGCCCAACGCCGACGTGCCCGCAGCAATGCGCGCGCTGTCGATTGCTCGACCACCCGCGGACCGCTCGCTTCGTTTTACAAAGTTTACACCCTTTGAGATATTCAAAATAATATCAACAGGGGTAGCACATAAACATACCAAAGATATTTATGACATATCGATATCGCTCCTCTACCACACTGCAGTTTCTATATCATACATCTTCTCTGTCCTATTCAACAGATGCTTAAATGACGGATATTACCCCCAAGCGTTAAAGAATGTCAGAGTTTCACCCCTTTACAAGGGCAAGGGAAAGAAAGAAGCCATCGACAGCTACCGTCCCGTCTCCATAATACCAGGTGTTGCAAAAGTGTTCGAACATGGTCTCAGTACGCGTCTTACTAGGCATCTGATGAACACGGGGTCCCTATCTGACAGGCAATACGCATATCGGGCAGGAAGATCCACTACGGACGTTGCGAGGGAAGTCGTGAGTCGCGTGCTAGGGGCCCGAGAACTGAGCCAGCAGGTGGCTGTCATCTTCTGCGATCTATCAAAGGCGTTTGACGTCGCGGACCACGCTCTACTCGCGGCTAAGCTCAAATATTATGGCATTGACGGATCCGCGCAAAATCTTCTGCTTCATTTTATGACTGAACGATCGCAGATCGTCACAGGAAGAGGAGGGAAAATCAAATCCGACCCGATGAAAACTACCATTGGGGTGGCGCAGGGATCATCGCTGTCGAATATAATGTTTTCCATTCTGCTAAATGACTTACCCGATTGTATAGGCGACGCACACATTCTTATATATGCGGACGATGTGGCGGCGATTGTCGAGGCCCCTAGTCTGGACATCCTAGAGAGAAAGTTGAATGCTGCTGCGGGTGACTTACACAATTGGTTTCACCAAAATGGGCTCATCTTAAATGTAGCCAAAACTAACTACATGCACTTTAACCTTGCGGGGCGGAGTTGTAGGCCAATGACAGTAGGGCTAGGTGCGGAAACGATCACAAAAGTTGATTGTACTTCATTCCTCGGTTTTATGCTGGACAGTGGCCTAACATGGGAAACCCATATTGACAGGCTTTGTAAGAAAGTGGGTCGAGCAAGTTTTGCCTTGTGGCGACTATCTGCAACTCTGAACAAAGAGACTGTAAGGAGCTTTTACTTCGCCTCAGCCCACTCTCTGTTACAATACGGGGTTGAGTTCTGGGGGCGTGCAGCAGACTGGAAGCGCGCATTTAGACTGCAGAAGAGGGCAGTGCGCGCCATTGTTCGGGTCTCGCAAGACACATCCGCTCGACCATATTTTAAATCCCTCGGAATAATGACTGTACCTGACCTTGTCATATACCAAGCTGCACTATATGTAAGGAATCACTTAGATGAATATGCAAGGTACGGCGACGGTCACAGGTACAACACGAGGCACGCAGACAGGCTGAGAGCAGTTCCGCGTCGTCTCACGAAAACGTCGAAGCTGATTCGTGTGCTAGGGCCAGCGATGTACAATCGACTTCCGGCCAATGTTAGAGACGCTCCATCGACACAATCCTTTAAGACAAAGTTGAAGAAATGGCTATTAGAGCAATCATTCTATGACTGCGATGAGCTAACTTCCCGAGAGCCCACCCAGCTAGGGTAGAATATCAATGTTTTGTGAAATTTAATATTGATTAATTTAGTTATGACACTATACTATTTATTATTATTAATTGTTGACATGTATTATTAACTAATTTTATTGTTTTTGATGTGGAATATTGTTATGTCATAGTTGTTAAAATTACATTAGAATTTGTATTTACCTAGCATACCTATATAGGTAATCTAATATTAATATCACGACATGTAACTATAATCTGTTATAAATAAATGAACTATGAACTATGAACGCTCGTCACCGCCACCAGCTTCATCAAGCTGCGCATGGCTAACAGCCGATGCAAAAACCTTGTAAATTTAAAATACATTTTTCTGACTGTTTTCACCGTCTTAAAATTAGCTAAGGATCGAAATCTTGCTACCGGTTTGCTCTTATGCTAAGTTTATATGCAAAGAAGGGTAGGTAGGTACGGAAGGAGAATAATGTGGTCGCTCGTTACCGGAGCATTTCCCGTGTGCGAGCATGGCCTCCCTGGCGGCGACGTTCGTCTCCTTGAAGCAGGCGGGCAGGAACAGCAGCAGATTGAGCGCGCCGAGCGCGGCGTTGGTCCAGCCGGCGGCCGTGTACATGTCCAGGCGCAGCGGGCGCCGCCAGTCGCCGGGCGGCGCGTAGGGCGGGCCGGCGCCCAGCGGGGCCGCGGCCGCCTGCAGCGCCGGCCCCACCACGAACCCCAGCACCTGCGCCAGCGACGCCAGCGCCACGCAGCGCGTGCGCTCGCTCACCAGCGTCGCGCCCGACAGGTACGAACGCGCCACCGCTATGTTCGCTGAAACCAACCCCACCGAACGAAACAAATCAGTATTACCGTACCACCATATTGTGCTAGTGCAGAACAGGTAGAGATGGGTAGGTAAGGTACCTGAGCTGACTCCGACGAGGAAGCGCGCGAGCACCATCCAGTACTTGGCGTGCGGGCGCGTGAGGTGCAGCTGCGCATACAGCGCGCTGGCCAGCACGAACAGCGCCAGCGTGGCCAGCATGGGCGCGCGCGACGCGCCGGACCGGTTGGCCCAGTAGCCCAGCAGCGGCGAAAACACCAGCTGCCCAAGCGGGTTGGCGCCCACGGCCAGCCCGAGGATCTCCTTCTGGGATCCGGGTTCCAGCTAGGTACAACACATTTCAGTACGTATCTCTTCATTTCAGTGATGTAAAATTGACTATCGGTAAGTATATTAAAGTGTTGAAGTGTTAGTACAGTAAAACCACTACGTCTATCCGACTCCAGGACCAGGGCACGAATCCTATCCAACTGCCTAAATAGATGAGACAGGAAGTCATTTCTCCACGGCATTGGAGGGTGTTTTCAATTTGCTGTCCTGGAATATATATTATGGCATCAACGTCAATGGCGGATACCATAACCCACCTTCGATTTGCCAACGATATTAGTCATAATGGCGGAATCGCTGGAACATCTAGGCACGCTCAGAGACCTCTAAGTATATTGTCTCCCAGCAGGTGTGTCTTAAGATGAACATGAGCAAGACGAAAATCATGTCTAATGCTCATCTCGCACCCGTGCCGGTACTTGTTGGGAGCGATATCATCGAAGTTGTTGACCACTATACGTGTATCTGGGTCAGACGATCCAACTCAGCCTACGAATCCAACTCGGATGGGCAGCGTTCGGGAAATCACGCCAGTTCTCGTCACACATACCGCAGAGCCTCAAGACGCAAGTCTTCAACCAGTGTGTGTTGTCAGCGATGATAGCGGTGATGAACTGAGACGTGGGCGCATATCTACGATTGGACTCATCAACAAACTTAAAATCGCAAAACGGGCTATGGAGAAAGCTATGCCGGGAGTTTTACTACGGAATAGAATCACAAATGAGGAAATGTACGAGAACCACGGTAGCCGACATCTTTCAGAATCAGCCAAGTCGTATAGGTAGCTCAAAAAACTGATAACCGCTGAGGAATAAAGGTTCTCGAATGGCGAGGTAAACGAAGCGTGGAACGCCCTCCTACCTGATGGACTAACGATATTGTTATAGGATCGCGGAAAGTCGGTGGATGGAAAGCTCGCAGATAGTTCTTCCTTTCCACGTATAGGGGAGGCCTATGTCCAGCCCAGCAGTGGACTTCTTTATTTCGGTGATGATGATGATGAAGTTCAAGATTCAATACCTACCTACATAATATAGGAACCCAACCCAGTGTGGGTGTTGCAATACTGCAATAGAGTAGAAGTGGACTGTTGGGTTGTTAGGTTGTAGGTAATACAGGTTGGACGTGGTAGTGAAATAAAATGCAGCAGATGAACACTTTTATTCTGAGACCAACTATACATAGAAAAGGTACTCTTATCCCCGGTTTCTGTAAGGCCGATCAACACTAATCGGCTGTCAAGTCACTTGCTATCTCTATCCAACTTGAAGTAAAAGCTGAAATAGCAAGTGACTTAACAGCCGATTAGCGTTGATCGGCCTTTCAGAAACCAGGCGTTAGTACTTAATACTGCTATTACTACTTTTCCTAGGACTTCCTGCGACTTCCAGAAACGAACTGACAGCTCACCGAACGTTCGCCGTTCCGTTCGTTCGGTACAAAGTAACCTCCGGTAGGCAGTTTCTAAAAAAATGCTACTAAAGAATCCCTCGCTAAGCTCGGGATTCTACTCTAGAATCCTTCACTTCGCTCTGGATTCAAATAAGCGCCCTCGCCGTAAAAATATGATTTCGCTCCCTTATGATACAATATACTATTACGTTCGAAAGTGACAGTTGTTTTTATTCCATGTTCAAATGTATGGCATGATTAGGTATTGCCATAATTATTCGTCAGTTTTGTGTCACTGAAAAAAATTATTAAGTATTTCGATGGGTTCCGCCAAGGAATTTCTTATCTATATTCCGTGGGTTCCGCAGCGCTTCCATAGGTACCAGTCAGTACCAACCTACCTACCTACCTGTGGACGTCTAGTAGGTACATAAGCATAAGGAAAAATAAATACATTTTGATTTGATTTGATTTGAATGACATGACATGCCGACCGACCAACGCGCAACGCAGTGACTACAATGAAGTTGGTAAGTACCTACCTACCCAATCGCTTTAACACAATAGCCACTTAGCAACTAGGTAAGGTCATAGTCTGAACTTACGACCTTACGAACTTACATCCATCACATTGTAGGTATGTGCAATCGTTCGCGGCAGTGACGGTGTCTATTGGTGGCTGGCTACTGGCTATTTCTGTTTTCTCAAATACAAATTAGTGCATGGAATGGAATGCATTTCATTATGAAGTGTGTTTGAAGTACTTAGGTAGGTAGGTAGGTACTTTGAAGTGGAGCCAAACGCTCTATCAATCACTTGGATGATGGTTTCATTTATCTCGTAGGTACTTAGGTAAGAAGAACAGGCGCGCGTAGCTATGTTACATAACTTGTAACGTTTTCAGGCTATTCTCTTACAGACAGGGTTTCGCTATACCTACCTCCTACCTATTTCTAAGTAGATAAGGAGGTATTACCAAGTGATAGTGTTGAAAAACTCATAGTTTTAAGGTTCTCCCCCATAGACGCGATAATACCTAACACGCGATAAGAAACGCGCGTTTAGACGAGTTCTTATCGCAGCAGTGTGTAACTTCGTGCGGATGTATCCTAATATGAAAATATGTACCTACTGAAGACAGATATCGCAGCCCGGGAGAGCCTTAACTTAGGTACCTATACACTGTAGGGCGCTCGGAGAGCACCCCGCCGCGCCGCGGGAGAGCGGGAAGCCGTCCGGCGAGAGGCGCGACGCCATCCTCCAGCATTGGTGCATTGAATGCAATGCAATGCAATCAGCATTGAATCCATCACATTTCTTGCGTCAGTTCTAATACTTTTAGGAGTTAATTCAATAATTTATCATTTTTATATATTTTTATTATTTTATAATTTTTTTTTTCATTTAATCTAAATTCTTCACCGATCATTACCTTATTCCACCACCGGCCATTCTCTTTCGTGCTAAGGTCTAACAGTATAAAACGTGAAATCGGCGAGATTGCGGGCTACACTCTGCAAAGGCCAATCAACGCTCTCCACGATCATTTAGGCCCCTATTTGTATGAAGATGCGATAAGGGCCCGGCGCGCCCGGCCCCTATCCGGCCGCTGACTTTTATGCAACAGATCAAAAGTAGTCGTATTAGGTAATAGGTACGCCTCTAGTCAATCCAGTAGATGAATGTTCCAAGTGGCGTGCCTCAGGGCTCGCTACTAGGCCCATTCTTTTTTTTATTTTTTGTGATAATATTTACCTACTTAGGTATGTACCTAGTGTTTTTAAAATTTCACTATCCCTACTTTTCCTGACAACTGAGACCAATCACTTGTCAGCAGGACGCATTGCTTCTTCAGGCTAATAACTTAAGTACCTACCTACACTAGAAAATTACTGATGAGTGATGACTGACGATTTTCGCCATTGATGTGTGTACATAAACCAAACAGAGTAAGTAAATCTTAAATAATAAATAAATACGGAAAAAACATGAAAACTGAATTTGTTTTCATCTCATACAAAAAAAGGACTTGGACGTGGACCCCCACTTGCAACCCCCTCCTTTCTCCCAACCCTCAACCAAGGTTTTCCCTAAATAAGTAGAATATTTTCCTATATACCTATTACCCTCGATTTCGGTAGGTATTTATGCTACCTACCTTATCGAGATACGGCCAGACTCCTGTAAGCACTATGCTGAACCCCAATGACATCTGGAACATGGTGAAGTAAATGACGTAGATGCTCCTCCAGCGGTCGCGGCGCTCCCGCGCAGTCTCCTGCGGCGCCGGCGCCGGGGCCGCTCTCTCCGCCTCCTCCCCGTCTCGGCACGTAGCTCTCTTAGGGCACTCCATCATTCAAACGGGTTTTACTATAAATTCATGTCACGATCATAATGTTACGGCGCGATGTAAACAAAGGATAGCGATAGCAAAGGTGCGCGGGCGCAGCGGTACGCTACTTAGCGCGCGGTTCTGTTAACGGTGCGGTCGGCGGCACTATACTGGCTGGCTGACTGGCTGTGGCTGTGACTGTGTGTGGGTGTGCCGTGTGTGCGTGCCGTGCTCTGCGTCTGCGCGTCTGCTGACTCACTGCGCGTGTGTGTGTGTTGTGTCGTCGAGTGACCGAGTTGTTCGTGGTGTTGTGTACTTGTGTGTCGTCATCATTAGTTCGTTGGCATTGTTTCCTGCCAGCTCTAAAGGGCCCTGTAGGTACACATTGGCGTGTGTTGGGCCAGCACGCGCCTCGAACCATTATTTATGAAGCGGATGGCGCACGGTACGCCGAACAGCCGGCGGTACCTCAGCGGGCGGTTCGGAGCCCATGCGACTGGAAGGTTTGGAGTGGAGTTTGGTACGCTGCGCTGGCTGCGCTCCGCTGCTGTGCCAGAGCGCACGACGCGACGCCGCCGGCGCTGCGGCCGCTCCTATTCGATTCTCATGCTGGCTTTCTAAATTGAAATCAGTTTTGATCCTAATACATAACAGCAAATTAGTTTTTTGCTTACTGTTTTTAGTTCTAGGTCCAAAGTTTATTTTATGTAATAAAAAAAAGGGTTGAATAAAGAATATTACTACTTACATTTTGAAGGTAAGTGTTTCGAACTGCAAACTACATAGGTACTTACCTTACAGCAGTTGTTATAATATTCAGTAATAGGTATGACAGTTTTTTTCCGAGAAATATTGGACTTTGTCCGTTTTTGGGTGTTGGAGCTGGCAGCACTTATAATTTTTTACGCTGGAATCTTTGGAATCGCTGGAGCTTGGCTCAGACCAAATAAGAACTAAAAGACAGAGTCTTGCGGACAGCACGAATGAGGCCGGTTTTCTAAACATGTGGTGCGTGAGCCGGTGTTACCATGTTAATTCAAATTACCCCAAAAATAACAGACTTAACGTTACTAATAAATAACGTCTTAACATGCTAATAAAAAGTGTCCTGGTGAGTGAGTAAGTGAGTTGTCGGTAAAAATTAAAGATGTAATGTAATGCACCGCGTCCACCTGGCGTGTCGCAACGGGCCGCATCGCAACGATATTATTATAGCCATCTCAGTCACTCTCGCTCGCCTGATACAAACGAACGTATAGCCAACGCTGCGGAGCGAGGTGTTTCCCACGTCACTGAGCCAACGCCACAATGCGGAATGAAATGAATCTGTTAGTTAGGTACTGGCTGTTATCATTTTATTTGATTTCACTGATAACTTAGCGTTATCCACTGTTATTTACGGAACAGCGGAAGCATGACGGAGACTAAAGTCCAGAGTCTCGATCACCGTCGTAAAGTTGCTTGCCTATCGATCTTCTATAGGTTACATTTCGGGGAATGTGCCCAGGAACTTCACGATATTATACCACCATCACCTTTCCACCACAGGACTAGTAGACGCACGGCCGGGTATCATCCTTACCTGGTTAGCACACCACCTATTCGCACTAAGCGGTTTGCTTCTAGCTACGTTATGCGAACTGCTAAGGAATGGAACTCGTTACCGTCGTCTGTTTTTCCTGAACACTATAATCTAAACCTCTTCAAGGCTCGAGTGAATAGGTGTCTTCTAGACCGTTCTGCTCCAACTTCGGCTACATCGTCGCTTACCATCAGG
This sequence comes from Plemyria rubiginata, assembly GCA_963576535.1. Classification (NCBI taxonomy): domain Eukaryota; kingdom Metazoa; phylum Arthropoda; class Insecta; order Lepidoptera; family Geometridae; genus Plemyria; species Plemyria rubiginata. The sequence continues at coordinate 107,647 of OY754916.1, read as the reverse complement.
TGAGATTGTAGTCAAAGGACGGTTTATTCTTAATAAAAAAAAAAAAAAAAAAACCACCACCGAAACGAACAATGTTTAGTTTTTAGTCATAGGTACAATTTCATGTATGACACAGGATAGTAAAAATTTAAATATTTGCGCCTAGTTTTGCGTCAACCACCTGCCTGCACCCGCTTTTCACGAGACTGTTATTTAGCTGTTATAAAATAACATATATAACTGTTATAACGTTATAATTACCCTACCCCATTTATAGGGTAACCAAAAACACTTTTTACTGGCAACATTTGTGTTCCAAGCAATAGCCTCAAGTTTGTATTTTTGATTTATTGATAATAATTATTGGTTCCAAATTACTTACGTGTGAAATGTGATTCCATCCCGCTTTTTGTCTTTGGAAGATTGACTTTTACACCCTTTCACAACACAATTCGGCATTTTCACTTGTAGAGTTCAAATTTAAATAGCGCTTTGCACCCACGGGCCGCCATTGCTGGACTGACAAGGTAAGGCGTAGTAATGTTGTAGGTACGTGTGTGCGTTTAGTTGTGTATGTACACGGCGAGGCGTAGTTTGACCGGCTTCACTTTGCTGTGCACAGCAGTCCGTCTTTTAGTTTTTACTTGGTCTGAGGAGCTTGGATGAAGTCTAACATAACAGTAAAACAGTATCTTGTTCTAAGCGCTGGAGTTCATAATTGTGCTATAGGTACTTAATCCAAGGATTTAAGACGAAGACAAGAGCTAATGTGACTCTCGCTCGCACGTTTTGACTTGTTGAAAGATATAAAATCACTAAACCCATTTTCAAAAACAAAGTGGTTGTTTGCGATTTTTCAAAATTGAAATTTGTGATTTTGTATCTTTGAAAATGACGAATCGTGCGAGCGAGAGAAATATTGGGCCGGTGTCGTCAACGCCTTAAGTGTTCACCACCACCCACAGAATAGTAGGTAACGTACTTATCCTGTGTTCACTCACTCACTTTTCGTTTTGCATCAGTGTTGCCAATGCTAATGCAATTGCCGTGTTCTACGGCTTTCAGGCCCACAGAACAACGATCGGGCCACATCGCCCCCGCGCGCGCCCCCCCATAGAAGCGAAGTGAATAATAATACGTGGTTCTCGTTTGGACCAGTAAACAGGCCAACCTACGACAGCGCTTGTCAGTCTGTTGTCGAACATAGTCCGAGCGAGAGAGAGTTTTCGGTCGTTTTACTCGGTTTTACAGCATGATAAACTATGAAATATGTCTTGGTGTCAAGTTAAAAATTGTAAAAACAATAGTTCCAGTGTTACCGGCGTGAAATACCATCGGTAAGTAGTAAAATTTCGTAAATTTTAATAAAAAAAACTTTCGTCATTTTGAATGCGCATTAACACATTCGTTGTCTTGAGACGCTCGGGAAGGAAGCTCTGTGATTGGTTTTTTGCATCTTACTCTCACAGTAGTCGCTCCTATGGTCATCGCACTCCCACGAAGCTGCTTCGTATGACTCGATAGCAAAGTGATGTGTAAATGGAACATGTTGTAGTGTGCGTGCCGAAAGTGTGTTAGTTTTAGTAAATGGTGACACCTGTTTTGTATCGAATAAAGAAAGAATTCGGCTCTAGTCACAGGGCGACACGCATGGACTTTAAAGCTCTGTGTTCAGGCCAAAGAATCGCAACATCCTACGTAGCTTACGGCCGTATCCTTGTGGCCGTAGCAGATTCTACGGCTTTTTGCAAATTTTACGGTAATTAATTTATTTACGTGTTGCTATGTATGAAGACATATTCCCTTCGTGCATATGCACGAAATTTGATCGTTGTACAATGCCGTCACACCCACCCAAACATGTTTGACAGAAGTTAGAGAGGTACGGCACTTATTAAATGTCGAAAAGTAGTTAAACAGCAAAAATTTGTGCAGAGAACTCAGCACCTCTATTATATACATGTAATTCTGCAAATAAATATACTTTGACTTTGACCTAAACCTAAACCAAAAAGACAAAATTAAACGGAGAAGAGTTTTAAGAAAATACTTATTTGAATATTTTTAAAACAAATACCTACAGTAAATTTGCAAACACTAGGTACCCAAATGGCGCTATTTTAAAATTTTTCATGTTTAAAACATTAATTAAAACGTTCTTCATTATTTTAAGCAGTGACACGGCCCACCGTTGGTCCTTTTCATTTAAAACACGGCTTTTTTACCTCATGTACATGGCAGTCTAAAAATTTTCATTGGCAATGGCAGCACTGTTCTGCATTCGTCTGCTGTTAGTTACACCCTGGAGCCTTATTCACTATGACAATAGGAGATACCAAGGAGATTCCTTGCCCCAAACCGTGAAACGTCAAAACTTGATATTGGGCTTTATTCTTTAAAACATCGGAGATACTTTGCCCTGACCGTTTCACACCGCCTGCCTTGTCGTAGCCGAGCTCGCGCTTCAAATGGTCATAGTGCATAAGGCTCCTGACCCAACAAGGAAGAACTAAAATGTTGTATGGTGTTTGCATGGCAAATAATGGCGGCTGTTCATTTGTTCCATTCAATCAGTGCGCTCTCGTTCTTTCACAACTCACTGTCTTCTTCATCTGCCTTGTTAACTTGTAGCTTCGACTCGTATTTTGTTTGTTTTTGTAAATTTCTAGCAGATTTTTTAAAAATGTCGTCCATAATATGTGAAAGTGAACTTGCAAAGCACATTTTAGATATATCCAGTGTAAATCCATTCAAGGCTCAATTAAAAAAAAATGCTCTTAGGAAAAGCCTACTATAGCACATTTGAGTATTTGAAAGGTAAAATTAAAACTTTATTATTATGCGTGACATTATAATATTATAATTTAATTATTTATAATAACATTGCTTAGTGAATATTTAATTTAATTGTAATTATTTATGTTAATTGTGTTGTTATTTATGTCACTTGTTAATGTTTATACGCCGCCAGGCAAAGTGCAGAGATCAATACTTGCCTACGCATGCCATCTACTTTTATGTAAAATAATGAAGAAATGTACAAAATTCTTTGTAATAATAATGCAATAAGCGTTTAATTCCATATCAAATCCATAATTTAAGGCTCCGATGACAGCGGCTCACAATTTCGAGGTGCGATTGGCTATTATTTCATTTCGGGGAGGTTGTTTGAAAGAATAACTCTAAAGAAACACGCATAAATACTGTTCGAACACAAATAATACATTAGATTTAGATTTATTTATTGCCAACATGTACATACATAAGTTATATTATAGCTTAGATCTAAGGTAGCTAATAAGCGAGTACATGTACCCTTTAGGGCGCTGCAATCTATGTAGAAATAAGGTAGGTACAATAGTTAATTAATAGGTACTACTTGACTACAATCATAAACATAAACATTACATACATTATTTAGGCTGACAGGTTGGTAAAACTTGTGTTGTTTGACGTACATATTCGTTCTGTTGGTATTGAAGTGCCATGTATATAGATCCCTTTGGCTCTGTACTAAGTCCAGCCTCTTCTCGTAGTTTTACATTCTCTTTGGTTAATTATTGTTCATTCGGTAAAGTGAGTGTTTTTTTTTTCAGGAAAAGTTTTGAAATAATTACATAATAATGCAAGCTTCGCGTCCTATTATCTCAAGGCTTCTTCAGACACAGGGTAAGATTGTTGGTTAGATCCCTAACCATTTCACAAAACATAACAAAGATGGTTTGGACAATGTACGTCAATTCGATACGTACCTATTTGCAATACTATCATTGCCGTGTTTCTTTTCTTTCAATTAAACCTACGATAAAATAACGTATGATACCTGCATTCTCCAAGCTTTTTTGTTCAGTAATTTACTTAGCAGTTTGCTTTGTAACTTAGAAAGACTTGGTTACATAACAACCTGCAAGATAACCTTGTTTTAGATAACACTATCACTCAATCACAGATGCCAAATATGAGAAAGGCCTAATACCTGCATCCAGCAGTGAGATTGTACAAGCTAATGACAATACAACAATTTTATTAATCTGTACCTACCTAATGTTCATACTGCACTTAGATGTGTCAAACTTCAACTATTCAAAGGTGTCAAAAGATGGCTACATATTGGCTGTTCCTTGTCTAGCTTTTTGTACCCCAGTATGCACCATTGTTGTTATACTGTGAATAGCTCTTGCCAGTTTATGTAGCGGTCACATCATATAGAAAGAACACTGGAAAACAGTGGAGGGGATGTGTTTTAGCATACAAAACACTCGCGCAATTACAACAAGGATCTCTCCAATATCTGTCTTCCTCTGCACCAGCCCAAGCCGAGGTCCGTACCTAAGTGGTGCCCTTGCATTTGTTGCCAATAAACCTTTTTTGTTTGTAGCAGCAGCCCGGTTAAGCTGTCGGCAATTGTCATATGATTATACCATTATTTTAGTCCATTCGAAAATAAACTCCTCCCCCTCCTTCCAGCGTTATTTTACATGACGCAACCTAGGTATGCTTACATTTTCGTCTACTTATTGAAACAATGTTTGTGCTTGATTTTGCATTTTTATAACGTAATTTATAGTTAAAGACCAAAAATTTTTTTTTACTACTACCATTGCACAATGAATGAACCAGCAATATAGGTAATTGGTGGGCTACTACTGCTTTTTTCTGTCAATCGGTACCAGTAGTTAATCCATAGGTACATGCCTAATAATAGTGGCATTGTGTGTTAAGGGTCCGGTGACAGGGGCTCGCAATTTCGAGGTGTGATTGGCTATTATTTCATTTTATTTCATTTCGGGGAGGTTGTTTGAAAGAATAACTCTAAAGAAACATGCATAAATACTGTTCGAACACAAATAATACAATAATATAAGGGAAATGTGCTTGAGTCAGAAATCATTTTGGTATTAGGTAAACGTAAGACCAAACATACTAATACCAAAATGATTTCTGATTCGGGCATGTTTCCCTTATATTATTGTATTATTTGTGTTAGAACAGTATTTATGCGTGTTTCTTTAGAGTTATTCTTTCAAACAACCTCCCCGAAATGAAATAATGGGACATTCCTCGAACCGCACCTAAATGAACCGCACCTTGGCGAAGCGCACCCAAGTACTTCCTCAAACCGCACCTATTTGGGTGCGCTTCAAACAGTAGGTATAAATGTTAAGTTTTACTTCCTCGAACCGCACCTATGACAATTTAGGGTATAGTGATGGGGTAAGCAAGTATTTTTCACATTTAAATGTATACCTAATTAACTTATTAAAGCGCTATCGACTAGTTATATTAATTTTAATAACTCCCACAGCAGCGCACGCGATATGTAAGGGAAGCGGTGACTCATAGCGAGCGTAGCGCACACCGGCTTAGTGTAGATTTGAATGCATTTGACGAGTCCATCCGATTACAGCCGAATGCTCGCGAACCTTGTTTACGTCGTACTTTGTTTAGTTTAAGTTTTACTGAGCACCGGTCGTTACGCAATGGTCTAATGTTTTCGTGTTTGTCAATGTGAAACTAATCAGTTGTGCTTTAATTACATTTGTTTTGTAACTAATTAACCATGGAACCCATGCCATATAAACATACGTAATAAAAAATTTAAATTATACTTTACACTTTCTATTACTCCATCACTAGGCCCTACATTGTAATAGGAGCGCTTCGAAAAATAAAAACTACACATATAACTATACACATGTAATTAAAGCACAACTGATTAGTTTCACATTGACAAACACGAAAACATTAGACCATTGCGTAACGATCGGTGCTCAGTAAAACTTAAACTAAACAAAGTACGACGTAAACAAGGTTCGCGAGCATTCGGCTGTAATCGGATAGACTCGTCAAATGCATTCAAATCTACACTAAGCCGGTGTGCGCTGCGCTACGCTCGCTATGAGTCACCGCTTCCCTTATATAGCGCGTGCGCTGCTGTGGGAGTTATTAAAATTAATATAACTAGTCGATAACGCTTTAATAAGTTAATTAGGTATACATTTAAACGTGAATAATACTTGCTTACCCCATCACTATACCCTAAATTGTCATAGGTGCGGTTCGAGGAAGTAAAACTTAACATTTATACCTACTGTTTGAAGCGCACCCAAATAGGTGCGGTTTGAGGAAGTACTTGGGTGCGCTTCGCCTAGGTCCGGTTCATTTAGGTGCGGTTCGAGGAATGCCCCGAAATAATAGCCAATCGCACCTCGAAATTGCGAGCCGCTGTCACCGGAGCCTTAATGGTTAAATTCAGTGTTTATATTGGAAAGCCTTCTAGTGTGTAATAGATTTGAGTAGGAATATACCTAGACATTATGAAGCACAGTTGAATGTTCACAAAGCAATGAGTACATAGGTACCTATGTTGTGTGTGCAGTGCGTCGTTACCATGGCGACGGCGGGTCGCACGCGCGGCCGCCCACCATGGACGACTTGCCGGTGCCGCGCGGCGCCTGGCAAGCCAAGTACGACGCCGACCAGCGCCGCTACAACGCCGCCCTCGCGTTCGGAGTCGCCTTCACCATCGGCTCTCTCATTGTCGTACGTACAACACAACACGCCTTGCCTTGCTTGCCGCCTACCTAACTGTTATATTACTTTGTACAATAATTGATCAGAGCCTCAATCACCATTACATTGATAATTGTGACGCCATGACTTTATTGTGTTGTATTCCTGTTTCAAAATCAAATCAGATGTGAAACACCAAATTCTGTCTTCTCTCAAAAAAACAATAATTAAGTACCTAGTACATACACAAGGCTAAAGTGATATTTTCTTACAGGCCAAAACATCGGGGCTGATCTACTTGAACTACTACCCGCCCAAGTCCATTGACTAAGCACTCCGCTGTGGTAGACCTCCCCTGCATTTGTGCAACAACTACCAACATAACCAAGCACAGCACGGCCAGCACAATGACTCATTCATTTGTTTGCAAATCCAGCAGTGGATGTATTATTATAATAATAAGTTAATTAGTTTTTATTTTCAAAAAGCTATTTTTTTGTTGGAATAAAAGAAAATTTATGAAAATGAGTTTATATTATTAAATTGTATTACATACCTATGTTCTAACCGCGGTGCCAGATATGTATGTAAGTGATCACTGAGCTGCACGAGCCTGAAGTTTTTCTCGTGCCTCACTAAGTGTGCGGCTCAGTGATCACTTAAGTTCATACATATCTAGCACCGGCCTATTACTTATTAAAAATCATACTTTATTCATAACAATGTTTAAGGTGTCTACACACCAAACCCGCCGGCCTGCCGGCTTTTCTGTATATGGCTTTTTTTGTATGTTTTTTTTTGTTATTGGGCATCCACACCAAACCTGCTGGAAGCCGGCGCGCGGCGGGCCGGCGGCTTTTGGTGTGTAGACACCTTTAGAATTATATGTATAAATACATAGCAAACATAAATTACGGAACACATTTTTTAAACCAGAGCAATCATTTTATACAATTAGCAAATTGGTATCATTATACTGTGGCATAGACATCAGAAAAGTCGATGACATTCTTTGTTTTCTTATTTTAACATGCAACCGCTTTTGGAACCGCTTGCACAAGATCACCAGGGCTTGATACCGGTACCTACCAATAATATCTATATTATTGTAGCGGTAAAACGATACTTTCATCTAGATAAATCAGTGTCGTTACTTTTGAAGTATCAATGAAATTACCGATACGGCAATACAGTCCGACCAGCAGGCCTATTGGCTATCTCGGTGGATATCTCCTAGTGAAGATCACTCGTCAAAGTGTTTTGATATTGACGAATCGTCAACGTCAGTCACCGACCCCAATTTGTTAGTCACCGTAACACTATTTTGACTAGAGATTGCGATTGTCTACGCATAGTGGACAACAAATTGATGACATTACCTATTCGTCAAAGACACTACTCCGAGGCAGTGTTTAATGAATATTATTGATAGGCACCGAAGCCGTTATAGGTAATAAACCGCCTAAAACAAAAATATCCTAAAATATAGTACTGTAATAATCAAAAAGTATTACTAAACTTAGCCGTATAATATTCGATGACATCGTCGTGAATGAATGAATGAAAGTTCGGTGTACAACCGAAGCCAGTTAGTCACGGTCACTGTAAAAGATAGCCAATAGGCCTGCAGAAAGAATAAACATAAAAAATGATTAGTTATATCGGATCGTTGTGTCTGAAGAAAAATGTTACAATTGAGTCTCAAACAATACACGCTAAAACAACGCCTCCCTCATAGTCAGACAGTGCTAGCCCGGCGGCCGGGTCAGCGCTAGCCCGGGCCGGGTCAGCGCTAGCCCGGGCCGGGTCAGTGGTCGCGCGCTATGTCGGAGAAGGCGTCGAGGATGTGCTGCGTGGTGAGCGGCAGCGCTAGCCCGGCGGCCGGGTCAGTGCTAGCCCGGGCCGGGTCAGCGCTAGCCCGGGCCGGGTCAGTGGTCGCGCGCTATGTCGGAGAAGGCGTCGAGGATGTGCTGCGTTGTGAGCGGCAGCGCTAGCCCGGCGGCCGGGTCAGTGCTAGCCCGGGCCGGGTCAGCGCTAGCCCGGGCCGGGTCAGTGGTCGCGCGCTATGTCGGAGAAGGCGTCGAGGATGTGCTGCGTGGTGAGCGGCAGCGCTAGCCCGGCGGCCGGGTCAGTGCTAGCCCGGGCCGGGTCAGCGCTAGCCCGGGCCGGGTCAGTGGTCGCGCGCTATGTCGGAGAAGGCGTCGAGGATGTGCTGCGTTGTGAGCGGCAGCGCTAGCCCGGCGGCCGGGTCAGTGCTAGCCCGGGCCGGGTCAGCGCTAGCCCGGGCCGGGTCAGTGGTCGCGCGCTATGTCGGAGAAGGCGTCGAGGATGTGCTGCGTTGTGAGCGGCAGCGCTAGCCCGGCGGCCGGGTCAGTGCTAGCCCGGGCCGGGTCAGCGCTAGCCCGGGCCGGGTCAGCGCTAGCCCGGGCCGGGTCAGTGGTCGCGCGCTATGTCGGAGAAGGCGTCGAGGATGTGCTGCGTTGTGAGCGGCAGCGCTAGCCCGGCGGCCGGGTCAGTGCTAGCCCGGGCCGGGTCAGCGCTAGCCCGGGCCGGGTCAGCGCTAGCCCGGGCCGGGTCAGTGGTCGCGCGCTATGTCGGAGAAGGCGTCGAGGATGTGCTGCGTTGTGAGCGGCAGCGCTAGCCCGGCGGCCGGGTCAGTGCTAGCCCGGGCCGGGTCAGCGCTAGCCCGGGCCGGGTCAGCGCTAGCCCGGGCCGGGTCAGTGGTCGCGCGCTATGTCGGAGAAGGCGTCGAGGATGTGCTGCGTTGTGAGCGGCAGCGCTAGCCCGGCGGCCGGGTCAGTGCTAGCCCGGGCCGGGTCAGCGCTAGCCCGGGCCGGGTCAGTGGTCGCGCGCTATGTCGGAGAAGGCGTCGAGGATGTGCTGCGTTGTGAGCGGCAGCGCTAGCCCGGCGGTCGGGTCAGTGCTAGCCCGGGCCGGGTCAGCGCTAGCCCGGGCCGGGTCAGTGGTCGCGCGCTATGTCGGAGAAGGCGTCGAGGATGTGCTGCGTGGTGAGCGGCAGCGCTAGCCCGGCGGCCGGGTCAGTGCTAGCCCGGGCCGGGTCAGCGCTAGCTCGGGCCGGGTCAGCGCTAGCCCGGGCCGGGTCAGTGGTCGCACGCTATGTCGGAGAAGGCGTCGAGGATGTGCTGCGTTGTGAGCGGCAGCGCTAGCCCGGCGGCCGTTCAGTGCTAGCCCGGGCCGGGTCAGCGCTAGCCCGGGCCGGGTCAGTGGTCGCGCGCTATGTCGGAGAAGGCGTCGAGGATGTGCTGCGTTGTGAGCGGCAGCGCTAGCCCGGCGGCCGGGTCAGTGCTAGCCCGGGCCGGGTCAGCGCTAGCCCGGGCCGGGTCAGCGCTAGCCCGGGCCGGGTCAGTGGTCGCGCGCTATGTCGGAGAAGGCGTCGAGGATGTGCTGCGTTGTGAGCGGCAGCGCTAGCCCGGCGGTCGGGTCAGTGCTAGCCCGGGCCGGGTCAGCGCTAGCCCGGGCCGGGTCAGTGGTCGCGCGCTATGTCGGAGAAGGCGTCGAGGATGTGCTGCGTGGTGAGCGGCAGCGCTAGCCCGGCGGCCGGGTCAGTGCTAGCCCGGGCCGGGTCAGCGCTAGCCCGGGCCGGGTCAGTGCTCGCGCGCTATGTCGGAGAAGGCGTCGAGGATGTGCTGCGTTGTGAGCGGCAGCGCTAGCCCGGCGGCCGGGTCAGTGCTAGCCCGGGCCGGGTCAGCGCTAGCCCGGGCCGGGTCAGCGCTAGCCCGGGCCGGGTCAGTGGTCGCGCGCTATGTCGGAGAAGGCGTCGAGGATGTGCTGCGTTGTGAGCGGCAGCGCTAGCCCGGCGGCCGGGTCAGTGCTAGCCCGGGCCGGGTCAGCGCTAGCCCGGGCCGGGTCAGCGCTAGCCCGGGCCGGGTCAGTGGTCGCGCGCTATGTCGGAGAAGGCGTCGAGGATGTGCTGCGTTGTGAGCGGCAGCGCTAGCCCGGCGGCCGGGTCAGTGCTAGCCCGGGCCGGGTCAGCGCTAGCCCGGGCCGGGTCAGCGCTAGCCCGGGCCGGGTCAGTGGTCGCGCGCTATGTCGGAGAAGGCGTCGAGGATGTGCTGCGTTGTGAGCGGCAGCGCTAGCCCGGCGGCCGGGTCAGTGCTAGCCCGGGCCGGGTCAGCGCTAGCCCGGGCCGGGTCAGCGCTAGCCCGGGCCGGGTCAGTGGTCGCGCGCTATGTCGGAGAAGGCGTCGAGGATGTGCTGCGTTGTGAGCGGCAGCGCTAGCCCGGCGGCCGGGTCAGTGCTAGCCCGGGCCGGGTCAGCGCTAGCCCGGGCCGGGTCAGTGGTCGCGCGCTATGTCGGAGAAGGCGTCGAGGATGTGCTGCGTTGTGAGCGGCAGCGCTAGCCCGGCGGCCGGGTCAGTGCTAGCCCGGGCCGGGTCAGTGGTCGCGCGCTATGTCGGAGAAGGCGTCGAGGATGTGCTGCGTTGTGAGCGGCAGCGCTAGCCCGGCGGCCGGGTCAGTGCTAGCCCGGGCCGGGTCAGCGCTAGCCCGGGCCGGGTCAGTGGTCGCGCGCTATGTCGGAGAAGGCGTCGAGGATGTGCTGCGTTGTGAGCGGCAGCGCTAGCCCGGCGGCCGGGTCAGTGCTAGCCCGGGCCGGGTCAGCGCTAGCCCGGGCCGGGTCAGTGGTCGCGCGCTATGTCGGAGAAGGCGTCGAGGATGTGCTGCGTTGTGAGCGGCAGCGCTAGCCCGGCGGCCGGGTCAGCGCTAGCCCGGGCCGGGTCAGCGCTAGCCCGGGCCGGGTCAGCGCTAGCCCGGGCCGGGTCAGCGCTAGCCCGGGCCGGGTCAGTGGTCGCGCGCTATGTCGGAGAAGGCGTCGAGGATGTGCTGCGTTGTGAGCGGCAGCGCTAGCCCGGCGGCCGGGTCAGCGCTAGCCCGGGCCGGGTCAGCGCTAGCCCGGGCCGGGTCAGCGCTAGCCCGGGCCGGGTCAGCGCTAGCCCGGGCCGGGTCAGTGGTCGCGCGCTATGTCGGAGAAGGCGTCGAGGATGTGCTGCGTTGTGAGCGGCAGCGCTAGCCCGGCGGCCGGGTCAGTGCTAGCCCGGGCCGGGTCAGCGCTAGCCCGGGCCGGGTCAGTGGTCGCGCGCTATGTCGGAGAAGGCGTCGAGGATGTGCTGCGTTGTGAGCGGCAGCGCTAGCCCGGCGGCCGGGTCAGTGCTAGCCCGGGCCGGGTCAGCGCTAGCCCGGGCCGGGTCAGTGGTCGCGCGCTATGTCGGAGAAGGCGTCGAGGATGTGCTGCGTTGTGAGCGGCAGCGCTAGCCCGGCGGCCGGGTCAGTGCTAGCCCGGGCCGGGTCAGCGCTAGCCCGGGCCGGGTCAGTGGTCGCGCGCTATGTCGGAGAAGGCGTCGAGGATGTGCTGCGTTGTGAGCGGCAGCGCTAGCCCGGCGGCCGGGTCAGTGCTAGCCCGGGCCGGGTCAGCGCTAGCCCGGGCCGGGTCAGTGGTCGCGCGCTATGTCGGAGAAGGCGTCGAGGATGTGCTGCGTTGTGAGCGGCAGCGCTAGCCCGGCGGCCGGGTCAGTGCTAGCCCGGGCCGGGTCAGCGCTAGCCCGGGCCGGGTCAGTGGTCGCGCGCTATGTCGGAGAAGGCGTCGAGGATGTGCTGCGTTGTGAGCGGCAGCGCTAGCCCGGCGGCCGGGTCAGTGCTAGCCCGGGCCGGGTCAGCGCTAGCCCGGGCCGGGTCAGTGGTCGCGCGCTATGTCGGAGAAGGCGTCGAGGATGTGCTGCGTTGTGAGCGGCAGCGCTAGCCCGGCGGCCGGGTCAGTGCTAGCCCGGGCCGGGTCAGCGCTAGCCCGGGCCGGGTCAGTGGTCGCGCGCTATGTCGGAGAAGGCGTCGAGGATGTGCTGCGTTGTGAGCGGCAGCGCTAGCCCGGCGGCCGGGTCAGTGCTAGCCCGGGCCGGGTCAGCGCTAGCCCGGGCCGGGTCAGTGGTCGCGCGCTATGTCGGAGAAGGCGTCGAGGATGTGCTGCGTTGTGAGCGGCAGCGCTAGCCCGGCGGCCGGGTCAGTGCTAGCCCGGGCCGGGTCAGCGCTAGCCCGGGCCGGGTCAGCGCTAGCCCGGGCCGGGTCAGTGGTCGCGCGCTATGTCGGAGAAGGCGTCGAGGATGTGCTGCGTTGTGAGCGGCAGCGCTAGCCCGGCGGCCGGGTCAGTGCTAGCCCGGGCCGGGTCAGCGCTAGCCCGGGCCGGGTCAGTGGTCGCGCGCTATGTCGGAGAAGGCGTCGAGGATGTGCTGCGTTGTGAGCGGCAGCGCTAGCCCGGCGGCCGGGTCAGTGCTAGCCCGGGCCGGGTCAGCGCTAGCCCGGGCCGGGTCAGTGGTCGCGCGCTATGTCGGAGAAGGCGTCGAGGATGTGCTGCGTTGTGAGCGGCAGCGCTAGCCCGGCGGCCGGGTCAGTGCTAGCCCGGGCCGGGTCAGCGCTAGCCCGGGCCGGGTCAGTGGTCGCGCGCTATGTCGGAGAAGGCGTCGAGGATGTGCTGCGTTGTGAGCGGCAGCGCTAGCCCGGCGGCCGGGTCAGTGCTAGCCCGGGCCGGGTCAGCGCTAGCCCGGGCCGGGTCAGCGCTAGCCCGGGCCGGGTCAGTGGTCGCGCGCTATGTCGGAGAAGGCGTCGAGGATGTGCTGCGTTGTGAGCGGCAGCGCTAGCCCGGCGGCCGGGTAGCACGCCGCTATCCGCGCCTGCAAACAACATAAGGGAGCTATTTTATGTTTTTAAGGCGAGGGCGCTATTTAAGGCTCCGGTGACAGCGGCTCGCAATTTCGAAGTGCGATTGGCTATTATTTCATTTCATTTCGGGGAGGTTGTTTGAAAAAATAACTCTAAAGAAACACGCATAAATACTGTTCGAACATAAATAATACAATAATATAAGGGAAACATGCCCGAGTCAGAAATTATTTTGGTATTAGTATGTTTGGTCTTACGTTTACCTAATACCAAAATGATTTCTGACTCAAGCACATTTCCCTTATATTATTGTATTATTTGTGTTCGAACAGTATTTATGCGTGTTTCTTTAGAGTTATTATTTCAAACAACCTCCCCGAAATGAAATAAAAAGAAATAATAGCCAATCGCACCTCGAAATTGCGAGCCGCTGTCACCGGACTCTTAATTGCAGAGCAAAGCGCTCTGCGAGATTTAGGAGGAATGGGTACATTTGTCGAGAGGTGGTGAGTGCTGGACGGAAGGTACCTGCAGCGCCTGGTGCTGCGCGATGAACTCCTCCTGCATGGCGCGCCACACCACCTGTGGGGAAAGGAACCCACTATCACCTCATTATATATTAAACGCCTACCTACCCTTCTTATAATAAACATGCTTAGGTACGAGCAACTCAAGAGTCAATGGCAATGGTTGCGTGGAGCTGACACCTAGAGTCACCTAGCAAACAGCTTTAAGACGTTTCAAAGTGATCCTAGTGATTGTATTGAATAAATAAATACCCTTTGACTTTGGCACAAAGTAAAAGCACTTTACCTACTGGTTTGTAAAGTTCAAAATATATTTTTTTAAACGATTCGTTGCGGCGCTCATTTTCGCCAACAAAATTTTCACTGGTGTGTCAATACAATAAACCATAAAAGTTGATGGCGCGCCTAAGTGCCATCAACAATGTATAATAAACCAGATGTTTTTTTTGTTGCCTTTTGTTCTAGACTTGATTCAACTAATATTACTATTAGAAGCGTACCTAGGTATCTATTCTTTAGTTTTTATATTTATAGTATTTTTAAAATCACGTTTTTTGTTCGCCACATATTTTTTTGCAAACCATTATAGGTCTCCCGCGCAATACAGGCTTATAGTGCGAGCTCCATTGCATAATTTGATTATTATTATTAAACCACTTGCTACGATCCTGACATACCTAAGAACCTCTTTCGCTTCATTCACTATCTTATCATTCTCGTCGGTTTAGGGTAGGTACTCTTGACCTGTGGCCTTTCTCTAAAATGTCTGATAAGTTAGTGAAGTCATGAATAAAAAAAATTGTTTTTTGTAACACCTACAATAAGTAGGAACAATCCATCAATTTCGACATTCAGTCTACATTCTTAGTGCTGGTTTCTAAAACACTTTTTTTATTCATGTTAGGTAGAATAAACTGCTGGTTTTCATGTGAATTGATAGAAGAGTTGGACACAATGCGTAGTTGATTGGTTAGATGATACCTGGTAGGTAGACTGGACCGTGTGTGTACTGTGTGCTGTGTACTGTGTGCTGTGTGTCGGTGCGGGTATGTACTCGCCTGCAGCAGGGCCGAGTCCTCGCTGAGATGCTTCTCGACGGTGCGGTACAGGCGATGCAGCGCCTTGCGCACTGCGCACACAACACACCGCTCAGGAACCAACTTCTCATCAACAATCTCACATTAAAGACAACCAAGTGTAAGTAGAGTTTTATTCTAAGCCTTAGATAAAGTAGAGCTGATTATTAGTGGTGAGTATACAAGTGGGAAGGAGAGAGGCTCTCTCGGGACGTCGACGAGGGGTTCACCTTCGTGCGCCGGGTACAGCTGCAGCACGCGCTTGAGCTCGTGCTTGCTGAAGGCGGCGCGGTAGCACACCTCCTCCTCGCGCACGCCCATCGCCACCGCCTCCGCCACGCCCTGCGCACACGGACACAGTACAGCACAGCGGGCACGCGCTGACGCAGCGACCACACCAGTGAGATACGATACGGTACCTCGAAGAACAGCGTGAGCTTCTCGAGCGGCCGCCCGAAGTAGTGCGTCACGTAGGCCTTGAGCGCGTCCGCGTACCGCTGGCGCGCGTCGCGGCGCAGCGCCTCCAGCGCCGGCACGCGCAGCGCCGCCAGCGCGCCCGCCAGCGCGTGGTAGTTCTCGAGCTGCAGCACGGGCCGCGGCGTGCGCGCGTGCGTCGCGCCCGCGATGCTGGCCGCCAGCGCCGCCGCCAGCGCCGCGTACCAGCGCTCCAGGTCGCCGCGCCGCGCGCCGCCGCCGCGCCCGAAGATGCGGTCGCAGCGCGCGCCCAGCGCCGCGAACTCGTGCACGGCGGGCAGCACGCCGGCGCGCGGCCGCCGCTGCGCCGCGCGCACGCCGTCGCCCAGCGCCGCGACCCACGCCGCCACCCAGCGGTCCGCCTGCCGTTTGCCGCTAACGGCGACGCCAGCGAGCGCCGCCCGCCCCCAGGCGCCGCCGCCGCCGCCGCCCGCGTCCACCACGCGCCGCCCCACGCACGCCACCACCACGAAGGCGCCGCTGCGATGCAAGTGCGTTAGGGCTCTCCTGCATGCATGCTGCCGACGCCGACATGACGCCGTCGGTCGGTACTGAATACACCTACGCTGTATAGGATGCGTGTTCGATTCCCACCGAACAACAAAAATTGCCCAAATCAAACATTAACATAACTAGTGGTTCGTCGCGAACGGAGATTTCGTGACGCGATGCGAACGCTCCGAAAATATAAGAAGGACAAATCCAAATATTGTGTTTGGATTTGCTTTGGCTACCACCAACCAACCTAGTATGGTAACCAAGTTTCAACTGAATTTCCCAATTTTTTAAGAGTTCCGTTGAACAGACCATGGCTCCATCATCAGAACAAGTTCTCATAAAATGGTGATAGCGGCCTGTTCTGAAGATGGAGTCAAGGTCTGTTCAATCGAACTCGTCAATAAACAGGCCAATTCAGTTGAAACTTGGTTACTATACTTAGTAGGTGAAAGCCAGAAGCAAGTCCAAACACAATGATTGGACTTGCCTCTGACTACAACCTACTTATATTTTTAGAACGAAATCACATCACGAAATCTCAGTTCGGGGCGAACCACTAGTTAAATTAAAATTACTACATAGTATAAAACAAATTCGCTATGTGATTCAAGAGGAAGGTTTATATGTATAAATACATGCATGATATGTGCACCCGTGCGAAGCAGGGGCGCGCGGGCGGGTCGCTAGTTATATTATTAAATTATTTGTTGTCATAGTAGAAAGAAATACATCTGTGAAAATTTCAATGGTGACAGACGGGCGGACAGCGAGTCTGAGAACTAGGGTCCCGTTTTACCCTGCGGGTATACGGAACCTTATAATGAACTTACTATTGGTCATGTTTCTCAACAGCATGTGTGAGTGCTAAGAGTGCAGGTTCTATTCCCGGGAACAAGGCCTGCATGTACCGCCGAGACTCGACGGCGGAGCGGGCGCCCTCCGCGCCCCCCTCCGACTAACAAAGTAACAATAACTAGCTCATTTATTATATAATATATATTATCTACATCTACACTAATATTATAAAGACCTCAGTGGCGCAGCGGGCGAGAGTCCGCCTGCGACGCAAGAGGTTGCGGGTTCGATTCCCGCCTCGGAACAAATTTGTGTACGATCCGCAGAAATTTGTTCCGTGGTCTGGGTGTTTTCTATGTATAATAAAAAATATCTATCTATGTAAGTATATAATGTATTAAATATATCAGTCATCTAGTACCCATAACACAAGCTTTTAGTAGCTTACTTTGGGGCTAGATGGTCCTGTGTGGATTGTCCAGCATTATTTATTTATTTATAAAGAGGAAAACTTTGTATTTTTGTATGTTTCGAATAGGCTCAAAAACTACTGGTCCGATTTCAAAAATTCTTTCACCATAAGAAAGCTAAAATAATTATTATTATTTTATTATTTATTTATTTTATTTCTTTTTTCAATGCCATAACAATACCTAAATACTAAATCGACATTAAATACACAAACAAATAACTATTACTTAACTTATCTACTAATAGACATCGAGGCTCTTTCTGTGGACTTTGTCAGAGAAACCACAAAAAGGTCAAAATCTTCCTCTTCGCACAAACTACACACCTAATAATGGAGACTGATATCGACTGCTGTGATGGATAAGTTAAGGGTTGCATGGGTATGGGTACACACCTGTAAGTGACAGCGCATACACTACCTACTTTGTAATTTATTAACTAATCTAGCATTATTTATTTATTTATTTCGACACACCAACAACAGATACATAATGCTAGATTAATTAATAAATTATAAAGTAGCTAGTATATGCGCTGTCACTTACAGGTGTGTACAGCATTGACATGGTAAGGAGCATGTAAAGTAGTCAGTACACAAAAGACAAAAATATATATATATACATAAGAAGAACTAAAAAACTTAAACTAAGTGTAGCATGCAAGTGAGAGGGATCTCTTGGCCTCAGCCTTGAATGCTGGTAGGCTGAGCCCAAACATATCTAAACTATTGTTTAAAATGAAAAAAGAGTTGTAGCTTTTCATGATGCGGTTAAGACATGAGTGTGAGCCTAAATTTGTTTTGTGGGACCATGGTCTGAATATTTTCCTAGTACAGAGTCTGAAGTTACGACGTGGGATGTTTAGAGGGACACTACTAAGCAATTCGGGAGCGCTGAAATAGCCATTCCAGATTTTATAAAGGTTGATAACATCTATTAATGTTCTTCGTGATTGTAGAGAGTCAATCTTGAAGTGATTTAAACGTTCAATATATTATTATGTTGGTGACTTGGGAACCCCTTTTGATTTGAAAACGAGATAACGGGATTATGTATCTGTTGTTGGTGTGTCGAAATAAATAAATAAAATAATGTTGCTCGTCATCACCGTTTGCTTAAATTGCTTGAGAATATTTTAATGTTTATTTATTTACTCACACTACATGTTAATAATCGGTTACATCCTCACCTTGACGTCGACGTCGAGAAAGAAAAACTGCGAACAGAAGTCCTGTTCCGCGTTGCAGAGCGCCTCCACCAGCGCGAGCACGCCGTCCAGCAGGCGGTCGGCGCCCCCCTCGGCGGCGCCCTCCGCGCCCCCCAGCGCCGCGCGCGCCCCCTCGCACGCGCCGCGCACCGCGCGCTCGTACACGCGCGACCACGTGCTCGCGTACACCTGCACACACACAACGTTGTCTCCTCGGCGCCCCCTCCGCGCCCCCCAGCGCCGCGCGCGCCCCCTCGCACGCGCCGCGCACCGCGCGCTCGTACACGCGCGACCACGTGCTCGCGTACACCTGCACACACACAACGTTGTCTCCTCGGCGCCCCCTCCGCGCCCCCCAGCGCCGCGCGCGCCCCCTCGCACGCGCCGCGCACCGCGCGCTCGTACACGCGCGACCACGTGCTCGCGTACACCTGCACACACACAACGTTGTCTCCTCGGCGCCCCCCTCCGCGCCCCCCAGCGCCGCGCGCGCCCCCTCGCACGCGCCGCGCACCGCGCGCTCGTACACGCGCGACCACGTGCTCGCGTACACCTGCACACACACAACGTTGTCTCCTCGGCGCCCCCTCCGCGCCCCCCAGCGCCGCGCGCGCCCCCTCGCACGCGCCGCGCACCGCGCGCTCGTACACGCGCGACCACGTGCTCGCGTACACCTGCACACACACAACGTTGTCTCCTCGGCGCCCCCTCCGCGCCCCCCAGCGCCGCGCGCGCCCCCTCGCACGCGCCGCGCACCGCGCGCTCGTACACGCGCGACCACGTGCTCGCGTACACCTGCACACACACAACGTTGTCTCCTCGGCGCCCCCTCCGCGCCCCCCAGCGCCGCGCGCGCCCCCTCGCACGCGCCGCGTCGGTGCCTGTACTACACTATACGTACCTTGGCGAGCGCGTCGAACGACTTCTCGTCCATATCCTTCAGGCAGCGCATGAACGGCGCCAGCGGCAGCAGCTCCGCGTGGTGGCGGGGGGGCGCGGGGGGCGACGCGTCCGGCGGCGCCGCGCTCGCCTCGTTGCCGAGGTGGATCAGCAGGTTGTTGACGTGGCGCGTCACCGCCGCCGCGAGCTGGTCCCGCGCGCGCGCCAGCCGCCGCACGCGCTCGCGCACCGCGCCCAGCCGCCGCCGCGCGCCGCTCAGCGCCTCCGCGCCGCGCAGCGCGCCCCGCAGCGCCTCGCAGGCGGCCAGCGCGCGCGCGCGCCCCGCGCTCGTCGACAGCGGGGTCTCGGCGAGCGCGTCGAGGTCCCGCAGCGCCGGCGGGTCCAGCACCGCCAGCAGCTCGGCCAGCTCGGCGAGCAGCGCGCGCGCGCTCGTGTCGGGGCGCGCGCGCGGGGCGGCCGCGGCGGCGAGCAGGCGCGCGACGGCGTCGACGCGCTGGTGGCGGGCGGCGAGCGCGGCCGAGTGTGCGAGCGCGGCGTCGAGGCGGGCGGCGAGACGCGCGCCGCCGCCCTCGGTCGCGGCGCCCAGCATGCCGGCCACGTTGAGCGCGTCCAGCCGCGCGACTTGGCCACCGAGTCGCGCGACCCGCCGCTCGGGGTCGTCGTCCCCGGCGGCCGCGCCCTCGAGCAGCGCGCCGAGCGCCGCCGACGACGCCGCGTCCGCCTCGGCGCCGGCGCCGGCGCCCTCCTCGCAGCCGACGCCGCCGCCCTGAAGAAGGAACCGCGTCGCCGTCTCGTCACGAACGATACCGTATTCTCGATTGCTATTATTATCGTTCGATAAGAACATGTGGATCATTATAAATGTCTCGACCCTAGGTGAAAGTTGAACAACTTGAACATGCGTTGTCTTCGGCGCATCCTAGACATCTTACGGAAGGATCGAGCGAGTTACAAACGAGAAGGTGCTTAGTATTGCACAGCTGCCTAGCATTGTTGCCATATATAAACAAAACTGAGTGTGACGGGTAGGGCACTTGCAATGAATGGAGCTTTCTCGTTTGCCGAGAAAAACTCTCCTTGGTGAAATTGCAGATGCAAAGCAACCGGTCGCCCAATGTTAAGGTTTAAGGACAGCGGTCTCTTTTGCCGTTGACCCAAAAGTCTGGGAAAAAGCTTCAAACGACGATGGTATTTTACTTAATATTTATTTTACAGTTGATGTTTGCCGGACGGAGCGGGCAAACATTTTGAGATTCATGGAAAAGATGACAAGTCCTTCCTTTGAGTCCTTTTTTATAGATGAAAAATTTAAATTTCACAATTTCAGTTGAATTACTAGTAAGGTTAGGTATTTTTTTTTAATTGAAGAAGATATATTTTAATTTATAGTTAATTGTACTAGTTATATTTTTTTATCGGTTAAACTATAGCTACCCTTGTACCCGAGTCGAGGGTTGGGGATAGGAGGGATACATGTGGGGTTAGATAACAAGTCTCTCCCTTGAGTCTTTTTTTCTAGGGAATGAAAGAAAAAAATCAACCCCTTGATCACGTAACTTTTGTTCAAAGTCAAAGTCAAAATATGTTTATTCAATAAAATCACAAGGACCATCTTGAACCGCCTTAAAACTAGGTGACTCTAGTGCCAGTTCCACGCGACCAACACCGAGAAGAACAGGCAACAAACTCGGCTTGGTATCTATCGCTCTTTTATATGATCCTCGTTACAATGTAGGTAATAAACTACCTACACTATTGAAACAGCTTCACGACTTTGATCCCCACACATATCCCCTCAGATCTCTCAGTACCAAGTACTAACTCAAGATTCTTTGAGGATGTCTAAGGGGGGGTAGTCAGAGGTACGTCCAAACATTACATTTGGTACATACCCACATTTTGCAGTAGTTAGTATTCCATACGTGACAGGTTGCAAGCCCATCGCCGCTGTTAGAATACTAACTGGTTTCCTCACGATGTTTTCCTTCACCGTTTAAGAGCACTGGCATTGCGCACATAAATTTTTCGATAGATAAATCCATTGGTGCACGACCGGATTCGAACCTGCGACCTTACGATCGGAGGGCGGGGTCACTTCCACTAGACCACCGGTGCTCTCTTACCTACAACTACACTATTACCTACACTATTGAAGCTATATAATACATTAAGTAATCTAACAGAAAAAGGAAAAGTAAACAGATTCATAAAAGAACACAAGCTTCAAACTAATAATACTAATACATAAGTAAGAAGTGTAGTAAGTCAAACAACAATAAAAAAAAATCTTTTTTTAAATAACATAATAGTAAAGACATTACAGTTATGTTAGCTGTCGATGGGCAGAGCGACCGGGACATCGGGCCACGCATTTTATCATTAATATAACTATCTATAGTATAGTAAGCTTTCCTTATCAGATAATTCTTAATGTACACTTTAAATTTTTTAATAGGAAGCCCAGTGACACTTTCTGGAAGTTTATTATAGAAGGGTATACCATTCCCCATGAACGAGCCATTTACCTTTTGTTCGAAATTTCGGAATGCATAATTTATTTTTATTTCTAGTGTTAACATTATGTGTGTCACTCTTTTTCTTAAAGCTACCTATGTGTTTATGAGTGTACAATAAATTTTCAAAAATATACTGTGAAGTTACTGTGAGAATATTAATTTCCTTAAAACGCTCCCTCAATGAGTCACGTGGTTTCATTTTATAAATGGCACATATCACCCGTTTTTGAAGTACAAATATACTTTGTATATCAGCAGCTCTACCCCATAGCAAGATACCATAGGACATTACACTATGGAAGTAACTAAAATATACCAGCCTAGCTGTAGCCTCATCTGTAAGCCATCTTATAGTGCGAACTGCGTATGCAGCCGAACTCAGTCTACCAGCAAGTGATTTTATGTGTTGCATTCAAAATCCGGTTGCATATGTCAATTTTGACAGTTTTGCCATCGCAAATCTGCGATTTTTAATGTAACAAAAGTTACGCGAGCAGCTTGCAGATCTTCACCTTTTTTTTAAAAAAAAAAATGGTTAAACTATAGCTACCCTTGTACCTGAGTTGAGGGTTGGGGATAGGGGGGATGCAAGTGGGGGTAGATGGCAAGTCTTCCCCTTGAGTCCTTTTTTCTAGGAAATGAAAAAAAATATTACTTCAAATTTCTTAACTTAAAAAAAAAAAAATTACCCTAACCTAATGAGAATTCCTTCCCTTGAGTCTTTTTGTCATAGAGATGAAATATTACTACCAATTTTCTTCATATAAAAAAAAACACTAACCTAACTAGTAACTTAACCTGAAAAATTAAAGTATTTTTTTTCATTTCCTAGAAAAAAGGACTCAAGGGGAAGACTTGCCATCTACCCCCACTTGCATCCCCCCTATCCCCAACCCTCAACTCAGGTACAAGGATTGCTATAGCCAACCCAAAAAAATAACCCTAACCTAATGGGAATTCCTTCTCTTGAGTCTTTTTGTCTTGGAGATGAAATATTATTACCAATTTTCACATCACTTAAAAATAACCCCTTAACCTAACTAGTAATTTACCTGAAAAAGTGAAGTAATTTTTTTTTATTTCCTAGAAAAAAGAACTCAAGGGAAGGACTTGCCCCCCTATCCCCAACCCTCAACCACCTTCCCCCACTTGCCCCCCTATCCCCAACCCTCAACACAGATATAAGGATTGCTATTAGTTTAACCCTGTCCTCTTTATATTAGTAGTGTAGATCATGAAATACTCACAGAGTCATTCTGATCCTTGCCTCCTTCCCAATCCTTTGGGAGAGCCGGCTCTTCAAACTTCATCATAATGTAAAGGCAGTACAACTTGATGCTTCTAACTACCTCATCCTCCCCTTTCCTATGGCACTATATACAAGTCTATCTGTCTGTTGATGTGGTTTCAGTTCTGTTATATGGTAGTTGTATTGTATGTACCTAAGAAGATAGATAGATACAATTGACCCAAATTAGTGTTGTGATTGTGAACTGATTTGAATCCTTGGATGACAGGCAGGATAAAGTTTAACACTTCTAAGCAGATAATGTAAAACTACGAGAAGAGGCGGGACTTAGTAAAGAGCCAATGAGAGCAAATGGGATCCTTTTACATGGCACTTCAATACCAACACAACGAATATGTACGTCAAACAACAACAGTTTTACCAACCTATCAGCCTATACAGCGTGTAACGGAAGGGGGGTATCAACCCTGAAGGAGGTGAATGTGCTCATGAAACTCAACAACTTTCCCCAAAGAACATAGGTCGAAATATGAAAAAAAAATTTGGCCCTCCCTGACAAAACTGACTACCAGCTGATTGATTTACTATGGGAGGGCCAAATTTTTTTTTCATATTTCGACCTATGTTCTTTGGGGAAAGTTGTTGAGTTTCATGAGCACATTGAACGATCATTCGTTCCATTCAATCAAGCAATTCAAGCAACAATCATGTCAAATCAGTCGATCAGCCATTATTTGCCATGCTAAGTCCATACAAAAGTTTTGACGTTCCTTGTTGCGTCAGGGTACTTCTAAGTTGAAGTATTGTTCTAATCTATGTCTTCTTCTTCTTCTTTAGATTTCTTCATTTCTTCACCTCTTTCTTCTTCTTTCTTCTTTTTATGGCTCCTGTCATAGACAATCTTGCCAATGTCAAGTGATTCAGAGATTATACTCTTTGTAGTTATGTTTCTAGTCATGTCAGTCCAAAGTCGAGTCAGTCAATTGTTTTGAAGAAAATGGTGGCGGTTTCTTCAAAACATTTGAAACATTTTCGGTCAAATCACGATATCACATAATACACTTTCATTCCAAATGCTTACACTTTGTGCTAAGACCACAAGTAATGTTGGTTAAAATACCACCAAAATTACACAACACAACTCAAAATAACACTAGAAAAATAATTAAAATGAAAATGCTATGTTGCTTCGTTAGATGACAGGAAACGAATTTCTTTTCTTTGAATTTTACTACTGTCACTGTCAGTCAAGTCAGTGATAAAAACATTTACTAGTGTTGCCAACGACGCCAGGACTGATATCGCCATTTTTCACAGCTTATGTAGCCAAGTAGGTAGTCGTTTTTTTTTCGATTTAGTAGGTAAGTTCTGTAGCCCAAAAAGGAGCCAAAATATAAAAAAAAAACTATTCGCTGTTTTTTATTTATTTAATAATTTAATTAGATAACTTTAATTATACTTTATAACAATTATACAAAATATAAATCAAACCCAAATCAAATTCAAAACTTTCGAAGTTTTGAAGCATTTCCATAAGTTAAACTACCACATCGCCGCTCACGACAACCCTCCTCATATGGATACTACATTACCACCTCACAACAACATAACAGAAACACAAACACTAGGGGAGATGTGGGTAATGGGGGTCAGTTGGCAAAAATGGTCACCCCAATTACTCGAAAACCTTACGCCAGAGGACAGTTACACTGATGTTTTATGCTGCTGCTAGCTGTGTGCCGGCAATACGTCTTGTTGACAGCTCATGAGCTCACTCAGTACGCACCATCCGCTAAAGGTGCGCGTCAACTGCGTCCGCATCGCTGCGTACGGAGCGGACGGAGCGTCGGTATTTACAAAAAGGCAGTGGGGTGCGTCCGCCGCATCCGCATCGCTGCGTACGGAGCGAACGTAGCGTCCGTATTTACAAAATGCCGATGGGGTGCGTCCGGATTTTGCATCGGCAGTATCGGTATTTTCAAAGCAATCTAGCATGCCTGGACATTTTGGACTTCCAAAAACCCCCCCACCTTTACGGCGCCCCCCCCCCCCATTTGCAGGGAGGGGCCTGGGAACGACCGCGAGTGCTCAGCCGTTCCCGCCCGGCGCGGCGGCGGGGTGGTTAACAGGTGCTAATAGTGCAATGCGGGAGAAGGTGCCTCCAGATCTTCTCCCGCTATTCACCACCATGAGCAGCGCGAGAAGTTCCGCGTCTCCCGCGCGCGCTCTACCGCCCGGGCAGGCAGGCCATTGGTCTACCCTGCCTCATCACGCTAGTTCTGCTAGTCAGAGGGACACCCCGAGAGGCACCGTGTCGGGTTGTTGGCCACCATGAAACACGTCCGGCCGTGTTTTTATAGAATTTGTTGTTATTTATTTTTTTTATTTATTTGTTTAAGGAAGCCTAACAGCACACCATACATATAAATCAAGAATACTATATAACGCAAAAGGCTAATAATAAGTCTCCACATATAGATATAGAATAAATGCTTATTTGAGCACAGAAAAATCGGGTGCAAGCTACATACACACAGAAAAAAAAATACAAATTTCAGAAAGCTATATGATGTTAATGATAATTATGAAACAATATATAGTAAAATAATAAAAACATATACATAAATCTAATCAGCCGAAGAATTGCGAACTCATTATGCGCCTCATCCGCGCTATGCTACAGCCGAATAAGTCAACATTGACACTATACTTTTTGTTGTAAATATCGCACGCACGCCATAAGTATGAATTACAACGATAGTTGGTAGATGCAATATCAAGGTAGAATGTGGGAATGGACCTTCGAGACCTGCCAGGCACATAAAATAGCAGCTTACCAAGTAACTCAGGACAGTCAATTTGAGATGATACCAATTTGCCCAAGTAGATAATGTCAGCAATTTCACGACGGTTCACTAATGGTAACAGATGATATTTTCTACAAGCTAATTCATAATCATGTACAAATGATTTAGAGCGAAAATTAAGAAAGCGTATAAACTTCTTTTGAATTTGTTCAATTTGGTGACGATAAATATTATAATTTGGATTCCAGATCTGTGATGCATATTCCAAGTTACTTCTTACAAAAGTGCAGTATAAAATCTTTAATGTTTTAATATTAGAAAAGTCTTTCGTGTTCCTAAAGATGAAACCAAGAGCTCTGTATGCTTTTGAAACTATAGCGTTAATATGTTTGTCAAATAATAACTTACTATCATGGATTACCCCAAGATCTCGTATGATAGACTCACTAACAAGGGAATGTCCCTTAAGTGTGTAGATGAAATTGTGCGGTATAGGTTTACGAGTGAAAGTTATACAGGAACACTTCTGTGGGTTCAATTCTAACCTATTTAGCGAGCAATAGTCATCAAGACGGTGAAGGTCCTCTTGCAAAAGCAAAGAATCATTTAAAGAATTTATAGCTTTGAATATTTTCATATCATCGGCAAATATTAAGACATCGGAGTTAATGAAGCATTTGTGAATATCGGATATAAAAATTATAAAAAGAAGAGGACCTAAAAGGGATCCTTGGGGGACTCCACTAGGAACCCGAACCCAGCTAGACATATAATTACTGACAACAACTGCCTGGGAGCGATTGGTTATGTAGGAGCTAAACCAACGAAGCAAGTCACCACGAATCCCAGAGCGTTGCAGCTTATTTATTAAAAGAACATGGTCTATCCGATCAAACGCTTTGCTGTAGTCAGTATAAATAACATCCACTGGTAGACCATTGTCCATATTGCTAGTAATGCAATCGTTGAGCAAGATTAAATTTGATACCGTTGAGCGACCCCTAACAAACCCATGTTGAGATTTATGAAATGAGTTATAGCGGCAACGCGGTATAGCGGTATTTCTACATTATCTGCAGTGAAAATTTCAACTCTGCCAGCAAATTATGAACCAACCAAATATTCGACGTCAAAAAAAAAACAATACAAGAGGCTCTAATTAACTGTGTTTAAAGTAGGTATATTTGAATTTTCACAGATGATGTATTTCTGTTGCCGCTATATCAACTAATAAATATTTTTATTATTATTTATTTATTTCAAAAATAAAATATAAATTTTAGGGGGCTCCCATGCAATGAACTACATTTTTATGCCTTTTTTATATATAATGGTGCAGACGGAACCCTTCGTGAGCTAGTCTGACTAGCGCTTGGCCGGAATTTTCCTAATCATTGAGTCAAAAATAGCTGTCTAATGTGACTAATGAGACTTGGCAAACAGACTATACTCCAGCGCAAGAACAATAAAAAAAATGTATCGAATGAATTTACGAATAAAGGTAGGTACATAATTAACTAAAACAAATAAGAAAACCACTAACGTATTATTAATCGTCTATGTAGGTACTATGTAGGTAGAACTTGCCTGTTGAGTAGGTACTTGAGTGCCAGTGGCTGTGGAGTGTGGCAGTGCCTTGCTTGCCCCCGCCTTGCCTCATTTCTCATTGTTTGTGTTGGTTGTGTGTATGTTTAAATTAACGTTCGCAACCTACTTCACTCTCATTTACAAACTCTTAAATATGGAACATAGTTTTCTTAAATTAAAATGGCTATCACATGTTCTGTATAGACCATTAAAATTTAAGAATTGTGCAACGAAACGACTTAATTTATCACGAAGGCTGTACAATGCGGTAAGAATATTATTGTAGTGCGTGTGTAGTAATAGGTACCTACCTATCTTACTTAACGACAGTCCTAGTAGGTACCTAGTTGTAGTAAGTACCTAGTATCTAGGTAGGTAGGTACCTACATTAAATCAACCGTGTTCGTGAGATGTATTTTTACCTAGGTACCTACCTACCTCCTATATACTTGTAGTAGGTACTTAGCTGTAGGTACCTTACATATTAATAATTATAATCACTACATACCTACCTAGTATAAAACAAAGTCGCTTTCTCTGTCTCTATGTCCCCATGTCCCTGTGTAGGTATGCTTAAATCTTTAAAAATACGCAACGGATTTTGATGCGGTTTTTTTTAATAGATAGAGTGATTCAAGAGGAAGGTTTATATGTATAATACATGCATGATACCTATGTGTACCCGTGCGAAGCAGGGGCGCGCGGGCGGATCGCTAGTTATTACTAGCGACCCGCCGCCCCGCCCGCGCGCCCCTGCCTGGTATTATTATACCTACCTATATTATAATGTATACATACCGACATATAAAATATCTCCTGATCTGTATTTTTTGGTATTTGCCTAGTGGTAGGTAGCCTACCTTAGGCCTGGGTACAAATTAATATTTATTTATTTATGAAGAAACAACAGCTTTTCAATTTACAGACTAAACACTTATTTAAACTTAGAGAGTCAATTAGAGGTTCCCACGGTAATCATTATATGCAGCTATACATACATATTAAAATTCAGGGTCCAGCAGCGCCGGGCGCGGCGGGTGCAGGGAGTGCGGGGGGAGAGTCGCCGACGCCGACCGCGCCCGCGACCGCGACCGCGACGCTGCGAGACTTGCTGGGACGGCGTCACAACTACCTCCGCATCTCACTGACGGAGCGATGCAATTTGCGATGTGAGTTTGGTGATTTTAACACAAAAGTTCTCAAATATAGTTTTTGCGATTTCTGTTTTTTCGGGTTGGCTAATAGCAATCCTTGTAGGTACTTAGGTTGAGGGTTGGGGGTAGGGGGTGGTAAGTGGGGGTAGGGTAGGTAACCAGCCCTTACCTTGAGTCCTTTTTTCTAGGAAATGAAAGAATACCTATAACTTCACTTTTCAGCAAAATTACTATTTAGGTTAGGGTTACAAGAAAATTGAAGAGTAGATTATAGATATAGCCACAAAAAATAAAATAAAAGTTTATAACAAAAGATTAAACCGCCGAAAAAACTAAAAAGCAAAAAATTATAAACCTTTTAATTATTTAACCTTAAATACTAATGCAAAAGCATAATAGGCACATATACATATATGCATATAATTATGATAAGAGAATACTATACCTACTAACTTATAGATATACAGTAAAATAATTACGTATGTACCTACTACTAATAATATAAAATATAATTATCTAGGTAGGTATGTCTAGGTGTTCGAAAGTGGATCAACCAACTATTATATGTTTTTTGTTATGTAATTTACCTAGGTACATAATATGTAGGTAGGTAACGTACATATGTAGGTAAATAATGGGGGACTTGTGTCAATTTCACCTAAATGATGACTGCAACTGGCCTTGAATACAAAATGTTGTGTGTCGCTCTTCGATAATACCTATCAATACGAATGAATAGGTAGATGGGCAGGTAGGTACCCAAAAAGCATTTTTATTCTAGAATGCGTATATTATAGAAGTAGGTATTGCACTTATTTAATAGGTACTTTATACTTATTATTGCATCTACCAACTATCGTTGTAATTCATACTTATGGCGTGCGTGCGATATTTACAATAAAAAGTTTAGTGTCAATGTTGCTAAGTCATTCGGCTGTAGCATAGCGCGGATGAGGCGCATAATGAGTTCGCAATTCTTCGGCTGATTAGATTTATGTATTAGATTTATGTATATGTTTTTATTATTTTACTATATATTGTTTCATAATTATCATTAACATCATATAGCTTTCTGAAATTTGTATTTTTTTTTTTCTGTGTGTATGTAGCTTGCACCCGATTTTTTTTTTGTGCTCAAATAAGCATTTATTCTATGTCTATATGTGGAGACTTATTATTAGCCTTTTGTTTTATATAGTATTCTTGATTTATATGTATGGTGTGCTGTTAATCTTCCTTAAACAAATAAATAAATAAATAAATACTGCTTCTCGTAAAACAAAAGATGTGCATATTTGCGTTCATCGAACTTGAGAATGCGTTTGACCGGGTACCTCGCAAGTTGGCTCTGAAAATCCAAAATGTACCAGAGCACTAAGTACCTATATAACACTCGTGCAAGACATGTACAATAACATCAGTAGGTACTTACTAGCGTCAGATGTCTAGCCGGCATTAGAAAAGCCTTCGAGGTAAAAGTGGGTGAGCATCAGGGTTCGGCTCTTAGTCCAATACTTTTCAATCTAGTTATGGACTGTTTAACGAAGGACATCCAGTCGGCATTGCCATGGTGCATTTTATATGCTGACGATGTAGTGTTGGTCGCCGATAATGTATAACAAACACCTTCATAAGATACTTCACACATGGACAAACGCTCTGGAAAAGTTCGGTCTTCGAGTTAGCAGAACCAAAACTGAGTATCTTAAATGTCTTTTTATGCGCATAGCAGCGAAATCATAAACATTGGATCATCATACATCACCCATACCTACAGTTGAGGAATTTAAATATCTAGGCTCCATGATATAACTAGCGATGCAAATGTTGATGCTGACGTAACGCAGAGCAAGTGCCTTGTGCGATCCGCGAATGCCCATAAGAACTTAAGGCATACCTAATCTACAAGACAGCCAGCGGTTCGTCCAGCGCTAATGTACGGCTCCGAATGCTGGACTGCAAAGACGACGCTTGAACATAAACTTCATCATGAAATGAAAATGCTGAGGTGGGCGGGAGGAGTAACAAGACTTGACAAAATCCGTAATGAGGATTCGAGGAAGTTTCAAGGTTGCCCCAATTTCAGACAAATTAATAGAATCACGCAAAGATGGTATTGGCTATGTCAAAAGACGTACCGAAGAACATGTGGTCCAAATTGCGCTGAGTCTACCAGAAGAAAAGAGAGGCAGAGGCCGCCCGCCATCCACCTGGTGGACCAATAAAAAAAGAGACCTCACGAAATCCAAATTGCCCGAGCCGACAACCCAAGACAGACTGTCTTGGCGCAGAAATGTGAGGAGACCCGACCCCAAATAATGGGAACAGGGATGGAGAAAGATGATACTGCTTCTGGTATTTGCTACTGGGCTACAAGTAGGTACGCTTAGTAGGTTCTATAATATCAACGTAATGCATTTAGGTTAACATTATAGGACTATATTAATCAGTCTACTCTCTTAATGGGCTAATTACACGTACAGAGTAGAGCGGCGAGCGAGTGCTCGGTTGGTTGGTATGAAGTGATCCCTCTGACGAGTACTCGGCCAAGTGCTTGGCCGAGCAAATGGCGAGATAGTCACTAGGACCTTGGTTTGTTTGCTCAGCCGAGTGCCCACCCCAGCGCAATGTGAAATCAAGTTGACCTCCTTTCGTGCCGCCGGTTATCAACCTATTCGGTTAATTTCGGTTCCAAGGTCCAAGCTGTTGGATGGTTGAATGAATCCACGCGGCAACCGGCGCAGGCGCACGCCACTGTTGTTGAATCCAAATAATGCAATCTACCTAACATCACCATTGTAAAAATGCTACTAAGGGTTTTCGCGGCTTCGCGCGCGTTGGCGTCGTGGTGAGCCTAGTGATTGCGCCATCTTATGAATAAATTTAACTTTGGGAGATAAAATATAATAAATAAACATAATTCCATAGGTATTATATATTCCATATAGTAGGATAAGACCTATAGTTTCGAAATTCACACAAATTATTATTATATTTGAGGATATTTTCTAGTGCATCACAAGATAAAATTACGTATGATGACATTTCACCTGATAGAAAAAAAATACAAAGTTACCTCTAAATGAAACTTTGACTGGTTATTGGTTGGTTGGTTGGTGTTAATAGAAAAATTAATAAAATGATACAAAATGTATACATTGCAAACGTTAGGTAATAGGTACGCAGTGCATCACAAGAAAATATTTTTAAATGCGATACCTACAAATATTTTTCGAAAGCTAAAATGCTACAAAACCTCGTCTCGGCAAAAGCAAGACGGTGCGCCGACGTCTACTCTAATATATAAATATAAATATATAAATATTGGTGGACTTTTCACACAGCACTATCTAGCCCCAAACTAAGCTTATGCTTGTAATATGGGAACCAGATAGCTGATATACTACTTATAATACTTTTTTTTTGTAAATACATACTTATAATATTATATAACACCCAGACAGAGAACAAACATTTATGTTCATCACACAAATGTTTGTTCACGGTGGGAATCGAACCCACGACCTACGGCGCAGAAGGCAGAGCTACTACCAACTGAGCTACGTAGGCTGTCATCACTCTACTTAAAACTTTTTTATTTAAGCAGTTTTTTTTTCATTATTATAAGCCTTAACTGACTAATTCGCAGATAAGTAAGTCATTGTTTGCCAAAGCCTGATACTATTCGTAAGAAAATAAATATTGATTTATCTTGATTACATTTTTATTATTTTGATTCAAATGAGAAAATATAATGAAAAAATACTTGAATTGCGAAAATTTCGAGGGGCAGCGAAACTTTCGCAATTCAAGTATTTTTTCATTGTTTTTTTTTAAAGAAAGTAAAAAAAAAAATATCTTGCAAATATAATTAATAACTAATAATAATAATTTAATAATAATTTCTTTATTGATCCCAATTTTACATGCAAATACAATTAACTAAAAAGTGATGATACAGTAAAATACTATTAGGTAGGTACTTAATTTAAGTATTAGGTAGGGTAGTTAACAAAAACAAAATGCGTAAGTACGCTAGCTCCCACCCTAGGAGAACCTGTGTTGTGGGTAGCTAGCCTCTTTCGTCCATAAAATGTGAATTAACAAGAGTGTGAGGTTACGCTAAGTGAGAGTGCAACAGACTGTTGCCAACAGTGTGATTTCGATAATGCTAGGTGTTTTATAATTAGCAATAGGTAGGTTTTAAAGAACAAATTAATGAGACTGTTACAATTACTTTTGCTATTATTTTTTGCTGTATTTTTAAACAGAAAATTTAATGTAATATAGTTTTGCAAATAAGCGTGTGTAAATGATATTATTGTAAAGATAAGATTTAATAAAATAAGTTAAAGGTTTAGTATATATCAGCTAGGATTACGTTGAGGGGGTTAATAACAATTCACTTTCGTCATAATTTAAACTACTGAGCCAGTCGCAAGTGATCCTTTTACACTTTTTCCTGGTAAGTGATACTAAGGAGAGTTTTTTATTTAACTTTGTGTAAATGTACGGTCCTAGGTAGTAGTGACATCGCTTGCCGAAACTAGTCCTTACTTTCGGAATTTTCCAAACAAGCCTACGGTTTGTATGTGCTTCAAGCATGTTTGAAGGGGCGTTTTTGTGGAAATTTACCGTGGTATAGAGTAAAAATAGTTGTCTTACAGAGAGTAACTTGACATCCTGGTACAATAATGCAGTGGGGTAGCGGAATGGTTTTGAGTGTGCAACCTTTAGTACTGCTCGCTGAGCTCGTTCCAAGCGAAACAAGTGGGTTTTGCAAGCTGTACCCCATGCAGAAATACAGTAGGTACGTGAGTACTGACTGGCAGAGAGCCTGATAGACTAGTCTTATGGTTTGGCTGTCAGCGCTAGTTCTAAACATTTTAAATAAGTAAAGCAGCTTCCGTAACCTACCGCACATTGCTGTTATTTGCTTTTTCCAAGAAAGATTCTCATCTGGTTCTCATTGGTACACCACGATACTTAATGTTGTGTACCCTTTCAATAGTAGAGCAGGTACACGGAGTTGAATTTGGGTAAGAATGGTTTGCATGGAGTTTTATGTTTAAATCTGATTTAGGAGATGTGCGTTTGGAGATAGCAAAAGCGATGAGCTTGGTTTTATCGGTGTTGAGAGTCAACAGATTTTCTTGCAACCATTTAGTAACTAGATCGAGGCCAGACTGCGCAATTAAAGCTACTTCACTCCAAGAATCACCGTAAAAGACGAAAGCAGTATCATCCGCAAAAGCAAAAGTTTCCGCTTTTTCCAGTTTCAACATGCACAGGCTATTAATATACATGAGGAACAGAGTCGGTCCCAAAACACTCCCCTGTGGCACACCAAACTCAGCTTCAGAGAGGTCACTAATAGTGCTTTCCAATTTGACCCTCTGCTTGCGGCCAGACAGGTACGAATTGAACCACGCTAGTGGAAAACCTCGTATTCCATACGTTTCCATTTTGCGTAAGAGAATTGGCCTTGACACCGTGTCAAAGGCTTTCGCCAGATCAAGGAAAACGCCGACACATCGCTTTCCACTGTCTAGTTTCCTCGAAACAAAGTCTGTAAGATTAGAAACAGCATCATTCGTAGATCTGTTGTTACGGAAGCCATATTGGTTATCGGACAAAATACTCTGACTCTCAAGATAACAAAGAAGGCGTTTGTTAACAACTTTTTCTATTATTTTAGACAGAGATGTGAGAGATGTGGCTTGTTTCATTGTCTTACGATAAAACAGAGGAATTATTGCATGTTATCATATAGTTCTGCTAATTTTTAATGTAAATCTAGTTTTTATAACTTTTACTTTATATATTGTATTATTATTATTATTATTATTTTTTCATTTGTTATCAAACAGTTCTTTTAGCAAACAATTATATTTGTTTATCTACTTTCTTGTCTGCCGAGCGCTATTCATTCATGTATTCTGTTCTGGTACACTGGTCTCCTCGATACAGGTTCTGCCTAGTGAGGGGACTAACGATTCTACTTTTGTATATTGGCTCTCTGCAAAAAAAAAAAAAAAAAAAATGGGGGTTATGTTAGCTAGTTTAAGAGAGTCAGGCATTATTCCACTAAAAAAACTTAAATTTGTTATAAATGCTATGATGTGCGAGAGATACTGTTTACCATGTTTGAGTAGATTGTTACTTATATTATCCCACCCTGGTGCCGATGTGGTTTTAAGTGAGCTAATTATATTACCTATTTCAATATGGTCAGTAGGTGTTAAGAAGAAGGAATTAGTTGGGGTTCCAGTTGGTGGTGGTGTTACTAAAGAGACAAGCTGTTCTTCAGTCGTGGCGAGAGAGTTTAATATATCAATCACTGGCCAAATTTTTTCCTACCGATGTAAAATATGAGTTTACCATGTTTACTGCATTCTTAGGGTTTCCAGAATTACTAACTATAACTGAATGTTATTGATTTATACGTACGATTCGTACGTAAGTGCCTTTTCATAACTACCCCGCATAAATCAAATCAAATCAATTTATTGCTGACTACATGTTGGTAATAGGTGTTACAAATTTTTTTTTAGATAGCATAGGGGGCACATTTGTACAAAATCGCATTTTTTTTTATGAGATATTATGACGAAACTAAATAAAAATAAAAGTATTCCAAAGCATAACCAAATCATCATGTAAACTAAATACAACAGTACTTAGGTAAAGAGACAAAAAATCTCTGTTTTTAATCTAGAAAATATTACCTAAAAAGTGGTCAAAAGTGGTCAAAGTTAATTGACTCAGGCGTGACTTTGCGGAAGTCCATTGTTAAATATAAATTAACTCGAACAAAGCAATATGTAGTACTTATCCGCTGATCTAATCTCCTTAAGCTGGAATAAACTTAATTAGACTTCGACACGTGTTTCACTTCTCTACGAAGCATCTTCAGGAAATTGACCCGCTGTGCACCGAACGTGTTACCTCGTCGAGCGCTGAGCTGAAAGTGAGTCAATACTCGCCCGCCCCACTATTTATACCTGCGCCGCCAGGTAGCCGACGATTAGTGACTGGTTGTTGGTGAGTCATCGGACGGTCGATCGTTGTTTACAGCACCGTTCGAAAAAATACGTAACAACGGTGATCTTGTGGATGTGTTTTGCTCATTCAACAGTGTGTAGTTTTGTGTATTGTGTTTTGTAATTTCTAAACATTCTAATACAGACATCCTAAAGCCTTTATCGCAGGTATGTAATATGTTATAAGTGTGATTGTTATTTAGTGAATGAGAGGATTCGATTAGATGTTTTGCAAAATGAGATCTTTCGGGACAATTGCCTCTGTAAGCAGCCATGTGCTCCTTGTATCTGGTTTGGAAATTACGACCGGTTTGACCTATGTAAACACCATTACATTCATCACAAATCAATTTATAAATACCCGCTTTTTTATTGTTTTCCAATTTATCTTTACCGTTACAAATTTGTCTCAATGAGTTGTTCGTTCTGTATGCTACCCTAATTTTATTTTTAAACAATATTTTTGAAACTTTGTCGCTAATTGCTCCTAAATAAGTTAGACTGCCCAAATATTTCTGTGGTCCATCTTGTTGCACGGGATATAGAAGTGATCGAACAATACTACGACGTTTTCCCTTAATTAATCCGTCAACTATACTTCTATTGTAACCGTTTCTTTTAGCCATGTAATATATTATGTTGAGCTCCTTATTATATTTAAAATAACGTTGTCTTTATAATAATGACAGTAGTATACCGTACAGTACTGCACAGATCGTATCGTACGTACCTGCAGGTCAGTACTGCATGCCGGCGGAGGGCGTGCCGCTGTCGGGGCGCGGCGCGCTGCTGTCGCGCGCGGAGCTGGCGGCCGTCGTGCGCGCGCTGGCCGCCGCCGGCGTCGACAAGCTGCGCCTCACGGGCGGCGAGCCCACGCTGCGCCCGGACCTCGCCGACATCATCCGTGCGTACCTACACTACACTACACTACACGTACCTACTAGAGGTAACTATGAGTGCCAGTCAGCCAGGCACTCTCACAGAATTGGGGGAGAGTCGGGTGGTAGTGGTACCGCACGCCCCCCCCCCCCTCTTATGCGGTATTTAGTTAGCGCTATTAAGTATATTGTTAGCCCCAGCACAGCAGTTGGTATGCGTATTTGGCGGGATATGAAGTGGCACGCAACTCTCCCTATGTAGATGTGTTGTTGCATGTCGCACGCAGAGGAGCTTGGCGCGGTGGCCGGCATCGGCAGCGTGTCGATGACGACGAACGGGCTGGTGCTGACGCGGCGGCTGCCGGCGCTGCGGCGCGCGGGGCTGGCGGCCGTCAACGTGTCGCTGGACTCGCTGCGCGCCGACCGCTACGAGCGCATGGCGCGCCGCCCGGTACGTGCCTGCCTTGCCTACTCCCTCCACTCCGCGCAGGCTGCCGGCGCTGCGGCGCGCGGGGCTGGCGGCTTAGTAGGATTATGTGCTTGACCAACCCATTTTTGTATAAGATGTCGGTAACGTTCTGTAGGTAGGTAAGTGGTATATGTGCCCTACGTGCAGTAGTACTGTACGTGCAGTATGACGTGGTTGTGTTGTGACGCAGGGCTTGGCGCGCGTGCTGGCCGGCGTGGACCTGGCGCTGCAGCTGGACGTGCCCGTCAAGGTCAACGTCGTCCTCATCAAGGGTACGTCACAGCACTCTCCATCCTCCATGCCGCATGCCGCATGCCGCTTGCCGCTTGCCGCTTGCCGGCCACATTGCACTAATGGTCTAGCCCCTCCTAGGTACCTATATTGTACTCCTATTTACAGGTTTCAATGATGATGAAATCTGCGACTTCGTGGAGTTCACTAAGGACCGAAAGGTCGAAGTTCGGTATGTCTTATCTATCACAGAATATAAAAGTAGGTATGTACCTATGTTTCATAATAGACCTCCCACCTACTCCGTGGTAAGTACTTAAGTAGTGTAGGTAGGTAGGTAGGTATAAGTAATAAATAAGTATGTCGATAGATAGATCATGACATGATATAGATATAACTGATGTATGTATGTACCTACCTACATGTTGGCAATAAATAAATCTAAATGTTACATTGTGGACGTTTCGTTCAATGCAGGTTCATAGAGTTCATGCCGTTCTCGGGCAACGCGTGGGACGACGCGCGCCTCGTGCCCTACCGCGCCGCGCTGCGCGTCATCCGCGCGCGTCACGCCGCGCTGCAACCGTGCGACGCGCGTCCGCACGACACAGCCAAGGTACGCCACCTACCGCCTCGTGGTGGTGTGACGCGATGTGACGCGATGTGACGTGTTGCAGGTGTGGCGCGTGCCGGGCTACGCGGGCTCCGTGGGCTTCATCGCGTCCATGACGCAGCACTTCTGCGGCTCGTGCAACCGCCTGCGCCTCACCGCCGACGGGAACCTCAAGGTGCGTGCCCGCGCAGCGAGCGCCGCCGCGTGAGGGGGGGGGGGGGGCGCGGGGCGCGGGGCGCCGCGGTAACGTGATAGGTATCCGCTGTTGCAGGTGTGCCTGTTCGGCGCGGCGGAGGTGTCGCTGCGTGACGCGCTGCGCGGCGGTGCCGACGACGACGACATCCGTGCCCTAGTGCGACGTGCCCTAGCTGGAAAGAAAGCCAGCCACGCCGGTGAGTGCCGGTGAGTCCGTCGTCGAGACGCATGGATTCGTGATTCGTTCGTGGTGAGGTCCGCGCCCCAGCCGACCGGCGCGGCGCGACCGTCACGCCGGCCACGCCAAGCCGCCCGCGCCGGTCGAAATAACGTGTTTTAGGTATATAATAATAATAATGCTGGACAATCCACACAGCACTATCTAGCCCCAAAGTAAGCTATTCAAAGCTTGTGTTATGGGTACTAGATAACTGATATATTTAATACATTATATACTTACATAGATAGATATTTTTTATTATACATAGAAAACACCCAGACCATCGGAACAAATTTCTGCAGATCGTACACAAATTTGTTCCAAGGCGGGAACCCGCAACCTCTTGCGTCGCAGGCAGGCTCTCGCCCGCTGCGCCACAGAGGTCGTCAAATACCTACCCTACCTACTAGCGGTTTTATTATAAACAAAACGGTCTTCACTATTACTAGGTACCTACATAGCTAATGTAAAACCAAAGTCGCTTCCCGCTGTCTCTCTGTCTGTCCCTAATTATGTAGGTATAGGTAGGTACGTATCTGTCTATAAGGTAGGAAACCAATAGGTATTTTCATAACTTTCATGAGTTACGAAGCTGATTGTTTTATGCATAAAAGTACAACTCATGAAGATATTCACTGTATCTATACAGTTGCAAATAAAGTCAAAAAAAATATTTTGTCGAAAGTTCTCAAAAATTCAAAAAAAAATCCTACCTCGAAAACTATGAATGATCGCCTACGATCCCAGAACATAAGTACCTACCTACATGGGGATGATTCGGATACCTACCCCACGATACGAGGGATCTATAAATTTTATTTTTGGATGTCACCTGTTCCGGCCTCCCTGTAATAGGTACCTATGTAGATATACCTAGTGCCACCAATTTATCTGATTTAGTCTGAGGTACCTAAGCAGTTTGTGCATAATTGGCCAACAGCGAATGGAAAATGGCCACTGGCAACTTCAGATAAGTTGGTGGCTCTGTAGGTAGATTAACGGAATCGGCGTCGCACAGCAGCGCCTCCGCCGATCGCGTTCCGGTGCGATTCCTTCCACGTTGCAGGCATGCAGAACCTCGCGCGCATGGAGAACCGGCCGATGATCCTCATCGGTGGCTAGTAGCGGCCTGCCGCGCGCCGCGCGCCGCCCCCGCGCGCCTCTACAGCACGCGCGCCCGCCGGGGGGACGAGGAGTGGGACTCGGACTCTGACTCGGAGGCGGAGGCGGAGGCGGAGCGCGCGAGTCCGTTCTCGCACGTGGACGGCAGCGGCGCGGCGCGCATGGTGGACGTGTCGGCGAAGGCGGTGACGCGGCGCGCGGCGACGGCCGAGTGCCGCGTGCACGTGAGCGCGGCGCTGCTGGCGGCGCTGCGCGCGCACGCGCTGCGCAAGGGCGACGCGCTGTGCGTGGCGCGCGTGGCGGGCGCGCTCGCCGCCAAGCGCACCGCCGACCTCATCCCGCTGTGCCACCCGCTGCCGCTGGACTCGGCGCGCGTGCGGCTGCGCCTGGAGGGGGGGGCGGAGGGGGGTGCGGTGCGCGTGCGCTGCTCGGTGCGCGTCACGGCGCGCACGGGCGCAGAGATGGAGGCGCTCACGGGCTGCGCGGTGGCGGCGCTCGCGCTCTACGACATGTGCAAGGCGGTCGACAAGAACATGCGCATCACCGACCTGCGCCTCGTGCGCAAGCAGGGGGGGCGCTCCGCCGGCCGCGAGACCCCCCCGCCGCGCGATCCCCCCTCCACTGCCACCGGGGAAACGTTCGCGCCGACCAACCTGATGCACTTCTAAGTGTTGCATGCGTCCTGGACCGATGTACCTGATAGGTCCCTAAACTAAACTATTAGATCAGCTTAGTAAGTAATACCTTTTAGATGAGTCTTATAAGACTGAGGCTACTAGCAACCTAACGTGAATCAATAATAGGTAGGTATGGTGGTAGTGGTAAGAAATAATTTTATAATGGTTTTGTGAGAATTTAATATTTTTAATTAATTTGTAAACAAAAGAAAATAAAGTTTAAATAACTAAACTACTTACTATGATTTAGATAGAACCTATCCCAGGCTAAGTATAGGTATCGTCACGGTTTATGCGCAGAACAGAACCCGCTTTTACCTAGGTAGGTATGTTTAAATAAATGTCTTACCTTTCTTTCTTTCTTTCCTAGGGGAGATTTTTTTTTGCGCATAGGTATCCCCACTTTTTTGGATCTACCCAATTCAACTTTACAAGCAAATACGCTAAGGGGCCATCATTAATTACGCGAGATGATTTTTGACAGTTTTCTGACCCCCTCTACCCAACCACGAGTAATGTTTTTCAAAATACGCATTTTCAATGCAAATAAATTAATCTGCTATAGCAATCTATAGTAGTTGAATTAATAAAAAAAAATGAACTTGCTAATACTTATTAGATACCTAGGTATGTACTTGATATTGGCTAAGACCCCCTCCCATCTTGAGATCGGGTTAGGTTCGGTCGGGTCGACCCCATCCTTAAACGCCTCGCGTAATTAATGGCACTGGACACTGGTGTAGGTACACTGTGCACTCTTAGTTTGTGTGCATAGTTTTATTTGATAATTGTATGTGTAGTTGTAATTATTACCCACGTAGTAGTTTTAAGCAGGTATCTATGGCTGAAATAGTTTTTGTGTGAATGCTGAAATAAATGTATTATTATTATTATTATTATTTTTTTGGGCTAATCCATCTCGGCTCCGACTTGCCGGTAAATAACTAGTGCACACGGGCATAAGCCAAGTGTTATTATTAACGGACGGGCCTCTAAGTGTTGGACTCCGATATACAAGAGCCACCATCAGTGTCAGAAAGATCAAGTAGCACCTAGGCACATACCATTCTGTGATCATAATATCAATATTAGTTTAATAA
Source organism: Plemyria rubiginata (assembly GCA_963576535.1). NCBI lineage: Eukaryota > Metazoa > Arthropoda > Insecta > Lepidoptera > Geometridae > Plemyria > Plemyria rubiginata. The sequence continues at coordinate 66,682 of OY754916.1, read as the reverse complement.
AGTATTAAAATAAAGGTAGTTGCCATCCGAGCATAAATGCCTATACAAATATACTTGGATCAGGCTGGCTTTATAAACTTGCTCTCAAGTGGTAAAACACTGATTACATTCCAGAGCCTCTTTTCTCCAAAATTAGAGTATCTCAAGTATCACATCTTCAGGTTATGAGGAGAAGTGCAACATTAAGCGGAAAAGTAATTGGCTAGGGGTTAGTGTAGTGTGCAGCGAGTGTGGGTCAGGCACTGGGCACCAGCACGTTGGTCTGGGCAGGCTGGTCGGGCTGGGCGGGCTGGTCGGGCGCGGCGTCAGGCCGGTCCAGGCGCTGCACGCGGATGTCGTGGCTCTGGATGTAGGCGTTGATCTCTTGCCCCTTGCGCGTAAGCTGGTCCTCCAGCGCCCGCATGGCGCGCGGCAGCTGGTCCGCGTTGCTGAGCAGCGCCGGCAGCACCTCGCCCACCGTGCGCTCCGCCAGCACGCCGCCCACCATGCGGAAGCACTTGCGCGACTCCTCCACGCCGCGCAGCGTCTCGATCACGATCCTGTAACAACGCGCCATCAATGAATTACATAGTTACCCACCTATGACCCCATGTCCCGCCGTCCCGCCGTCCCGCCCCGTGATAACCTCCGATGAAGCAGACTTACTTGTGCTCATTCAGATCCATCCCGAGCTCCGACAGTTTGTTGGCCAGTAATCTCTGTTCAGCGCGAAGCTCCTGGAAGTTCGCGAATATTTCCTCGTTTGTCTTGCCTTTCGGGACCGTCTTCGACATGATGCGATCTGGGTGGACCACAAAATTAGGTTGTTTTAAGTCGATTTGTTACCTACCCCGGTTGGTTATTAGGTTAAACTATAGCAATCCTTGTACCTGGGCCATGGGCACCCATCTCTAGGAACAGTTTTTTAGTTCCAAATAGACTTCAATAGATGGCGATACAGGTTTCGATTGAAATATAGGTTTTTATTTTAGTCGAATTAAGAAGAATGATGGTCATGAATAGCCTGAGTTATACTGTATAAAAATCTCCCATAAGCACGGGAAGATGAGGAATTACGCTGTTATCAAATTCTTTTTGTTTTCGAAAATGTTTTATTTGCAATATTGATCTCACTTTTTCTGGTGGCTGTAATTTGTACTACGTTGTTGTTTGCTTCCAAAAGTTTGTTTTGTGTATTGATGGATGGCGCTACTTGCTGTAAACGATTTTTTTCGTTTCGTTCAGCAATTTCAATAATGTTTTTTTTGTGTATTGATGGATGGCGCTACTTGCTGTAAACGATTTTTTTCGTTTCGTTCAGGAATTTCAATAATGTATGTAATATTTCATATTTTAATTACCAATGTCATATCTACATAATAAAAAAATACATAAGTTGGTTGCAAGTGCATTTTACGAGATGCCGGCCTCTTGCTCGCAACGCAACTTAGCAACATCTAGTGGCTGTGCAGGCTATTTTACTTAGATTTGCGGGCAAAACAAAATAGCCCGAAGAATAGCCCGACTTAGGACGGGACCGTTTCAATGTATGGGATGGGGTATCTGTACTAGTATAGTATTCTTTTATCTGTGCCTGGGCTAAGGGTTGGGGATAGGAGGGTGGTCCTTTTGTAGATTAGAAATATTAATGGCAAGTCCTTTCCCTTAGTCTTTAGGAAATGAAAAATTACTTAGAATAGGTACTTCAATTTTCTTCACATAAAAAAAAACCTTATCTACTTAGTAATTCTCTCTGAGAGTTGTAATGTCTTGGCTACGTACTAACCTACTTACGCTTAACATAACTAAAACAAAATTTATCCCCTTTTCTTTGTCCCAATCATCGCAACCAACTACTTCTTTTTCAATACATGGAAGGTTTGTGAGATAGCGCACCGCCTTCTTCCTTCTTCTTCCTTATATAATAAAACTAACTTGCTACTAAATATATTTCCACTTCCATATTACAAATGTAAATTAAAATGTCTGGAATGGCTTTTATCCCTCTCTTATGATGAGGCAGAAAGTTGTCTTACATCTGTAGAATGAATTTCACTCTTCTACACTCAAACAACACACTTTTTCTAGGAAATGAAAAAAAATAATTTAATTTTTCAGGTAAGTTACTATAGTTAGGTTAGGGTTTTTTTTTTATATGAAGAAAATTGGTAGTAATATTTCATCTCTATGACAAAAAGACTCAAGGGAAGGAATTCTCATTAGATTAGGGTTATTTTTTTTTTTTAAGTGAAGAAATTTTAGGATTTTTTTTTTCATTTTCTAGAAAAAAGAACTATAGGGAAAGACTTGCCATCTACCCCCACATGCGGGTTGGCTATAGCAATCCTTGTACCTGAGTTGAGGGTTGGGGATAGGGGGGATGCAAGTGGGGGTAGATGGCAAGTCTTCCCCTTGAGTCCTTTTTTCTAGGAAATGAAAAAAAATAATTTAATTTTTCAGGTAAGTTACTAGTTAGGTTAGGGTTTTTTTTTATATGAAAAAAATTGGTAGTAATATTTCATCTCTATGACAAAAAGACTCAAGGGAAGGAATTCTCATTAGGTTAGGGTTATTTTTTTTTTTTTAAGTGAAGAAATTTGAATGAAATTTTTAGGAATTTTTTTTCATTTCCTAGAAAAAAGAATTATAGGGAAAGACTTGCCATCTACCCCCACATGCTTTCCCCCTATTCCCAACACTCAACTCAGGTACCAGGGTAGCTATAGTTTAACCAAAAAAATACTCGAGGGAAGGACTTGCCACCCACCCCCACTTGCAACCCCCCTACCCCCAACCCTCAACACAGGTAGGTACAAGGATTGATTTATTAACTACAAGTTTTTTAGTAGTAGAACATACATACCTAGTGCTTGTACGAACACGAATAGAAATATCACAAAAATAAAATAATAGAATAAAAAGACCACACCAGTGTTGTTGATTTTTGTTCAGTACCTTTAGCTAACAGAGTACTTTGCTTGCACAGGCTACTACGAGGGACATAGAATAACAATACACAATGTTATCCTTCATCCAAGATGAGGGATGTTAGTGTTACAAACAGTAGGTACTTGTAATTTTCTTTCATATATTTTAGGTTATATTCCAACAGGGTTTACAGGGTAGGATTCGGGCTGGCTGAGTGAGTGAGAGAGACTAAGCCAAAGAGAATGTAACGACTATGCTAGGATCAAGCAGTGTTGCCAATGAACATTTTTAGGCGGCCGGCCGTGTACATGAGGTAAAAAAGCCGTTTTTCTAAGGGAAATTACCAAAACGGTGGGCCGCCGTGTATTTATTCTCTTCTCAAACTATGTCTAGGTATTAATTAAGTAGTACATACAAGATATAAACCTACATTGCGAGAGACTGGCGCCTGTGTTAGGTTTAATAAAACCTGTGTTACAGGACCGTGTCGTGTGTTAAAAAAAAAAGAAAAACGTTCTTTAATACGTTTTCAACATTAGCCTTGAAATAGCGCTATTTGGGTAATGTTTGCAAGCTTTCTGTATTGGTTTGAAAAAATAATCTAATATTTTCCTAAACCTTCTCAAGTTTTTTTTTGTCCTTATTTTTTTTGTTGGGTACATTGAGGTTTAGGTGGTGGGTTCTCTGCAATAATTTTTGCTGTTGTTATGTAATATCGTATGGGGTTTCTTAGCACTTGTCATGGTCGCCATGTAATATCGTATGGTGGATAGCGTGGGCTACGCGCCGAGGCGCAGGGATGAATAAAAACGTGCAGTCACATGTTGAATGATTAACCTTTATTTTCTCATAAATTGTATCTTATATACTAAAGCTTCACAAAGAGTAGTAGAGCTCTTTGTGAAGGGCTCGTCCGGGGAAGTACTACCACCACGCCTTTTTCTGCCGCCAAGCAGCAACGCTGTGTTTCGGTTTGAAGAGTGTGGTCGCCGGTGTAATTACAGGCACATGAGGCTTAACATCTGGATGCCTCAAGTTGATGGACGCAGGGCAGTGCATCGTAGGGCACGTTCCTATTGTGCGTGACCTACGGGGCAATGTTTTGTTTATACGTGATGGTTACCACTTAACATCAGGTGGACCATCTGCTTGTTCCATCAGCTAGTTGTATAAAAAAAAAAGAAAAAAAAAAGGCTTACGTGAGATTATGTCGTTATCCAATTCACTTTATCGTCACGTATAACCAACTAACCTAACGGGGTACATTATGTATTGATCTAAAATTATTTAGTCATAAGTCCTGACAATGTAAAATCTACATACATACATACATAATAATGCAATAAATATACTGAATATTGAATACTGAATACTTCCGCATAAGCCAGATCGTTGGAACACGCATCTGTTACCATATCTCAATCACGTATAACCAACTTCCGCATGAGCCAGATCATTGGAACACGCATCTGTCAGTGCTGCATATCTCAGTTAATTTTCGATATAAATTTTGTATGGATCATGACCATTCTACCGTTGAGATAATTTATTTCTTTTTTCTCTGCAAAAGGTTTAAGAGATTTAGAAGGATAGAACTATCGAATACCCAACATCCTACCTAATATTATAAACGTGAAAGTTTGTAAGTATGGATGGATGGATGGATGGATTGATGGATGGATGGATGTTTGTTGCTCTTTCACGCCGGAACGGCTGAACGGATCTGGATGAAACTTGGCAGAGAGATACATTATAGTCTGGAATAACACATAGGCTACTTTTTATCCCGTGGGAATACCGATATTAAAATCTTAGCGGGTGAAACCGCGGGGTGCAACTAGTTTATTGATGATCTCTATTGTTGACCAGTGGTTGGTGCCTGTGTCTATATACATAGGTACCTACTTGATACCTGTACCTGTACCATATGGGTATATCGGTTGGGTGTGCAGATGTACTCGTAGGTGTGGGCTACTGGTCTACAACAAAGATGTAGATAATAATGATAATATTCACTATGTTTGTGTTTTTAAGTAGGTTAATCTGTTGTGTATGCATTTAAAAAATCGTTTTTGTTTCAAAATAATGAAAGAATTGTTTTGCTTTTGAAACCTCATGTCACTCACTATTTTTCTGTTTTTTTTTTTATTGTTTTTAGCTATCTCTAAAATTAACTAATAATGTTCACCTAACTCGTTACGTACAATAAATGTTATTTTCGGCTGTATGCACATATATTTACGATACAATCCAGATCAGTTGTAATATTTTAGTTTTTTCTTGGTCGTAATGTGTTTTGTGCGTTTAAATAAATAAATAAAAATAAATAAATAATTCAAGTCCAGCCCTGTGTACACCGTAAGGATATATGTGTTCTGTGGTGTACACAGACAATTTTCTTTTTCGCTTGTTTATGGGCTCACTCAAGGAATTTGAATACAAGTCAAAAGAAGTCAGCTACATTATGTCAAGTCAGGCGTCTGTCTGTCATATTTTACAGTATTTTACCTTGGATGAAGTTTAGTTAGTATTTAATTTTTTTCTATGTAATTTACGGTCAATGGTCACCAATATGGTCACTGAAGTCTGAAGGAAGAGGAAGGAAGTCATAGTCCAAGGAATTTGAAATCTATATTCCTTGTCATAGTCAGTCAGTCAGTCGTAGGCAAAGACTTTGTACTTATAACAAGACTGTGCACCAAAAAATTTTGTTTACCTAAAATGAGATTTATTGTCTTACGTGTAGGGTAGCTATTTCCATAAAAGCGGTAGCGAGCAAAAAACGGTCCTGGTGAGAGGGCTCCTGCTGGGAGTGTGTCCTTGTCTGACGTCTTGCCAGCTCAACTAACCTACCGGTTTGGTAGAAATGGTACAATAAAGTACATACGTTTTGCTTTTTTATGAATTACCAAAACGTACGTTTATAATCTTCGAAACTTTATTAAATATTTCTAGTTCATAAAGTAGGTATAATTAATCATCTATTCGTTGTATTTCATAAATGATCCTTCAACACTGAGTATGTAAGAGTAGTAATTAAATGTTTGGGCCTGGTAATACTAAATGCAGATGGCGGTTTGCTCATATGGTTGTTTGGATGATTCTCGTGCTTCGATTTGTGGTAGTGTAAATTTTCATAAAACCTGTTAATTTTAATGAAAAATGGTGAATTCTTGTTGTGTGACTGGGTGCAAAAATGAGTATTATCCCGTTAGCCGCTTTTCTTTCCATGGGTAAGTAAAAACAACAATTATGTTCTAAGGGTAACCATGAGTTTTGTCGATCAAAGATTTTTTTACAATCTCGTTTTAGTAGTAGGTAGGTCGATACGTCTCGACTGTCATAAATTGGAAATTTTGGTGAAAAAAAAGTTGTTCTTAACGCGTTCTTTGACTTTGAGACGATGACGTTTGTTGTTAATAACTAATTCTTGTATTGTAGATTTCCAAAGAATGAAAACTAGAAATTGAAGTTGGAAAATGAAGTACCTGGAAAAAACTCAGTCGTCTGTTGTTTGCAGTACGCATTTTAAATGTGATGACTTTATTCCTGGATATACTAGTAAAATGTTGAAACCTGATGCTGTCCCGTCAATATTTCCTAAGGTAAGAATAAATCATCCGAGTGTGTCCGCGCATTAACAATAACCTTGAAAATTCAAATTTTGCGATGCCTTTTTCACATAGTTTTACTGAACCGAACGTGGTAAGAGTTTTTAAGGTAATATATTTAATTCAAAGTTAAGTAGGCATGTACTAGTAAAGATAAGTACTTCTGTCTTACGTTTAAATAAATAAATAGAAGCTCTCATCCACACTGCTCCAGTCTACTCTTGTCTACCTACCTACCGTGTCCCATTAACTTCAAATATCTTTACAGGTCGTGCCCTACAAAAAAAGAGTGCATGTTTTAAGCAATGTATGTACCTATAGAAGAGGTAGGACCAGCACCAAAAAAGGCAAAACTGCAAGAAAGTGTCATTAAGGAGATTAGGTACCATTACGGAAAGTGTTTGTACACAAACAGAATCCGCGCCAACTACTGACACGCCACGTAAAAAGAAATTACGTCGAGATGTAAAAGTGTTACAACAACGCCTAAAAGTGTGTTGGTCAAAAATTCTTAAATTTAAGACTTAGAAGCTACGGGAAGTCTCTAACCCTCAAACATGTAGTACATAAGGCTATATTAAAACAAAAATTGCGTAAAAAGTATCCAGCAATGTATAAAACCAATTCAATAAAAAAATATTCCAGAATATTGCATCAGGTGTTTATATTTTGACCTCCTCTATTTTACTGGTTTAATAATAATAAATATGATATTATGGTGATATCTCACATTTGACAAACCTAGCTTTTTTTTAACTACCTCTGTAAGGAGCGAATGTTGTTAGGTTTTTTCCAAATTAACGGTAGATGATACTTACCTGTTATAAAGGGAGGAAAAAAGTATTTCCGACCCTTAGCCCACGTGTAAGGAAAGTGATGTAGATTCCAAAAAAAATATACACACGCGATGTTTTGGTAATTTTTTTTACTTATATAAATATGGTAGCGTAAATAAATCATCAATATGTTAGGATACGCAATCGTACAAGCAATTTGTCCCGTGTTCTGTTTGGTTATTCATGGTCACCTCATTAGAAAGGGACACACTCCCACCAGGAGCCCTCTCACGCGGACCGGTTCTTGCGCCTTGGTGCACAGTCTAGTTATAAGTACAAAGTCTTTGGTCGTAGGTACTGTACTCTGACATTGACATACTCCATCCAAGCTCTGACAGGTTTGCGTTTGCTTTTTGCTTTGAGTTTGCTGTTTGTTTGTTTACATTAAAAACTAAATAGGTACCTTTATCGAACTCCAACCAAACTAGCAAAGTTAAATTGGTTAATTTTATAAAGGACCGTAAAGGACGTATGTATGACAATAGAAAGTTGTTCGTGCATCAGATATTCAAATGTCGCTGTTCCCTGCGTATGCTCCCGATGGAGACGGGAAACCGAAAATGGAGGGAGAGAGTGATCGGAACAGCCAGTGGGATGTCGAAGAGTTGCGGACGGAGGCGGCGCGTGAGTGCGTGCTGGAAGCCAGCGACAGCGACGCCTCGTCGGGCTGCGAGGCGCCGCGACCGGCGGCTGTGCCCGCGCCTGCGCCGCTCGCTGACGCCGACGCTGACTTCTACTACGACGGCAAACCAGACGCTGCCAACTTGAGTGTTACCACTCTGCACATTCCTGGAAGGCCTATGTGAGTGGTTATTTGTGTTGGTGTGGCATAGCTCGGCTGGCACCATTAAACTAATAAATAAACAACTTTGCTGTTAGGACCTGTTAGATTTGAAGGATCTAATCAAAGCTTAGAGCGTTTTTCATGAATTGTTTTTCTCATTTTGAGGATAAGTTACCAAATAATATAATACCTAAGAAGTTTATTCTTTATTTAGGGTTGAAAAACGTTGCTCAAACAAATTTAAACAATCATGTGTTGCTCCGAAAACAAAGAAACAACATTTAAAGTTTATATTTGCACAATAATTTTCACCGTAATTCACAACTCCTCGTTATCCATCATCTTAGTTTTAGTTTCTGTTGCACCGACTCAAGGACTATCTCTCTGACTCTGGCGAGAGACTGACATATCTATTAATTTGTTTTATCCACAGTGCAAAGAGTGGCATTCAAGCATTCACGTTCCAAAGAAATGTAATATGTTTCTTTACATACTTAATAGGTACTTAATAATAATTCATTTATTTGAGATATAAAATCCATTAAACATCAACTATAACATACACAAAACTTACATATATACTTTAACTTACTACATAATGAAATAAATAATTTGATAAAATAAAATGTCACAGGAAATTGGAAATTGAAATTTAAAATTGGATAAAATAGAAATAAAATAGCTATGGTATTATAAAAAGTTATGAACATTACTCATTATGTCAATGTTTTGTCTTATTGGTTCTGTTTTGTCTGGATTTGTTTTGTTTCCGTTAGGTCTGTTATTGCAACCAGCTTCTGAGTAGGTATGTTAGTTGCCTTTTGGGGTTGTCTGGTTTTGGTGGTTGTACATTAGATTCCAAATGTTTTTGTATGTCCTGGATTTGTCCTTTATTTATTTCTGCATTATGTCGTTTTTTGGTTGTGTCATTTGGTCGTTCGTGGTTTTGCCGTCTCTGGGAGTCGTCAAGTTTCGGGAAGTTATGTTTGGTTACCATTGGTTTTCCTGAAGAAGTCATTGGTTTTTTCTGTGGTTAAAGGTGGCTTTGGGTAGCCTCATCAATTTGTGTGTACCGTTAATCTTTTTCCAGTTTAAGATTTCCTGGTAAACTTTGCAGGGTGTACTCGTTTTTTTCTACCACTGTCTGGATAGTCTCTGTCAGTTTGTTCACATCTTCTATTTCATATAGGATCAGTGGTGGTGGCTTGCTTGGTTTTGTAACCTTAACCCTGACTTCTGTGTTGTCAGTGGGTAGGATATCGAATTTGTTGCTGATTTCGGTTGTGACTTGGGATGGTGAGTCAGAGACTCTTTTGCGCTTGTTCATCCTTATGGTGGGTACCTTCTTCCATTCAGGGTTCTTATTCAAGGGGCCAGTCAGGAGTGATGTGGGTTCCTGTGTTGGGATAGAGCTACATTCCATATATCCTTGTTCTGTGGAGTCGGTGGTGGTTGCCTCAGCTCTTGGTTTGACTGCTGTTGCATCGCTAAGAGATGCTGAGCGGGGTCGATTGAACAGCCCAGGGTGAAAGAGCTGCTGGGTTACTTATGGTTTGTTTGCTTCGTTTTCCTTATTATTATTATTTTTTTTTATTTATTTGTTTTTAGGAAAACCAACAGCACAAAAAACAGAAAAGTAAAGAAAATTGTAACAGAAGGCCAATAATAGGTTTTCACGTATAGAAAAGAAATAGATACAGAAAGGTGAGAACAGAACATATTAGTGAACAAGTACTTACAAAATTAAGAATAACTACCAAATTGAGGATATCTACTATAATTTTAGGAAAAGAAGTCGCCACCCAGTCGCCGTCTCGCAGTTAAAAATAAATAAATAATGCTGGACAATCCACACAGCACTATCTAGCCCCAAAGTAAGCTATTCAAAGCTTGTGTTATGGGTACTAGATAACTGATATATTTAATACATTATATACTTACATAGATAGATATTTTTTTATTATACATAGAAAACACCCAGACCATCGGAACAAATTTCTGCAGATCGTACACAAATTTGTTCCACGGCGGGAATCGAACCCGCAACCTCTTGCGTCGCAGGCAGGCTCTCGCCCGCTACGCCACAGAGGTCGTCAAAAGTTACAACACTGGAGCAGAAAAGATCCAGGTCAATATACCTGGAAAGCTTGTTGAACTGATCGCCAACTCGCCACAAAAAGGAGTTCTGTCGGTAGTTGGTTCCAGCTAGTTTTACATTTATAAGCGGGTTGAAAGGTTATGATGAAATCCTTTGCCCCCCCCCCCCCCCCAGAATATGAGGGGCAGCCTGAGCTATGCTCAGGGAGGGATTCTCCGACGGATTCCCCGCCGGTACCCTCCTGGGGTAGTATTTCTTTAAGTCTTGCTTCCATAGTTGGTGTAATTTTTTCAAGGGTTTTGTTCCCTCTGTCACTCGTTTAGCACAACCCGGGGGATACGTGTAGGGTGGGCCTAGGAGAAGGTGGTAAATCCTACGGACGCGAGTGACATCGTCCCCCAAAAGACCTTTAATATGATAATCATTATTACTAAGACTTTGATTTCCTTGCAGAGAGTATTATGCCACATTGCCAGGCGGTCTGAATTCAAGATAATTTTTGTTATGTACCTAATGTTACACAATGCCCGGTTCGATAAAAGTTTGTGTTCTAAAATTTAGCATAAGTTTAGATAATCGACCGAACAATTCGCGGTTACTGGAATACCACAGAGGTGACTTACCGCAAGATTATGCTTGCCTTTTGCACTGGAAGTGAGAAGAACATTAACCGACGTCTGCACCATAATAAAAACAGCACAGTCCCATTTGGACTCCCCTCATCTTCTCTCTTCAATTCAACTACGTGTTCCCGCGAGAAGCGTTAGAATCCCCGCTCTCTCTCTTTATGTTCCTCACTGTGCGACGAATTATAGGCAAAATTCCTTTTTTATCAGATCAGCAAATTCCTATAATGAACTGGTTGGCTTCCCTGAGCTGGATCTTTTCAACTCAAAACCGTCTTCTTTTAAACGCGTTCTTGTAAACATTGGTCGGAATCGGAGCTTCAGCTGCTTGGTTGGGTATGGCTGTGTATCAACCTTTTTAGAACTTCCAAATGTAAAATGCTGCAGTTTTGTCATAGCTTGCTGTTATTATTATTTACCTACTTTTTTACGTTTGATTTTAAATTTTAACTATGTGTTTTGTCAATAAGGACCTTTCTTTTTAGATTTGTATATGCGAAAACGTATAATTGGTATTTAGTTTTTTTAAGTTGTTACATTCATAGTTTACATACTGTTTGTTTTCCAAATAAAATAAAATAAATAAATTTTTTTTTTGCTGTGTCATCTACTCAGACCTTCTTGAAGGTGTAAAGTGCAGCGCGTGCGACCTACAGAGAATCGCCGCATGCGTAAAACTAAATGTAGGGAAAACCGTACAATCTTCTTCTTCTATCTAAATATATATAACGCAAAGGTGACTGACTGACTGACATAGTGATCTATCAACGCACAGCCCAAACCACTGCACGGATCGGGCTGAAATTTGACAGGTAGATGTTATGACGTAGGCATCCGCTAAGAAAGGATTTTGATCAATTCTACCCCCAAGGGGATAAAATAGGGGATGAAAGTTTGTATGAGATTTACAAAGTAAACGAGCGCGAGCAAAGCCGCGGGATCAGCTAGTATATATATAAACAATTTTAAGGTATCATTGTTGGCCAAGATGGCTAATAAAAATAAATCTGTTCTGTTTTACACAGTTTGCAAGTTTTTTTGTACTTACTATCTTAGCTTAAAACTTAAAAATAATCTTAAATTGTTACTGATGACATGTATTTTATCATTAAATACATCGACATGTTGGACCTTGTGTACAAATGCGTTTAAAAGTTGTATACAGGGTTACAGGAAAAATCGTGCTAGATCCGTGAAGGGCGTGGAGTACCCATCATTTCTGACTTATTTCACTATGAAACACCCTACCCTAAACTTAACCCTTTTCGAGATATTCGACTTTTAATTTTTTTATTGAAAATTGCCGATTTTTAGGTTACTAAATTTATTTTTGTTTATTTTGTGTATCTTATTATTATTATTATTGCATTTTTACATGTGTAATAAGATGCTTTAGGACGTCTATCATTAAAATAGTGCATAAGTTAATTGAATAGACCGTAGTAGACAAGTGAAAGTTAAGAAATAAAAAAAATATTAGAAAGTTTATTTTTCTCTAAGGGATATCTAAAAAAAATATTATGGCAATTGTTCGGCAGATGTTTTTTAAAATATCTACGTTTCATCAGCTATCTAACGAGGTATAATAATCTAGGGTTTTATTCAAATGCATTGAAAAAAATTTAGTTTTATAGGCGACAGTGGAGAAGAAAATTTATACCTAGCCCTAAAAAGTAAAATAAAATAATAGGTAAGCATGAAATGTCATTTATTAAAGATTTTCACACAACTTTTTCTTATTCTACAGTTCATGTTCAACATGGCCGCCTCTATTTCTGATACATTGTCGCATCCTTCTACGGAGACCAGTCTTTACTACTCCAGTGGTTAACGTGGTCCTCATTTTATTGGCTGCATCCACAATCCTTTCTCGTAAGTCTTCCACAGACGAAACTGGATTCGGCTCGCTGTACACAAGACTTTTCATGCACCCCCACACGTGAAAATCCATGGGCGTTAGGTCCGGACTTCTTGCTGGCCATGGCAACGGTCCACCTCGTCCTATCCATTTGTTTGGATAATTTGTGTCCAGCCAGTCTCTGACACTTCTCCTGAAATGGGCAGGGCAGCCATCGTGTTGGAACCACATGTCCCTGATCAGGTTGAGTGGCAGATCATCCAGCAAATCACTTAAGTCTGCTCTCAGGAAATTTTCGTAGCTTTCCCCATTTAGATTATCCGGGAGAAAGTAAGGTCCAATCAAATGATTGGAGATAATGCCCATCCACACATTCACGCTGAATCTTCGTTGGGACCCCTTCACTCTTTTCTTATTGGGATTCCTTAGCTCTTTTGGGGCCCAGTAATGGGCGTTGTGATAGTTAGTTATGCCATCTTTATCAAATTTGGACTCATCCGTCCACAAGATATTTCTTAGAAAATCTGGGTCTTCTACGTCAGCATTTAGCATAAATCTGCAAAAGTCCAATCTTCTCGCGGGGTCTCCTTCTTCAATAACGTGTACCGGCGTGTAATGGTACGGGTATAGGCCAGCAGTATGCACTGTAAACCACACTCTCCATTGCGAAAGTCCCAGATCACGGGCAACAATATTAGTGGAAGTAGTCGGATCCGCTCGAAAGCGTTGCACTATCTCATTGTCCTGTTCTTCGTCATCAATTCGTGGTCTTCCCATGTCTGTATTTCGTCTCAAAACAGAGCCAGTTTCTCGAAGTCTTCGATAGACTCTGTCAAAAACGGCCACATCCGGCACTCGACGACCGGGGTAGCGAGTTATGTATTCGTTGCGAGCTTGCGCAGACACACAATCGCAGTATCCGTAACAAATAAGCATATCAGCATATTCCTCAGGTGTGTAGGACGTCATCTTCAACACTTCCGTATCACAGGTACAAATCAGAGTCCGGTTAGCAAGCACAGTAGTCACAAATCAGAAGAAATAGTCCAGAATCACAGCCAAGTCGAGAAAAAGAGCAAAACGATATCACATCTACTATGTACGAAGCACAAAAGCAGACTGACAACCAAAACTGTTGTACCCCCTGTTGTATCCCAGCCCTAACCGGTCTCTACACATTTTTTCTTTCATTCGCACTTACATAAATCATCACTTGTCTCGCTCGCACGGTGCGTCTTAACTTGAAGGACAATAGGCGCGGGACCGTTAAAACTGCTACCTGGAGCGTCCCAACTACTTTTTTTCCACGAAATGTAATACAAACCCTAGATTGTTATACCTCGTTAGATAGCTGATGAAACGTAGATATTTTAAAAAACATCTGCCGAACCATTGCCATAATATTTTTTTTAGATATCCCTTAGAGAAAAATAAACTTTCTAATATTTTTTTTTATTTCTTAACTTTCACTTGTCTACTACGGTCTATTCAATTAACTTATGCACTATTTTAATGATAGACGTCCTAAAGCATCTTATTACACATGTAAAAATGCAATAATAATAATAATAAGATACACAAAATAAACAAAAATAAATTTAGTAGCCTAAAAATCGGCAATTTTCAATAAAAAAATTAAAAGTCGAATATCTCGAAAAGGGCTAAGTTTAGGGTAGGGTGTTTCATAGTGAAATAAGTCAGAAATGATGGGTACTCCACGCCCTTCACGGATCTAGCACGATTTTTCCTGTAACCCTGTATGTATAATACATTGGTAGAGTTGTTATTGAAATGATGATGAATGATATTCATCCTTTGCCCGTTGTGTTACTCTGACCTTATGCATGTGCTCCTTTGTGAGCGGCCATGTCTCGGCTCCGTAGATGAGTCTGGGCAGAACACATTAATTAATATTTAGTGCGCTTCATAAAGCGCAAAAGCGAGGCGAGTTTTCAAAGAAGTCTAAGTTTATCCTCAAATTAAAAAAAAAAATATGTCCACTCACGCGAAGCTGGGACAGGCCGCTATTACTTACCTAATATAGATGGATGTGAAATATAATTTGTTACAGTTACAAGCGAGCCGGCGGGCAGCCGCTAGGCAGCAGCGGCCGCGCGCGCGGCGGCGGGCGGGCGCGGCGCTACTTCGGAGCGCGCGCGCCGGCCGCCGCCAGCGCCGCGCTGCGCGTGCTGGGCGCGCCGGCCGCGGCCGAGCGAGCGCGCGCGCTCCGCCGCCTGCTGGCCGCCGCGCCGCAAGACGAGGCGCTCTGGCTGCGTTACGTCGAGTTCCAGGTACCGCGCCGCGACCGCCGCGACCGCCGCGACCGCGCCGCCGAGGCTGACGCTGCTGACGTGTGCGCGTGTGCCCGCAGGAGCAGTGGGCGGACGGCGCGGCGTGGCGCGGCGCGTGCGAGGCGGCCTGCGCGGCCGGGGGCGCGGGGGGCGCGGGGGGCGCGCGCCTGCGGGCCGCGCTGCACCGCGCGCGCACCGCGACGCTGCCGCCGGCGGAGCTGCTGCGCGCGCTGTCGGACGACGTCGCCCGCGGTACGCGCGCGCTGCGGGGGCTGATGTGACTGATGGACGTGCACGATGATGTCTTGGTCGCGCTCCGCAGAGAAGGGGCTCGAGAGCTGGCTGCGGCTCGCGTGGGCGCTGGCGGAGGGCGCGGAGGGCGCGGCCGGCGTGCAGCGCGCCTGCGAGGCGGCGCTGGCGGCGCTGGCGGGCAACGCGCGCGCCTACCCGCTGCTGCTGTACGTGTTCGGTGGGTGCGACAGCCGACAGCGCGGCGCGGGCGTCACCGACGGCAGAGTGAGAGTGAGAGAGCGGCGCGTGTTGCAGGCTGCTCGCTGCGCGCCGCCGCGCTGTGGGAGCAGCTGGTGCTGCTGGTGGAGCTGGTGTGCGCCGTCAACTTCCCCCCCTGCGCCAGCTTCCCCCCGCCCGCGCCCTCGTCTGACGAGACGCACCAGAGGGAGCTTCGCTTGCAACGAGCGGAGGATGCGGTGAGCGGTCCCTTACTTATGTGCTACCTACCTTATGTACCTACCTATCGTGTTTGATTTACATTTCAATTTGCGGGGGCAGGTGATCGAGAGCGGCCTGCCCTTAAGCACGGTGTGGGTGCGCGTGGAGCGGCTGCGCAGCGCGGCGCACTGGCGGCCGGAGCCGCTCGGGGGCGCGGGGGGCGCCGACCCTGCGCGCGCGGCCGCCGCCGGCGACGTGGCGGCGCTGGTGCGCGGCGCGCGGGCCGGCGCGCGGCTGCTGCTGTGCGCGAGCCTGCTGCGGCTGGCGCAGGTGCCGCTGCTGCCGCTGTCGGAGGCGCTGCGCCGCGCGGCCGCCGCCGGCGCGCACGACGCCGCCGCGCCCGCGCCGCCCGCGCTCTGCGCGCTGCACCGCGCCGCGCGCCGCCTGCACGCGCCGCCGCCCGCCGGCCTGCGCGCCGCGCTGCCGCCGCTGCTGCAGCCGCCGCACTACTTCAGCGACGACGCGGGTGAGCAGGACCTACCGCGCGCCACCTCCACCACCGGCACCGTTGATCGATGTTTGTCGCGCGCGCAGGGTACCTGAGCTGGGTGTCGGCGTTGTGGGAGGCGTGCTGCGGCGCGGCGGGCTCGGCGCACGCGCGCGCCGCGCTCACGTGCTGGCGGCTGCGCTGGCTGCACGCGCTGATGCGCGCGGCGCCCGAGGGTGAGGCGCGGCGGCTGCGCGCGGCGGCGCGGCGCGCGCTGAAGGCGCACGCGCCGGACTCGGTGGCGGCGTGCGCACTGTTCGCGCGCATCGACGCGGAGCTCGGGCACGCGGCGGCGGCGCGGCGCGCGGCTCTGCACGCGGTGCGCGCCGGCGCCGCGCGCGCGCCCGCGCTCGCCGAGGAGGCGCTGTTCGCGGCGCGCGTGCTGCGCGAGCTGCACGGGGTGGGGGAGGGGGCGGCGCGGTGGGCGCTGTGCGCGGTCGTGACGGGGGCCGCGCTGCCGCCGGACGACGCGCTCGAGGACGCGCCGCCGCCCGCCGAGCTGCAGGAGCGCGCGCTGCGACAGGTGACGGGCGTCCCGGAGCGACGGCGGCGACGGCGGCGGCGATGATGATGACGACGGCGGGCTCGTGTTGCAGTGCGCGGAGCGGTGCGCGGAGCTGGAGCGCGGGTTCCGGGCGCCGGCGGAGGCGGAGGCGGACGAGGCGGTGCGGCGCGCGCTGTCGTGCGGCGGCGCGGGCGAGTGGGGCGCGGCGCGCGCGGCGCTGCTGCCGGAGCGCGCGCGCGCGGAGCTGCTGGCGCGCCTGCTGCAGCTGCCGCACGCGACGATACACGAGGTGACGTCACGCGCCGCGCCGCGACAGCGACCGCGCACGCCGACTCTGACCGCGCCTCGCGCTTGCAGTCGCCGGCGTCGCTGCAGTACTACGAGGCGTGCGCGTGCGCGCTGACGCTGGCCGCGGCGGGCGGCGGGACACGCGGCGCGCGCCGTGCGGCTGCCGCAAGAGATCTGCTGCCATTGTTCCCGAACAACGCGCTCCTCGCTCTCGGTATGTTTTTATTTTTACTTTGCTCGACATATCGAACAAGTTTTAAACTAGGTACCTGTACAACGATATTGCTTACGAGGAGATCGGGCAGTGCAGGTGTATTAGGCTTCTTTACCTACTAACTTTCATTAACTCACCGCTTGAGATAATCACGATGTAGGTTCTTCGTACATACCTAATTTACATATCGATCGAGCGAGCGCAGCGAACGAACAGCACAGCGACGACCTGGCATAATGGGAGAACGGTGTGGTCGTTACCGGTTCCAGCTGCGACGTCGGGCGGCGTGTGGGCAGGGGGCGCTGGGGGCGCGGCGCCGCGCTCGGGCACGGGGGCGCTGGCGGGCGCGCTGGCGCCGCTGTGTGCGGCCGCGCTGCCCGCCGCGGACGGCGCGCCGCCGGCAGGTGAGTCCTCACTATTCTCGGACCTGTGTTTTCTAAATAGTCACTTGTATTGCCGATCAGATGACCATCTTTAAAATGACTAACTTACAAGACGGCTCTGCTCAAAATCAAAATCAGACAAAATAACGTAGACTTCATCCATCGAGGCGCTCCGTTGTTACGGCGCGGCGACGCCGCGTGCCGGCTCGCTGCGTGCAGCTCCGTTGCATTGCAGAGGTGCAGTGGCGGCGCGTGGCGCGCGCGTGCGGCGGCGCGGGGGGCGCGGGGGGCGCCGCGCTGTGGGCGCTGCGGCTGGAGGCGGAGGCGCGGCTGGCGACGCCGGCGCGCCTGCACCGGCTGCTGCTCGCCGCGCTGCACGACCACCCCAACGACAAGGTGAGTGCGTGCGGGCCGCGTGACGCGCTGCGAGCGGTGCGTGCAGTGCGTGTGTTGTGTTGCAGTGGCTGTACGTGCGCGGCGCGGCGTGCGTGCCGCGCGAGGCGGAGGCGCTGTGCGACGCGGCGCTGGAGCGCGCGCTGCGAGTGCACGCGCTGCCGCACGAGCTGCGCCCCCTGTCGCCGCCGGCGCCGCAGTGACGCGCGAGGCGGAGGCGGAGGCGCTGTGCGACGCGGCGCTGGAGCGCGCGCTGCGAGTGCACGCGCTGCCGCACGAGCTGCGCCCCCTGTCGCCGCCGGCGCCGCAGTGACGCGCGAGGCGGAGGCGGAGGCGCTGTGCGACGCGGCGCTGGAGCGCGCGCTGCGAGTGCACGCGCTGCCGCACGAGCTGCGCCCCCTGTCGCCGCCGGCGCCGCAGTGACGCGCGAGGCGGAGGCGGAGGCGGAGACGCTGTGCGACGCGGCGCTGGAGCGCGCGCTGCGAGTGCACGCGCTGCCGCACGAGCTGCGCCCCCTGTCGCCGCCGGCGCCGCAGTGACGCGCGAGGCGGAGGCGGAGGCGCTGTGCGACGCGGCGCTGGAGCGCGCGCTGCGAGTGCACGCGCTGCCGCACGAGCTGCGCCCCCTGTCGCCGCCGGCGCCGCAGTGACGCGCGAGGCGGAGGCGGAGGCGCTGTGCGACGCGGCGCTGGAGCGCGCGCTGCGAGTGCACGCGCTGCCGCACGAGCTGCGCCCCCTGTCGCCGCCGGCGCCGCAGTGACGCGCGAGGCGGAGGCGGAGGCGCTGTGCGACGCGGCGCTGGAGCGCGCGCTGCGAGTGCACGCGCTGCCGCACGAGCTGCGCCCCCTGTCGCCGCCGGCGCCGCAGTGACGCGCGAGGCGGAGGCGGAGGCGGAGACGCTGTGCGACGCGGCGCTGGAGCGCGCGCTGCGAGTGCACGCGCTGCCGCACGAGCTGCGCCCCCTGTCGCCGCCGGCGCCGCAGTGACGCGCGAGGCGGAGGCGGAGGCGCTGTGCGACGCGGCGCTGGAGCGCGCGCTGCGAGTGCACGCGCTGCCGCACGAGCTGCGCCCCCTGTCGCCGCCGGCGCCGCAGTGACGCGCGAGGCGGAGGCGGAGGCGGAGACGCTGTGCGACGCGGCGCTGGAGCGCGCGCTGCGAGTGCACGCGCTGCCGCACGAGCTGCGCCCCCTGTCGCCGCCGGCGCCGCAGTGACGCGCGAGGCGGAGGCGGAGGCGCTGTGCGACGCGGCGCTGGAGCGCTCGCTGCGAGTGCACGCGCTGCCGCACGAGCTGCGCCCCCTGTCGCCGCCGGCGCCGCAGTGACGCGCGAGGCGGAGGCGGAGGCGGAGACGCTGTGCGACGCGGCGCTGGAGCGCGCGCTGCGAGTGCACGCGCTGCCGCACGAGCTGCGCCCCCTGTCGCCGCCGGCGCCGCAGTGACGCGCGAGGCGGAGGCGGAGGCGCTGTGCGACGCGGCGCTGGAGCGCGCGCTGCGAGTGCACGCGCTGCCGCACGAGCTGCGCCCCCTGTCGCCGCCGGCGCCGCAGTGACGCGCGAGGCGGAGGCGGAGGCGCTGTGCGACGCGGCGCTGGAGCGCGCGCTGCGAGTGCACGCGCTGCCGCACGAGCTGCGCCCCCTGTCGCCGCCGGCGCCGCAGTGACGCGCGAGGCGGAGGCGGAGGCGCTGTGCGACGCGGCGCTGGAGCGCGCGCTGCGTGACGCGCGAGGCGGAGGCGGAGGCGCCTTTCAACAAGCTTAGAACTAAACCTGTAAATAAAACGTTACGCATAGAACCGATTTTTTACATTACCCTCCTTTTTTTTATTTCTGGGAAAAATGCATTACGTATTCCCACCGATTGGAGGATGGTGGGATTTGTGGGACTCCCCCTTTTCCGCCTCCGGTATATCCACTAAACACCCCAGCGGTACTCCCGCGTCGTCATGGTTGGGGGTAGGTACCTGTCAGGTACTGGCATGCCACGTGACAGAGACAGGTTTAAACAGGCATGCCAGTAAATAAATTGAATTGGAATTATTTATTTATTTATTTATTTTTAGGAAAACCAACAGTACAAAAAAACAGAA
The DNA here is from genome assembly GCA_963576535.1 of Plemyria rubiginata. NCBI lineage: Eukaryota > Metazoa > Arthropoda > Insecta > Lepidoptera > Geometridae > Plemyria > Plemyria rubiginata. The sequence goes on along the minus strand of OY754916.1, from coordinate 46,589 downwards.
AAGTAAAGAAAATTGTAACAGAAGTTAAATCCTCACTTATCAACCTTTCTAGGTACTACTCTTTGCTGTCACCTTAAAGTATTTATATTAATTGGTGTCACCCTCAGAAGAGGATTGTTCTGCTGAGGTGTCACCCCACTTAGTCTAGATAGATGTCAGTCAGGTACTTATCTGTCAGAGTTTTTAGACATATTTCTTAGCATTTCTTCTATGCAGGTATCTACTTATATTTTTCTTTGTGTTTTATAGATCGTTTACCTACATTTATATTTTGTAGGATAATGTACAGTTGTGATTTTATGTATGCTCAGTGGTTCAGTTTTTTACAAGTGTAGGTAAATAAAATAACTCAGTTTGGATATTCACATTCTTGAAAACTAAAGGTGAAGGTTAGTTGCTTTTTATTATCCTTTACGCAGCATACAGACCTACTACTGATGCTATGTATACATTTTGTAAGCTGCTTGTTTTCCAAATAAATCATTAAGTAGGTAAAAAAACGAAGACTGATACGTATTCAATGTTAACTTTTTGATTGGTGGGCTCAGCCCAGCACAGCACAGCCCAGCATAGCCCAGCACCGCACAGGTAGCTCGATGCGCGCGCTGCTGGCCGCCGCCGCCGCCGCCGCGCTCGCTGCGCTCGTCTCCGGTAAGGAGAGCTCATTTTTGCAAATTTTACGACCCTCTTACCTACCTACCTACCTACCCCTCTCGGTGAGATGGCGAGGCATTTGCTCGACCGGGGAGGGGGCGGGAGGGGGGCCCTCATCTCACGTGAGATATTTCAAAATGTACTTAAGCAGGTACTTTATTCATATGTTGTAAAATTAATGCATTTTATGATTGCGTTGGATTAATTAAAAAAACACCAAATTTGTTTACTTAGATAGGTAATAATTTTCCGTTGGCTCGTGCGAGGTTTCTCTCGATAGATGGGTACCTACCTAGGTACCTATCGAGAAGAAGTTATCGAACGCGTCGCCTCCGCTCACCGCGGGCTCGTTCTCTGCGCAGCGGGCGCGCCGCGGCCGGCGGCCGGCGACGCCGACGACGAGAGCGACGCGGCCGCCTTCGCGGTGAGTGTGCGCCGTGGTAGGTGCCCTACACGCCGCGCGGCGCCGACTGATCCCCGCGCGCTGTCTGCAGCTGGTGGTGGAGCGCGGCGGCGGCGGCGGCGGCGGCGCGCGGTGCGGCGCGGCGCTCGTGTCGCTGCGCACGGCGCTCACGTCGGCGCGGTGCGCGCGCACGCCGCCGGGCGGCGAGCTGTGGGCGCGCGCGCCGCCCTCCGCCGCGAGCCGCGTGCTGCGCGTCGCCGAGGCGGTGAGTGCGGGGCGCGCGCTGCCTGCTGCTGGCTCTCGGTACTAGCGAGTCGTGTGTGCAGGTGGGCGCGGACGCGGCGCTGCTGGAGCTGGCGGCGGCGCTGGCGGGCGCGCGGCCGGTGCTGGTGGCGACGGCGCGAGAAGACTGCGACCCGCGCGCCATCTGCCATCTCGTGCGCGCGCTGTCAGTACATACCTACCCTACCCTACCCGACCTAATCGCGCCGCGCTAGGTATACCGATCTATATGTAGGTATATATTATCCTGTATTCAATAAATGACACGTTCGACCGCGAGCCGCGCCGCGCCGAGCGTACTTTTCGAGCTGTTCCGTTCCAATCCAACGAGTTTCGTTCAGAAACGCCGCGCAACACGAATGCGAAATGTTGAATAGGTAGTTTAATAGATGAAGTTGTTCGACAGCGGGTCGGGGTCGGGAGGCGCTCGCACGCGGCTGCGCATCGTGGAGCTGGAGCCGCAGCCGGCGGCCGCGTGCTGGCCCCGCCCCCCGACTCCGGAACTCCTCCCCCCGCCTCCGGGGCCCCACCCGCTCGCCGCACAGGGAGACCAGCGAGGGCTGTGTTTCGCTGGCCCAGACCTGTGCCAGGTAGGTATCTACATCTACACATGTACTTCCTATCTATACAATTAGGGTTGCCACCCGTACCTACTTTATAACTAGTAGTTCGCCCCGAACTGAGATTTCGTGAAGCGACGCGAACGCTCCAAAAATATAAGTGGTAGTCAGAGGCAATTCCAAAGTTTGGACTTTCCTCTGACTGCCATTTAGTAACTCAATATGGTAACCAAGTTTCAACTGAATTGGCCTATTTATTGAAGAGTTCCGTTGAAGAGACCTTGGCTTCATCATCTAAACAGGTCGCTATCACCATCTAATGAGAGCCAAGTTTAAGTTACCTACTTATTTTATACCAATAAAAAAATAATTGAAAAAGCAAAGAAACTGGCCGACCAGTAGAAAAACCTTGATGCCAACGAAACTTAGAAATGGGAGCTCTTTGGTATAATATCTATAAAAGCGGGCATCCTAGAAAAAAAATCCAATGGTGAGTCAATTCATATGACACGTAACTTAATTTTTTTGGATTTTTTAATTTTTGCTCCATAAAAAACTTCATATTTTAATTACCCCTCATCCGATTTTATCCATAAATACTTACCAGGTAAAATTCACATTTCATTTCGTGTAATTTTTACTTGTTGGTTTTCGTATACCTACTTGGAGAGAATGTTGTCTATGCAGAGCGATCAAGGCGCGGGCATCGTCTGCGGAGGCAAGCTGTGCGGCGTGCTGAGCGGCTCGCGGCCGCGGGGGGGCGGGGGGCGCGACGCGCGGGCGGGGGGCGAGGCGCAGTGCGGCGCGCCGCACGCGGCGGCCAGCGTGCCGCGCTGGAGGCGCTTCCTGCATTGCGCGCACACACGCGGGGCCTGCGGACGGTACCTACCTACCTACCTACCTACCTACGCTACGCATTCTACCTAGGTATTACAACGCAACGCAACGCGGCAACCAACGTGTAGTTAACAACATTTCTGCCCTTAAAATAGCACTTGATGTGGGGTCAGCACTCAGCACAACCAGGTCATCCGTCATTGTCATGACACCGTGGTGCCATTTTCAAACTGCCTCTGATCAACTCATTCTTTATCTTATCCATCATTCCAACATTCGCATCTCCGCTGCATGTACTCAGTGTAGGTACTCAGTGTAAGAAAATATGCCATGAAATGTCTTCAGAATTCTACAATTTCATAAATTAATCCATAATTAATAAATACTCGTGAAACATCTACCTATCTTGGCTTGTGATCTTCAAGTGCTCGCCAGTGAAGGAGATCATTGATCGCCGCGTTGTGTTACCTGCAGTGACGGCGAGTGCGCGCGCCTCTGCTCGGAGCGCTGGCTGGAAGAGGAGCCCGTGAAGCTGGCGGCCCCCGTAGCGCCTCTCCCAGCGCCCCTCGCCGGCTCTCTGGCGCCCCCCACGCTAGATCCTTCACAAGAGGCCCCTCATCGAACTACCCTCGCTGACGGTATTTTAACTGTAGCTAAATAACACGCCACCCAAATAGGTAATTTGGGTATTTATTTTCTCATCATCTATCATCCTCTCATCTCATATAATCCGTGTTACATAATTATTATGTACCTAACGTGGATTAGGTAGGATTACTTAGATGGGTAAAGATAAGGATAAAGATAATTAAAAAAGAAGGGTGAATTAGGTACAGAAGGTTGATAAATATAAGTGTAAGTAGGTATGTCATTCATTCTTATATTATTTCGTTATTATAGTTTTGTTAAGCGGACATCACGATATCTGCTCATCAGTCACTTTCGTTGTAGAGAATGGCGACGCGCGCCGGCGGCTCACCGCTGGGCCGGAGCCGCAGCCGACGCGCTCGCACACTCGCGGCGCCGCCTCCGACTCCGCCCCCGACTCCGCCTCCGACTCCAACGAGGCGACTCCGGTCTCCGCGGTGCGACACGCCCTCGAGTTTGAACCCAATAGAGCAGACTTTACGGTTTGGCCCATAATATTATTTTTATTACCTACATAGGTACTTTGCCGTGTTTACGTCCCTCCCAGTAGGTACCTATCACATAACTCACTACTTAGTAGGTATTACGTGATAAAAATTAATGAATTAAACTTTGGCCAACTAAGTGAATAATATACAGCCCGCGCCACCCACTCGCGTTGTCTTGAAGGCGGGCGAGTACGGCGACAACGCGGCCGAGTACGGAGCACCGGGCGACGAGAGGGCCGCCGCACCCCCCGCGCCCCCTGCTCGCCTGGACCTCGGCACCCGCGCGCCGCCTCAGCCGCCGGCGACGCGACCGGACGCGGCGGTGCTGGCGCGCATCGCTCCCGGTGCCCCCGCCCGCGCCCCCGCCCGCAGCCGCGGCGCCCCCGCGAAGCCGACGAGAGCCGGCGCTGCGTCACCTGATCCAACTCCGAGGCCGGTGGCTACTCTTTTATACCTAGGCTTTTTGATTTATATGTATAATACATAATTGTAATTCTGAAATGTATATTTATTTTAAACCCACGTAAACTTTACTTACTATATTAATTATACAGGGTTAGAACTACTACTACTACTACTACTACTACTACTACTACTACTACTACTACTACTACTACTACTACTACTACTACTACTACTACTACTACTACTACTACTACTACTACTACTACTACTACTACTACTACTACTACTACTACTACTACTACTACTACTACTACTACTACTACTACTACTACTACTACTACTACTACTACTACTACTACTACTACTACTACTACTACTACTACTACTACTACTACTACTACTACTACTACTACTACTACTACTACTACTACTACTACTACTACTACTACTACTACTACTACTACTACTACTACTACTACTACTACTACTACTACTACTACTACTACTACTACTACTACTACTACTACTACTACTACTACTACTACTACTACTACTACTACTACTACTACTACTACTACTACTACTACTACTACTACTACTACTACTACTACTACTACTACTACTACTACTACTACTACTACTACTACTACTACTACTACTACTACTACTACTACTACTACTACTACTACTACTACTACTACTACTACTACTACTACTACTACTACTACTACTACTACTACTACTACTACTACTACTACTACTACTACTACTACTACTACTACTACTACTACTACTACTACTACTACTACTACTACTACTACTACTACTACTACTACTACTACTACTACTACTACTACTACTACTACTACTACTACTACTACTACTACTACTACTACTACTACTACTACTACTACTACTACTACTACTACTACTACTACTACTACTACTACTACTACTACTACTACTACTACTACTACTACTACTACTACTACTACTACTACTACTACTACTACTACTACTACTACTACTACTACTACTACTACTACTACTACTACTACTACTACTACTACTACTACTACTACTACTACTACTACTACTACTACTACTACTACTACTACTACTACTACTACTACTACTACTACTACTACTACTACTACTACTACTACTACTACTACTACTACTACTACTACTACTACTACTACTACTACTACTACTACTACTACTACTACTACTACTACTACTACTACTACTACTACTACTACTACTACTACTACTACTACTACTACTACTACTACTACTACTACTACTACTACTACTACTACTACTACTACTACTACTACTACTACTACTACTACTACTACTACTACTACTACTACTACTACTACTACTACTACTACTACTACTACTACTACTACTACTACTACTACTACTACTACTACTACTACTACTACTACTACTACTACTACTGGGGTTACAATCTTATCGTACCCTCTTGGGGTCTAAGGGAGCTTATACTATATTTTACTTAGGATTAAAATTAAACATAATAAAAGGTTTTAACAAAAATTTAACAAAAATTAGGGCTAACTTAAAACTATACATTTTTATGTTGATATCTCATATTATTCAAACTATGTATAAACATAAATTTCCTCACTTATTTCTATGAGCTACTTTACTAATGATTTCTATACAATACTCTATAAATTTTTCCCTTAATTTATCATTTGACATTATGACGCTTAAGTTTTCTATAACTAACTTGAAGTCAAGGACTTGTTCCGCTTCGTGTCTTTTTAGGGAGAATACTGGGCATTCTAAGAGGATATGCACTACCGTTTCATCCACGTTGGGTTCACAGGTGCACGAGGGGCTCTCCTTACACTTGAATCTGCTCAAGTATTCGGAGAACCCGCCGTGCCCCGTCAGAACCTGTGTCATGATGCTAGTAGGTGTCATTTTGCGCACTGTTTTGAAGGCTTGTACAGCGTCTGGGAAGAAGATTTTTGTTGTACCGGCGGTCTTGCCTTCCTTGTACCGACGGTTCCATTCGTCAAGCGTATGCAGACGTATCTGTCGCTTGACGAATGAGACCGGACAGTATTCGTAGTCAGGCCTCCTTTTCTTGTTCATTGCGGCCTCCTTTGCCAACTGGTCCGCTCTCTCGTTTCCCTCCAATCCCGCGTGGGCTTTGATCCAGAATAAGGATATTTCTTTATTCTGGAGTCTACTCTTGGTTAGGTTTTCCCGAGCCTCCACGGCTAAGGGATGGAGGGAGCCATGATTGGTAACGGACTGTAGCGCTGATTGGGAATCGCTATAGATGCCAAACGTTTCCTCCGGTCGCTTTAGGATTTCCTCAGTAGCCCGACATATCGCCAGAAGCTCAGCCTGATATACAGTGCAATATGATGGCAGTTTGAGTTTGAGGGCTTTGATCTCGGCTCCGTCATTCCACAGTGACAGTGCCGCTCCGACCTCGCCCTCTATCTTACTGCCATCTGTATATATTTTTACTGCCTGAGTATTGTGGGCATGGTTAGGTTAGGTTAGGTTAGGTTAGGTTAGGTTAGGTTAGGTTAGGTTAGGTTAGGTTAGGTTAGGTTAGGTTAGGTTAGGTTAGGTTAGGTTAGGTTAGGTTAGGTTAGGTTAGGTTAGGTTAGGTTAGGTTAGGTTAGGTTAGGTTAGGTTAGGTTAGGTTAGGTTAGGTTAGGTTAGGTTAGGTTAGGTTAGGTTAGGTTAGGTTAGGTTAGGTTAGGTTAGGTTAGGTTAGGTTAGGTTAGGTTAGGTTAGGTTAGGTTAGGTTAGGTTAGGTTAGGTTAGGTTAGGTTAGGTTAGGTTAGGTTAGGTTAGGTTAGGTTAGGTTAGGTTAGGTTAGGTTAGGTTAGGTTAGGTTTTTTTTTTTTTTTTTTTTTTTTTTTTTTTGTCGCGTTCCCTATGGGCTTAAGGCCCATACCTTTTTTTATGGAGTGAAATTTATTTATTTAGTCTATCATTATTACTACGTCTATGCTCCATTTTTTGGAGTACTCATATTGATTAGATTTACGTTTAGATTAATGTTATTTTAAAAATTTTATACTTGTTAACACAGTTTCCTCTTAAAACTATACTTAATTACTATTATACTACTAACGTGCAACTTTTTTTTTTTTTTTTTTTTTTTTTTTTTTTTTTTTTTTTTGTTTGGTTAATGTTTTATTTCTATGGTTACATTTTTTTTTTTTATTTTTTTTTTTTTTTTTTTTTTTGTTAGTCTTTTTATCTATTGTTACAATGTTATATTCCTATGGTTGGTTAGGTCAGGTTAGGTTAGGTTAGGTTAGGTTAGGTTAGGTTAGGTTAGGTTAGGTTAGGTTAGGTTAGGTTAGGTTAGGTTAGGTTAGGTTAGGTTAGGTTAGGTTAGGTTAGGTTAGGTTAGGTTAGGTTAGGTTAGGTTAGGTTAGGTTAGGTTAGGTTAGGTTAGGTTAGGTTAGGTTAGGTTAGGTTAGGTTAGGTTAGGTTAGGTTAGGTTAGGTTAGGTTAGGTTAGGTTTTTTTTTTTTTTTTTTTTTTTTTTTTTTTGTCGCGTTCCCTATGGGCTTAAGGCCCATACCTTTTTTTATGGAGTGAAATTTATTTATTTAGTCTATCATTATTACTACGTCTATGCTCCATTTTTTGGAGTACTCATATTGATTAGATTTACGTTTAGATTAATGTTATTTTAAAAATTTTATACTTGTTAACACAGTTTCCTCTTAAAACTATACTTAATTACTATTATACTACTAACGTGCAACTTTTTTTTTTTTTTTTTTTTTTTTTTTTTTTTTTTTTTTTTTTTTGTTTGGTTAATGTTTTATTTCTATGGTTACATTTTTTTTTTTTATTTTTTTTTTTTTTTTTTTTTTTGTTAGTCTTTTTATCTATTGTTACAATGTTATATTCCTATGGTTGGTTAGGTTAGGTTAGGTTAGGTTAGGTTAGGTTAGGTTAGGTTAGGTTAGGTTAGGTTAGGTTAGGTTAGGTTAGGTTAGGTTAGGTTAGGTTAGGTTAGGTTAGGTTAGGTTAGGTTAGGTTAGGTTAGGTTAGGTTAGGTTAGGTTAGGTTAGGTTAGGTTAGGTTAGGTTAGGTTAGGTTAGGTTAGGTTAGGTTAGGTTAGGTTAGGTTAGGTTAGGTTAGGTTAGGTTTTTTTTTTTTTTTTTTTTTTTTTTTTATAGAATGGGAGTTGTGTTGTGGGAAGTGGGTGCTAATGGGATACTCCCACTTCCCACCACATTAGAGATTGGGGAGAGGATAAAGAGAGTGGAGGGATTAATTTATTTTTGAAAATATATACAATAACAATGAAATCCTATACATAGATTACTTTATAAAATACTAATAATTTTCTTAAATCTAAACGTGAGTAGAGGTGAAGCGATTGTTGGAGTTCGAGTGGTTTTCTTAAGTTCGTCGGTCCGGACCAGGTGACTTGAGTAGCTGGAGTAGTGCCAAAGCTTGTTGGGGTCGTCTGCAGGAGCGCATTGGTGTCTGGGGGCAGATGGGCGGTCGTCCCCTGCTCTGTATTAAGTGAGTGGTTTGGGGCAGTGAGAGCAGGAGTACTCCAAGTTGTTGGGCGAGGCTGCAGTGAATGGAGGCGGAGCGATTGTTGGTGTTTCAGTGGTATTCTTGAGATCGTCAGTCCGGATTGAGTAACTTGAGTTGCTGGAGTGTTGCAATGGCATGTAGAGGTCGTCTGCAGGAGTGCGTTGGTGTCTAGAGGCAGGTGGGCGATCGTTTCCTACTCTCATTAGTAAGTGAGTGATTTGGAGTAGTGAGAGCAGGAGTTCTTCAAGTTGAGTTGATATTATACAAAACAAGTGTGCTGATTCTATCAGTTAAATACAATTTTAAGTCTACATATATAATACTGTATACAAACAATACGTTTATCTAATAAAGCAAGCCCGGCAAAATCGGCAAGTCCGGCAAGCAAGCCCGACTTGCCGACCCCGCCGTACTTGCCTTAACTATTTTACACAAAACTATTCTAGCAATCAAATAAAATTTAAGTCTACTAATTAGCTGTGTTTACACAATGCAAGTGTCGTGATTCTATCAGTTAAATACAGCTTTTAAGTCTAGATATATGATACTGTGTTACAAACAGTACGCTTATCTCATAAAGCAAGTCCGGCAAAATCGGCAAGTCCGGCAAGCAAGTCTGACCTGCCGACCTTGCCGTACTTGCCTTAACTATTTTACGCAAAGCTATTCTAGCAATCTATACAAACAGTACGCTTATCTCATAAAGCAAGTCCGGCAAAATCGGCAAGTCCGGCAAGCAAGCCCGACTTGCCGACCTTGCCATACTTGCCTTTACTATCTTACACAAAACTATTCTAGCAATCAATTAAATACAATTTTAAGTCTGCAAGTATGATACTGTGTTGCAAACAGTACGCTTATCTCATAAAGCAAGTCCGGCAAAATCGGCAAGTCCGGCAAGCAAGCCTGACCTGCCGACCTTGCCATACTTGCCTTTACTATTTTACACAAAACAATTCTAGCAATCTATACAAACAGTACGCTTATCTCATAAAGCAAGTCCGGCAAAATCGGCAAGTCCGGCAAGCAAGCCTGACCTGCCGACCTTGCCACACTTGCCTTAACTATTTTACACAGAACAATTCTAGCAATCAGTTAAGTACAGTTTTAAGTCTGCAAGTATGATACTGTGTTGCAAGCAGTACGCTTATCTCATAAAGCAAGCCCGGCAAAATCGGCAAGTCCGGCAAGCAAGCCTGACCTGCCGACATTGCCGTACTTGCCTTAACTATTTTACATCAAACTATTCTAGCAATCAGTTAAATACAGTTTTAAGTCTGCAAGTATGATACTGTGTTGCAGACAGTACGCTTATCTCATAAAGCAAGCCCGGCAAAATCGGCAAGTCCGGCAAGCAAGCCGGACTTGCTGAGGTTGCCAGATGGTATTGGCCAACTTGCCGGACTTGCCGAACTTGGCAACCCGCTCAACTTGCCGGGCTTGCCGGACCTGCCAACTTGCCGGACTTGCTGAACCCGGCAACCCGCTCAACTTGCCGATTGCCGGACTTGCCGGACCTGCCAAGTTGCCGGACTTGCCAAGTTGCCGGGCTCGCCAAAGTTGCCAGATGGTATTTTGCTCACTTGCCTTGCTTGCCAGACTTGCCTTAGATGTTAACAATTGGATATTATTATGGTACTTATTTCTAATAGTTCAGTCTAATGTAATTTACGCTAATCTCATACAGCGGGCCCGGCAACCCCGGCAAGCAAGCCAGAGTTTGCCGGACCCGCCGGATGAGAGAGGAGAAGAAAGTGGGGATCTAGTCATATGAGCAGCGTTATATACATGGAAGACTTAGTGTGTTACATATAGGCCACGCCAGACCTCGCGAGGAAGTCCCACCGGATGCGCGTCGGGCACCCAACGTCAAAGGCATTATGATCATGCCTTCCGAGCCCCGCCAGTCTGCAGTTTCGGCATGAGGGATTGTTGGCAGCCATCCACACGGGGCAATCTCTGCGCAAGTGAGGGTCACCGCAGTGATTGCATAAGTCCGCTTTTTCACCGCAAAACTTGCGCCCATGGCCGAAGCCAAGGCACTTGCTGCATCGAAGAAGCGGACTCTGATCTAGAACCTGCCTCCGTTGTAAGTCGATATGGACGGTTCCCTCAGCCGTCAGCCGGCGCCACAAGGCTGGCGAGACCTGGAGGACTATGTCGTTCTCTATTGGATTTTGGGTCCGCCTCCTATACTTAACCGACGCCCTGTAGTCTGTGTCAGGGATATCTCCAATAATTTGGGGATTTTGTGTCTTCAAAGACTTAAGCACGTCTTCGTCGGAGTTATAGGAGAGGACCCCCTTAATAATAACTAGCGGGTCTCTAAATTTAGCTACTTCTACCTTGAGCCCCCGAGCGCGCTCCTGCAGGCACGACTGGAGCTTATGAACTTCATCCTGACTTCCGCAGCTGAGGACGATTTTCTGGTCCCTCACTTTACGTATGGTGTCGACCCGGAGTCCTGTCGTACGTGCGTCTACCGCAACCTTTATTTTCTCCAGTAGCTGGGCTCCGGAGTCCGTCGGGTCGTCTGACGCCACTATTATAGAATGGTGCGGCTTCTGCTGGACTGGTCTTCGAGCGACGTCGGCGTAAGACAGACCTTGCTGGGTGGCTTCATCGATTTGGGCTTTTGTTGATTGAAGCGCCACTCTCAAGCTGCTAAGTCCTTCCTCTAGAGGTTTTAGGTCGGGAGCTGATGCTGGAGCCATCGACCTCATTTCCTTTCGCAAATCCTTAATCTCGGTGAGGATTTCGGCAGTGGAGAACTCGGAGGACATTTGGATGCTGTCATTTTGGAGACTTAAAATTTTGTCTTTGAGCTCGGAGACTTGATGTTTGTGCCGCATATCCTCCTTTTTCATCTGCGCGACGAGCTCGTCTTTTGTGGTGCACAGTTTGACGACCACGTCATGCATAGCATCGATTTTTTCACGAAGTCCGATTTTGATACTAGTTTTTATGTTCATAGACTCATCAAGCAATTTGTTGCAGTCCTTCATTAGAATCCTCGCAAGGTTAAACATTTTATTGGAGGAGACTATGCCTTTGGAGGTGTCCTCAGAGCAATCTGAATCGGACCTCACTTCAGATGCAACAGAGTCCAACGATTGAGCAGGTGAGTGCTCCCTCGAGGAAACCTTGGATCGTTGAGACTTTGATTTACCCATGGCGAAAAGTAGTTGCCGGATTTGCTGAGGTTGCCAGATGGTATTGGCCAACTTGCCGGATTTGCCGAACTTGGCAACTTGCTCAACCTGCCGATTGCCGGACTTGCCGGACTTGCCAACTTGCCGGACTTGCCGAACTTGCTCAACTTGCCACTTGCCAGACTTGCTGAACTTGCAGGATTTGCCAAGTTGCCGGACTTGCCAAAGTTGCCGGGTTTGCAGGTTTTGCCAAACTTGCCTTGCTTGCCGAACTTGCCAGCGCGAAATTGCCCTGCCGCCTCCGAGAGCGGCTGGTTAGAGACTGGTTAGGTTAGGTTAGGTTAGGTTAGGTTAGGTTAGGTTAGGTTAGGTTAGGTTAGGTTAGGTTAGGTTAGGTTAGGTTAGGTTTTTTTTTTTTTTTTTTTTTTTTTTTTTTTTTTTTGTCGCGTTCCCTATGGGCTTAAGGCCCATACCTTTTTTTATGGAGTGAAATTTATTTATTTAGTCTATCATTATTACTACGTCTATGCTCCATTTTTTGGAGTACTCATATTGATTAGATTTACGTTTAGATTAATGTTATTTTAAAAATTTTATACTTGTTAACACAGTTTCCTCTTAAAACTATACTTAATTACTATTATACTACTAACGTGCAACTTTTTTTTTTTTTTTTTTTTTTTTTTTTTTTTTTGTTTGGTTAATGTTTTATTTCTATGGTTACATTTTTATTTTATTTTATTTTTTTTTTTTTTTTTTTGTTAGTCTTTTTATCTATTGTTACAATGTTATATTCCTATGGTTACATTTTTGTTAATCTAGTTAGTTGCAGTTTCTTATTTCTACAGGTTAAATGTTACAATGTTGAAATGAAGGAAATTTAAAAATATTTCTATTATACGTCAGCTAGGTGCGTTTAAAGGTCAGTTAATTTGATTTTATTTAGATTAGTACGTTTAAAAGTCAGAAAAGTCAAGTCAAGTTAAAAGTCAGTCAGTAGAGTTTGCACCGCCCCTTGACCTAGTGCTCCGGGTCCTCCGCGTCTTCAACCTCCAGCAACGCGTCCGCGACCTCAAGGTTCCTGCTTCTGATCGCCATGTTGATGTTATAGTCTTTGATTCTGCTTGCCGTGGCAGACAGGGCCCTTTGTATAAGCGCGGCCGTCGCGTCATCTTCGCGGCCGGCAGCGTAGTATACGCAGCTGCCCGTGTGTCTAGTGATCGCCACGACAGCGTGGGAGACACTGCTGTGTAGTTGTGTCTTCACCTTAGAACTCTTGACTATAACAACACTCTTGAAGGTCAGTCCTTGGGCCTCGTGGATGGTGTGGACCTGCGATCCTTCTGCTTTTCCGAACCCTTTGCCGATCAGGAGAGCCTTTTCAACCTGTGTGTGAACAAGATAGAGTGTGTTCGGTTGATTCGGCACTCCTGATTCGTCATAGGTCTCTAGCTTCAAGGATCGCACTCTAGTCACTGACGAGAAAATGCCGCTGTAAATTCCGTTGAGGGCATATGCAACGTCAAGGGGGTTTCTCCGTGTGCATAGCAGCTCCTGCGTGATTTTAGTTGCTAGGTTTGGCCGGATGTACTTCATGACAAAGAGGTTGTCACGGTCTATGTAGGGAAGCTGGTTGTAATCACCGAGCAGTAGGACTTCTTTGGCTCCTGTTAGTTTGGCTGCCATCACTACTGCCCCAAAATGACTCATAAGGGCCTCGTCGATGATTACACGGGTGCAGATTCCGTCTCCCGTCCGGCCGTTTACCAGTAGCGAAGCCATGGTTCGCACTCTGGTGTTCACGGCCGTGCCCATCTTTGGGACCAGCTTTTCCCTCATATCCCGTAGCGCCTCTGTGGTGGCTGTTGTCACGAAGTCGGTGTCCGGTTTTATGTTGTTGATCACCCATGTGGTTTTTCCGCAACCTGGAACACCGTTTATCCAGGTTATCTGGAGTGTCGCTTGGTGTTCGGAGGTGCCGCTGGTGCCAATTCTCTCGGACAGACTGGCTGCCTTATCCAAGATCCTTTTTTCCAGCATCACCTTCGTGCACTTTGCAACTACCACGATGGGATCACTTTGGGGAGTGTCGAAGAAAGGCTTGCCGGTTTCTCTGCTCTTTTCCTCGTTTAGAGGAACGAATCCATTCACCCTGCTGTATGCCGCCATGTACTGTCCTGCCATGGTTCCTCGCAGAACCTGGGACTTGTTGTTGTCGTACACAGCAGCATCTGACTCCTCGAGTTCTGTCTCTAGTTGCCTCTCCTTGCCCTTGAGGTAGGTCTGCAGTATGTTCCTGCAGGTTTCCTCTTTGACAACGAGCGTGGCTCTTAGGACAGCTTTGTACTCGAGGAGTGCATTCGAGAGGTGGTCTTCGAGGGTGTTTGGTTCGATGAGCTCCGGTGCCACCACCAAGCCCTTCTCCGCCTCTGTCTTCGGCTTTTTTATGGGTCCCGCTTTTTTGTTTGATTTCTCAGGTCTGCTTGCCGGTCTTGCTACCTGGAGTAGGCGGTTAGGTTAGGTTAGGTTAGGTTAGGTTAGGTTAGGTTAGGTTAGGTTAGGTTAGGTTAGGTTAGGTTAGGTTAGGTTAGGTTAGGTTAGGTTAGGTTAGGTTAGGTTAGGTTAGGTTAGGTTAGGTTAGGTTAGGTTAGGTTAGGTTAGGTTAGGTTAGGTTAGGTTAGGTTAGGTTAGGTTAGGTTAGGTTAGGTTAGGTTAGGTTAGGTTAGGTTAGGTTAGGTTAGGTTAGGTTAGGTTAGGTTAGGTTAGGTTAGGTTAGGTTAGGTTAGGTTAGGTTAGGTTAGGTTAGGTTAGGTTAGGTTAGGTTAGGTTAGGTTAGGTTAGGTTAGGTTAGGTTAGGTTAGGTTAGGTTAGGTTAGGTTAGGTTAGGTTAGGTTAGGTTAGGTTAGGTTAGGTTAGGTTAGGTTAGGTTAGGTTAGGTTAGGTTAGGTTAGGTTAGGTTAGGTTAGGTTAGGTTAGGTTAGGTTAGGTTAGGTTAGGTTAGGTTAGGTTAGGTTAGGTTAGGTTAGGTTAGGTTAGGTTAGGTTAGGTTAGGTTAGGTTAGGTTTTTTTTTTTTTTTTTTTTTTTTTTTTTTTTTTTTTTTTTTTTTTTTTTTTTTTTTTTTTTTGTGCCACCTGAGAAACAGGTGGCTAAACTACAATCCTCTGACATGATCAGAGACTTTTTATAACTATATCTTATCTACTTTAATATTTATTTTTACTAATCCTCTAGGGTTTTAGAAACTTATTCTATCTAAATCTATTTTTTAAATTTTTATGCTATAACAATGTGACAATAATCAACTAATACAAGGTTTCTTAATTCTATTACAATGTTAATTATGTCTACTTTCACATATATGTATAATTAAACATAATGCTTTTCTTAAAATTATGTACTTACTATTTAACTACTTATACTATGTTTATTTGTATTTATTCTATATACAAATATAATAATAAAATATATAATATTCTATAATATATATGAAACATAAATTATCTAACTTTTATTTCTTTTTATTACTTTTTTTGTTATTTGCGTACAGAAGTTTATAAATTCTGTTTGTGTGTTTTTGTTTATAATAAGTTTGTTTGCGTTTTCAGAGTTTATCTTACAATCTAGCAAATGTTCAGCATCGTGTCTCTTATTGCTAAAAACAGGACATTCAAACAAGATATGCTCTACTGTTTCTTGCTTTCCAGGTTCGCAGACGCACGATGGGTTCTCTTTGCACTTGAACCGAGCCAAGTACTCCGAAAACCCACCGTGCCCCGTCAAGATCTGAGTGAGCTCTTGCGACAGTTCCATTTTTCTCACAGTTTTGTAAGCCTCAATTGCGTCGGGGAAGAAAATTTTTGTTACGGCGGCTTTATTTTCGGTTTTGTATCTCCGGTTCCATACGTCAAGCGAGTCCTGACGGATTTGTCGCTTGACGTATGAGACCGGACACGCATCGTAGTCAGGCTTCTTTTTTGTGTTTAGTGCGGCATCTTTTGCTAGCTCATCAGCTCTTTCGTTGCCCACCAGGCCAGCGTGGGCTTTTATCCAGAATAGGACTACAGTTTTATTCTGGTCTTTTGTAGCTCGTCTAAGGTTATCGCGTATCTCCACTGCTAGTGGGTGGATTGAGGCGTTGTTGGTGATCGCCTCCAATGATGACCTTGAGTCACTATAGACTCCGAAGCTCACCTCTGGGCTTTTTAGAATCTCCCTCGTGGCTTTGCATATGGCTAGTAATTCCGCCTGGTAGACGGTGCAGTGGGACGATAGCTTCAGTTTATGGGCTTTGGTCTCGGCTAACATATTCCATACGGATAATGCTGCTCCGACCTTGCCCTCCAACTTACTGCCGTCTGTGAACATTCGGACTGCGTAATCGCTATGAATGTCCACCTGCTCTTGGTCTTCCAGGCGTATGAATTTCAGGCTCATATGTTCTGCCGGGTGGGGGGATTCAGCAAATGCCACCGGTTTCTCCATTTCCCTATCTCCTAGTGCTGACTGGGGGACTCCTCTCTTAGTCTCGTACAGGGCGGCTGCCTCCTGCACTCTGAGATCGAGTGGCAGAATGCCGGCCAGCACCAGTGCCGAGTTTAGGGATACGGTCCGGTATGACTTGCACAATTTTTGCGCAAAGCCCCGCTGGATGGAGTTTAATTGCTTCCGTGTGCCCAGTTTGCGAGCTGCCGGTGCCCATGCGCTGGCCGCATACATGATTACAGGCTCGACCACTGCCGTGTATATAGTGCGTATGATCTCTGGGTGGAGGCCCCAGCTGATCTTGGCTGCTCTTGACAACTGTTTGTAAATATTGACTGCCTTCTTGCAGACGTTTGAAGTGTGGTCGTTGAACGTCAGTTTGCTGTCAATTGTCAGTCCCAGGATCTTTATGGCGTTAGACATGCAGATGTCCGTCCCGCCCATGCTCAGGCGTGGTGTGTCATATTTGAGTTTCTTCGTAATAACCATAGCGTTCGTTTTGTGCGGTGCGAACCTGAGCTTGTTTCTGACACCCCACTCCCGAACATGCGCGAGAGTGGCATTTGCCTGTCTTTCAACCTCTAGTGCAGTTTCCCCGTCAAAAACAAGGACAACATCGTCAGCGAAAGCCTGGCAGTAGTCTCCTCGCTGCTCCAGCTCCTTCAGCAACGGGTCCAGTATTAAGTTCCAGAGGACTGGTCCTCCGATTGAGCCCTGGACACAGCCTTTGGTAGTAAGTCTGCTGACTTCCGCGCCTGCGTACCTGACCCTTACACTTCGGTCTGTCAGGTAACTGTCCACTAGCCTCCTCAAGTTAACGGGACACTTCTCTTCCGCCAGCCGGATCCTAATGATCGGCCACCATGCGCTATCGAAGGCTCCCTCTATGTCTAGTGATACTAGTGTTATAAGTTTCTTTTGCTGCAGTTTGGTACGTATGTGACTTGTGAGGACATAGAGGGAGTCCTCCGTGCTCCTTCTGGGCATGAAACCGTACTGGTGGTCGCTAATTCTAGGGAGGACGTGATAGTTTATCCTATTTATAAGCATTTTTTCCAGGATTTTACCCATCACTGGCAACAATCCGATGGGTCTATAGGATTTGGCTTCCGTGTAGTTGACTTTGCCCGGTTTTCGGAGCACTACCACGGTCGCCTCTTTCCAGATTTTGGGGAAATGGCCGTGCTCAAGACATTTGTTGGCCAGTGATAGATATAATTCCGGATCGTGTGTTATTGTGTGCTTACATATGTCTGCTGTCAGACCGTCCGAACCTGGGGCTTTTTTGGGGTTAAAGTGGTAAACTGCGGTTTTCACCTCTTCAGGGGTAAATGGTGGGTCATGATTTTCATCATGCTCCAATTCATTTACTTGGTCGGCTATTTTCCTGATGCGCTGATGATCCCCGTTGTCGCATTCTTTGGTATCTTCCGGGTAGAATGTCTCGGCAAGCATTTCCGCAGACTTTTTAGGACTTAAGACCTTCCCATCTTTGACAAGTGGCAAGTCTTCGTGTCTTTTCGATGTTCTCCCAATCACACGGTATATCCCTTCCCACATCCCTTCTCTATCCTGTTTTTCGCAGAATTCCTTCCAGCTTCTTGTTTGTGCCTCTTTTGCTTTTTGTTCATATTCTTCTTTTGTTTGCAGGTACTCATCGACGACAATCTCTCTCCGGACCGGCGCCGCGCAGCGGATTCGTCGCTTTCTGGTAGCAACCTTCTTCTTCAGCAGGGCGAGCTCCTCCGACCACCAAGGTAAGTTTGTTTGTTGTTTTGTTTTTACTTTAGGGATGTTATTATCGCATGATTCTATTATTATATTTATATATTGTTCAATTTTGCTATCTAATTCTAATGTGTTACTAATTTTATCTATTTCATTTTTAATTAATTTGTGTTCGTTTTGCAATTGGGCCAGTTTCTCATGAAACAGGTTCCAATTTGCTTTCTTACTATTGTAAACTCTGGTTGTTCTATTAATGTTTGTGCCTTTTGCTTTTGTTAGTCTTATTTTAAATAGTATTGCATTGTGGTCGGAGCTCGTTAAGCCTTCGTCTACTCTCCAGTCTTCTACCAGGTTCAGCAGATCCGTCGTGCAAGCAGTCACATCTACGAAACTGGTGTACAGTCTGTTTCCTCTTACAGTGGCGAATGTTGGGATGTCTCCTTCGTTGAGCACCTGCAAGTCTAGTTCTTCCATTGTTCCTGCCATTTCTTCCCCTCTGTCATCTGTCTCTCCACTGCCCCACCAGGTGCTTTTAGCGTTTGCGTCACCGCCTATGAGGATCCTTCCCACACCAATTGCTCGCGTTATCTTCTTTAAGTGCTCCAGATAGGGTTCAATTGGTTCGGTTGGCTCAAAGTAATAGGAGACTACGGCTATCTCCCAGGCAGTCGTCCGCAATTCAACCACTACGATATTCGTTGTTGTCAGGTCTGGGTATTGTCTCACGTCAATGTCGTTGTCAAAGACGGCTATTCCCGCTTTGACAACTTTGTCTCCCCGGTTTGTGCTCTGGTAAATTCTGGCTCCTCTGTAGTCTTTTATTTCACCAACCGATCCAATGTATGGCTCCTGGATCAGCGCGAAAGCCATCTTCCTCTTGCTTGCCTCAGCCATGAGCTCTTGTGTTGCTAGTGCCTTTCTTTGCAAGTTTGCTTGGGCGGCCAAGTATGGCTTCGCGCTGGTTTTTGCTGTTTGGACCCGTGGCACCACTTTAGCAATACGCCACTGAGGCCCGTGCCAGTGCTTCCCACTTTCGACGAATCGGGCACTCCCCACTAAACGCGTTGTGCTCTACCTTGTCCAGTTTGGCGTGGGTACAATTCAAACACGAGGGAGGTGCGTCCGCGCGCCAGCTTTCGCAATGCGAC
Source organism: Plemyria rubiginata (assembly GCA_963576535.1). Taxonomy (NCBI): domain Eukaryota; kingdom Metazoa; phylum Arthropoda; class Insecta; order Lepidoptera; family Geometridae; genus Plemyria; species Plemyria rubiginata. The sequence goes on along the minus strand of OY754916.1, from coordinate 27,230 downwards.
TTCATGTGGGGCCCCCCACAGTGGCAGCATTTCTCCACCGTCTCTTTGCAGAACCGTCTGCCGTGGCCGTAGCCCAGGCAGAGGGAACACTGGACTAGTGGCGATTGGTCAAGTACCCGAACCCGTTGGATGTCGATCTGTACAGATCCTGCGTTGACCAAATGCTGCCAGATTTTTGGAGACACCCTCATGATGATGTGGTGTGTGTGGGGATTTCTCGTCAGCTTCTTGAAAGCGATTTCCATCTTCTGACCCGACAGTTCTTTAGGGATCCCCCTGCTCTGGTTTCTCAGAGCGTCGAGGACGTCCTCATCAGTGTTGTATTTGAAGACGTCTCTGAGGATCACCAGGGGGTCCTTATTTTTCATCTCTTCAACGTTCAGTTCCGTTGCTCCCTTTAGCCGGTCTTTCACTTTCTGTCTCTCCTCGTCCGTTCTGCATCCCACTATTACCTTCCGATCTTTTGCTTTCCTTATCTTTTCTACAGCTATCCCGCTCTCTTTTGCGTTTACCGCCTTCCTAATGCTGTCCAAGACTTCCTCCCCAGTCTTTGTTTCGTCTGCGGCCGTGACTATGATGGAGTGAAGCGCGGTGCGTTCAGGTCCTCTCGGTATCGGTGCCGCTGCTACGCTCGCGTATGTCTGCCTTTCTTGAAGTTCCTGGTGTTTTTCGATGGTGGTCTTGAGCTTTTCCATCTTCAGGTTGTTTTCTTGGATGAGGGCTGCATGCTGGTCCAATTTCCTTAGAAATTCTGCCTCTGACTCCATTCGGGCTATCGAAGGGAGAGAAAGGGTGGGAACGGTCGGTTCCTTCATTTCCCCTTCCTTACTTATTTCTCCCTGAGCCTGTTTTTCCTTTTGCGTGTTCTTCTCTACCTCTGGTTCTCTACCTTTTCCTCTTTCACTTTCTGCTTCCTTGACAAGCTGGTAGAGCCTTTCGACGGCGTTTTGTACCTCTGCCTTGATCTCCGTCTTTAAGTTCCTGGAGTTTCCCAGGTTGATCTTGGCTTTGGTAAGACACGCCTTCGCTTCCGCTAGCCTGCAGGTGTATTTGGGCTGTATCGGTGGACTTTTCGCAGCCTCCGTCGGCACCTTCGCCCCGGCTCCAGTCCCCTGCGAGAGCGCCGTTTTCTTTGGTGGTTCCACCGGCGCCGCCTTTCTTGGAGTAGTTGGTGCGATGGGGTCTGATTTGCCCAACTCCCACTCTCCAATACTTCTGCGCACGTTGGGGCGTTGGCTATTCTCGCTCTCTTGCGTGGTGGGTGGAGTTTTCCCCGTAGATGTTGAGGGGGGTTTGGGCCCTTTAGTAGGCGTGCGGAAGCCGAACATTGTTGTGAGGGGGTCAGAGGGACACGTAAAGTTTCAAGCTATAATTATCAAAAGTTTGTAAAAGTTATAAAAATATGTGACAAAGATAAATGTTACTTAAAAACTAAAATAAATGGTAAAATGAGAATATTTTTATTAATCTAACTTAAAACTAGCTAAAACTAACTGTCTGTGCTGTGGAGAGCAGAAACAAGTGTCAACTGCACTAAATAATGATGTTTCACACAGGTTTGGCTATAAAAATGGTGTTTTTTGGTAGAAAAATAGAAAAAGCAAGGTCAATTTAAAAACTGCTATAGTTATAGTAAATCAATGTAATCAGACTGAAAGCCTGTGGTTAGGTTAGGTTAGGTTAGGTTAGGTTAGGTTAGGTTAGGTTAGGTTAGGTTAGGTTAGGTTAGGTTAGGTTAGGTTAGGTTAGGTTAGGTTAGGTTAGGTTAGGTTAGGTTAGGTTAGGTTAGGTTAGGTTAGGTTAGGTTAGGTTAGGTTAGGTTAGGTTAGGTTAGGTTAGGTTAGGTTAGGTTAGGTTAGGTTAGGTTAGGTTAGGTTAGGTTAGGTTAGGTTAGGTTAGGTTAGGTTAGGTTAGGTTAGGTTAGGTTAGGTTAGGTTAGGTTAGGTTAGGTTAGGTTAGGTTAGGTTAGGTTAGGTTAGGTTAGGTTAGGTTAGGTTAGGTTAGGTTAGGTTAGGTTAGGTTAGGTTAGGTTAGGTTAGGTTAGGTTAGGTTAGGTTAGGTTAGGTTAGGTTAGGTTAGGTTAGGTTAGGTTAGGTTAGGTTAGGTTAGGTTAGGTTAGGTTAGGTTAGGTTAGGTTAGGTTAGGTTAGGTTAGGTTAGGTTAGGTTAGGTTAGGTTAGGTTAGGTTAGGTTAGGTTAGGTTAGGTTAGGTTAGGTTAGGTTAGGTTAGGTTAGGTTAGGTTAGGTTAGGTTAGGTTAGGTTAGGTTAGGTTAGGTTAGGTTAGGTTAGGTTAGGTTAGGTTTTTTTTTTTTTTTTTTTTTTTTTTTTTATAGAATGGGAGTTGTGTTGTGGGAAGTGGGTGCTAATGGGATACTCCCACTTCCCACCACATTAGAGATTGGGGAGAGGATAAAGAGAGTGGAAGGATAATTTATTTTTGAAAATATATACAATAACAATGAAATCCTATACATAGACTACTTTATACAGTATTAATAATTTCCTTAAATCTAACAGTGAGTAGAGGTGAAGCGATTGTTGGAGTTCGAGTGGTTTCCCCGAGTTCGTCGGTCCGGGCCAGGTGACTTGAGTAGCTGGAGTGGTGCCAAAGCTTGTAGGGGTCGTCTGCAGGAGCGCATTGGTGTCTGGGAGCAGATGGGCGATCGTGTCCTGCTCTCATTAATAAGAGAGTGGTTTGGAGTAGCGAGAGCAGGAGTTCTCCGAGTTGAGTAGATATAACACAAAACAAATGTTCTGATTCTATCAGTTGAATACAATTTTAAGTCTACATATATAATACTGTACACAAACAGTACGCATATCTAAAGAAGCAAGTCCGGCAAAATCGGCAAGTCCGGCAAGCAAGCCTGACTTGCCGACCTTGCCGTACTTGCCTTAACTATTTTACACAAAACTATTCTAGCAATCAAATAAAATTTAAGTCTGCTAACTATTAATTTTAGTCTTTAACTTATAAACCATTCATGTTGGTCTCATGAAGCCAATTCGGCAAATCTGGCAAATCCGGCAAGTCCGGCAAGCAAGCCTGACTTGCCGACCTTGCCGTACTTGCCTTAACTATATTACACAAAACTATTCTAGCAATCAAATAAAATTTAAGTCTACTAATGAACTGTGTTCACACAATGCCAGTGTCATGATTCTATCAGTTAAATACAGCTTAAGTCTAGATATATGATACTATGTAACAAACAGTACGCTTATCTCGCAGAGCAAGTCCGGCAAAATCGGCAAGTCCGGCAAGCAAGCGCAACTTGCCGACCCTGCCGGCCCTGTCCTAACTGTTTTCACGCAAAACTTATTCCATCAATTAAATACAGTTTAAGTGAGCTGATGAACTGTGTTAACATTATACTAGTGTTCTGATTCTGTCAGTTAAACACAATTTTAAGTATACATATAAAATACTGTATACAAAACAGTACGCTTATCTAAAGAAGCAAGTCCGGCAAATCCGGCAAGTCCGGCAAGCAAGCCTGACTTGCCGACCTTGCCGTACTTGCCTTAACTATAATACACAAAACTATTCTAGCAATCAAATAAAATTTAAGTCTACTAATGAACTGTGTTCACACAATGCCAGTGTCATGATTCTGTCAGTTAAATACAGCTTAAGTCTAGATATATGATACTATGTAACAAACAGTACGCTTATCTCGTAAAGCAAGTCCGGCAAAATCGGCAAGTCCGGCAAGCAAGCGCAACTTGCCGACCTTGCCGACCCCGTCCTAACTGTTTTCACGCAAAACTTATTCTATCAATTAAATACAGTTTAAGTGAGCTGATGAACTGTGTTAACATTATACTAGTGTTCTGATTCTGTCAGTTAAACACAATTTTAAGTATACAAATAAAATACTGTATACAAACAGTACGCTTATCTAAAGAAGCAAGTCCGGCAAAATCGGCAAGTCCGGCAAGCAAGCCTGACTTGCCGACCTTGCCGTACTTGCCTTAACTATATTACACAAAACTATTCTAGCAATCAAATAAAATTTAAGTCTACTAATGAACTGTGTTCACACAATGCCAGTGTCATGATTCTATCAGTTAAATACAGCTTAAGTCTAGATATATGATACTATGTAACAAACAGTACGCTTATCTCGTAAAGCAAGTCCGGCAAAATCGGCAAGTCCGGCAAGCAAGCGCAACTTGCCGACCTTGCCGACCCTGTCCTAACTGTTTTCACGCAAAACTTATTCTATCAATTAAATACAGTTTAAGTGAGCTGATGAACTGTGTTAACATTATACTAGTGTTCTGATTCTGTCAGTTAAACACAATTTTAAGTATACAAATAAAATACTGTATACAAACAGTACGCTTATCTAAAGAAGCAAGTCCGGCAAAATCGGCAAGTCCGGCAAGCAAGCCTGACTTGCCGACCTTGCCGTACTTGCCTTAACTATATTACACAAAACTATTCTAGCAATCAAATAAAATTTAAGTCTACTAATGAACTGTGTTCACACAATGCCAGTGTCATGATTCTATCAGTTAAATACAGCTTAAGTCTAGATATATGATACTATGTAACAAACAGTACGCTTATCTCGTAAAGCAAGTCCGGCAAAATCGGCAAGTCCGGCAAGCAAGCGCAACTTGCCGACCTTGCCGACCCTGTCCTAACTGTTTTTACGCAAAACTTATTCTATCAATTAAATACAGTTTAAGTGAGCTGATGAACTGTGTTAACATTATACTAGTGTTCTGATTCTGTCAGTTAAATACAATTTTAAGTCTACAAATAAAAAACTGTGTACAAACAGTACGCTGATCTAAAGAAGCAAGCCCGGCAAAATCGGCAAGTCCGGCAAGCAAGCCAGACTTGCCGACCCCGCCGTACTTGCCTTAACTATTTTACACAAAACTATTCTAGCAATCAAATAAAATTTAAGTCTACTCATGAACGGTGTTTACACAATGCCAGTGTCATGATTCTATCAGTTAAATACAGCTTAAGTCTAGATATATGATACTATGTAACAAACAGTACGCTAATCTCGAAAAGCAAGTCCGGCAAAATCGGCAAGTCCGGCAAGCAAGCGCAACTTGCCGACCTTGCCGACCCTGTCCTAACTGTTTTCACGCAAAACTTATTCTATCAATTAAATACAGTTTAAGTGAGCTGATGAACTGTGTTGACATTATACTAGAGTTCTGATTCTGTCAGTTAAATACAATTTTAAGTCTACAAATAAAATACTGTGTACAAACAGTACGCTTGTCTAAAGAAGCAAGTCCGGCAAAATCGGCAAGTCCGGCAAGCAAGCGCAACTTGCCGACCTTGCCGTGCTTGCCTTAACTATTTTACACAAAATATTCTAGCAATCAAATAAAATTTAAGTCTACTTAACTATTAATTTTAGTCTTTAACTTATAAACTATTAATGTTGGTCTCATGAAGCCAGTTGGGCAAATCCGGCAAATCCGGCAAGTCCGGCAAGTCCGGCAAGCAAGCTTGTCAGACCCGCCCTAGTTGCCGACCCGGTTAGCTTGTAAGGAATGTACAGTTTAGTGCATATTTCTAATGGTTCAGTCCTATGTTGTAATATTTACATTGATTTCGTACTGCAGGCTCGGCAAATTCGGAAAGCAAACTTGCCGGACCCGCCCGAGTTGCCAGTTTGCTCGGCCTGCCCTGGATGTTACAGTTCAAGTGCTGTTATGGCACCCACTTCAGTTCGATTCCGCATCAACGCAGATCCCGCATAGCAGGTTCGACGAAATCGGCAGGGCCGGCAAGCAAACTTGCCAGATCCATAGCAGAATCGGCAAGTTAGCAAAATCGGCAAATCAGCAATATCGGCAAGTCCGGCAAGCAAGTCCGCCAGACCCGCCCAGGTTGCCGACCCGCCTGGTTTGCTTTAGATGTTTACAATAGGATGTTATATTGGTGCATGTTATCTGTAATAGCTAAATCTTATATTAATTAATACCAATCTCATACAGCAAGGTCAGCAGACCCGGCAAGCGAGCCTGCATAAGAGTCTTAAACTAGTGCTAGTCACTGACAGGAGGCGTAGACCGGGCAGCTACCACACACCATTGGCAAAACTGAAGTAGCCACGAACAGTGGCGCATAAACATTATCATATACATCTTCACATTAACCCGGATGAGGAGGAAGGAGAGCAAGTGTGCGAGGGGGGGAGGGGGCAAAAGCAAGTAGGTATAGGATGCCCGCAGAGTGTGATCAGTAAGCGTATTATGTGTTATTAAAGGCTTTGAGATGCGAGATGATATTTGTGAGGTGGGCGATGAATGAGTCGGTGGAGGAGGCTTTGCCAATGATATGCAGGAGGTTGTAAGGGTCAGGAATTTGGGCGGATATGATGAGATGATCGAGTCTGGATGAGGAGAACCTGGGGCAGGATTCCAATAGATGTTTAATGGTTTGTGAGGTGTTGTTGTCACAGGGGCAGGTATCATCATTGGAGATGTGGAATCTGTGCAAATAGGATTTATGGAAGGAGTGGTTGGTGAGCAGTTGAGTAATTTCGAAGTTAGGCCTGATGACGGTGAGGAATTCGGTAAGATTTTCAAAGGATGGAAGGAGGGCGAGGGTGTGGGGGCTGGATTGGAGGTAGTATTCTGCGGTCCTGGTGAGTGATAGGTTCTTGTTAGTATGTTTGATGAAGCTGATGGGGGTGTGAAGGTAGTCGGGGGACTTGTGGATGGTAGCAGCGGCCTTGGCGGCTTGGTCGGCCAATTCGTTGCCCCCGACGCCCGTGTGGCCTCTAACCCATGCAAAAGATATTGATTTTCCGGCTGATTTAATGGAGTGAATGGTATGATGGATGTTAACAGCTAGAGGATGAGTGGTGTGGGGGTTTGAGAGTTCGGTGAGTCCGGATAGGCAGTCGGAGAGGATACAGGCATGGGTGCTATAGTTGTTGTGGAATTTATTTGGTAACTGACTGGCTCTCTCGAACCATAGGGTAGCTTTGTAGATAGCGAGGAGCTCAGCCTGGAATACAGAGCAGCAATCATGTAACTTGAGTTTGGTGGTGTTGATGGTAGCCCCGAACTGGTCAATTGCCACAAATGCGGCACCGACCTTGTTGTTATGCTTGCTGCCGTCCGTAAATATTTGCCAAGCATCAACGAGGGAGATGCATAGTTCATTGTACTCAGTGTCGGAGGGGATCTCAAAGAATTGAATGCCCTCGCGTAGGGCGGGGTGAAGAAGAGTCGAAGGGGGAGAGGGAAGCTCGAGAGGGATGTCGTCGGGAAGGAATCTAGAAATGCGGTTGATTTTGGTAGCCTCGATGTCAGAGATTTCAAGGATTTTTATGGGAAGAGGAGTGAGCTGGGCAATGGAGATGGCGGTGGCGGTTCGTATGGTACTGAATCCTCGGATGATTTTAATGGCAAATAGGCGTTGTGCTGATAGAAGTCGGTTAGTGACATGTTTGAACTTAACCGCACCCCCCCAAATACCAGCGGCATAACAGATGATAGGTTGTATTACTTGCAGATATATAGTTCTAATATTGTCAGGAGAGACGCCCCAAGTGGGTCTTACGTAGATGGATAGTTTATTGTATATTCCTTTAGCCTTCTCGATGACATGTTCAACGTGTTTGATGAAAGTGAGTTTATGATCAATGATGATGCCCAGGAATTTGATGTGATTGGAAAAAAGAACGTTAATGTTATCCATTAGGAGTTTGCATTTTTTGGCTTTATTCGTGAATGAGATGGCTTGTGTCTTGTCAGCTCCAAAGTGGAGCTTGACGGAGGTACCCCAGTTGGAGATGATTTTGAGGGCCTCGTTGGTGATGGTTTCGAGTGATGAGATGACTTTGGAGTGAGTAATGAGGATGACGTCGTCAGCGTAGGCCTGTATGTGACAACTGGGGGGTAGGTTGATTAGAAGAAGCTCGTCTAAAAGAAGGTTCCATAGGGTTGGCCCGCAGACAGAGCCCTGTATGCACCCCTTGCTCATAACTTTGCTGTGGCTGGAGTCAGCAAAGTTGATGAGTACGTTCCTGTTGTGAATGTAACTGAGGAGTGTCCCGTAGATGTTTCTGGGACAGTTGACAGAGCGAAGTCTGTTGAAAATGGCCGGCCACCAGGCATTGTCAAACGCAGATTTAATGTCAAGTGACACGGCCAGTACATGTTCCCCGTTGTTCCTAGCCCTGTGGATATGTTCTATGGCGGCGTGGATGGCATCATTGGTGGAGGTTTGGAGCTTGAAGCCATATTGAGTTTTGACGTCAAGACCAGAGGTGTGTAGATGGTGGGTGAGGCGATTAATGATGAGTTTTTCAAAAAGTTTCCCGAAGACATTGATAAGGCCGATGGGTCTATACGCAGAGGTAAGTGAGTAATCGGTTTTGTTAGGTTTGGGGATGATTTTGGCAACCGCTGCTTTCCAGCAATCTGGGAAATAATTTAGTTCAAGGCAACGGTTAAGGATCTGAAGAAGAATATGGGGGAAGTTAGTAGAGAAATGGAGGCAGATGTCTGAAGTAAGGTGGTCGGGTCCAGGGGCTTTCTTGGGGTTCATGGTTTTTAAGCATTCGAAGATTTCGGTGGAAGTGAAGGGAGGTTCGGGGTGGTGGTGAATGGGTTGCTGCATAAGGAGTCTGAGGGAGCGTTGTTCATTAGTGGTGTCAGGAGTGTCATCGGGGAAGAATTTATCGACAAGGGCTTTTGCCGTTTCCTCAGGACCGGATGTAAAGGATCCATCGTCCAACTTTAAAGTGGATGGTGGTTTGGGCGATGGTCTTGTCTTAATGATCTTGTTGGTGATTGACCAGACATCGTCCTTCTTCTGCCTGTTGCAGAAGTCTTTGAAATGTTCGGTGGAGGCACTGCAGATGGCCTGAGCATATTGTGCTTTAAGTGCAGCTTTTTCAGAGATGGCCTTGGCAAGGGGCTTTCCTTGTTTAACGAGTTTACTGAGGAGATGGTGGTTTTTAATGACTAGTGATTTGAGTGAATCGAGTTGTTCGTTCCACCACGGGGCCCGGCCGCTGGGGTGGGCGGAACGGGGTATGAAGATGTCACATGATTTTTGGATGGCAAGAGTAACTCTTTGGATGTATGCGTTGATTTCGATGGGTGTGAGCGAATTGATGAGAATGTGCGAGAGAGGTTCAAGTCGGGAGCCCATTTCAGTGGTTAATCCAAGTCCGGCTTGGTCCCATTTAAAAGACGAGGTGTTATATCTGAAAGTGGATTGCTTTTTGTTTTTTGTAAGCGATGTGCGGTTGAAGTTAAGGCTGAAGCTGATCGCATGGTGGTCGGACTCGGTGCAAATGGATGGGTCTACTTTCCAGGAGTCGATGTGAGCATAATTGGTGGAGGGGAGGCGAAAGAAGGTGAGGTCGATGATGGAATCTCTGGCTTGGCCGTGGGTGACGGTGTTAAAGGTGGGGGTGTTGCCCGTGTTACATAAAGTGAGGTTGTGTAAGGTGATGAGGTCGAAGACTGCATTCCCCCTGCTGTTGTTTAGTTTGGAGCCCCAAAGAGTGTGCCAGGCATTGAGGTCCCCGCACAATAGGAGTGGGGATCCAGCGGTTTTATGTAGGAGAAGATCTAGTTTATTCAGCAGAGAGTGTGGGTCAGTGCGTGGTTCGATGTAGACAGATATAAGGTAAAGGCTTTTACCGGATTTGGTGCGGATCTGCACAACTACCAGGTTAGGCTCCGAGAGCTCTCCTCGTCCAATGGACGAGAAGGAGCCCTCTCTGATAAGGATGGCAGATTTGATAGGGCAATAGGATGGGTCAAGTGAGGTGTATTGGTACGTGACGTATCCGGGGGTGTGTGGTAGAAAGCCAGTCTTACCTGTGTACGGTTCCGTGATCAGGATGATGTCAGTCTCACTGTTGAAAGCGGATACCTTGAGCTCATGATAAGCATTCCGACTGCGTCCAAGATTGACTTGGACGCAGCTATAGAGGGAGTGCTGCTGATGGTTAAAAACACAAGGGGGGGGTGGATTACAGTCCATAATCCGTCTTAGAACGGATGTCTAGGGTAAGTTTCTTGACAATAGGGCAATGAGAAGAGGTGGCGCTGTGGGCGCAGTTCTTGATGTTTGAGTGGTGGTGGTTGCTGCGCCTTCCGAAGTGGGAGGTGCAGTTGTAGCACTGGAGCTTTTGAGGGTTGTCTCTGTTCCGGCAGTCAGCAAACTCGTGGTCCGTACCGGCGCAGAAGGAGCAGGCAACGCTGGGCTTCTTGCACCACTTCCGTGTGTGCCCGAATTGAAGGCACCTGAAGCAGTGCAGGAGAGGGATGTGGGTCTCTGCATGTACTCTCTGATGGTCGATGTTGATTTGTTTCAGGTCCATGATGGTGTTGTGTAGGGCAATGGAGGTGGTGAAGACGGCATTGTATAAGTGTGGGTTACGGTTGTTACGCTTGAAGCCCAGGGTGAGGTCTTCTTTGGTGGTGATGGCCAATCGGATGGTATCGTTCTGCGCTGTGATGATGTCCGTGAGGTCTTCCGGAAGAGTCCGACGAGATATGCCCTTGAGGACAATCATTGGTTTCAGTTGCGAGCATGGTGCGGCAGAGATATGGTTGTCCGGCCTGTTTGCCTTTTCAAGAGCAATATCTCTGTGCTCTGCCTTATCGAAAGTGACCTTGAGCCGATTGTCAGGCAGGACTTTGGTATTGGAGGGAGCGAAGTTGGTTTCTTTGAATTTCAGGGCGGTTTGCCAATCCTGAATGGTTTGGGCAGCGTTGGGGTTCTCCAACTTGGACGAGACTATGATGGCAGGCCTGAAGGCAGGAGCTTGCTGCCGCTTGGAAGCGGATGAGCGGTCCTCTCCCGCGTTCTGAGTTTGTGGATGGTTTTTGGCTCTTTCAGCCTCCAGTTCCCTCCCGAGTCTCTCGACGGCCTGATGGAGCCGGTCAGCCTCACGTTCATAAGAGACCTTGACGGCAGCAGCAACTCTGTCAGCGATGAGTACCTCCAAGTCTTCACGAAGACGAGAGACCTCGAGCGCAATTGAGGTGCTGACGACTTCCGCGAAGGAGTTAGTAGCGGGAGGAGTAATTGTGTGATTGCCATCATCAATGGCCTTGATTTGTTCCATCAGTACTAGTATGGCTGTCCTGTTGGCCCTGGTGAGACTTTTCCCTTCGGTGAGCTTAAGTGTGACTAGGTCAGCAAGGTCACCAATGGACGGCGCGCTGGCTGCTTTACATAAGGTGGGATTTACTGCCAGGTCAATAAGGTCACCAGTTGTCTGTGCGCTGGCTGCTTTGTATGGGGTGGAATTTTCTGCTATAGGGTGGGAGTCCTGTGTGGGGCAATCATCTGGAGACAAACGCAGGCTCGGGAGAGCCGGACTGACGGACTCATCCGGGGAGGGCAGCTGCAGAGTGAATGTGTGATTCATCTTGTCCGGGCTGGATGAGCGGGACTGTGGGGGAGGGGTTCGGAGCATGGCGAGGCACTTGATGACTAATAGCTAACTCACGAACACAAACACGACTTGCCGATCCTGCCGGAGTTGCACAACTTGCCGAGTTGCCGGACTTGCACGACTGGCCGAGGTTGCCAGACCTACACGACTTGCCGAAGTGGTCGGAGTTGCGCAACTTGCCAAAGTGGCCGGAGTTGCACAACTTGGCAAGTTGCCGGACTTGCGCAAATTGGCAAGTTGCCGGATTTGCGCAAATTGGCAAGTTGCCGGACTTGCGCAACTTGCCGAAGTTGCCGGACTTGCACGAGTTGCCGAAGTGGTCGGAGCTGCGCAACTTGGCAAGTTGCCGGACTTGCACAACTTGCCAAACGACGTTGGCCCGACTTGCCGCAATTGCCGAAGTTGCGAGCGCGAAATTGCCCTGCCGCCTCCGAGCGCGGCTGGTTAGAGACTGGTTAGGTTAGGTTAGGTTAGGTTAGGTTAGGTTAGGTTAGGTTAGGTTAGGTTAGGTTAGGTTAGGTTAGGTTAGGTTAGGTTAGGTTAGGTTAGGTTAGGTTAGGTTAGGTTAGGTTAGGTTAGGTTAGGTTAGGTTAGGTTAGGTTAGGTTAGGTTAGGTTAGGTTAGGTTAGGTTAGGTTAGGTTAGGTTAGGTTAGGTTAGGTTAGGTTAGGTTAGGTTAGGTTAGGTTAGGTTAGGTTAGGTTAGGTTAGGTTAGGTTAGGTTAGGTTAGGTTAGGTTAGGTTAGGTTAGGTTAGGTTAGGTTAGGTTAGGTTAGGTTAGGTTAGGTTAGGTTAGGTTAGGTTAGGTTAGGTTA